>VDFB02271358.1:536860631-537022728 GCA_007258455.2 Sequoia sempervirens
AAGTCAAACCAATTACAATTCAAACATAGCGCGACCGTATAACGCATAACTTTTTTTGTATATATCAAAATTCAATTTTTATTTTTTTGTTGGATCAAGGACTTCAATATCTAGTGCACTCATATTTTTCAAAAAAAAAATTGATAATATGCTATTTTTCCACATGTGCAGAACAGAGACCTTCATTTTCAGTGAAGAACCAATGTTTAATAAAACTAAAAAAACAAATACATAATAAAATCAAAAGATATTAATATTATATTCGTTGGATAGCTCATTTCGAGACCTACCTAATTCCAAATGGGTTTCTGAAGACTCCTCCATTTTCATCCTCAACCCGAGCTCTGAAGCATAAAAAAATTGACTTTTTCTATGTCTTGGTAGGGGGATGAGGGGCAAGGGGGGTTCGAACGAACCCCTAGGAGTTCAGCCGAACCCAAAGGGGTTCGCTTGAACCATGGTTCGGCTGAACCCTAGTTCGAGCGAACCCCTTCAAGGGGGTTCGGCCGAACCCATTTGCTATGCATTTGGGTTTTTGTTTTTGCGGAAAAAATTCAAAGGGGTTCACTTGAACCCTAGTTCGGGCGAACCCCTAATGGGTTTGCTCGAACTAGTAGGTTCGTACGAACCCCAAATAACTTTTTGCTTTGGGGTCATTTTTTGTGAGTTTTCCTTCCTCACTTGAATTGTAAACCACTATTGTGGCTTCACCCCTTTACAACTACTAGGTAGACATATATGCTTGATAGTTTTGAAAGTGTTTTCAACAATCCCATTGTATCTATATTCTGCAATTTGTATACATGTCTACTCGGGCACTTCCAACTATGACATGTGATGTTATTCCTCGAACTACCAGGCTTTGATAGATGTTCATAGTTTTTCCAATGCTCCCACATTTTAGATACATGTTTGTGTATGCCTTGTCCATGTTTCCATATTTTGGATGCCTGTCAACCACGGAAGTCAAAACATCTACCAAGAACGTTTGCTTGAAACTTTCTAAAATTCTTCCATATATTTTTTGGATATCTTGCAATCATTGCATTCCATGAGGGCCCAGCTTAAAGATCACACACTAGGCTTTGACCACTTAGGTGTGCATGTGGGGCCCCCCTTAACATCTTGTTTCCCGTTTTGTTTTCAGTTGTGCTCCTCTACTCTGCACAGTAACCGTCACTGCGACGGTTAAGTTTTCATTTTAATTTTGAATCTACACTACGAAGGTTGTTTGGTGGATGGCAGTCAATTTAATTTTTTGTAACTAACTCCCGCCCACCCGTGCATTGCTCAAATTCCCGCGCTACAAAAAAATAGGTCTCCAAGCGCTAGTCAAACTGTTTACATTTGCTAACGTAGTCCCAGCCGGTGCCAAAATGGGAGCTTTGGAACAGAGAATCTGTTAGCACAGAGGGTTTAGGAAATTTTTCAGATGGTGTAGTTGGAAATGCTTTGGTAGACATGTATGAAAAATGTAGAAGCGAAGACAGGTACGTGAATTGTTTGGATGAATGCCTAAAAGATGTGGTCTTATGGAAAGCTACGATTGCAGGATATGCACAAAATGGTTTGTTGAAAAGGTTTTGGAAACTTTCAAGCAAATGCAATGGCAGGTGTAAAGCCAGAATCCTCAACCTTGCCAGCACCCTCCCTTCCTGTGCCGAAATGGGAGCTTTGGAACTGGCTATGCACACCCATCGTGGGATTAAGGATGGATGAATTTTGTGAGATGTTGTAGTTGCAACTGTCCTGGTAGACATGTATGCAGAATGTGGAAGCACAGACAAACAATGTGAACTGTTTGATAGAACACCTCAAAGAAATGTGTTTTCACAGAATACCCTAATTGTAGGATATTCATAAAATGGATTTGTTGAAAAGGCTTTTTAAACTTTCAAGTAATTGCAATTGGCGACTATAAAGCTAGACTCTACAACTTTTTCTAGCGTCCTCGCTGCCTGTGTCGAATGGAGGCTTAGGAACAGGGTATGGACATACACAAAGCATAAAGGATAGAAGGATTTTGTGAGATGTTGTACTTACAACTGCTCTGGTAGATACCCTAAACTTTATCATTAAGATATCGGTTAAACCTATTCTTGGTGCCTGCAGATCACATGTGGATATAGGTTTAGGAGTATTTACAGTGACCTTGCTTTTTTATTTGGATCGTAAAAATGGTGTTACTTATATTCTTCTCTCAAACATCTATGTCGGCATGGGCAGGTGGTGTGAGGCTCAAATGGTAAGGAGATTGATAAATGATAAGAATTAAAGAGATCCCTGGATGTAGTTGGATTGAAGGTCATAAAATAGTGTGTGCTTCTTTTTTTAGGGGATAGATCGCATCCACAAACACATGAGAACTATGCAAAGTTGGAGAGATTGGCTTGGGAGATGAAGGCAGCATGGCATTCTCCATATTCAAGATATTTACTTAGTGATGTGGAAAAGGAAGGAAACGAATTATTCTTTGTCATTATAGTGAAAAGTTGGCAATTATTTTTGGTTTGTTAGATACATTCTTAGAATCTTCGGTATGTGTTGATTGTCACACGATAACAAAATTTATCTCTAATATTGTTGCTTGAGAAATTGTTGTGAGATATTGTAACTATTTCTATTATTTTAAATAGCCAAAATGTTCTTGTGGATATTATTGGTGACGCTAAATGAAGTGATTTGAAAAATAGGTTGTGCTATAATAATGTGCACCATATCACACCTATACTAATAAGGAAGGAGCAAGGGTTTATTTTTCAGTTTCTAAAACTTAAAAAGTTGGTTTTGTTTGGTTTTGAAATTTTGAAAATCTAGACTAGATGATGTTGGCTTCATAAAATTAGAGGCATAGAGTGCAAATACACTATTAGGTATTTGCCAAAGACTTATTTTATGATAACATGGAAATTTAGTTGAATTGTTTTCATAAACCCACCCTAGGTAATTATTGATTTCATTTTCTCTTTTTCTAAGTTTCTACATGGCCTTTTTCTTTTTTTCCCTTTGTATAATTTTTCCAATTTCTCTTTTGTCAATAAGGAGTCTCCTATTCTACATTTTCTTTTTCTATATTTGATTCTTACATTGTCTAACATTTTCTCATCTATTTTAGTTATTCATTACTACTTTAGCATCATAGGTTATATTTAGACTAGACAATTATTCACTTTTTGATCATGGTGCCAACACATCCTTATAGAACTATTAAATTTGGTACAACTAGAGATATCAAATGATTTATCACCACAAAATCACATAGAATTTCCTCCTTTTTTTTTCTTTTTCATTCATTAGCATAATGTCCTAGTTTACCATACTTACAACATTTTGACCTTTTGGTACTTTCTCTTTCTTTGACATACCTCTATCATTATTGTGGTAGCCTCCCCTACTACTTCCTTCTCAATATTTATCATGGTAACACATGGAGGGTCTTGCATCTTGAATTGGTGGTGCCACATAGTCTATATTGTTAAGTGTCTTATACTTTCTCTCAATCGATGTTCTCACTATACATGTGCAAAATAAATATTCAATTCTCTTATAGCTAAACCTTATGCTCTATCCATACCCATATCCAAAAAAAATGCTTCCCTATTCAATCCATGAACCATTTCTTTATATTCATCTTCTTAATGAAGTAACATTGGACACCTATTTGTGTTATGTTTGTACCGCTTTATATTTTATAGTATATACTTACTAACTTTTTAGGGGATTTCTCAAGTTCCCCTCTTGGCATGGTAGCCCTCACGATGCTTTTGATTATCAAAAATTTATTCCTTAGATGTTCTTTCCTACTATAATTTTTAGACCAAATTTTACTTCTTCTAGGTGTGGAAAATGTCATAACCTTCTCACCTTTCATTAGAATTTCTTACTTCAGCACTAGATTTTCCTAGTCTAATTTGAAATTATCAATTTCATCATTGCCTAATATATAATTCTCCCATATCTTTGACTAGGATTCTATTCTAACGATCAATTAAATACTACATCCTTATACAAAGATTAAATCTTCTCATCTACTTTTTCTATTTAATGTGAGGGGCTAACCCTAAAATAAACCATCCAATTCATTGGTTTTTTGTCCAAGTTTCTTCTAGTTTTCTAATTGCACTTTTAAATCATTATTCAAAATATTTTAATGATTCCTTCTATTTTTTGTCATCTTCCATATTTTATTTATGTTTTTTTTCATGCCTTAGGTGAATAGAAATTTGTCAAAAATAAGTCACTCAATTATTTCCATGTTATATCATGCTCAAGGTATTCTTCCATACACCATCCCAGGGCCTCATCATTGAGGGTCTCCACAAAATCATATAATTGGGTCTATTCATAATTAATGCCAACCCCACTCAAATGGAAATCTAGGGTAAAGAGATGTTCACTAGCATCCTTGGTGTATTTACCAAAATAGGGAGCTTAAGATCATATGTCCATCCATATTTGGAGGATGCAAACATGTTCTTGATTTATTTTGCATGGTGAGGGATTATCCTTTCTCCCAATCTATTCTCTACTCTCAGGTCTTTTTCTCTCTCTTTATCATGGGTTCTTTTTCTAGTTTCACTCCTTTTCTACTTGACCAAAGTACTTTCTCTACCATTATATCTAGGAAATTGAACATCTAAGAACACATTTTGTAATATCTATCATAAATATCATACACAATTGCTTCTTGGTCTTGCTTTCTCTAACCTAATTAAGGATAAACTACATATACATGGACTCTTTAGAAACTCTGCTTGATTTTGATAAAATGGGAGGTGACTCTTTGTCCACAAGGTTCATCTCCTCATAGTGTCTCTTTAGCTTGGGGAATGTGTTGGTTGATAACACACCATTAGTAATTGATTTATCTTTAATTTTCTTTGAGTTTTTTTCTTCCTCTACCTAGGAATTTCTCGCATCTTTCATCTCCAAAGTTTCCTTGGAAAGCTCTAAATTTTAGGTGACTTATTTTATCCTATTGCTAATGTCTCCTCTTCTTCACCAAATAACAACTTCTTTGCTTCCTCTTCTTCCCCATAGCAACCATAGTTACAGTATCCCTACAAATAAGGTCAAACTTCTCTAATTGAACATTGTTTCCTTATATTCTTTCAATTGCCTTATCATTTTAGCTAGATTTTTCTCTATAGTTCTACTTTAGGTTATAAACTACTTTATTGCTTTAATATTCATGAATACCATGTTCATTGAGGATCTAACTATCTTGACTAGAGTTTTATTAGTTGCATCCCTCTTGATACACTCTTGATGCTTCTCATATGGCATAGTGTACACAATAAAGATGGCATAATGTATGTGTAGAGAAGGGGATTCTCTACTCCCAAGTCTCTAGGACACATAAGATCCTAAAGGGAGTGAATTTCCCTTAACTACCTCGACTTTAAACAAAAGGAGCAAGATGAAAGAGATTGCAAAAACGTATTAAAAGAAGTGCTTCAAGAATGATAAGGTCAATTTCGATGACTGAAAGAGCAAACCAATGAGATTTATGAGATAGAAGGAGAAGCTCTTGGCCAAAAGATGACAGCATGGGAGCGAGACCTCAGCGTGGCATGCTGTAGTCCCAAAGACGTGTTGGTGTCATGTATAGATAGAGCTATGAACCCTCAAACAAAACTCAAAGTATCTACTTAACTACTCAGAATTTGAGGTTTGTTTAACCTACTGATTTAACAGAAATCAAGAATGTAGGTAAATGGAAAAGAAGGAAAGATACCAACATACAAAAGGTCCTACGCTTCAAATCCTCCCGAAAAGCTCCACTCAAATAGCTTGCACACAAGGTGAATGAGGAAAATGTTGGGTTGTTTTGGGGCTTGCCTTAGTCAAACCCCCATTTTGGTGTTCCCACCTCCACAGACATCTAGATAGATAGAGAGAATAATAGACACAAATCCAAATAGGCACAAGAGTGATAAAACCAAACCCTGCTACCGAGGAGAACTCGTATCACGAAATAAACACCAAAATGATAAAAGAAAAACCTGCTACAAAGGAGAAATCATATCACAAAATATTGAAACAATAGATATTATGCTAGAAAATAGACAAGAAGCAAGAGAGCATTACCAATAGTTTGTGGATCCCTCTTGGCTTGATAGAAGTGACGTTGAGTGCTTGCAAGAAAGCTTTGGCTATTGATGAGACTTAAATCCAATAGAGCCTTTTTGTAGAAACACAATGTAGAAGAGAAGAGCATGAAGAGAGAAAGTTGGAGAGAGTTCAAGTGAGAAGTCTTGCAAATGAGAGTGAAAGAATGAGTTTTGTGTAGCTACATGGGCGAGAAAATCCATTACGAGCTCAAAATCCTACCATGACGACACGTGTCACGAGCCAAGACTTCCAAGATTCCTTATTTGAATTCGCAAAAGTATGAGGATGCTAGCACACTGCACGGACATCTGTGCACCACGCAAGCATCCAACTCATCATTTCATGAGAAACAAGGTGGCAGACCACGACCGCTTCGTCATTGTCTTTATGGATTTGAAATCAAAAAAAATTGACTCATAAGATTCTTGTCATAAGTGTGGCTAGGCACCATAAATGCGAGGGTAAAATGCACAAATGTGAAATTACCATGGGGTGCAATTTTATGACATTACAATATGCAATAAAATAATTTCACAATGTATGCAATAAAAGAATTGTTGCAATGTTGTCATTATATGCTAATGTGGAATTCCTTCCCATCCTTTATGAGGGAATTTATTGATGATTAATATTATCTACATCTCTAGTTCCAATGGTTGTGTGACATCCCACCTCTTTGGTTGCAAGAACACAACCCTCTAGTTACACATGGTTGTTCTTATAGCGGTGAGTCTGTGATAGTTTTGCGGCTATGTCTTTTCTATTGCCTTTGTTACATGGTTAGTTTCTCCAAAATACTTATGCTATAATTACCATAATTCATCATAATGTGATATCATATTTCAGAAAGAATCATCTTAGGATGCAAAAATTTATCAAACCATCATTTATCAAGTTTCAATGCTTTATACTTTAAATATTAGTCACAAAGTTTTAGGAATGTATTGGAAATGTTTCAAAGAGCAAGAAATAAGAATAATTAACAAGAACAAATATTGAACTAATCAAAATGCATCTAATAGACCTTGCACTTGATAACACATTGAGGCACATTTTATATATTTTCAATGCTTTTCTTTACAAGTCTTATTCATAAACCATATTTCTATGATCACTTTCCTAGTTCATGGTTCATTTAAGTGCTCAATCCAACATATTTTAAGTGTTGAAAGTGATTTGATAGAATTCATCAAATTATTTCTTTGATATGGAATTACTCTAGCTATTATTTCATTATGAATTTAATGGATGAGCAATGTGATCCTATTCAATTTTGAAGCTCATCATATGCTACTTAAAATGCACATCTACACCTACTTGGAAAGATAATATCAATCCTAATAGTATAGGATTGTGTCACTATTTTTTCTTTACTATTGACCTACAAAGCTAGCTAGAAACATGTTGTGCCTTGCATACAACCCATTTTTCCCAAAAATAATTTTATGAATCCCTTTATTTATTTTCAAATTTATTGATCAAATTTTCTCCTAGCTTAAGTGTTCTAGTTTTCTTTGGTTCTTGATGAGCTTATTAGATTGTGAGATCTAAATACTTGAACTAGTTAGAATTTTTCCAAGATGAGGTATTAGTTTGTGACCTAACAATATGTGATTTGGGTTCTCATTTCCACATCTTGTTTGTATTTTCTTTCCTAGATAGTATCTAAGTTACTATCATCAAACATTTTGATTTGAGAGTTTAAGGAGACTTTTTATGCTATGTTACTGTTGTTCAGATATTAGAAAAGTCTCTAAGTGTTCACCATGAGATTTACCCCTTAATAATCTCATAAAACCATTAAATAGTCTTGTAAATAGCTTGAAAATTGTTTTTTAGTACCTAAAACCTTTACAAACCCTCCTTGAAGAATCAAAACCCTTTATTATCTTTCAAAATAACATTTGTACCAAGAATTTAAATAAATAAATGATGGAAAGAAGGTAGTTTAGAATGAAGATTTGAATATGGATCATTAAATATATGGCATACCTTGAATGCACCATTAGATTCCCTTTAGTGGATCATCAATAACCTATATTTTCTCAATCCTTTCGGGGCTAAAATTGATAGTTTGGTATGTTTTGAATACCCTCACCTAGCCATCATGACAAAGCTACAATTGTCAATTAGGATCCATAACCCTTATAAAAGCTATATAAGGAATTTTTTTTGGTGTGTAACAACAACTACAAGATCCAACACATTTTGATGTATGATATCAAAATCCCCCTATAGTTGTTACAAAGATAAAACTAGATTTTTACTATGTGTAATTGGTGTTGCAATATGGAAATATTTTTGAAACATATTATTTTATTGGATTTAACCTTAGGGTTAATTAATTGTAGTGATTTACAAACTCATTTTGAATCTCAATGCAAAGGAAACATCATACAATGAAAAACCCTTATTTCTACACACAGATCTTGATAAATGTGTCCTAATATTTCAAGAAACTATGATAAAATAGGTTGTAGATGCATACCTCTTCAACCGTGGGTAGAGATAGAATTAAAAGGTTTTATTTTTTGTGAGATGTACCTAAAAAATATATCATTTAGTATGGTGATTTATGTTTTGACATTCATACAAGTATAATCATGTGTAGGATCTAATATATTTAATTTTCTTTTGTGTAGTTGGAATATTTATTTAAAGGTCAACATCGTTCCTTAGATCCAATAAATTCATTCAATCCATAAAGAATATTTTTTTCATATTAATCAACATTTCACCATTAGAGTGTAAGTATGATTGTAGAGATAAATACATTCATTATCATCCTATATGAGTTTCTTACATAGTAAATATTGTTGTTTTCTTTGGGTGGTCAACATTCAACACTCATACCAATTGAAATAACCTTGACAAGTACTTTCACCAAACCTTAGATAGTGTGTTATATCTTCCTTACCAACTCTATGATTATAAAGGAAGTGTAAAATTCATTTCTCACAAGGGTAATAGTCTACTAAGAAAGAAGAAATATTTGTCAAAAAGATAGGTGGAATATTCAACACCATTTGAGAACAACCATTTTTTCAACAATAAATGGCATCTTAGGGCTATTACAACAACAATAAGATAGTATTAACCTAAGAAATAATTCAACAAAATAGAGGCTAGATACTTAGCCTGGATAAAGTTATCATCCAAAATACTTCTTCATCTACAATAGCATTATCAAACATAGGCACAAGATGTTATACGATGACTAATGGACTATAATATTTCTTAGGCTATCTTAATAACATCATGGGGGATATCCTACCTTTAGAATATTTTTATGGTATCCATAGAGTCATTATTGACAGTGCTAAGAATTTCAAGAGGGAGTTAAAGACAACAAAGAAGACTATAATTTAAAGTAGACTTTATCATAGAAAGACATAAAATAAAGTCATGCATCAATTCTATAGGTTTTATGCCTCTTATGAGAATGAGTTATAATTCTTTCATAGAAACTAGTAGGAACGCTAATGTTTCCATAAGATAACAATCAAAATAGGTTATTATCATAATTAAGCTAGATATGTTCACTTAATTTCTTATGTATTATCATTGTGCCATTATAGAGAACAACAATAAGATAAAGGATACTCTCAGGAAATCACTAAAGCCATAAATATTTAGGATAGTCATGGTTATTAAGCCTAGTATAAATATTTAGGATGTTCATGTGCCTAGATAGTTTTATTAATGTTACCATAATAAACAACAACAATAATAGGTTCTATGTAGGATTTAATTAGGTGTACTAAATTATGAATGTTTCCACCTTATTGCTAGGCATCAATTAAAAGTCAATGATGAAAACTAAGAGGACTATCTCATGTCAAGAGTAAGAGTATCATAAATGCTAGTATCAAGACTAAGATCACTTCATGCAAAACTCTACCATTTTGTTCTTGTAGGATAGTAATCACCAATTGGCTAGTCCAATATCACCTAAGAGGATTTTCATGATAATCTTATATTACTTAAAAATTCCATACCACACACATATAGAGGAGATAGTCCCAAAATACATCTAGTATTGTTGAGATTTTCCTTGTCATTAAGTCAAAATATTGCCATCAATAATATATACAATTGTCCTTGTATGATTTTATTGAGTGTTAAGTTATAAACTACTTTAATTTTTTGTTATGATAAGGTCCTCGGATGTCAAAACATAGTAATATTCATGATTATTATGTGCCTTGGAGCATAGACTTGCAACTCATTTTCTCATTGATTTCTATAAAATTGCCCTGAAGAATATTACAAGAAATGAAGGAAGTTGGGTTGTTACAAAATATCATATTACTTATATGGATAGTCTTATTCTTCCAAGGAAGTCTCTAGTCAAATGGTATCATTGAAATCTATGAGGAAATAATGCTATTGTTTTGTAAACTTATAAATGAGAAGGACAGGCACATGAGTGATGACAATCATGGTATTAGAAAGACAATTAAGGGACTCCATTCAATAAATCTTAATTCCTTAGTCTTATGTAAACTACACAATACATTATCCCAAGGCTATTGTATAGCCATAATCATAATATACATAGTTACTCATGTGGTCACAAAAATCATGACTATCCTTAATCTTAGAAATATTATTATTGTTTGTTGTGTTATATCAGTCTTCTCAAGTCGAAAGCATCATGGTAACCAATAATATTCAAGAAATATACAAATTGTTATGGAAATATTATAATTTTTTATCTTATTAAGGGTAAATTTCCATCATCGATACCAATTCTAATCATGGCACTTGGGACCTTGCTACTCTTAGCTCTAATATTGACCTCTAGGCATATCGATTATAATCATAAAAAATTCAATGACTACCATAAACGAGAGAAGTATTATCATGATGAATTCCATGCACCTAGTCATCCATAGAACAATAATATGTCCATTAATAATCTCATGCCATTGAAGCATTCTCATCAAGGTCTCAAGATTTTATTCATAAAGATGGGAGAAACTATTTAAATACAAATTATTGTCAAACATATAAAGTAGGTTGTCATCAAGGAAGGAGATAGTCATTGTAGTATAACAATGCTGCATAGTTATTACTTCATTTCATTATGTAATCATAAACAATTATCCTAAAAGGACTATTGCACTTATGTCATAAGAATAATCACACCAACCTTGTGATAGTAAAAAATTACCTATATGTCCTAATGTTTTCATCAAGACATGGACACTGTCATGTTTTGTTCTAACAATTAATTTAGGGTAATAATCATGTCTTACTAGAGGACTATTAATACAACTACAGTCAAAATGGCATGGAAGAAATGGTGTCATTAGAGGAATTTGGCAATCAAGGAGAGTTGTCCTTTCTTTAAACCCTTATTGCTTACATAAGGAGACAATCTTCAACATTCAAAGGGACTTTAGAAACCACACTAGATTCAAGGTTAATCACATTTGTAATCAAAATCCTAGCTAAACTATAATGATGATAATGGGTTGTCTCAATACTATCAAATAAAAACAAGGGGCTGCCACTAAGCTAGAAGAGAGTTATTTTATCAATTTTGTTATGAAAGATAACTAACATTCAAAGGTTGTAAACTTATTATATCTTGTTGTAATAGGTAGAGGAGTGATTATGTACAAGGTTATCAATTTTGGTGTTGTGCCAAGTAACTAGGAAGATATTCATACACCTTTAGACACTATAATGAATGATTAGATGCTCCTAGTTAGTGAGTCAATCAATTACATGCTCATGTCTTATGCACTTGATTGTCCCTTAGATTGATTCATGGTGTCCCATTCTCACAATCAATCCAAACAAAATAACTATACAAAATGGCAAGGGTAATTGTGAGCCCTTCTCTTCCATTTCCTAATGGTCAAACATCTTTCAATTTAGTTGATGTGTTCCTCACCTTTTGTCTTTTTCTTTCTCCACTTTCTCTAACTTTTCATTTCGAACACTTGTAGGTTTATGAAAACAATTCAATTAAATATCCATATTATCGTAAAATAAGTCTTTGACAATATAACTCAACAATGTATATGCACTCTATGCATCATAGTCTAGATGCACAAAATCCATTTTGTGCATATCCTTCGAACATTTCATTCCATAAGACCACATTTTTTTGAGGCATTTTGTTAAACAGTTCACACGCCTATGCTTCCACATTTCCCATACAGTATTCCAACTATAATATAAGACAAAAATGCCCCTTCATTATGCTTTGATGGATGTCCATACGTGTTTCAAAGCTCCCATTTTGGCACAGGCGGGGAGAACGATTCCTTTACAACTACCAATTTCATTTGCTTGAAAGTCCTAAACCTTTGTCAACAAATCCATTTTGTTTATATCCTGCAATCATGGCATTCCATGAGACCAAATTTCTTTGAGGGACATTATCAAACAGTTCGCGTGTCCTGTCCATGCTTCCACATTTTGCATACATGTCTACCAGGGCAGTTGCAACTACAACATCTCACAAAATTCATCCATCCTTAATCCTATGATGGGTGTGCATAGCCGGTTCCAAAGCTCCCATTTCGGTACAGGTAGGGAGGGTGCTGGCAAGGTTGAGGATTTTGGCTCTACACCTGCCATTGCATTTGCTTGAAAGTTTCTAAAACCTTTTCAACAAACCATTTTGTGTATATCCTGCAATCGTAGCATTCTATAAGACCACACCTTTTAGGCATTCAGCCAAACAATTCATACATGTCTTTGCTTCTACATTTTTCATACATGTCTACGAGAGCATTTGCAACTACACCATCTGACAAATTTCCTAAACCCTCCGTGCTATAACGGATTCTCTGTTCCAAAGCTCCCATTTTGGCACCGGCTGGGACTACGCTGGCAAATGTAAACAGTTCGACTAGCGCTTGGAGACCTGTTTTTTTTTAATGTAATTAAACAGTGCATAACATTTGCAGCGCGGGAATTTGAGCAATCCGCGGGTGGGCGGGAGTCAGTTTCAAAAAATTAGAGTGACCGCCATCCACCAAACGGCCTTCGTAGGGCAGATTCAAAATTGAAATGAAAACTTAACCGTCGCAGTGACGGTTACCGTGCAGAGTAGAGGAACGCACCTGAAAACAGAACGGAAACGGGAGGTTAAGAGGGCCCCACATGCACACCTAAGCGGTCAAAGCTTAGTGTGTGATCTTTAAGCCCGGCCTTCCATGAGATGACATTTCTTTGAGAAACTCTTGGTCAAACAATTCACGCCATATCTATGTTTCTACTAGTGTAGGTATAATTCCCATTTCCTTATATTTAGATTTATTCTGTACGTTGCTTTAAAGCTTGTATTTCGGTGTGGGTAGAGGGCCCCTGCAATTATTGAAGTCCATGAGATAACTCCGCGTCGAGGTATTTTGTCAAAAAGTTCACGTGTTGTGTGCATGTTTCTTACATTTCACAGATATGTCGATCAGCACATTTGCAACTTTAATATGTGCCATAATATCCTCCATATTCACCCGTTCACGCATCAAGGTTTCCTAATCAATACTCTCAAGATTACCATCTGAGATGCAACAAGAGATTCCCATCGGGCTTCCATGCAAGTGAACAAATTGGTCTCTCAAACTCGAACTCCAAAAATTTTCCCTATTAATAATCATCGAGCACTTTATACTTTGACGAGCGCTCATACCATTTTCAAGGCTTCCATCTTGACAGAGGTTGAGAGAATGTAGTTAAAAGATTGTAAATGTAGCGTCACACCTGTGAAGTGTATTTGCATTTTCCTTAAAGCTTCTCAATATTTCTAAATAAATCCATTTGAATGTATCCTACAATTATGGCACGCCATGAGACACATTCCCTTTAAGGCGTTCCATCAAGCAATTTAGCAGTTTTGTTTGTGCTTCATATTTAAAATAAATATGTGCCAGAGCATTTCCAATTGTAATATCTAACAAAAATCCTTGCCCACTTAGCGTTGACCTTTCAATTGTGCATGCAGAACAAGTTGGCCAGCAGGCCTTGGTCAAGTCAAGAAGGACTGCGGTGAGGCATTGCAGTGGGTGCATCAGAGAATGGTGCCTGTGTTTGAGGTCAATCCAATGTGGGAGAAGTGCAGAGTGTATCCGTGGCCAAGTTCCTATGGTGGAGCGCAGTGGGTAAAATCTTGTGTGTTATGAGCCTCACTTGTTCAGTGGGAGCCAGTAGGCGAGGTGCAAATCACCGTTGAGCAGGAGTTCATTACTGTGAATGGGCAGTTATGTGAGTGAATGCCAAATGGATGCAAGAGTGCCAGTGGGTGGACTCAAAAGTGGGGACCAAGAAGGTGGTGCCTCACAAACAAAACGAAAGTTTTGGTACATCGATGCAAGAGGTTCGGGGATGAAGAGCTCAGTATGGGGCCCATCTATGCACTACAAGCCTCTTGTTGGGAAAGACCAAGGAAGTCTAGGAGAGAGGCCTGGTTGTAGTGACTCGTTTAGGGGATGGGATCGCCTTGGAAGTCATGAAAGTGCTAAAGAGTGCAGAAATGGCCATGGCCAGATGCAACTTCACAACTGAATAGGTGGGCTTATGTTGTACACCAAGTTCAGGGAGTAGGACCATGTCTTGGACATTAGCTCCAAGGTGAAATTGAATGGGGGACTTGGGTTCTCACAGCAGGTAGGACTCAATGTTCAAGGCATATGATCTTGTCTGGGACATTGGATCCATGAAATCGAAGTGGCATTGGAGGCTTGAGGTGAAGGATACCAAGAGGGGCCAAGTCACAAGAGGTAGGAGAACTTGTCACATGGTGTTGGCAAGGGTAAGCAAAGTAGTTGTCTAGGAGATGAAGCAGAATGAGGCATTCATGTGGAGTCATGTCAGGAGATAGAGGTCGGAAAAGGTATATAGCAATGTGCTTTGGCATAAGAAGAAGGTTTGTTCAAGGATGTTGGAAGTGCTTTGTGGTGCAGTGTTGCAGGCAAGGAGTGGATGCAGGACATGCCATGAGGTAGTGCAATAGGAAGATAGAGTAACCCAATGGATTTTGGTGGGTGGACCGAGTGTGTTTGGAGCAATTCAGAGTGGGTGTTTAGGGAAGTGCACCAAGGAAGACTCAAATGGGTTTGTGAGTACACTAGAATGGTGGAAGTGAGCTTAGATGAAGTATTGAGAAAGCACTGGAGACGAGAAGTGTATCGATGGGAAAATGTCAGGTGGTCTACTGGGTCGAGTTGTTGGGGACAAGAATGGGTGTAGTGCATGCCCTAAGCTCAATTAGTTTGCAAGTGGAGTGATGCAACAGAGAGAAGTTGTGAAGTCGAAGGTGGAAGGTGAAATCTTGTGAAGTCAATAGAGGTATGCTAGTCAGTGGAGAGTGTGTCCTCAGGGTGGCTAGGTATAGTTGGCTTGCACAACAAGGTTGGAAGAAGGCCGGTCTTTCAGTGGATGCTAGGTTTGGAACCTAAGGTAGAAGAAGTTGGAGGCAAAGGGATGGTATCGATGAGGATGCCTCAAAATTTTGGAACTAAGTAAATGTGAGGGGCATGTCCATGTGGTTTTTTGGTGTAATTGGTGTTGTAACTAGGTTTAGTGACATGGAATGTGGTAGAGCTAAGAACTTGGGTGCTAAGTTGAGGGTTTGGTGAGGCAGGGCCTACATTGAAGTCAACTTGGACAAAGGTGAAAGTGGGAAGGTGCAGTTTTCTAGTGCAGTGGATGCAAAGCTCAATAGTTCAAAATGAGGAACAACTCAGTGGATGAGTCAAGTCAAAGGGCTTGTAGTGTGGGTCAATGTTTGGAACATTGGCAGGAACCAAGTATGACTTGGTCAAAAAGGTGTGTGGAAGTTTACCCCATATGTTGGACATGTGTTTAGATAACTCTCAAAGCAGGTCTCTAAATTTGGAAGCGGGTAAGGGTGCCCTGAGCCGAGTGGTCCAACATTGAGGGCATCACCTATTTTTGAGTGGGAGATAATATAAAGGGATGGTCACCCTTGAAGTGAAAATATCGAGTTTTGGGACCTAGGTAGTGGATCGTGCCAGTCTAAGATGGGGCGCTCCAGGGTATCAGGGTGCTCCAACAAGGAGTACCAATGGTTCCAAGAGTGTAGTGGTGTTTGGGGTGTAGCTGTGGGGTGGAGTCCAATTACCGAGGTGTGGAAGTGGTTTCAGAGTGTAACAGAGTGCATGGGACAAAGAGGAGTGCCAAG
The DNA here is from genome assembly GCA_007258455.2 of Sequoia sempervirens. NCBI lineage: Eukaryota > Viridiplantae > Streptophyta > Pinopsida > Cupressales > Cupressaceae > Sequoia > Sequoia sempervirens. The sequence continues at coordinate 536,876,911 of VDFB02271358.1, forward strand.
TTGCAGGGCAACATAATGCAAGAGGTCAAGGTCATGGTGGGGCATCCAGTCCAAGTGAGGGGTGTTCAATCCAAGTGAGGGGTGTCCAATCCAAGTGAGGGGCATTCTAGGTGTACCAAGGGTACACCAGTAGAGTGTTTGAAGGGGTGCCAACAAGGGTGCTCCAAGTAGACAGCAAGATGGAACCAAGGGTTCCAGGTACACCATCAGGGTGTTCCAAGTGTACTAGGGGTGCACCAAAAGTATGAAGTTGGGTTGCATAAAGTGTAACTCAATGGAGTTTGAGTATGGTGCTTCGAAAACCCAAAATGGGGTATAAGTCAAGTTGGGAACTTGCAGGATTTAAGTTGGAGCAGTTTGAAGGTTAGGTTGGAAATTAGGGTGGTGGACTAAAATAGTGGTTCAACCTATCGTTGCTTGAGAACCAGATAAATAACTTATATAGAGGGGATGATTCATTCAAAGAGGGTAAACCTAGACCAGTGCTAGGAGTGCACATAGGTGTCCAAGGGTACTAGGATTCAAGGGCAACCAGGGACACCTCCCCTCGAGAGCGAAGAAGAGTAGCTCCACCACCATGGCTTAGGGAGGTAAGCATGGTGTTCTTCATGGGTAGCCACTACCTACTCCCCTTGAGAGGTAGCCACCAACATCAATCCAGAACAAGGAATAAATCTTGAAATCCACTAGACTGATGCATAACCTTATTCATCTAATTGAAAAGAGGGGCAATAACTCCCAACTTCTCCCAAAGATATTCAAAAATATCCTTACGAAGAGCCTTTGAGAAGATATCGGCAAATTGATCCTTTGTAGGCACATACTCCAATTTCACCCCATTCGCTACAACCTTCTCTCTTAGAAAGTGATATTGGATTGAGATATGCTTTGTCCTTGAATGCATTTAGAAATTCTTTGAAATATTGATAGCACTTGTATTGTCACATAAGATAGAAATTGGTTCATCATATAACACTTTGATATCCTTCAAGGTTTACTTCATCCACAACCATGTGTGGAGCATGATGTTGCAACAATGCATTTTGTCTCTATAGTAGATAATGACACTGAATCATGCTTCTTGCTTAACCAAGACACCAACCTGCTTCCAAGAAAGAAAGCACCACCACTTTTACTTCTCTTATCATCCACACAACTTGCCCAATCTATATCAATATAAGCACTTAAAGAGAAATCAATATCCTTTGGATACCATAAACCATGTTCCAAAGTGCCTTTCAAGTATCTAAATATTCTTTTTAATTCTACCACATGTGACTCTCTAAGATCTTCTTTAAATCTAGCCACAAGACAAACTGCATGCAAGATATTTGGTCTAGTAGCATTAGATATAGCAGTCCTTCAATCATTGATCTATACTTGCTCTGATCAGCCTTAGGAGATTCTTCATTCTTACTCAGCTTGCAACCAGTAACCATAGGACCACATACCGGTTTAGAGTCTTACATTCCAAACTTCTTCAACATTTCCTTGACATACTTTGATTGTGAAATGAATATACCTTTATTTATCTGATTGATTTGAAATCCAAGGAAGAAATTCATCTCCCCAAACGTAGACATCTCAAACTATTTTTGCATCTCTTCTACAAATTTCTTGCACATACTTTCATTTCCTCCAAATATTTTATCATCAACATACACAACCACAATCAAGATTTGATCTTTCTTGACTTGAAAGAAAAGATTGTTATATGTGGTACCTTTATTCAACCCTTGCTACAACAAGTAGCTATCCAATCTTACATACCAAGCTCTGGGAGCTTGCTTGAGTTCATATAGTGATTTCTTCAATCTCCAAACCATATTAGGATTATCTGATAGTTGAAAGCCTTCTAGTTGTTCAATGTATACTTCTTCTTCCAACTCACTATTCAAGAATGCAGACTTCACATCCATCTAATAAACTTTGAAATCCTTATGTGCTACAAAAGCCAAAAACATCCTAATAGCCTCCATCCTTACCATGAGAGAAAATTTCTCCTCAAAGTCTATTCATTCTACTTGTGAGTAACCTTTACACACAAGTCTTTCCTTGTTCCTAATAGTTCTTCTCCACTCTCATTCAATTTGTTCCAGAATACCCACTTAGTTATAATCACATTCTTGTTCACTGGTCTTGGGACAATTTCCCAAGTCTGATTCTTATCAATCTACATCAATTCTTCTTCCATAGCCTTGATCCAAAATTCATCTTTGCATGCCTCAATCATTGTTTTAGGTTCAACTTTGGAAAGTAAACATAAATTTACTTGTTCTTCTGTCATAGCAGCCTTTCTTCTTGTCAATAAACCTCTGCTTTTGTCACCAATGATCTAATCTTCAGAATGATTCTTCTGCACATACTTAGGGGTCTTAGGGATCCTTTCTAGAGCTTCTTCCTCTTCAACCTACGCTTCTTTTTCCTTACCATTATCTTTTTCTTCTTCTCTACAAGAGGACTCATCTAATTCATATGCATCTATCAACACTGAGCTTTTATATGTAAGTCTTCAGCTAATTTGACACTTTCACTTTCAACAATCATCTTTAGCCTCATGTTGTAGCATTGGTAAGCCTTTTTGTTTGTAGAGTATGCAAGGAAGATTCCTTCATTAGATCTAGCATCAAACTTGCCTGAGTTTTCTTCATCTCTTCTGCTATAGTACTTGCTTCCAAACACTCTGAAATACTTGACAGTAGGAGTTCTTCCATACCACAACTCATAGGGATTCTTTGAACTGTTTTTCCTTGCTTGCGCTCTATTAAGTATATAGATTGGAGTATACATCTGATAGATTTGTTTCCTTCATCATTGTCCTTGCTTACTGAACAGTCTTATTCTTCCTTTCCACCACTCCATTTTGTTGAGGAGTCCTAAGATCTAACAAATATGTCTTTATTCCATGATCTTCACAAAAACTATTGAACTCATTGTACGTGAACTCTCCACCTCTATTAGATCTTAAACATTTAATTTTCATATCCATTCCATTCTAAAACATAGCTTTGAATGCCCTAAACTTGTCTAGATATTCTAGTTTTTCTTTGAGAAAAGTTGCCCAAGTCATTCTAGAGTAATCATCAATTTGTACATGAAATATTTGTCACCTTCAAAACTTCTTGTTCTTGTAGGCCCACAAAGGTCTGTATACACCAACTCCAAAGGTCCTGCAAAAGAATATTTTTTGACATTAAACATTTTTCTTGTTTGCTTCCCAACTTGACATTCCTTACAAACTACATTTATAGACTTTGTAATCTTTGGCAGATCTCTCACAGCTTGAGAAAAGTTGATTCTAACTAAGCTATCAAAATTGATGTGGCACAATCTTCTATGCCATAGCTAACTTTCATTGATTTGAGTCATAAAGCACATACCATTAGCACCCTTAAGTTGATAAACATTTTCATTTTTCCTTCTTCCTATAGCAACCAAAGTTCCAAAACCTTTCCTAATCTCACAACCACCATCCTGAAAAACAAGATTATATCCTTTGCTACACATTTGTTCTACACTTAGAAGATTATGTTGGAGACCCTTAACATAAAGAAAACCATCTATATTATGCTTTCCATCAAAACTGACTGAACCTTTTCAACATATCTTAGCAGATGTATCATCACCAAACTTAACAAGACCTCCTTTAAACTTTCAAGTTTAACAAACTTACTCTTATCACTTGTCATATGATTTGAGCATCCACTGTCAACAATCTAGTAGTTTTTGTCCTCTCTGACATGAAAAGCAATCACCATAGTTTCATTATGACCTTCTTCCAAAGAAACTTCCTTCATACATCTCTTAGAGTTAGCAAAATTAGTTCCAACATTTAGAGCCATGAACAAGAATTCATCATTATTATCATTCTGGTAATTAGATTCATCATCAAATATATTGGAATCTTCTTTAACATAATAACTTCTCTTAACTAATTTACCTTTATTCTCCTTGAATCTATTATTTGAAGCTTTGACTAGACATCTTGAGACATAATGACCTATCTTTCCACAATTGAAACATTTGAAAAGTAACTTACCTTTGTATTTTTCAGTGCCCTTTTTCAATATCCTCACAAAATTTGCTTCTAGCTCATCAAACTCATCTAGATCAAATTCCTCATTCTTCTCTACTTTGCTAACTTTAAAAGCAGACTCTTTTCTTGAATCACTTGGACCAAACTCTCAATTCAAAAGTAGTTAAAGCACTAAACAACTGATCTCTAGAATAATGATCTAAATTTTGAGCTTCTTCAATAGTAGAAACCTTATGAATCTAAGATTTAGGAAGAGTTCTTAATACCTTATTTACCACCTCATCTTCTTCAAGTTTTCCTTCCAAGGCCTTTGATGGAATAGACAACTTTTTCCACTCTATGCGTGTAGCTTGTAATATTTTCATCTTCTATCATTCTTAGGGTCTCAAATTTAGTTTTTTGATTCTATATCTTTGCTTGTTTGACCTTATCATCTCCTTCATAGATACTTTCTAGATTTTTCCACATCTCACTAGCAGTTTTAAGACTCATAACTTTCACAAGTTTTGAATTAGAAAGACCACTCAAGAGAGAATACCTTTCTTTGCCATTGTTCTCATATGCCTTGATCTCATCATCAATACTCGAACCATTTGCAGGCATTGTATATCTAGTTTCAACATATTTCCAAACTCCAAACCCTAGAGAAATAGGGAAACCTTCCATCTTGGTTTTTCAGAATGCATAATCAGATCCATCAAATAGAGGAGCCTCCTTCTTGTGTGCCATCCCAAATCTACCTCAAACGGTTAAGATTTCTTCCAAGGAACATTGCTCCAATACCAATTGTTAAATACACAAGACAACTGAGGGGGGTGAATCAATTGTACATTAAAACATCAAACCCACATTAACATTCAAATATGCATTAATCTCTAAACCCTTAACAACCATTAAAGCATTATCATGCATTATCAAAACATAAAAATGAGAACACTAATGTAAACACATCCAAATATATGAGAACACTAGATTTACGTGGAAAACCCAAGAAGGAAAAAACCATGGTGATGATTAGCTCACAAAATACAACACCAAATACAATAGGCTCATTGTCAGAGGGCTCATTGCCAAAAAGAAAGAAGGGGTCACTACCAATGGTTCACTGTCAAATTAGAAAGAAGAAGATAGAAGATTGTTACAATCAGAAATCCATCTCAAAGCAACAAAAAAGTTTCACCACTACTTCACCAAAACATTTGGACTATCTCTGTAGAATGTAGACACCTTCTCACTACTACAAGTAGTCTTAGTTGTTAAAGCTCACATTGCACTTTGCACTTTCACACTTCACATCATAATTCTTCATCAACTCAAGACATATATATATTGTCCTTAACCTTGAAAACAATCTACAAGGTTGGTTATGCACCTCAAATGACACCTTATCTCTGACCTAAATCCACATATACACGCCACGCCACGCTTCCACAAACACCAAAGCATATCCACAATTAATGTAAACACCCAAGGTTGGTCGAACCTATGTTAACACCAGTACACACTTCTTCAAATCCAAAGATGACTCGTGAACCACATTCAACACTTAAACATAATCTAGAATATTACATCAACACCCTGAAATCTAACAAATCCTTCACAACATCATACACTTAAAGAACATACACATTATGTATAGCCAATTAACCTTCCACATACTATAACTGATGAATCCAACCTTGTGGAGCACCAAAACTCAAACAACTCATATGGATGATAGATATGTGCAATATAAGCACACTTCCAAATCCACAAAACCAAAATCCATAATGCGAAGAAATATAGAGCAAAACCACTTCTCCTAGACAACACTGCATCACAGTTCACATACTGGTGAACACAACTTCTATCAAATAATCTAGAACCTAAAACTATGGATATAACACCTTTGATCAACATATTTGAACCACACAAGAAAATCTTCAACCATGAAGAAATATGAAGCAAAACACTGAACACTACTCTGCCACACTAAACACTCTTTACCATAATGTTTCCTCTTTTATTCAAATTTTCTCAAAATAACTTGGAAACCAAGCACCAAAAACTTCATCTCAACATCTGCAACATTTTTTCAACCACACAAGAGGTTGAACATCCACAAACATATGATCATCAAAGCAACACTAGAGGTTGGCATTAGTGATACTACTAATGACAACATAATACAACCAATCAAAGCATCTCCACAGGTTTACATCAATGCAACAACAAATATCTATTGACATCAATGACAACACATACTTCCAACACAGAGCAAATGGAAAATAGTTGAGGAGACTCATATTTAAGGTATCAAAAGTTAGTTTGAAATTAGTTTTTAGTTACTTATCAATTAATTAGTTGATTAGTGTTTAAATGTACTATTTTCATTTTTTCCCTTTAATTTAATAATTATTTTCTCCTTTTTAAAAGTTAATTCAAGAATACTCAGTATATTTTATAAATCATACATAAAGATTGAGTTTTAATGTTCAACTCAAAATTGCAAATTAATGTAGTATTCATGAGAACAAGTAGGAGTTTGATGGCCTATTTTATTTATTTTTAAATTATCAAGAAATTAAACAAATTAAAATTTAAAACTAGACTTGATTTAAAATTAAAACATATTTTGATATAAAAAATATCAGTAGTTGGGACAAGAATAAATTGTTCAAATTAAATCTTAGAATTGATAGAACTTTTGAATTTAACAAGTAATCTCATAGTCAAAATAAAATGAAGTATGAGATATTATGATCATTGTGTTAATGTTATCTTCTCAAGTTATGAAACTAAACATTGTACATATACAATGCAATAATTAGACATATTTAGATTTAACATTACTCAGATATTTTAATTTCAGAGAATTTTTATATTAAAGAAAGAGAAATTTGGATAGTAATTAATTGTTCAATTTGTTTTGAATTAACATGAGTTATACATTTATGGTTATTCAATTATTGTGTTCCTTTAGTCTTAGCATGGTAGAGCACAACATAAAATAACTTCATGAATATATTTCTCCTTTAATGTTTCTTTCTTTTAGACTAAATGGTTTCCCTTAGTTGGAGGTAATATCAAAGTTAACCCTAGACTAGATTGTCACTATTCCACTCGCATTCATTGTGCAAAATGCTTATGATGGAATCGTTAACTTGATGCCATCAGAGGCGTGAAGGGAATTTTTTCTTGTTATGTCTTGGTTGAGTTGTTTATTTTAACAAAAAAAATTGGGGGTTTAGGTTATGGAAAAATTTAGGGCATGACAATTTAATTCCCCCACCATTGTTAGTGCCATGCAAATTGTGGAGGATGTCAAGATTGGTTTTGGGGTTATGGTTGGTATGGCTATTGAGGCCACCCTACTTGTGAAGATGCCCATCTAGGTGGCATATAATTTAACCATTCTAGAGGAGGTTTATTATACCATGGAGGATTATTTGCAAAAGAAATTGAAAATGACAAATATTGTAAACTAATGGATCTTGAGGGATACCTTGTCATTGACTCCATGGTTTTTGCTACACTAGGTAGAATACTTTTCCATCTTTGTCCTCTAATACCTTGAATTCTTATCGGTCATGTTTATCTTCAATGTTTCCCACCATCTTGCATTTGTAATCTCTCTTCTTTTGATGGAAGAGGGGGGAATATTCTACTAGAGTTGCTTTGGCCTCCTTGTGTTTCTTCTTGATGTGTAGAGCATCCAATTGAGTAAAAATGTGGTTTATTGTATCCTAATTCATATCTTATAGTACATTACTGAGCCCTATTCTCAACACACCTACAATTGATTTATTAATCATTGGTCATATACATCATGTCTTCTTCATTGTGGAGCATGAATAATTATTGCATGTCTGGAAGAGGTCATCCTATGGAACTTGAGATATATCTCCTCCTCCCATCAAATCCATAGTATCAATACAGTCTCGATTAACTCCTCTTCAAATATTATTTTAAGAGAATCCTTATTTATAGATTATTTTGTTGGGACTTCTATAGAAAAAAAAAAACTTTCTATATAATCTTCCAAAGGTTCATCCTCCTTCTAGATCATGTGGAAGATATTGTCTCCCCTCATGTCTCCTCATTTGCAATAATCCTTGTATTTCTTGAGTAATTTCTCCTTCATAGCTCTCTATTTTTTATTGCATCTCTCCCAAGTCACATGGACCATCTCAAGGTTTCATCTTGAGAGTGGTTGTAAATAATTTCAACCTATGAGCATCTGTAGTATAGTCATAGCTCTAGAAAAGAACATGAAATTTTAGTAGGAACATGTCTAGGTCATATGTGGTAAGTTTATGAAAATTAGGAAGAGTAGATGGAGGGATGTTTTTCATGACAACATTACCAGCCTAAGTGGAGATGAGAAACTAAAAATTTATTTCAAGTGGTTGTATTGGTGTATCCCTCATTATGAAGAAGGAATCATGACTATGATTTGAAGTAATACTATGAGGAGATTTGTTAGAATCTTGTCTTGAATAATTTGTTGGATTTTCTTTAGTAGACTATACTTCAAGAATCAATGGTTCACTTGTGATCTCTACCTCTATATTCACCACTAGTATAATTTTGTTAGAACTATCAGATGAAATAAATCTCCCTTGAGGATCTCTTCTTCTTTGTGTGCAATAATTATGTACCACTTTCCACCTTGCCTACATGTCGTGATTGGAAATTTTGGTATTTGATATGGTATCTAATAATCCTCTATGTTGAAAATGAATGTTTTTATGCCTAAGAAAATAAGATTCAATAATCTTTAAAAATCTAGAAAAGCTCATAGCTTAGCAACATCCCTAACAACGACACCAAAAATGTATGTTGTCCCTTATTACCTACTTATGTGGAGTAGTAATTCATGCACTACCTGATGGATTTGGTCATCCTTTATTAAGAAACCATTAGCAACAATATTTTACATTTAAATATCAACCAAAGATGTGTTTCTTGAGATGGTGATAGTATTGTATACAGGTGAAAAGTTCTAGGGGTTCTTATGAAGTTGAGTTTAGTAATCAGTTTTACTGAACTAAAAGGAAACCTATTTTAAGAAAACATACAAAATATTCATTCACTAAATAACAACAGTTACTATAGTTTATTGCTATGAGTAAATATTATATCTACAGACTAAAGAATGTTGATCAACTATAGCTATGGGTAATCACCTTTATCAATTGTCAATATGATATAGAATAAAAACACTAATTACTAACCTCAACAACATAGTAGTATCATACCTCAAGTGGGCCCATGCTTGGGTATCAACACTCTCTTAATTCACAAGATGATTAATTATCTACTCAATCTTACATGCATAATTCAATTCAATAATTTAGATTAAAGATTTGTACTTGTTTGTTATTCAAAAAGAGACAATACAATTGTTGAAGGAAATTTTGTAGTTACTTCAACCTATAGAGTTCTACAATATATAAAAAATTAACTCTAGATAACTAGGACTCCTAGATGTTACTTTTTTACTCATTCCTTCAAAGTAGGAAGAGGATTGTTCTACAATAAAGATGTGAAAGCAATAATCAAAATAGTCCTAATTTTATTCTAATTTGAATCTATTGCTTCTGGATTTGATTGTGTGGACTCTTTTTTCAACTCTCCATCCTGATGATGGCTCACTGTGTGTGATCCGAAACGTTGATGAAAAAAGAGTCCACACAATCAAATCCAGAAGCAATAGATTCAAATTCATATAGATTGTGGAAATCTAATTACATTGATTTATTCTAATTTACAAATATAAGGAATCTAATTTCTCAAGAATGCACACGAAAATGGAAAAGGTTTTGGCCACAAGAAAAAGAGTCTGCAACCATGTAAAAAAGTCCCTCATTAGCTAGCAAAAAGTCTTTAATGTTCAAACGGTTTGTGGATAACTCGGCTACAGGTGTCGCTCCATTTTGTTGCAAGTTCATAGCCCTTTGGCTATGGGTCACTAACTATTATGGTTGTAGGTCAGCAACGCCCATTGATTTTGGTTTACTAATTCCTTCTTGTTGTATATCAGATCATTTTTTACACAAAGCACTTATTCATAATAATCAACATAATTCATCATAATATTTCATCACATTTCAAATGTAATCACATACATATGCAAATATATATCAACTTATCAGTAATTACTTTTAATGCTTTATAATTGAATATAGTGTTTGGAAATGTTATGGAAGTATCAACAAAACAAAGTAAATAACCCTAATTAAAGTAACAATTATACAGCCCATTAACCATAATGGTCAAGCTAATTTGAGGGGGATTGTTTTACCGATTATAATTCAAACAATAGTTGTAGCTATGGGACTACCTCAAAAAGGGGAATTTTTCTTCCCTATTACATCTAGTTGGGTTACAGATTTTGAACCACTACAAAATAAATGTTTGAGGCACAAAGAGTTTGTGCAAGTAGTGCAAGGGAAAAAACATTGTGAACCTCTCTTTCGACTCCTTGGGGTGACGTCAAATTCATCATCCAATACATATCACCTATGAAGGAAGGTATACCTATGTGTTTTCCCACCATTTCAAATTATTTTTCAACTATGCCCTGATAAACCTAACCTTTTTTTTTCCATTCCTTGTAAAAAAGTGTGAGGAATTACATAAAGGCTATGGGGTAAAAAAACAAAGTTGTGTCACACTTTCAGCCAAATAAGTAGTTTCAGGTGAAACAGTTTTTCCCTAAATAATTTCAAGTGAAACGTTTTCGGCTGAAACCATGTGGCCTATATATGGTGCATATAGTTTTGGATGAAGGGTTCTTTCTCGAAATTATAAAATAAAATAAAACTCATTGAAATTTTGAAATACAACTAAATATGGGTGTAAGTTCTCAAGTGAAAGTGTTTCGCGAGAAACCATTTCAATTAAAATTGTCTATGTTGTTGCTTATGTGGTAACTTAACTCCTCTTTTGGGGAAAGTTTTTTAAAAAATTCAATTTTAGCTCTAAATTTCTCCAACTAGGGGTAATTTCATGAAAATCTAAAAATACCCTTTTGTAGAGTTTAGAGTTTAGAATCCAGTAATATATTTGTTGTGATATTTTTATTTGTTTTATTATAATTTTTTAAAATTTAAGTTTTTATAATAAAACATTAGACTAATTAGAAATTAAAAATTTTATGGTGCATTAGAGGAAATAGTCCTCTTCAAAAGGGTATAATTTGTTTTTCAAATGATAAAGCAATTAGACAAAAGTTGATTTTGTAGTAATGTTTCACTTTAAAATGTTACTATTGAAAAAATATTCATCCAAAATTTATTTTTTCCACGCACTACATATTGAAGTTACCTATTTCGAGAAAAAAAAAATTCTCCTTTTTTTGAGAAGTCCCATTGACCTCACTTTTTTCTAAAATTTTCATCAATTTAAATTCTACTCTTAAACTTATAAAAAAATATATCAAACCAGATTTTTAAAAAATTAAAAAATTACCAGTATAAATTTCATCAATAGTTCCACATTTCATTAGTTTACATCATTTTAAAATTCAAAACATAAAGGTCACTTTTATGCAGTTGAAGTGGAATTTTTTATTTATGTTGTTCATTTCCTTTAAAGAGTGTGACACAAGTTTATGTTTTTGCTCCATGAAAATTCTTTATCCCGCCATGGTTTAATTAAGTTAATTTATTTTGGAGGGTTTAAGGCCACTAAATTTGAGACCTATACATTAGTTGGTGATATTAAAGCTCGTACAGAGCAAGATGTGGAAGTCGTTGTTGTGAACCCTCAAACCCTAGCAAATATTTCTCACAATTTAGGCAAGAAAAAAAGATGAGAATCAACTAAAGAATGCTCTTATAAGTTGCACAACCTAGTGTTAATTGATAGTGAAATGGTTGGATAAGAACAAGGGTCTCTTAAATTGATTTGGAAAATTTGGCAACCTTTATAATGAAAGCTAAAGACCACCAAAGTTGGTGCAGGAAAGAAATGGGGGTCTTATTAGACTACCAATTCCAACAACAATAAAACAACTCAACACATTCCAATATTTAAAATTTGAATTGCACATTTAAATTTGCATTCACGGGCAACATCATGGAGCTTCAAATCATTAATCCCATTTACAAATAAATGTCATAGGTAGATCAGAGTTTATCAATTTCATTATTATATTCATTGGCAACAAATTCACTGATTAACTACACTACTACAACCATTACATTGCCATTCACTTCAACATATTATCTTATTCCCCCTGTACACAGTACTCTATATTTTCCTCAATTTAAATTTCCAAACAACAAACACTTCTCCCCTTAGGTTGGAAAACCCCTCAATAGAGATAATTTTTTGTTTTGTATGGTTGATTGCTCAGAAAATGAATGGTCTTCCATCCCAATAGATGCCCTCCAAAAAAATATTTCATGTTTGAAAAATGAATGCATTTTATTATGTTGACTTCCCACAGCAACCAAGAAAATTTTCATGCCCCAGCCAATATAAACCAGGGGAAAAAATGCATTTGAAACATTTGTCTTGGAAAATAAAATGAATTGACCCCTTTTGAAAAAAGACTACCAGTGCTAAAATCCAATTATGAATTTGATTTTTTTTCTTTAATCTCCAAAAAATGAAGCAGCCACTCAAGAAATGAACCCATTCCATGCTGAAAGAATTTGACTATTCAAACAAAGAAAAATCCACACCTCATACCAATTTTTCCATTATGAATCTTCACACCAAGAAAATTATTTTCTTAAATGTCAATACTTGGATTTGCTATTGAAGAGATGGTTATGCTGAAAAGAATGCAATTTATTTTACTTATCCTCACACATCTAGCCAATGGATGTGCCACATCCAACAAATGTATAAATTGAAAAGGCAATTTAAAACATTCTATGGTATAAAATAAAACTCCACATCATATGCCTAGTTGTCACACTTCATGAATCGAGCCCCTACACAATCTACCAAAACACAACAAGCAACACCAAAAAAAAAGTAAACAAATGAAATGGATCATTTTTTTGGGCGATGTAAGATTTCTATTACACTTGGATGCTTGCTCCTACATCAAACACGGGTAAGAAAAATGTTTCATGAGTGCGGAACTCATGAGCATCTCAGAAAGTCTGGAACTGTAATTCCAAACTTCACCAAATCTGTTGTGTTGAACCATGAAGCTTCATTAGCTGATCGGTTCTTCTAATGGACCAAATATTCTCAATATTTTTTCCTTCTTATCTTCTTGGTGATATGGAAATCAATAATTTAATCTACTTCTTCAAGCTTCTTCACACGAAACTATTGAACCCACTCACAAGCATCCTGCAAATTTGAATTTGTATCCCCATATCTACTTGTCTCTCCTTCATAGTATGTATACAAATCAGTAACATTAAATATTGGTGAAATATCAATACCTGCTGGAAGTTCCAATTCATATGCATTTGATGAAATTTTTTGCAAAATCATACATGCCTATCTTCTTCAACTTCAACTTACTGTATGTTCCTTGTGGGAACCTCTCCTTCCTCAAATGCACCATCACCAACTCTCCAATCTAAAATTCTTGCTCTCTTTGATGCTTATCAGCATACTCTTCGTATTTGGTGGTAGTCTTCTCCAAATTTTCCTTCACTTTCTTGTGCAAATCATGTATATACTCATCAAAGTCTTCCACTACAACACTCTTTCTACCCAAATCAGCACTATCTCTCAATTCATCCACACCCCTTGGGTTGTACCCATACACAATTTGAAATGGATTTTTTTGCACACTTCGACTTTCCAAGTTATTATAAGCAAATTTTGCTCGTGCCAATATCAAATCCTATTGATTTGGTTTGTCACCCACCAAGCATCTCAATAAATTTCCCAAGCTTTTATTGATAACTTTGGTTTGACCATCGATTTGCGGATGGTAGGTTGATTTAAACCCCAATTGTGTTCCCATTTTATTCCATAAGATATGCCAAAATGACCAAAAAAAATTATGTCCCAATCTAAAATAATACTCTTTGACAAGTCATGTAATCTAACCACTTCCTTGAAAAACAAGGTAGCTTTGTGAGAAGCATCATCGCACTTTTGACATGATATAAAATGAGCCATTATAGAAAATCTATCCACTATAACAAAAATAGAATCGTTACCTCTTTGTGTTCATGGTAACCCCAAAACAAAATATATTTCTATATCCACTATAACAAAAATAGAATCGTTACCTCTTTGTGTTCATGGTAACCCCAAAACAAAATACATACTTATATGTTCCCACGGTATTTCTAGTATTAGCAATGGCTAGTACAACCTAATATTTTGCCTCACTCCTTTTGCATATTGACACATCTAACAACCTTGCACCATCTTCTTTACATCTGCACTCATACTTGGCCAATAATAACTCTCATTCAGTTGTGCCAAAGTTTTGTCCACTCCAAAATGACCACTCAAACCTCCACTATGTTTCTCCCTTATTAAATTTTCCCTCATCAAACCATGAGGTATACACAATCTCTTTCCCTTAAACAAGAATCCTTCTTGCACAAAATACTCCAGCCATGGAGTTCTATCCCTTTCCATGGGATTATTACACGTTGTCCAAACCTCTTTAAAATCATCATCTTCCTTATAGAAGTCCCTCATAGAATCAAAACCAACAACATTCAGTCTCATTTCAGTCAATAACAAATTCTTCTGACTTAATGCATTAGCTACTCTATTGTATTTCCCACTTCTATGTTTCAATGCAAAAGAATAAATTTGAAAAAAATTAACCCACTTTATATGCTTTTGACTAAGCTTACCTTGGTTGTTTATATATTGTAATGCATGATGGTCGATATACAAAACAAACTCCTTCAAAAGAAAATAATGTCACCACTTCTTAAGAGCTTGCATAATTGCATAAAACTCTTGATCATACACAAAAAAAAAAAATTGCTTCATTTAACTTCTTACTGAAATATTCCATTAGTCTTCCCTCTTCACTTAAAACTCCTCCAATTACTTTCCCACTTACATCACAATCAACTTGGAATACTTTACCAAAATTGGGGAGTGTTAACACAAGTTGCGCTATTACTTTAGCTTTCAAAATTTTAAAACTTTGTTCAACTATTGTTGTAAAAACAAATTCTTTTCTATTCTCCTTCATAGTTTCTGTAACAGGAGCACAAATCCCACTGAAATTTTGTATGAACTTCCTATAAAAGCTCACTAATCCATGGAAGCTTCTTGTATCAAACATACTCCTTGGTGAAGGCCAATCTATAATTGCTTCTACCTTTTCTGGATCTATTTTCAAACCACTATTGGAAACAACAAAACCAAAATATACTAGCTCCTCTTTCATAAAGCTGCACTTTTTCACATTCACTAACAATTTCTCTTCTTTGAGTCTTTGTAAAATTTCCCTAACATTCTGCAAATGCTTCTTTTGTTTTACTAAAAATCAAAATATCATCCAAATACACTATGACAAACTTACCAAGGTATGGTTTCAGCACTTCATTCATCAACCTTGTGAAGGTACTTGACACATTTGTCAAACTAAATGACATCACCATCCATTCATATAATCCATCCTTTTTTTTGAAAGTGGTCTTCCATTCATCCCCTTCTCTTATGTGAATTTTATTGTACCCACTCTTCAAGTCAATTTTGGTAAAATACTTAGCCCCACTCAAATAATCCAGCATAACATCCATTCATGGCAAGGGAAACTAGTACTTGATAGTTATCTTATTTATGGCTCTCGAATCCATACACATCCACCATTCACCATCCTTCTTTGGTTTCAATAGCATTGGAACAACACATGGACTTAAACTCTCTCTAATCATCCCCTTATCCAACAATTCTTGCACTTGCCTATTTATTTTTGCAATATTCTCCATAGGTGTCATTCATTATGGTGCTTTGTTTGGAAAAATTGCACCAGGAATCAAATCCATACAATGGCTTATGCTTCTCATTGGTGGCAATCCATTGTGTAGTTCCTTCATCATTATGTTTCCATAATCTTCCAAAATTTTATGAATTTCCATTGGTATTTCTTCATTTTCTTTCATTGCCCCAACCACTACAATCTTTGGAACAATAGAAAAACATTATCCTCCTTCCTTCAAGTCTTTTAAAAATTATTTTTTGGAAACAAAACAAACCTTGGAACTACCCTCCACTTCTTTTTTCCTTTCTTGGATTGGTGTTAATGTATAGTCTTTTTCATCTTTCTTAATTTGATATGTGTTTGTCCATCCATCATGGACAACTCTTCGTTCAAATTGCCATGGCCTCCCCAAGAGTAGATGGCATGCATCCATTGGAATCACATCACACATTATTTCATCCATGTATTTCCCAATTTGAAAACTCACAAGATATTGCTCACGTTCTGTCAAACTATGATCGTTTTGCAACCATGAAACTCGATAAGGGTTGGGGTGTTTCAATCTTTTTAAATTTAATTTCTCCACCATCTCTTTGGATACAATATTATCTATGCTACTGCTATCCAATATGACTTTGCAACACTTGCCACCTATTTTGCATCTTGTTCTAAACAAATTTATTCTTTGCATGGTGTTGTGCCTTTTGCACACATGCCTCGCTGAAAGCAGGGACCCCCTTTTTGTTTTTCCTTCTTCGATCAATCATTCTTGCTTTTCCTTTCTGGTTTTCACCTTTTCTCTTGAGGGAGGTCTATCTGGTAGATTTGCAAGGTTTTTCTCTTTGGGGTAATGGTTATGTTTTGCATTAAGGTTTTGGGGTCATTCTCATGTTTTTGGGATTCCATTGGTAGGGATCCCATCTCATGGTGCCATAATTCATCAAGCCCATAGAGTTCTTTTCTCTGTATTTTTGGGTTTTCACAAGGCATATACCTACAGAGATCCCATTTTGGATTCCATACCCAGGTTCCTAAGATGTTTTAATTTAGAAATCTTAAGAACTTTTAGGCTCTAATCCAAATTTTGTATGACCTATCTAAAATGCACTAAGTGGTGAAGTCTTAAAAATTTACAAGAAAATCCCTATGAGTTTCCACTTGCGGGTTTCTGCTTGTGCATTTTCATTTGTGGGTTTTTGTCTGTAGGTTTTTTCTTGTGGGATTTTGTCTCCCCAGCGCCGCTCACCTTCCAGCCCGCAAGGGTCCAATTTCTACAAAAATGGAAATCTATTCTTTCAGTGTTGTCATGCTCCATCCCCGTAATTTCATTTTTTCATGACTTTTCTCTTGTTGAGTTTGTTATTTATGTGTTATTTATGCTCTTGGTGTAAAGATTTGTTAAACGAGGACCCCCCCTCTTTTGCATTTTCTTGATTTGGTTTGGTTTTTCTTTTAGTCTCTCTTTTTTCCCTTTGCTTGGGTTAGTTTTGAAATTTTATCTCAATTTTTTTGTGAAAATGAGGAAGTTTTTCTTCTACAAGTTCCCATTTATGGGTTTCAGTCTGCGGGTTCCTATCTATGGGTTTCCACTTGTGGGTTTCCACTATGAAAATTCCACTCTCCGACCTGTAAACCTTCAATCCCCTCAAAAGGAAAATCCCCACAGTGAAAATTTTCCTAAAATGAAAAATTTTCTAAAATGGAAATTTCCAAAATAAAAAAATTCCATTTATAGAAAAAAAATCTTGAAATGGAAAATTTCCTAAAATGGAATTTTTTCCAATAAGGAAATTTTCCTAATGGACCATGGATCTGAAATTAATAAATTTTAATATTTTAAATAACAAAATTTTATCAAGCCTTAATGATATTTTTGGAGGTTTAAAGATATTTTATGACATAGGTTTTCAAGATGCTTAGAGTGATAAAGGATCAATTCATTAAAGGACCCACATATGAAACTGTGTTAGGTGTTGGAGGGATCTATAACTTAATTAAGGGAGTAAATGAATTAAATGGTCAAGATGAACATGCATATGGATTCATGCAAGTCCTTATTCACTATCAAGGGGACTCAGAACTGAAATTAAAAGATGAACCTAAATATTTAATGTTGATCTACATGAGAATTTGTGCCAAGGTTTTGGCAGCTGGAAAGTGCCTAAAAATATCAGCAAAGGGGATTATTTTATTTCTCCGAGAGGGTGGTTTATCAAGATCAAGAAAAGGGATGTTTTATTTCTCCTTGGTCCAAGTTTGTAGCAAAATTATCCAATTAGATGCAAATGAGGCATGTGTGCCAAAACCCAAATGTACTTCAAATATTAAATGCTTATGTAATATGGGCCCTTAAATTGGATTTAGTCCTGGGCATTGATTTGAGATGTAATTTTTACAAAATTATTGTGCCTACCCATTTGTAAGGGGGCTAGTTAATCTTAGGAGGAGAGAAGACTAGAAATTGTTAAGAAAAATGTTGGAGAAATTAATACAATTAGATCATTGACTTGGTGAAATTATGTGTTTAGTTTGAAAGTGTTATGTTTTCTTGCTTCTTCTTCTTCTCAAATTTTAGTTAATAGTTCATTTATAATGATGGTGAAATGTTAAATATTCTTTGGTAAATCTATTGCTCATACCATTTGTGGTTTGTTGATTGTAAATCACATTCCATGGTTAGTCTGATACTTTATCTGCAACAGTTCAACTGTGAATGTTTGTTCATGTCATGCCAGTAATCAGGTGTATGTATGAATGTTCATGGACTGAAAATATTTCACTTTCCTTTGAATATTACACCGTTTTTATGGTATTGTAGATATGATCTTGGCTAAGCAAGAATAGGTTTTAATAGGGATTTGCTAGTCTGCAGCATTAACCATTGTTATAACTAATCTTAGGTGTCATATTAGGAACTCTCTTAAAACCTTATATATTTTGATCTTTCTTTGGGTTAGTTTAGGAAAATAGCATCATAACATTTCCATATTTGATGAGAAAGGTCATTTTCAGATCTTAGATTTGGAAGTTGTAGTTGAGGTTTGCATACATTTTTCAAATTTCATAACACCCTAGTTCGAGTCTTTGTGAACCATAAATTCCCCTTGTGATACCAGCAAATCACATTTACCACTGAGTTTTCTTTGCATAGTCAAGGCCTAACATCTAAAGCCTTGGGGTCATTTTCTAAAGATTTTTTGCAGAAATTTTCATTTCAAGAGAGATAGAACACTCATGTTTTATCTGTGTTGTGCAATGCAAAAACACTCATCAACACATGGGCTCCAACTTCTCCTTCTCGACATTTATCAAATATCTTTGTAGCATGAGAGACTCTCCATCTTTGGGTCCTTCTCCATGAATTGGTGTAGCCACATATTCATTTTTAGCCTGCACAACATGAATTCTAGCTTCCTTCCCTTTGCCATTATTTTGTTGTATTTGTGGGCATTCAAATGCCTTATGCCCCAACTCTCCACATTGGTAACATGTACCTCCAAACCCTCTTTCTTTACCTCTACCAAATGATCCTCTACCCTGAAAATAATCTCATCTTCCCCTAGAATATTCTCCTCTTCCTTTATTGCCTTGCATACCCACATGAGATGTACTTTCCTCATTTTGTTTTCCTTGGTAACCTCTACCACTACTGTTTTGTCCTCTTCCTCTCAAAAATATGCCCCTACTACAAGAATTTTATTGTTGTTTCCTTGCAAATTTCTCTTCCACCTTCAAGGCATATTGATATTTGTCTTCTACACTAGTCACCCAAAGCATACTCATCTCATCTTGAATGAAATTATGAAGACCATTTATATATCTTGATACCTTTTCTACACCATCATCCATGTGTCCAACCTAGATGCTCAAGTGATAGAACTTCTCGATGTACTCCCATACATTCTTCTCTCTTAGCTTTTGCAGCTTCTTAAACAAATCAATTTGGTAATCTACATGCAAAAACTTTGCCTTTAATTTGGTCACCATTCTCTCCCATGTTTTAATTTTATCTTTACCTCTTTATCATCTCTCTAGTTGCACGTGCTCCCAACACATGGAAGTGTGTCCTTTCAACTTTATACCAATGTATTTCACCCGCTTTGGATCCTTAATTGACTCCACATCAAAATATATTTCCATCCCTAATGTCTAATCCAACAGCTCTTCGGGTTCAAAGTTCCATTGAAACTTGGGGGATCCAACCTAGGCTTGCTACAAAGCCTAGCCATTACTTTCAAAAATCTTCCTTTCGTCTCATCTCTATGTTCATCTTCCACATTAAATTCTAGTGTTTCCTCTTTAGATTCATCCTTGATAACATCAACCACGAGGATTCCTCTTTGTTGTGTTAATTCTATTGCTTCCAACTGTACTCCTATTCGAGCTTCGAGGCCTTTTATCATTTCAATAAATACCTCATTATTTGCATTACGTGGTTTTCTTTGCTTGTAATGCCCCGGAAAGGAAAACCCCAGAGGAAAAAACAATTAAGACACAATAATGGAACAAAAAAAATTAATAAACAATAAAAATGGAATGCATATCTCAACATATATTCTAATCTAAGTCCTCTAAAGTTCCATGACTACGCTACTAACACATCTATAATCAAGAACTAGAATTATTTCATTAACTAATATATTAACATGATTTATCTAATAATCAAATTCATTTTAATCTACCACATTATATGATTCTACAATATACATTTCTATAACATGTCATCTGTTAAACATCATGAAAGATCATTTATAAACAACTAGCAATATATATACAAATTACATTACATGAGAATACATTATAATATGTTACATCGTTACAAGTTTACATCAATGCTTCCCTGAATACAATTGGGAAGAATACATCTTATTACAATAAACAGTACAACTGATATACAAGTCCAGTACATATACATAAAAGACTATCTTCTCGAACTGGATCTTGAATTGGAATTCGCTACACAAGGTACAACCTCCATGCACATGAACAAGTAGTAAGGAAAACCCAATGGAGGAAAAAGCACCAACCTCCCGACCATGTGGAACCCTAAGGTCCACCCCCCGTGCTAGGAGATAGCATAAGGTCCCACTACTAACAAACAGTCAAGAAGACAACAAGCTAACATTGACAACGGCTAAACATAACTCCAACACAACACTGCAACAACACTAACATCACGTACAATACATGAATTGCTTCCAGAGGCACACACACAATCGAAAGGGAAAACATAACTAGGGAATTCTAGACTACAATAGGGAAGAGTGTCATCACATAGCTTGATATGGGTTATCTTGGAAAATCTTCCTAGGTCCTGGCCCCCATCCTGGGTTATCCTAACAGCCTCTACCAATCCTCAGCCCTCATACAAACTCATGGGAATTAACATACCTTTCATGAGGATAAGGTAGTTGATCTTGTCATTCCAGGCCTTCCCATCTCATCTCAAGCCTAAAACGAGCACTTGAGCCATGAGTGAGGCATACCATTATCTTGATTAATGTGAAATCTACCCAACCCCCCAAGTCATTTTTTTTAGGTTATCACTGGATTAAGAAACTCCCAAATGGGTTATCCTGGAAACCACTTTGGGTTTTGGCCCCCATTGAGAACCACTCCCCCTACTTGCAACTAGTAGACCCTACACAACAAGAAAGGTAAAAACCCTCTTCCACACTTAACAAAATCACAAGAATCCCACACACAAAGCAAGGCATTGACCATCTCACTCACATATCCCAATCACAAGAATGTATACCCAGTGCAAGGCATAGACCCTCTTGCACACATCTCAACCACATTACCAACCACTTCCATGTGAAACAAACATAAGACTCATACAAACAAAACACTCCCTCCTAACCTCTAGAAGCCAACCTTATTCCACTTTGCATAAAGACTCCCACTTTTGAACAATGACCAAAACCACCCAAATTCCACTATCAAATACATTATTCAAAACATGCACACAAATAAACAAAGCAATCATGAACAACTCCATATAAACATCACTTCCACATTTTATTGCTCATTTAAACTTAATTGATATTTCAATTAAAAGATTATCTATCTGTGTAAGATATAAATCAAATCTTTTAATTAAATGAATTTAAGTAAATCAATTTGACCTTATTAACTTCCCAATCTATTTATCTAACATAATCATTTAATCGTAAAGGTAGAAATATTCTTCTATTATAACCATCACACACACATATATATATATATATATATTTTTTAAAAAGAATACAACCTTCAATATAACAGATTAAAAGATGGCATATACCTACATATATGTATAAATATATACATCTATATTTATTTATGTATATATAGATATAAAATCGAATATCGAATATAACACATATTCATCAAAATCTAAACATATGTATATTCACCGATTATTCAATGTATTGCATATCAAATTAATACTCATTTCAAGTATTGAATTTCCAACTTAACATACATGTATCAATTACTAGCATAAATCATCTCCATCAAATACTAAAACAAAGAACATATAGCAAATGCCAAACTTAATAAATAGCCTTTAAATGCAATCAATGTGATCAGTATGAAATTGATGTATGCAAAAATGAAGAGTAACGTAGGACTGAAATTCGCCACTCATAAAACAAGGCATATCTATCAAATAAATCTGCAACCATAATATGAAATTAGCTTGTACAGTACCAGGGTAGGCGCAAGAAATAAAGGTCATTGGATGCCAAACTTAAATTACCACACACAAATTGTAGGAGTAAAATTACCCAACAAAATTCAATGAAAAGAAACCAACCCAACAAGTTTTCCATAATGAATTTGTTTTATACCGTGGCCCATAGAAAATATGGGGAGTAAACAAATCTATCGAATAATATAAAATCGAATTCCCACAATATCTATGCAACGACTATCAAGTGTGGTACAAATACAGTGAATTCTATATGGTGTAAAAGTAGCGAATTCCAATATAAATCATCAAGCATAAATCACACAAACAATATCGTCGACTATCAAAGGAATCGCCATCTACCTTAAGGTGCCTCTAGCACTAGCTCACTAGAGGAAACGAGGGAGACCATTCCTAGGCACAAGGAAAATCAACGACTAAGATGGCTCCTTAATGACGACTGGCGCATAGATAACCTGACAGGAGGCCTCAATGATTTTGTTTCAAGGACAAAATAAACGATAACAGGGGTGTGACAAAGGTTAGAAGAGAGATGAAAACTTCCAAAACCAATGCCATCAATTGGGGTTTAGACCAAATGCCTCCATTAGATGTTATTTAAAGGAGTGTGAGGATTGTAGGCTGCACAAATCAATTTGTTGGAAAGGCTTAAGAAATTTTCAAGCAAAAGCAATAGGTTGAGCATAAGGGAGGCGCCCAAAATGGATTTACTATATAGACTTTAGAACTTTCAAGCAAACGCAAATTTTATTTATTTCTAGATGGAATTAAAATGGTCAAGTATTCATTTTTCAACAAATAGAAGAGAGAGAATTCGACTACATTAATCAAAAAATAAAACAAAGAACAAAGAACAAGCCAACCTGGATCCAACGCAGGATGGGGCGAGAATTTGATGCCAAGATCAATCTTCTGTAGCAACAACTTCTTTGAAATTCCCAATCAACAAAAAATCCCGAGCCTAAGAAATTTTCTTGCAAACAAAATTATTTCTCTTCCCGGAAAACAAAAATCAATAATCATCCCCAAAATATCTCGAAAGGATAATTATTTACAAAATGGAAAGCTATTTGATTTTCAAAATCCAAAAATCTGGTAAGATCTCTAAAATCCCCAATAAAACATAAAGTTTCTTTTTTGACAAATAATTTGAAGTTACGCAGGTGCAACATAAAAATATTTCTATCTTTTTATATTTATTTTTTGTTTATTAAATTTTGCAACATTCCATTATAATATTTTATTTCATTTTAATATTTCATTACACTTTTAATTTATTATAAACGATAATTTTTTTTAATAAATATATTTATATTTAATTAACAAAGTTCCCTTTCTAACTAATAATTTATTTAATACATTAATTAATCAAAATAGAATTTATTAACAAACTTAAATTAAACAAACCTAATATCAACAACAATTACCTAAACCATAACCAGGGTTGAAAAGCAAGACCAACTAACCACATATATCTGACAATGTTGACAAGGTAATGTACTAGATACTCATCCTCTTCGAGGATGGCTAGGATAGGGGACCAAATGTTATCTCCAATCAACTGTTCCATTAGGTTTAAGGCATGCTCAAACCTTCCAATTCAGGTAGAGTTGATACCTAGTACTTGCAACCTGCAACACACAAAACAGTCATGCATATACATAATCATACAATCAGGCACACTGTGAAAGAGAATCGCAGCGTAGCGGGGTACTCACAAGTGAGTAATGTGACACTGTCCCTTTCACCCAAACACATCAATCAAATAACCACATCAATTCATAACAAACAGTTACATCACAAACAAGATAAGAACAATCACCAGATGATCATATAATAACCATGATCAGATAATCATATAATTCCCATAACAAAATTAATCCACATAATCAAATAAGTCCATATAACAGTAATAACATATGCATAAACTCAAGTAATAGAAGTATTAGAAAAGTATCATCCAAATATCATCGTAGTAGTAAGTCCAACATCAAACAAAGTGTCATAATGTTTGATCCTAAGCAAATCAACTACCAGTCTAATAGAGAAAAGTATGAGGGGCACTACATCCTCCCCCCCTAAAATCAGGCTTACTCCTAGAAGCCTGCAAACAGAAAAGGGTATAACTCTCTCATTTGGGATGCATCCTCCCAAGTAGTTGAAGACCTCATCATTAGGATCCCACTGGACCCTCACCTACTCAACATCTTGACCCCTGAGGGTGAGTCTCCTGTGCTGCAAAATGCTCACAGGCTCTAGAGCCAGTTGCTTGTCCTCTACCTATAAAGCATTCCAATCAAGAATATGAGAAATGTCTGGATAATATGGCCTGAGAACATAAACATGAAATACATCGTGAATGCACAATAGACTAGGCAACAAATCAATATGGTACACAACAGGACCAATCCTCTCCAATACCTCGAATGGCCCAACAAAATGGGGTGTGAGCTTAAAGCCTTTTCTGTAGCAGATCGGACTCTTTCACAAACGCACCCGCAAAAATACCCGGTCACCTACCTAAAACTGACAATCAACCCTATGAATATCTGCAAACTCCCTAAGGATAGGATGATTGTCGAGGGACACCTCTTGACTCTCCCCCAATTCCAAATTATTAATCGTCACAACAAACATCTGGCAACCCTGATGCATACTTCTCCTTAACTACATAGTAGAAATCATACGCAAAGAGAAAGTCCTATGTATGCCAACTACCTCTACCTCCCTACCTAAATCATCCAAACACCACACTAACTTATGTCGACAATCTATCTCTGCTCCATAAGCATCCAACCAGTCCATACCCAACTCTATGATATAGGATCCTAGGGGTATGATGCGAAGATCTACCATGGTAAGGAGAGAACCAATCCTCAATCCACATCCATACACAAGGGATTCTACCACTACTCTGTCCCCAGAGGCCAATTCGACCTGCCACCTAACATCCTGCTTGCTACCACCAGTCCACATCAATCCAATAAAGAAGGGGAAATGAATGAATCGGAATCACCGGAGTCAAAAAGGATAGAAATACCAATACCTTGCAACACACCTGTAGCCTCCACAACTATGCCCTAATGCTTTGTCTGGTGGTTATCAACCACTACAAACACTCTGTGACACCTGCCTGCATCACCCACTATCGGCTCTGAGGCTACCGACCTTTGACTAAATCCTAATGTGTTCTTTTGAGGACATTTCCTGGCTATATGGCCCTGTTGGCCACAAGAAAAACATTTTGTACCACTGCCATACCCCCTGCTGCCTAAGGGTATACTAGACTATTGGAAACCACCTCTACTAACTGTAGACTGTGTGCTCTGATCAGGCTGGTCAGGACGATAATGCTTCACTCGCTGTCGATTCCAGTTTTTCCTATACTAAGAACCACTACCTTGTTGAGACTAAGAGTTCTCGGGTTTCAACAAGTAACATTGTTGTTGTTGTTGTTGTTGTTGTCCACCCTTAGCGGGTGTTTGATGGCTCCTTGAGGAACCCACTACCTGAGACTGACCACCTTGAGACCCGAAGCCTGTTGGAGGTGCACTACCAATCTGCACACCTATCTGACCTCCTAGTGCCATGGCCAGATTCTCCTCCACCAAATCAGCCTTCTCTACTGCCACCTCCATGGTATTTAGCTCAAAGTCATGGACTCCCCCACTAATACGAGCATTCAAACCCCTAAAGAAATGTTGAACCAACGTGGCCTCATCATCACCAATACCTACATACTACTTAAGCTCATAGAACCTATGCTCATACTGCTCCACAGACATATCCATCTGCATCAACTCGTGAAGCTCATCAGCACGACATTGCCTCTAGTGATCTAACAAAAAGCGAGATTTGAACCTCTCCAGAAACATCTCCCATGAAACTGAACCAATATCCAAATGCAATTTTTGTTCCTCCAACCGCCACCATGTAGAAGCAAAACCTCTAAGGTGCATAATGGCACATCTCGCCTTGGTGTTGTTACCATACCGGTGCATGGTAAAAAAACCTATCCAAATCTATCAACCAAGTCTCTACCTCCAAACCATCACTAGAACCATCAAAAGTAGGAAGACGTGCCCTCAAGAGATACCTCATCTGACCTGCTGAAACAGTTTTTTGCTTTGTTGTAACATCTCTCCTTCTAGGAGACCTTTCTCTTTCCCTAACCACCTATTGATTACCCTCTTGTCTACGACCTAGGTGGGCAAGGACCTCCTCAAGAAAATTACGCAACTGAGCTCCCTCTAACTCCAATTGACCCAAATTCTGACCCCCACTTTCCTAACCATCTGAGAGCCCTAATGTTCCTCACGATCACTCTCATGGGAACTCTGAGGAGTGTTTTGGTGGTTAGCCTCATGGCCACCACATCGACCTCTACCACGACCCCTACCTTGACCTCTAAGCATCTTCCTACACAACACCACTAAAGGACAAGTCTCACATTATAGGTGAGGATGATAGAAGGGGAAAAACATAAGCTCAAGAGTTAAGTGACAAGGAAAACATAATGGGCTAATATGAAACTAGAGTACCTAGTGTTAGAACTTGTGCTTTGATACCAGGTGTAACACCCCGCTAAGGAACCCCACAAGACAACACAATTAAGACACAATAATGGGACAATTCTTTTTTTTTAATAAGCAATAACAATGGAATGCATATCATATCTTAACATATATTCTAATCTAAGTCCTTTAAGGTTCCATGACTAGACTACTAACACATCTATAATCAAGAACTAGAATCATTTCATTAACTAATATATTAACATGATTTCTCTAATAATCAAATTCATTTTAATCTACCACATTATATGATTCTAATATATACATTTGCATAACATTTCATCCATTAAACAGCATGAAAGATCATTTATAAACAACTAACAATATATATACAAATTACATTACATGAGAATACATTATAATTTGTTACATCGATACAAGTTTACATCAATGCTTCCCTGACTACAATTGGGAAGAATAAATCTGATTACAATAAACAATACAACTAATCTACAAGTCCAATACATACACATAAAAGACTGTCTTCTCGAACTGGATCATGAACTAGAATCCGTTACACAAGGTATAATCTCCACGCACACGAACAAGCAGTAAGGAAAACACAATGGGGGAAAAAGCACCAACCTCCCAACCATGTGGAACCCTAAGGTCTGCCCCCCGTGCTAGGAGATAACATAAGGTCCCACTACTAACAAACAATCAAGAAGACAATAGGCTAACATAGACAAGGGCTAAACATGACTCTAACACAACACTGCAACAACACTAACATCACATACAATACATACATTGCTTCCAAAGGCACACATACAACCAAAGGGGAAAACATAACTAGGGAATGCTAGACTGCAATAGGGAAGAGTGTCATCACATAGCTTGATATGGGTTATCCTGCAGATCTTCCTAGGCCCGGTTCCCCATCCTTGGTTATCCTAGCAGCCTCTACCGATCCCCAACCCCCATACAAACTCTTTCGGAATCAACATACCTTTCATGAGGACAAGGCAGTTGATCTTTCCATTCTAGGCCTTCCCATCTCATCTCAAGCCTAAATGAGCACTTGAGACATGAGTGAGGCATACCATTATCTTGATTAATGTGAAATCTACCCAACCCCTAAGTCATTTTTTTAGGTTATCACTGGATGAAGAAAATCCCAAATAGGTTATCCTAGACACCACTTTGGGTTCTGGCCCCCATTGAGAGCCACTCCCCCTACTTGCAACTCGTAGACCCTACACATCAAGCAAGGTAAAAACCATCTTGCACACTTAACAAAATCACAAGAATCCCACACACAGAGCAAGGCATTGACCATCTTTCTCACATATCCCAATCACAAGAATGTATACCCAGTGCAAGGCATAGACCCTCTTTCACATGTCTCAACCACATGACCAACCACTTCCATGCAAAACAAACATAAGACTCATACAAACAAAACACTCCCTCCTAACCTCTAGAAGCCAACCTTATTCTACTTTGCATAAAGACTCCCACTTTTGAACAATGACCAAAATCACCCAAATTCCACTATCAAATAAATTATTCAAAACACGCACACAAATAAACAAAGCAATCATGAAAAACTCCATATAAAACATCACTTCCACATTTTATATTGCTCATTTACACTTAATCCATATTTCAATTAAAAGATTGTCTATCTATGTAAGATATAAATCAAATCCTTTAATTAAATGAATTTAAGTAAATCAATTTGACCTTATTAACTTCCCAATCTATTTATCTAACATAATCATTTAATCATAAAGGTGGAAATATTCTTCTATTATAACCATCGCACATATATATATATATATATATATATATTAAAAAGAATACAACCTTCAATATAACAGATTAAAAGATGGCATATGCCTATGTATATGATCATACATATATAAATATATACATATACATATAAAATTGAATACCGAATATAACACATATTCATCAAAATCTAAACATATGTATATTAACCGATTATTCAATGTATTGCATATCGAATTATTACTCATTTCAAGTATCGAATTTCCAACTTAACATATAGGTATCAATTACCAGTATAAATCATCTCTATCGAATACTAACACAAAGAACATACAGCGAATGCCAAACTTAATAAATAGCCAAGTTAAATGAAATTGATGTGATCAGTATGAAATCGATGTATGCAAAAATGATGAGTAATGTAGGACTAAAATTTTCCACTCATAAACTAAGGTATATTACTCAAACAAATATGCAACAATAATATGAAACCGGCTTGTACAGTACCAAGGTGGGCGCAGGAAATAAAGGTCATTGGATTCCAAACTTAAATTACCACACACAAATCATAGGAGTAAAACTGCCCAATAAAATTCAATGAAAAGAAACCAACCTAGCAAGTTTTCCATAATGAATTTGTTTTATACCACAGCCCATAGAAAAACTGGAGAGTAAACAAAGCTATCGAATAATATAAAATTCAATTCCCACAATATCTATGTAACGACTATCAAATGTGGTGCAAATACAACAAATTCTACATGGTGTAAAAGTAGTGAATTCCAATATAAATCATCAAGCATAAATCACAGAAACAATATTGTCGACTACCAAAGGAATCGCCATCTACCTTAAGGCACCTCTAGCACTAGCTCACAAGAGGAAATGGGGGAGACCATTCCTAGGTGCAAGGAAAATCAGCAACTAAGATGGCTCCTTAATGATGGCTGGCGCATAAAGGTAGTTGTAGAGCAGCTGTTATCCCTTATAGGTGTTGCCTTTGAGGGAGAGAAAGTATGTATGTTCGATTTCAAAGGGGGAGAGATACAAGTGTGCCACCCTTTGCCATTGATGTCAAAGGGGGAGAGAGTTGGAGAAAGAGTTAGCTGAAAAACCTTATGAAGTAAGGGGGAGACTATGCACTGTGGTGCAGTATATGAGTTGGTGATCAGAGTTGTTGATGTTCTATTGTTGATAGTTTTTCCATGTGTTTCCATCAATGACAAAGGGGGATATTATTAGAAGTATGAGTAGCTTGTGTGTTGTCATTGATGTCAATAGTTCTAGGTTGTTGCATTGATGTCAACAAGTCTATGGAGATGCTTTGATTGGTTACATTATATTGTCATTAGTAGTATCATTGATGTCAAACACTAGTATTGCTTTGATAATCATGTGTTCCAGGTGATGAGTTTGAGTTTATGATGATTGGTTTCCAAGTGCTTTTGAGAAAATTTGAAGGAAAGAGAAAACAATGTGATTGAGTGATGTTCAGTGTTTTTCTCTACATTTATTCATGGTTGAAGATCTACTTGTGCAATTCAGATATGTTGATCAGAAGTGTTAAAATGTGTCATAGATCTAGAGTTTCAGGTTCTGGATCATTGTGCAAAGAAATTTGTGTTCACTAGTGTGTGAGTTGTGTTAGCAATGTTGTCTGGGAGAAATGGTTTTGCTCCACATTTCTCTATAGTGTGGTTTTTGTCTTGCAGATCTAAGGGTGTGCTTATATTGCTTAGATCTATCTTCAAATTGATTCTTTTGTGTTTTGGTGCTCCACAAGGGTGGATTGAGGTGTTGCAGTGTGTGGTTCAGGTTAACTGGGTATACAGGATGAATATGTTCTTTTGGTTTATGATGTTGCAAAGGAGTTGTTAGATTTCAAGGTGTTGATGGAATATTCCAGATTGTGTTAAAGTGTTCAATGTGGTCCATGAGTTGTCTTTGGATTATAGGAAGCATGTACTTAATTGTTTAATGGTGTTAACACAGGTTCGAATGACCTTGGGTGTTTATAGTAATTGCGGATATGCTTCAATGTTTGTGGAAGTGTGGCGTCACGTGTATGAGTGGATTTGGGTTTGTGTTAAGGTGTGTTGTGGTCCACCTTCATTCCTTTCGACCATGGGAATTTTTTGGTGCCAACCTAATTAGAATTTGCATGGTTGAGGTGCATAGTCGACCTTGTGAATTGTTTTCAAGGTTGAGGGTGGTATAAATAAGTGTTGAGTTGATGGATAATCATGTAGTGAAAGTGTGCGATGTGAAGTATAGAGATGTGAAGTGAGAAAGTGTGAAATGCAATGTAATATTTAATTCCTAAGACTACTATAAGTAGTGAGTAGAAGGTGTGTACATTCTACAGAGAGAATGTGAATGTTCTAGTGAAGTAGTGGTGGATTTTTCTATTGCTTTGAGTAGGATTTCTCATTGTAATAGTATTCTTTCTTCCTCTTTCTAATCTAGCAGTGAGCCCTTCTTTTCTTTTAGGAAGTGAGCCCTCTAGTAATGAGCTTATTATATTTGGTGTTGCAATTACTTTATATTGTGAGCTAATTCTCACTGTGATTTTTCCCTTCTTGGATTTTCCACGTAAATCTAATGTTCTCATGTGTTTGGAGGTGTTTGCATTATTTTTTTCATGTTTACATTATGCTAATGCATGATAAGGATTTAATGGTTGTTAAGGTTTAAGTACTAATGTAGATGTTTATGAGGGTTTTGATGTACAACTAGTTCACCCCCCTCTTAGTTGTCTTGTGTGTTCAATAGTATCGCATTCTATAGTTTCAATAGATTTGAGTTAGAGAATTGAAAGTTAGAAGTGATGGAGTAAATTATGTGTTTAATGGTTGACTATGTATAATGTCTAGGTGTTTGCACTAGAGAAGGGAAGTATGCACCAGATGGAGGAAGTGTGTGAGGGTAATTTGTGACCAGTTTAAGTCCATGGAAGGAAGTGCATGATGTTATCTTACATTGGTTGTAACATATTGTGATTTAGGAGTAAGCTGACTACACATTTCATATCATTTTGAATTAAGGTCTATCCTTGGCTGACATAGATAATTGGGATGGCATTAAAGGGTTCTAGGATGACATGAGATGTTAATATGTAAAATGGATATATATATATTATAAATATATTTTGTGTGAAAATGTGGAATTATGTGTGGCATGTTTGCATGTAAAATGTATATGTAATATGATATGCAAGTAGAAGAGAGAAGTCATGTATGTTGAGAAAAATTGAAATATCATTGGAGGGTGTGCTCACTTATTGATGAAGAGAAGGTTGAGTGAGATCAAATACATATTTCTTTCTATAATGTGAGGATTTGAGTTGGTGCTCAATGAATGAGTTGCACCTTAGCCTAAGGGAATTGGTGTCTCCAGTAGGTTGGTGCCTGCAAATCAAATTTCAAGGGGATTGGTGTCTCCAGTAGGTTTGTGTCTACAAATCAAAGTTCAATGGGATTGGTGTCTTTCTCTAAGGTTGCAATTCCTATAGGTTGGTTCCTACAAAATTATTGTCATTTTTTATATTATTTTGTGAGGTTGGATTTGGACAGTAGTTCCAAGCAGCTTTTCTCACAGTGGTTTTTCCCATTCTAGGTTTCTACATAAATCTAGTGTTCCTTGTGTGGTTGTGTGCATTTGTGTTGCTTAATTACTTCATCATCAATAATTATTGCTTTGATGCTTTAAAGTTCATGTTTGGAGAAGTTATTAATCGTAATTAATGTTTAATCAAGTTCAAATTGGGATATATTGATTCACCCCCCCTCTCAGTATATTGTATGCCTTTCAATTGGTATTAGAGAGAGGTTCCTTGGTAGAATCTTAACAACTTGAGGTAGATCTGAGATAGCACATTCAGTTGCTCAAGAAGGTCTAACTTCAAATAAGACAACTCTTTTCCATGGATCCAATTATGCTTTTTAGAGTGTAAGGATGGAAGTATATTTGATGTCCCTAGGGTTTGAGGTTTGGTAATCAGTTGTGGATGGTTATGAAATTTCTAATAGTGTCCCAAGACATCAGGTCGAAAAGAAGGCTTATGAAATAATGCCAAGGCAATAAATGTTATTTTGTGTGGTTTATCTAACTCTAACTTTGTGAATATTATGCATTGCAAGACAATGAAAGAAGTGTGGGTTAAGTTACACAACATTTATGAAGGAGATGACAAGGTCAAACAAGCAAAGCTTCAAAGATATTGAGGTCAATTTTGAAAGTTTAAAAATGAAGGAAAAAAGAAAACATTGCTAAATTCCTGCTTTTAGGTTGATGAGGTTGTCAAATCTATCAGAGGTCTTGGTGAAGAAATAAAAGAAGGTGTAATTATGAAAAAGGTACTCAGATCCCTTCCTCAAAAATTTGATGCTAAAATTTCTACAGTTGAAGAAGCTAAATATTTGAATACACTAACTATGGACGAGTAACATGGAATTTTGACTACCTATGAGATGAAGATTGATAGTGATAAATATTTAAGGAAAGAGATAGCATTTAAAGTGTCCAAGAAGCAAGAGTATATAGATTCGAAAGATGAGTCAGATCTAGAGGAAGCAAACTTTGACAAAAAGATACAGAGGGGTTCCATAAAGTATAAAGGTAAGTTGTCTTACAAATTTTTTAACTATGGTGAAGTAGGACATTTCATGGCTAAGTTTCCATACAAATATTCTAACAATGTTGATCAAAAGAATGGAAATAAGTCATTTCCAAAAGGGAAATTGTTTCAGAGGAATCAGAAGAGTTTCTTCATCAATGAGGAAAGTTATTCATCCAAGGCACTTACAAGAATGAAGGAGAAGAGGCACTATTCATTGCTATAGAAACTAATGAAGGTGATGCAGAAATGAAGTTTGGAAATGATGATGATGATGAGGTATATCTTATGGAATAATTGCTTTGCACTAGCAAAGAAATTAAGAGACTAAAGAAGATAATTGTTGAAGACGTGAAAGTTAAAGACAAATTATCTCAAAATCTTAAGAAGGTGGAGAAGATGGTCATTGACTTGAAGATTAAAGTGTAAGAAGCAAAGAGGATTGAAAAATTTATGATTGAAAGGTTGCTGACAAGATCTAAGGACCATGAAAAGCTTGAGGTAGAGATTGTGTCATTAAGGAAAGATCTAGAAAAGGCAAACAGTCAGCTAAATTTAAAGTTTGGAAAGAGCACTGAGATCTTGGATAAGATAATAGGAAGTATGAGATCACCACATATTAAAATTAGCATTGGTTTTACTGATATAAAGAAGAATAAGGTGATTGAGAAGCTAATGAAGTCATTTGGTGAGAGTTCAGAAGAGAATGGCTCTAAAATTTTAAAATCTAAACTAGTTGCAGCAACCAAGGAGAGAAATATGATGGATAATAGTTTCACTCAAGTACATAGGCAAAATAAAAGATCTGAAAGACAATCTTTAAGAGGGCAAGAAGACAATACCATGTTCAATCATTTTTTTGTTACTATTTTAATTGCAATCAATTTGGTCATAAGGCTGGAAATTGTAGGAAGATTTCGATAAGAATAAATAATTTTTTTCGAAAAAATATCTTTGCACCATTCTTTTATTTCAATATTATATATCATAAGTGCAACAATTTTGGGCATATTGCTAGAAACTATAGAAGCAATTTTGTGAGTCCTCCTATGTCGATTACAAAAGGAAATAACTCAGTAAGTCAGAGTGGTGAAATCGAAAAGGTTTGGAAGAAATTAGAAGGACAAATATTAGATAAATCCATGGTGGCTAAAATTGAATTACATGCTCAGAAAGAGAAGAATCTATAAATCATTGACAACAAATATTCAAGTCACATGATCAAAGATAAGAGAAAGTTCATGCACTTCAAGAATTTTGACAGAGGAGTTGCAACTCTTGGTAATAACTCAATTGCTAAGATTACTAGTAAGGGTATTTTGAGCCTTGATGGTGGGAAGACAAAAACATATGATGTATTGAATGTAGAAGGGTTGGAATATAATCTATTGAGTGTAATTCAAATGAGTGATAAAGGTTATAATCTCTCATTCAATTCCAAAGGTTGTGAGATCAAAAAAACTGGTACTAGTGAGTTAGTTATGGAAGGAAGCAAGACTAACAGTGATGTGTATCATCTCAATGAAGTCAATGGGAAAAATTGTTTTCCATACAAATAGAAGAGAGTTGGATTTGGTATAGAAGGTTGGGACATATCAATTTTGATGATCTAGTGAGGATTATCTTGAAAGGAATGATAAGAGATAGCACAAGAGATCAAGAAGGCTCCATCTACTATCTGCAAACCATGTCACAAGGGAAAGCAAAAAAATAATAGATTCCCTACTAAGGAGTATTCAACAACAAGGCCATTGGATTCAATTCATACATATCTATGCAAACCAATGAGGACAAACAGCATTCAAGGTGACAAGTATTTTATGATGCTTATTGATGATTATTCTAGAATGAATCGGTTACCTTTCTAGAAGAGAAATCAGAAGCCTTTGAGAAGTTTAAAGCATTTAAGGCAATCGTTGAAAATGAAACCAGAAGAGCAATTAAGTGACAGATCAAAAAAAGGTGGAAAATTCACCTCTAATAGATATGATGAATTCTATGAGATAATGTTCTGCTCCTAGAACTCCTCAACAAAACTAAGTTGTTAAGAGGAAGAGACCATACAGGAGATGGCCAAAACAATGTTAAGTCAAGCAAAGTTGTCAGATATCTATTAGATACAAGTGATTCAAAAAATGGTATATATTTTGAATAAAGCTCAAATCAGATCAAAGACTACCAAGACACCATATGAACTATGGAAAGGAAGACCGGATTCTATTAGGCATCTCAGAATATTTAGAAGCAATTGTTACATCAAAAGAGATGAACATTTGGGTAAGTTTGATTCTAGATCTAATGAAGGTATCTTTCTTGGATATTCTATGTCAAGTAAGGCATATAGATGTTATAACAAAAGGTTTAGAAGGATTGTGGAAAATGTCAATGTGAGTATTGATAAAACAATACAGTCTACTGATGTTTTGGATGAAGAAGACAATGATGACTTAATCCATAGTAATGATGAAGGCTTGGAAATTGAATCAAAGAATGTTGTTACAAAGACTCTAGCCAAGTATGTTCAGAAGAACCATTCTGAAGATTAAATCATATGAGATAAAGATAGTGGAGTTCATACCAAGAGAATAATTGAGAAAGCAAATAAATATATACACTTTTCCTTACTGTTAAAAATTGAACCAAGTTCTTATGCAAAGGAAAGCAAAGAAAAAGTTTGGTTAGAGACCATGAAAGAAGAGAACTTGGATTAATAAAAATGAAACTTAGGATTTGGTTTTGAGACCTAAAGACAAAAATGTTATTGGTACCAAATG
This sequence comes from Sequoia sempervirens, assembly GCA_007258455.2. Taxonomy (NCBI): domain Eukaryota; kingdom Viridiplantae; phylum Streptophyta; class Pinopsida; order Cupressales; family Cupressaceae; genus Sequoia; species Sequoia sempervirens. The sequence continues at coordinate 536,913,204 of VDFB02271358.1, forward strand.
GGTCTTTAGAAATAAGTTGAATGAAGATGGAAAAGTGATTCATAATAAAGCCAAACTTGTATGTAAAGGATATGCTCAAGTTTGAGGGAGTTGATTTTGAAGAGACATTTGCTCCAGTAGCAAGGCTAGAAGAAATTATATTTTTTTTTGGCATTATCAACATTCAATAATTTCAAGATATATCATATGGATGTCAAATTTGCATTTCTAAATGAAGAATTAGAAGAGGAAGTCTACATTGAACAAGCGGAAGGATTTCGGCCTTCAGACAAACTGGATTTTGTAAATAAGGCTTTGTATGGACTCAAACAAGCCCCCAAAGCATGGCATTCCAAATTGGATAGGTACCTGCAACAACAAGGTTTCAAGAGAGGTAGTGCAGAGAATAATTTGTACGTAAAAACAAAAGGTGGTCAGTTATTGATTGTTGTCATTTATGTTAAAGACATCATCTTTGGAGGTAGCAGTGATGCGATTTGTAAAGATTTCTAAGATGCAATGCAGAAAGAGTTTGAAATTCCAATGCTTGATGAGTTATCTTTCTTTCTTGGTTTATAAATCTCTCAATCAAAAAAATTTATGTTCACTTCTTAGACCAAGTACATAAAAGAGATGTTGATTAAGTTTAAGATGGAAGAGTGCAAAATGGTAAGTACACCTATGGTTACTAGGTGTAAACTAAGTAAGGATAATGAATCTACTCCAGCAAATCATACCTTGTATAGGTTAATGATTGGTAGTTTGTTGTGTGTAACTACATCCAAACCAAATATAATGTAAGCACTAGGGATGGTAGCTAGGTTTTAGGCTGCCCCTAAGGAAGCACGTGTCAAGGTAGTAAAAAGGATATTTGGATATCTAAAGGATACAATGGATTTTTTTTTTGTGATATCCCAAGAGTCAAAAATTCACATTGATTGCACAAATGAAAATTGGGTCAAAAGTATAGATGATCGAAAGAGTACAAGTGGTGGAGCTTTCTTTATTGGTGACAATCTTGTATGTTGGTTGAGCAAGAAACAAGATTCAATATATTTATCTATACTGAAGCATAATACATTGTAGCAATCTCTTGTTGCACTCAGTTGTTATGGATGAAGTAGAACCTGAAGGAGATGAAAATAGAGTTTGATGAGCCCATTTCCATTCTTTGTGACAATACTAGTATTATAAATATTTCCAAGAATCCGGTGATGCATTCAAGGATAAAACATATTACAATTAAGTATCATTTTTTGAGAGAGAACGTTGTAGACAAAGAAGTGAAGATGGAGTATATTAAGATTGAGCAAGTTACAGACATTTTAACAAAACCTCTTCCCAAGGAGACTTTTGAGTTTTTTCGACAGAATTTGGGAGTGGTTGCTCCCTCCTCTTGAATCAAGTGGAAATACAAGTTGAGGGGGAGTGTTGACTCCCTACCACAAGCAATATTGGTGGTCTTGCAAAATGTTTTCTAGTTGGGTAATGCGAGACCCACCAGATGATACTAGATATTATGCCACTTTATTCATTTTAGATTGACATAGTTTGATTCTTGTATGGATTATTAGATGTTATGTTATGATATAGACTAATTCTTTATAATTTCATTTGTATTATGATGATTTAGGCATTAGAATTTATATTTAATTTCACATTATGATGATTTGAACGTTAGACATTATATTTGATGTTATAGATGATTATGGATGAATAAGTAGAATTGATTAAATGATAATTGTGATATGGATATCAATTGCAACATTGGGATAAGAGTAAATTATTGAGTTTAAATGAAATTTATAAAATTATGAATTATTCTTACTATATGAAAATGGAATCAACGCTATTAAGTGAATGAAATGATGATGAATTTATGAGACTGATATAACTGTGGATTGGTATTCTTATGTGATTGAAAATGTGATGGAAATTGTATGATGTGAATCTATATATGTTTTATTTGTTTTAATTAAATGATTTTATTGGACATATTAATGTGTGAAACTGAGTGTGCAAGCACAAATTTCATGGCCAATGGAATTGGAGGTCTTCAAGGAACCCAATGTGATAAACCCTGTGAACGTTGTCTATTGTCCATTTAGATGGACTATAGTCTTAATGTGATTTAATTTTGTAAAGTGGTTTGAAACTTGAATGTTATTTTTATTATAAAGTTTTCTTTTAAGTATTTAAGATGTATTTTATATGTAAGGTTATATTTTAAGGTATTTTGGGATTTTTTATTTTTTTAATTGAGTTAAAAGGTTTGAGAAAAATGTTATTTTATGTTTTTTTGTTTTTTTAAACCCCTAGGGTGTTAACCCAAGGGTTAGGCACTTAATTCAAGTTGTATTTTGAACTAAAATCAAGATATGACCTCTCAAAAAAGCCTAGTTTTAAGGGTGAAGAATTTAGAATTGAAATGGGTGTAAATGGATCAAATTCAACTAGATCCTCATTTATTTTCAATTCCTTAAAGCAAGGGTTATTTTGGAAAAAAAAATTGGGGACTTCTATTTATCTCTTTCTTCTTGGATTATTGAGGGGGTTGGATTTTCTTTTGGATTTTGTAACTTTTGGTTCTAGTTTTTTGGAAGAAGTTTTCTTTGAGTGAAAAATTTTTGGAGAAAAATCTTGGGCTCTTCCACAATTTTCTTCCTAGAAAGCGTAAGAGGTTGGTTTCAATCCCTCTGTGTTTGTTTTTCGTTGAATCTATTAAATTCTAAAAAGATTGTGAGTATTCATTTTAGGTAATTATTGTATTGTTACGTGTTGGTTTTTATTTGTGTTAGGTTGTATGGGGATGGCTCTCTCAAATTTTGAGAGCTCCCCAAGTATGGGGTTGAGAGAGGATGAACCTCCAATGGGGAAACCTCCAACCTTTGAGAAGGTGGAGATTTGGGGTATGAGTACCCACATTATTAGAGTATGAAGATTTTGGGTATGAGTACCCAGGTTATTTTGTGGAGTTGGATGGATTGATAAATGAAGAGAAGTTGTGATAATGTACAGATCTTTATATATATGCATATATTTCCCCATTGGGTAGTGATGTCTCCTAAGTCTCCCCCTTTCTTGAATCTTTGAGAAGATTCAATGTGAATGTGAATCCTTGAATTTTGGGTGTTATTGTGTATGTATGTGTGTTTAATGTTGTTGCATGATTTGAGAATGTGTGTAACCTGGTTCCTTTGATGGCCTCCAAGCTCGGGGGTGATTGGTTTTCCAATCTGAGGTTGGGAGGTGAGTACCCCATTGGCTTTAGAAGAAAAATTATGTGTCATGTGTAGGTTTTACAAATTTGAAGAGGAGCTTATAGATTTGAGAAAGTTGCAAGTTTTTAGACTCTCTATGTTCTGTTGTTTGAAAGCATTATTCCATACTGTATAACCTACCCTATTGGGTTGATTGTAAAAATATTGCTTAATTGTCGTAAGTGTTCATGTGGTATTTTTTTCTTGTAAAAGAATAGTTGAAATAAAGACATTCATTTTATTATTATGTTTTATTCCGGGCATGCAATCGATGTTCTAAATTTATTTCTATAGAATAACAAATTAATAATTTTTGCTTGAAAGAAAATAATTAACAAGTGCACCTACATCAGATCTAGTTTATTTCCAAAATGAAATTGTTGAAAATAACTATATAGGGTGTGGATTGATACATGAGAAAAGAGAATCTTGTTTAAATTGCAAGTATGGGATTGGTGCAAATTTGATTCCAAAATTAGAATTTGTTATCTGAAATGTATTTTCCATTATAAACAAGTGTCGTGTAGTGGCTAGTACTTGCCTTAATAGTATTGTAATTATTATTTTTTAGATTTGATAAAAAATAAATGTAAGTTTTATTAATGTGAATAAAAATAATGTACTTGTTTTGTTAATTATAGTATTTTGGTATTGTTAATTAATTATTTTAATGACCTAACTGTAACCCTAACAATAAATTTTAAACCATTATCTTAATCATAGACCTATTTATAACCCTAACTATGATCGTAACACTATCCATAACTATAAGCCAATTTTTTATCACTAACTTTTAAATAAATAACATATTTCATAAATGTTATATTACGAATTATTATATATTAAATAAATTGTATAAATAAAATAAATATAATATATACTAAAAATCATTAAAAGTTAGGTATTACACATGTTGACAATGTTTCTTCTCTTATTATTAATATAAAATTGTTATATATTAAAATGATTATTTCTTATTACAAGTTGTTTATTTTTAATTATATATATATATATATATATATATATATATAAAATAATTAAATATATTATATTAAATTATTAGATTTGATTGGTAGTAGACACAAGTGCAACTATATCCCTTCATTAAAAACCAATAATTGTTAAATATTAACGAATTAATGATTATAGATGGTATGATTTTTTCAAAGTCCATGAATGATAGAGTAAACGCTTCTAGATTAAACTATGTATGTTATTTTGAATTGACGTTTTGAACCACACTAAATGATTCATCGTAGGAAGAGGATAATAAAGAATATGATTGTAGAAATGGCCTTAAGAAGAGTTAAGTGGTGGGAGAGGGTAGGGAGGAAGGAGACTGGAAAATGAAGTAAAAGTGAAAATAGGCAAAAAAATGATGAAAACATAATACAAGAATGAATAATATAGTAATATGATATAACACAAATAAATAGATCAAAAAAGGTTAAAGTTAAATGTCTCAAACAATGAAGGATAATGAAGAATATGATTGTATAAATGACCTTAAGAAGAGTTAAGTGGTGGGAGAGGGTAGGGAGGGAGGAGATTGAAAAATGAAGTAAAAGTGAAAATAGGAAAAAAATGATGAAGACATAACAAGAGAAAATAATATAATAATATGATAACACAAATAAATGGATAAAAAAAGGTTAAACGTTAAATGTCTCAAGCAGTGAATAAATAACTCTAAGAGAATTATAAAGATGAATTATATAACAAAATGATTGAAGAATAATTACCAAAATTATTAAAAGAAATGAACGAAAATATAAAAGAAAATATACTAAAACTTAAAACAATAATAATTTAACCAAAGAAAAAAGATGAGATTATATATAAAATATAAATTGGAAAATTAAATAAATACAATAGATTATAATATATATAACCTATAATATATATTAATATAAATTAATATATTACCTACACAATGTAGATTAACTTATTTACCTACAAAATAAGAAATTGGTGGAAGGTACAAATAATGAAGCAGGGGTGCAAGTTGCGCTTCTAGCAATGGATTTGGAAAACAAGCTACATGTAGAAAGATTGCATCTGGAAGGGGACTCGCAGGTGATTATCAATGCGATTGCCAATGGCAGAGCACGAGTCTAGAAACTTGATAAAATAGTCAATATAATCCGAACTAAGCTCAATAACTTTTGAAACTTTAAAATTTCTCATATCTACCACGAAGGAAATGCACTAGTGGATCAACTATCTAAAATGGCGATGAAATTTTCTGAGCAGTTTGGATCAAATGTAGCAGAGGTTTGGTAGAAGGGATAAAAGGTGGCAGCTGATGTCAACTTCATTCATGAAGGGGTAGATTGGGACTGGGGCATTGAATCCAAGATGAGCTCTTTGAGACAAATTCACCCTCATCCTCACTTTCAAAGTGCACATTCTTTCTGTCTCCACTGACTTTGCACTGGTGTACACCAAAGGGTTGTGTCTGTAGGGGAAACGGAAGAAAACTTCTCCTTCAAGGATTTGAAACAACAAATGGCATTTTAAGGGTCTATTTCGGAAGAAAGGTTGAAGAATTTTTTCACCCTGAGAGACCCTTTCTTTCTTAGTCTGGTCTGAGCTTTCCTAGGAATTGAGTTTCTGGTTTCAAAGTTTTGTTTCCGCACAAATACAAATATTTCCTCCCTATTTTGTACATGGGGCCTCCATTTTAGCTCATGGGTAGAGGTGAGAAGGGTGGTGGAAAGGTGTGTTAGGCCAGAGTGGTGAGTTGGGTTGGAGGAGATTTTGGCTTATGTTGTGTCGGAGTGAGGTTTCGTCGCCACTCATGGTGACTGGCTTGGTTTTCTGGGTGGGCCTCACCATTGGCACCCAGTTCTTCTACACAAGGCTCTTGGCAATATGCCAGAGAGGAAGCGGAGGCCCAAAAATATTGGGCATACATTCTGGATTATGTGCATGATTGGGAATTGGTCATCGTTGTTGGGATTCCCAGAGAACAAATGAACCCATCTTTCATTTCAGGCCAGCTGGTGCATGGACAGATATGGAGGCATAGCGGAGGGCAAATGGCCATGGTGGTGGGTTTCACAGCAGGGGTCGTGGTGTGGCACAAGGATGCGGCATGGCTCATGGCTGAGGTCCTGGACGCGGGCATGGACGCAGGTTCTAAATTGGGGTAGTTCAGTGCCCCTTGTCTTTTGTTTGCTTCTTGTGTTGGCTTTGGTTTTGGTTTCTTTACGGACATGAAAATGTAAAGAATGTTGAAATTTTTTGCTTTGTGGGTGGAATGATCAGTGTAGATTTTGATTCTTGTTTTGGACTGTGTGTTTATGCACCCGGTTGGTACCTATACATCTCTAGGTTGGGGTTGCAATTTTGGTGTCTACAGTTGGGTTGTGGCTGGGTTTTGTTTTCAATCACTCAGAAACATGTATTTACTCAATTTTATATTTTCACATTATAATATAATAATAAAATATATATTTTAGCAACAACAAAAAAATATTATCTATATTAAAATAGGTTGTATATTATATATAATAAAGACCTTAAAAAAATAGGTTATCTTATATAACTATATATTATAGGTTATAATTTTTTTGGAGAATCTATATATATAAATTAATATAAAAATATACATGATAAAAAAAAAAAATTATTAATGAAAAGAAGAAGGAGAGCATATAATAATTAAATTATACCATAAAATATTAAAAACATAGATAACAAAGATATTAGTCTAATGGAAAGAATAATACAATTTTTATTTTATTTTATTATTTTAATAGTATGAATCCAAATCTCTAGTTAATTGATTTTTGTGAGATTTTCTTTAATAAAAAATAACAATTATATTCTTTAAAAAATTCAAAATAAGTAACATTTATTTATTTTAAAAAGATTTAATGAAATGACTTTATAAAGCAAAAAATGAAAAATCATTCTTTAAAAAAAAAATTACTTTGCTTTCCTACCTTGCTTTCCCTACAAATGGGTCAATAACACACATAACTTTTTAACTAATCATATGCACAAGAAATAATTTTTATAATTTGTAAAGTTAAATATTTTACAAGTTGACTTTACAAAATTGAATTTTATTTTAATTTTTTTTAAATAATATTTTTGATTGGTTGAAAACTAAATTATTAATAACTAGTTAACTAAAAACAAGTCAAACTCATTACAATAGTACTATACCTATCAAAAAAGAAAGAAGATAACTATGCTTTTTTTGAACATTTATCTTTGATAGAGTATGATTTTTCTTTCATATATTGTGTAATTCTGCAAGGATTTACTTTGTTAAACTCTATGTAGTTCTCTCAATATTTTCCATAAAATAGATTATATAGCTCTCATGCTTCTTTTCATGAGCACGACATTTCCTTAATTTCTTTTAATTTTCTTCTCAATTTACATATTTAAAACATAGAGAAATACACTATAAATATGTGTAAATAATGAAGATATTTTTGTAACCAATAATTTATTTCTCTTAAATAATATATAAACCCTTAAATCCGCTTTTCTTGCCATATTAAAATCCTTTCAAATAAACCTAGATAGGTCAACTGTGCCATTCTTCTATGAAATTTTATTTTTTCAGATTATTTCATATCTGCACATGAAGTCGTAATGAAAGATTCATTTGAATTATTCAAATTAAAAAATAATAATAATAAAACCCTTTTGTTGTTGCACACAAATAAATTCATATTATCAGGTGGTCGAATATTATTTGGACTCGTCCCATGTAGAATAAAATATAAACTCCATTTTGTGTTCTTCACGTCGTCAGACCTTGACCTGCAAAAAAGAATAAAATCCTATTTCTAATGACTTTCTCACTGGAAGTTAAAAATCCTGCTCCCGGCTAATAGCGTTGTCGTTCTCAGCAACTGTAGTATTTTTTTGTAGCAAAAGAAAAAGAACAAAATGCATCCGTAAAGAATGAGATAATGAGAACATAAAAGTAAATATAGTGTTAGGGTATTGTGGTTTAGTTCTCGTTCTGTGGTTTAGTTCTCATCATCCCACCTTATATGCAATAATTTATTTAGGTATTTGGAACACTTATTATTACGCTGATAGGCGTACATTGCTGCGGCATTTTTACGTGTACATCAAAACTCGGATGTAACATCTTTGCCATTGTGCACCTCACTAGGGTTTGTATGGCGGTGCAGTTGCAAAAAAACAGACAAAAGCGAGGGTGGCAGAAAGAAACGGCAGGTGTCGATGGAGGACGCCTATGTAGCGATGGCTTACAGGAAGGCCAAAGAAGCATTTTGTGTGTTATCCATTTACCCGAAATTTGTACGCATATGTTTCTAGAAAGTAGTCTTCAAATATTACCCCTCCCGTATTAGTTGATCATGCTTTATCTGGAGCCATCAACTCCTTGGATCACTCCCAGAGACCATGTCAGAGAGGTGGCAATTCCTCTTGCGATTAAGAAATCGCCTGTTCCACCAACAACAGATAAATCGTTGTACTTAGCCAGCACTGGGTCGGCGCCATTGAAGGTGATAATGCCCTTATAATCCGTTGAATTCAGCACAAATGTGAAGCCAAACCAAGCATTGAAAGTATTCTTCATGTTGTAGAAATAAAAGCTAGAGAAGAGTGTAGATCATGGTCAAGAGTAATAGGATCGTCAAACACAACAACATCTCCAAAAAAGGAAGGATTAGCCAAAGAGGTGAAATCGCCCCATTGAGAGGTGCAATGAGCTCATAAGTTGCATTCTGGGCATTTTTTCCATTGTAAAGTACAACACCAAATTCTTACATGGCTTTGGAAGTTGCTTCTTCCATGCATGCCCATCTACAAATTTGAGCATCATGGAAGAGAGCAGAAGCTGCATATAGTATAAATGAAATACTATTCTACCATAGTGCTCAATAACCATATCTCTTCAAATCTCTATTACAACTATACCAGATATCAGTAATGCATATTACTTCACAAGGTGGTATAGATGCTTTATATAGGTGGCTTCCATCATAATTGCAGTGAGGCCGTGGATGAATTATTGTATCTTTTCACTCTATTCTAGACACGTGATATTTACTTAATCGATGAATACTAATATGCAAAGCCTGCAGGACAGAGCCAATAAGCTTTGGCATAAATCTTTTGGCTTCATATGGGCCATGGATTCCCCGAACTAAATTAAGATAAAATAGGAATCTCGATTATTAGCGAATATGGTAAAAGAAATCCTGTATTGAGAATTGTGGTAGAGAGAAGGTGCTATCTTTATAAAATACCACAAGTAATGTTACTTATTATCCATTGAATACTTAGGCAGAGCATACACTTCTTACAGACAACTATCTTCCAAACCTGTAAGTTTTGGCTAGAATCCTTTGGCCTCCTATGGGCCATGAATTCCCCAAAATAGACTTGTGGGTAAAAGTCATTGAAAATTTGAAAATGTGGTCTAAGTACACAGAAGAAAGCCTGCATTGAACTTGTGGTATAGAAGGTACATTGTATATATATAATATTTTGATTTGTGTGGGAGACCCATTGTTGCAGCATTTATCTGGGTACATCAAAACTCTGAATAAATGGTGTCAATATTCGTCAGAAGATATTTGTAAGAGGATGTGCTTAAAGAATGTGATTACTAATGCTTTTAAAATAACATATATACAACTTTTGAGTGTTCAGACGTGTAGACTGTGCGATGCTTTTACCCGTTTACAGACACATTTCAATATTTGTCGATGAAGTAATTTTTAATCATACAACCTAACCCTAAATTGTTAAATATCAAACCACCTCCACTGATGGCTTTCAGTCTACAAGATGGACGATCGAGGCCATAGCCAGAATTTTCTCAATACCCAAGCGGATTTGTCGTGCATAGGTTCTAACTTCTACTCTGACTGAAATAGTAAATATCTATCGAAGTAATATAGATATATTATGCAATAAAATAACTAAATTAGTATGTGTCTAAAACCTTTACCACTCTCTCAAAACCATTACGCTCATGTACACAAGATCATAAAAAAAAAAAAAATTTAAAAAACTATAATAAAGCAAATTATACCTAGGTAATCTTATAAGGTTAAGAAAATACATAGGGAAAGGCATAAGCTAAGCTTTTTAAGATTTTGGATAAAAACCATACATGGCTTTAATAAAGACTTTACTTTTTCCTTCCCTTATAATCTTAAAAAAAAGTGGCTTTAAATAGAGTAATGAACTATGCCTAAACTTTTTAAGGTTTTGGATAAAAACCATACATGACTTTAATAAAGACTTTACTTTTTCCTTCCCTTATAATCTTAAAAAAAAGTGGCTTTAAATAGAGTAATGAACTCTTTCATTCTTTAGAAAATTAAGAAGTAATGAATTATTTTTTTTTTTATATTAAAAAGAAAATAAATGTAAATAAAGGGGTCGATTAATAATAGGACATATATATAGATATGTTGTTATAACTGTAATTAAATAAATAAATAATTCCAAAATACCTTAAAATATAACCTTACATATAAAATACAACTTAAATACTTAAAAGAAAACTTTATAATAAAATAAACATTCAAGTCTCAAACCACTTTACAAAAATTAAATCACATTAAGACTATAGTCCCTCTAAATTGACTATAGATGGCGTTCACAGGGTTTATCACATTGGGTTCCTTGAAGACCTCCAATTCCATTGGCCATGAAATTTGTACCTGCACACTCAGTTTCACACATTAATATGTCCAATAAAATCGTATAATTAAAACGAATAAAACATATATAGATTCACATCATACAATTTCCATCACATTTTCAATCACATAAGAGTACCACGGTGCTGTCATAATAGTGGTTTACAATTCCTGAGAGTTTTAGCTGAAATCACATATTTTTAGAAAATATAATGATTTAAGCCTTAAAAAGTTCCATTTTAAGGATTCCAATTGAAGAGAGTTTGATCAAATCACCTTAGATCAAACCCCCTTGGATAGAACCTCTCTAGTTTTAAACCATACCTATAAATGCGTCTCCTTTACACCTATCAAAATGCTGATAAAAAGTCACTTTTGATTTAGATTTTGGGGGATCAAATGAATTCATTTAAAATTTATTTCAAATGATTATGGTATTCCTCAGAACAAGCTATCCAATGAATATAATTTTAATATGTTTTGGTTTTGTTATGTATTTGTTTTTTAAGTTTTATTAAACATAGGTTTTTCATCGAAAATGAATTTCTTTGTTCTTCACATGTGGAAAAATAGAAGATTATCAAAAAAAAATTGAAAATATGAGTGCACCAGATATTGAAGTCCTTGATCCAACAAATAAAATAAAATTTTGACATATACAAAAAAGTTATCGTTATCTGATGCGATATTATGCAATTGTAATTAGTTTGACTTTGAAACTTGATTAAGGAAAAAATATTCAATAAAAACTATCTAACCAAGTGGAAGCACTAGATATCAGAGTTACAAATCTAAATTTGAAATAATTAGAATTGTATCCTTCATGGAAAAAAGTTATGCATTATACGGTGTCGTCACTTTTTAAAATGTTGTTTTCTGAAAAAATCTATTTTCGTGGGAGATGGAAAAAGTGCAATTTGATTCCAAAAATTTTGAAAAAAATATTTTTAGAATCTACAGACAAAATTTGATGAGACTCTAGTTTGCACCATCTTCAAATTCCTCACAGTTTAGCCGCTATAGGTGCCCGAATGTGAAGATTTAGTTAAAAATAATAATTTCAGTGTCCAGTTTGGCCAAAAATTGTAAACCACTATTATGGGATCACCAACCAATCCACAGTTATATTAGTCTCATAAATTCATCATCATTTCATTCACCTAATAGTGTTTATTCCATTTTCATATAGTAACAATAATTGATAATTTCACGATCTTTGATGGCTCGCACATGGAGGTCCAACGGTCACATCCCTGATAGAGATCAGGATTTGCATAACAGGCATTTGTGTCCTCCTCAGAACTATGACAACAGAAATATTTGTCAGCAGGGGCCCACGAATGCTCCAAACAAGCATGCAAGACAATATATGGGAGAGGTTAGATATAGGTTCTCAAAACCTAACTAGAAACCTTTTCAGAAAACCAGGCACTTGGTGCATGGGGAGCAACCTAGTTTTTATCTATATGAGGATGACAGGGGCATATTGCAAGTAGCGGAAGAAAAATGGAGTGCCAGAAAGCCAGAGGACAGTTCTCATTTTTTAGAAAGCTTTTATGCCAACACGGAAGTAGATTTTAAGTCTCATGCGCAGGGAAGACATAAAAGCCCTTCCGGCGCTCCCTTCAATCCAAATATTCTATCATCTATGTAGAAAGGTAGGGATAAAGATTCTGAAAAATTTGTGGAGGCAAATCTAAATTCGACTAGGAATAGTTGTTCAAACAACAGTGCAGAAGCACAAGCATTATTATCAGGTCTGGAAGTGGCATCACAGTTGGGGATTCCAAATATTCATATCGAAGGTGACTCTTTAATAATTATAAATGAATGCAAAACAAGAAAGGTTCAGAACTGGAACTTGAATTATGTTTTACAAAAAGCATGGGCACTAATTCACAAATTTAATGCCTTCACAATCACTCATATATACAGGAAAGGCAATGGAATGGCAGATTCCCTAGCAAATCTAGGTTGTGAGGAAATAGAATTAAAAGTTTTGCAAGATATTAGGGAACTAAATGATTTCCCTCAATTGACAAGCCTTTTGAAACAAGAAGCAAATCATAAATCATGAGGAATATTTGGGGACATTTTCAATCATGATGACTAATAAGTTGTACTTATGCATGAAGGTCACAATTTGCTGCTAAAAGTGATCAACCCTGATCTGGAAGTATATGCATGTAACAAAGCCTCCATGGATATCCTATGCTAAATCAACTCTTAGCTGGATTTGTAAGAATGAGAATTGAGGTCTTGTCAAGATAATAATTATCTGTTAAGCCTCATGGTTATATGTAGCAGTTTAAAGGATGTTTTGCATCAACTATTAAGGACCACTCTTATCTCATGATGATGAGATCATGTCCGATAATGTCCTTGCTAAGTTGCATCAGTCCCTTCAAATTAGCTATCAAACACATATTATATCTTTTGCATACTTGTAAATGATGTTTTATAGTGCAATTCCAACCAACTTGCACTTGGGCATTTGTTTAGCACAAACCAGAATTTAAAGAAGTACACAGAGGTTTTAAATATTTGGCCTTTCACATATCTTCTCATCATGAATATGCACTCCATTTAGTCAGAATTTGGCATTAAATAAGCACTCAGAGAAATTCATTTGCACAATTCAAAGCAATAAAGAAAGGTAGTGAGAGGTTTTAGTTTTCTGTGGTCCTAAGAATTGATTCTTCATCATTCCAGTCCAAGATAAATGGAATTTCTCCCATGGAATCTGAGGGTTTTGTTACCAGTCAGGCCATGGGAGAGATCAGTGGAAGAATACCTCTCTCGAGATGTCCTCTAAACGATGTTCATCATAGATAATGAAATATTTGAAGATGGTATTCGTATCATTTTGGGTCTCAAAATCAATAGTTCGCGGGCGCGTTGAATTATCTTCCCCTCGTAGGTGATCTCCATTTTTCTGTCAAATGCTCTTGATCTAATTCAATCTCTGGTCAAATTGGAGGAATTGGCTAGGAAGTATATATCAAAGTTCAATTTATTTTGGATATCCGTGTGGTTCAAAACTATAACTTCTTTGTTGGGGAAGGTTTTATTGGAGGGTTTTTTCCAAGGGATTTTGTGCAGAAAAGGCAGTGCATTGAAGAGCTTTTTGACGCCACTAGACTGGCTTTATAGCTTTACAGTTTAACAATGACAATATTTTTCTACGAGCATTAAGGAAACACTAGAGGCATACTTGCTCTATGTTGGAATTGGAAATCAAGGAGAAATATTACGCCCTAGCTTATCTCTGCGCGTTTGTCCTGCCTCTTCCACACAATGGTGTTCTTCTAGACCTTCAGCTTGGATTCAATCTGCCAGTTCAAAGACAAACTCATGTTCAAGGGGCTCCAAGTCAGGTGCATAACAGAGCTCAGGCACATTCAGCTTTGGTGGCTGCATTGTGCCCAACTTCTCACTCTAATATTCAAAGAGCCCATGTTCGCAACAGCAAAATTTTTGAGAGGGGTCTTCATTTGGTTGAAGGCTTAGAAGGATAGGATGAAAATTCAGTTGATGGGGGGTCTTTGAAAATGTGAAACTGTTGGTAAAAGGGTTTTTCAAATTTTGTTGGGGCTTTAAATTTGTAATCAGTGGATTAAGGCCACATCTGATGGGTTTCCTTTTTTCGTAAAATTTCATATAGAGGGTTAGCATAAGTTCAAGGTTGGTGTTTTGGGTTCTCAGTGTTGAATTTTGTGTTCTCAGCATGCCTCATATTTTTCAAAATTGTACGAAATCGAACAAACTTGTAGTTTAAATTTGGGCTATAACTGGAGGTTTCTTACTGGTTCTTCCTACCAGTATGCCCTTTGAACAAATTTATGTAATTATCTATTTATATATTATAATATTATAAGTGGTCTGCCACTTTTCGCTTAAAAAAAAAATCATAATTTCATAAATTTCATTTAAACTCAATAATTTAATCTCATCCCAATGTTGCAATTGATATCCATATCACAATTATCATTTCATCAATTCTACTCATTCATCCATAATCATCAATAACATCAAATATAATGTCTAACATTCAAATCATCATAATGTGAAATAAAATATAAAGTCTAATGTCTAAATCATCATAATACAAATGAAATTATAAAGCATTAGTTTTTATCATAACATAACATCTAATAATCCATACGAGAATCAAACTATGTCAATCTAAAATGAATAAAGTGGCATAATATCTAGTATCATTTGGTGGGTCTCACAGGTAATGTCACAGGAGGAGAAAGAGACCTAAAATGAAAGGAGGAGTGAGTGTATACGAAAGAATCTAGAATGCTATATTTTAGATGAGTTGTTTCCTTTGTCATTAATTTCAAAGGAGGAGAAAGGAACCCAAAATGCCATATCTTTCAAGTGGTTCAAATGTTTAGAAGCTTCAACTGTATCATATAAGTGGAGTTCTTGATAGATTTGGCTTGTGTTGATGTGCTAGCAGCATTTTGTTATTTGCCATCAATGACAAAGGAGGAGATGGTTGAACATGTGTTGTCATTAATGTCAAGGGTGTGACAGTTGCATGATGTCTAAAGGGTCAACAAATCAGTGAGAATTAAATGTAATTACGTATGTCATGTCTTGTTTGAGAATTTGAGTTTTGGAAGTACTATGACAAGTTGTGTGATCAGTTATAAAATTTTAATGTTATCATTATTGAGAATGTTGTAGTATGATTACAATATCATCGTGCATCTTCTCCAATTGTTGGAGGTGGTCTGGAAGTGTGTGTGGTAGTGTTCTATGGTTTGTTGCTTTGATGCAGAATGTGCATTATACTAAACTATCATCATTTTTGGCTCCACATTCTACCGTTATTGAATACTATGGCATTTGGTTTGGAACTAATGTTTGATTACTCATGAAGTATCACATTCTACAATTTTATCATATTTGAGTTAGATAATTGTAAGTTAGAAGTGGTAGAGTAATCTTTGCGTTTGATGATTTACTGCATTTAATGTATGGGTTTGTGTGCCAAAGAAGGGAAGCATGCACCAGATGGAGGAAGCATGTGAGGGTAAAATAGGACTAGTTTAATTCCATGGAAGGAAGCACATGATGTTATCTTACATCGACGGTAACACATTGTGATTTAGGAATAAGTCGATGACATGTTTTATATCATTTTAAATTAAGGTCTATCCTTGGCCGACATGGCTAAGTATGGATGGTGTTAAAGGGTTCTATATCGACATGAGATGTTATTAATATGTAGAAATGGATATATGTGTGTGTGTGTGTGTGTATAATATTTTTTATGTGAAAATGGGGAATTGTGTACAACATGTTTGCATGTAAAATGTATATGTAAGATGATGTGCAAGAAAAAGAAAGAAGTCAAGGATGTTGAACAAAATTAAGATATCATTAGAGGGTTTGCTCACTTGTTGATGTAGAGTAGGTTGAGTGAGATCATATCTTTATTTCTTTATGTAATGTGAGGGTCTGAGTTGGTGCTCAATGAATGTGTTTTAGCTCAGTCTAAGGGGATTGGTGTCTCCAATAGGTTGGTGTCTGCAAATAAAAATTTAAGGGGATTGGTGTTTCTAGTAGGTTGGTGCCTAAAAATCAAAATTCAAGGGGATTGGCATCTCTCTCTAAGTTTGTAATTCATGTGGGTTGGTGCCTATAAAATTGTTGTAATGTTTTATATTATTTTGTGAGGTTGGATTTGGAGAGTAGCTCCAAGCAACTTTTCTCACCATGGTTTTTCCCATTCTAGGTTTCCACGTAAATATGGTGTTCCTTGTATGGTTGTGTGTTTTTTTGTTTCTTAATTTCTTCATCATCAATAATTGTTGCTTTGATTCTTTAAAGTTCATGTTTAGAGAAGTTATTAATGGTAATTAATGTTTAATCAAGTTGAAATTGGGATATATTGATTTACCCCCCTCTTAGTATAGTATGTGTCCTTCACTTTGGTTCCCTAGGTAACCCATTTTAAGTTGTAGGATCACTTGTGTAACCTATTCTAATCAAAGGGATGATCCTTCCATGCTTTGTTGGACATGAATAAATCAAATTTAGTTGATTTTATTCTAATTTAACCTTTGATTGGGAGTCTATTTTAGTTTTTATTGAGCCTGCCACTTGTTCCTCTCGAGTTCTCCCTCTAATCATAAATCTAACTACCAATTACTTTCCCAATCACTTCTAGTCTATAAACACAACTCCAAGAAATCCTTTGGTATTGATTCTTGTTTTTGGTGAGTCTAATTTGCTACCTCTAAGCACATTTATCCATCATTTGGAGCACGGTA
The DNA here is from genome assembly GCA_007258455.2 of Sequoia sempervirens. Taxonomy (NCBI): domain Eukaryota; kingdom Viridiplantae; phylum Streptophyta; class Pinopsida; order Cupressales; family Cupressaceae; genus Sequoia; species Sequoia sempervirens. Next base: position 536,930,391 of record VDFB02271358.1, read on the forward strand.
GACTAGAAAATTTGAAACCATAAGACTATTATAGCTTCACTAAGCATCGACTAAATTCTAGGTGTGAAATGTTATTTTTTAGTGTTTTTAATTCTTAGCTTAGTTTATTTTGAAAAAGGAATTTAGATTGGAAATTAGAATAACTTCAAATCTTTCTCAAATTGGTGACACTCTATCATTATGTTATGAATTAGAGTGGATTTATGTATTCAATTAAATAGATTATATCATATTTAGATTGAATTCAATTTCGACAATTGGAAAGTCTTTTTTATAAACACAATGTGAGGTGGTCAACACACCCAAAAAATCAAACCAAAATAGAAAATTCAAAAATATTAGTTTACATTTAAATCATATAAATCCTTTTAAATTACAAATGGCTAATTAGATCACACTTAAATTTGGGAAAATATAAAAAGATATAATAGTGTTTCTTTCAATACATTTGGATTCATTTTTTAGTTAAATTGTCACCCAAGAGAACATAAATAAATGAAATCCCTCAATAATTGCATGTAATTCTCATCACTTAATCAAGTTGTCAAATACAAACCAAGCAAACATGAACAACCAATTATTAATGATAAGACATTAAATCAAACTAACAAACTCAAATAAAATCATAAAAATCACATGAAAAATCAAACAATCAATGAGTAAACAAATCAATAAATAGTAAAAAGGTGCAACTATAATAAACAAGACACATACCCTTTCTTTTCTCTCTCCCACTTTAGGGTCTATGTTTCCTAGGATTATAGAAGATTTAGTGTAATCCATTGTAAAAAATATTATGCAATTAAATTAAGAATTATTTGAAACTAAACAAGTTCAAGGATAAGTTGATATTTGTACCAAATCTAGGAAATAAATGATAAGAGGCACAAAAGAGAATTAGCTTGTGTGAGAGAGTTATCCCACCAAAAAGAGTTGATTGAATTAAAAAATATGCTTAAAACCTTTCATATTTTTACTTAACACAAGTTAAACATGATTTTGGTAAATTATCTATTGATGTTCAAAGTTATAGGTTCCCAAATTCCTTAAGTTTAGGCTATTCTTGAGTGTTAGGGGTGACAACATAAAACAAGTAGCTTGCAACTTATGATTTGGAAAGGACAATGTGAATTGAAAATCCCTAGAGCTCCCTTCAGGTTGATGATATTGTTTTGCTTGGCCTGGCCCACGCCTCATATGTTTGAATATCTCCAGGCCCTTTTTGAAGAGTTTCGCCTGCTGCCTCCACGTGTCTGTCACACGCTCCTTGCAAAGATTTCCTCCCTTGCTTCTTTATCGAGCCCCGCCATGCCTCCACGTGTTAGCAGCGTGGGCCTTTGGGAGCCCGTTCCCCTTTGCTTCTCTACCGAGCTCTGCCTGCGTGCCACATACCATCATTCCATGGGCACCTTTTGGCAGACCCCACAGTCAGCGCCCAAGACAAAGACTCTTCCACATGTCTTCTCCATGGGGAATTTCATCGCAAGGAAGGTAAGGATGAACGACAAGCTCATCCCGTCGCCAAATGTCCTAACCAACTTTGTGGGTGAGCAACACGTGTCTGCATGTGAATTTTGCTACTTCCACACTAGGACCACAGTCATCATTCACAGGGGGATGCATCTAGTTTGAAGGCAATTGTATTCTATGTTTCAGAATCTTTTCTGTTGCAATGGCCTTAGGAAATCATTACGATAGATATCATTGCTCGTGCTTAGGAATCTTTTCAGTTACTAGTTCTTAGGTGGTGGAATGATTTTCTATATATACTACTTCAACTTTTCAAAAATGAGTTTGAAAAATACACAGAAAAATTGTTGAAAGACACCAGGCCTTTGCATTGTTTTTTATTATTGTATTAAGATCCACATACTGTGCCATGTTTTTTTTTCCTTTCTATTTCTTAGCTAGTTGACAAAACATTACACTGTGTTGTTATTGTACTGAGTAGTTTATTTGCTGAACTTTTATAATTTCAATATAAGTTTGCTAATTCAAACCATGTCTTGGACTCTTCTTTTCAGTGGATGTGTATGGAAGTTATTTATGTTATTTAATAGACTCCTTGGGTTTTTCATTTGTACTTTCTATTATTTCTAGACATGTAGATCGTTGAACGAGCCCTTAAATCTCATCTAAAAAGAAAGATTTATCGTCCCCATACTTAACTCTTGGTGCATTGCCTTAGGTTAGATCTTTATTTTATATATATGCTTCCTTTTCCCATTCCAAACCCCCAAATACAAATGGAGACAACTTTAAAAAACTAAAAGGTCACTCAGTTTCGAGCAATTGGCCCCCCATTAATTAAGTTTCCCATAAGGCTATTGCTTAGCATTTTTAGGCATCAAAAGACAACAAAGGACCAATTAATAAGTGTGGGTAATTAATTATTCTATTTTGGTATCTACTAGGCCAAGGGGGTATTACTTGAGGTGTTACCTTAAAAATAATTCAGGAAATATGACATAAAAATAGACCTTGAATGCTAAGCCATAATTTTATAAGATGTATACGATTATGATTAGTTAGCTTATGGATAGCTTAACTCTTATTTAATTTTTATGATCATTATTATATTCTTATTTAGAAATTTAGGTTGTCCTAGGTGTCATATTTAGGTATCTAAGTTGGCTTAGGTGGCATCCAATGCATAAGCAGGGTATATATAGGGTTTGGTGGTTGGTTTATTATCATCATATGACAAATTATATTCTTCTTAGAGACTTTTGGAGGTTTCCCCCCTATAATTAACTTATTATTCTCACTTATTATCAAGTATTTGTAACATATTTCCTTATATTGTGTAATTCATTTCATTATAAGTGATATTAAATCTTGATATTAGTGATCAAATGGCAAGAAATAAGATCATTTTTCTTTTTGGAGGGAAAATAGTGAAGCACATATCTCTATCATTTTAAATATTTTTTTCCCTAATTTTAAAGTATTTTCAAGGCTACATTGAAGCTACTATAGTATAGATTTTAGATTTGAGGTTATTTGGAGCAAAACATAAGTAGATATTATAGAAATAAGGTTTCCACCAAATTCACTCTTAGGCTTATAAATTACCTTTTTTTCCTAAATTGTAAAGGGTTGAAAAAGGTACATTGATACACTTATAATATTGTTTAAGAGGTGCTTGGAGATATTTTTAGTAAGTTTTTGAAATATAGGGTTTCAACTAAATTCACTCCTAAGGCTACAAATTAGTGAATTTATTGAACATTTTTCAAAAAGGCGATATATAGGATCAATTAAGTTACAATAAAAATTTAGACCGTTTATATTTGTTTTGTGTGATTTAAAACAAAATTATTTTTCTCCTACCATTGCAAGGCTCTATCCGACAGGTAGAAAGAATATTTTCACACTTGGAAAATCTCTAAACCAGGATAATATAACAATTAAGGAGATTGATCGTAATAATATATAGGATGAAAACACCAAGGTTAAGGAGGATATTTTATCATCAAGGATAGAGATGACAACCACAATCAATGTATTATTGAGAAAAATGGATTCCCTTATGAGTGTTATAGACTGTAAGGGAGGAGATTCACATAATAAGAATTAGGAAGAATATGATGCTTTAAAGGGACATGATGCTTGTTGGTTTGACTCAAATCTCAAGATGGATCATAACTCAAATAATTATATGGCTAGGTATTTCACACTAAAGATGGATATATGAAATTTGTATGGTAAAGATCTTACCAATTGGCTTTGCCAAATAGAGCAATCCTTTGATCTTCATCATGTTCCTTATCAACAAATAGTTGTGATGGCATTATTATACTTGTATTTGGACCAATTAATTTTGCATAATTAGCTATGTCAACAAAATAAAAGGAAAATATGTGTTGTTACATTGTATATTTTGAAGATAGTCAAGGGTTATATTCATCAATTCCAAAATTTATCTTTCAGGGTGGAGAATCTTATAGAGGAAAATTTAAAGGAATTATTCCTAGTGTGTTTAAATGACCACATCAGATATGAGGACCAATGAGGGAATAGAGTCTTCTATGTTTCTAACCAAAGGGTGACACCAATTTAACCCTATATGAAATACCTTAAAATAAAAATAGAAATAAGGACCATACTTATCAATCCAATGCACACATTAAGATATATACACACAAACTAATAAGAAAATAAAATTATAGTGCAAATGATTGAACATACCTTATTTATCTATATAAACATGTAATGAAGAAAATTTGATTGTAACAAAAGGAAAATAAACTTCCTTTCAGAGTAAATCTCACTTATTATACTTGGATAGAACTGATTAGCTAAAATTCTTAAAGAGAATGAATTGGTAAAAATTACTAAAATTATAGAAAAATAAAAATCACTAATGAATTACAAAAATGATAAATACATAGGATAAGGAACCCAGTGTTTGAAGGAGGAACTCGTTGGCTAGGATTCCAACATGTTGCATAGACATTCATGTGTAGTATTATTGTCTGTACAAATAGAGAGTAGAAAAATACCTAGGAAACGTGTAAATTTAGCCTTTCCATTTAGCTGACCTATAAGACCAAAAATAGAAAAATACACCAATAAATATATAAAATGAAATATAGAGAAAGATTTAAGATTTAAATGATAGAAATGAACAATAAATAAGCACTTTCAAATCTCTATGTGGTTGAGTGCTCTCAAAATACCTACAAACACAAAAAAAATAAAAATAAAAAATTAGGTTGTTTGGTAATTTTCCTTAATCAAATCTCTACTCTAGTTTTTCTTCCTCCATAATAGCTAGAATAGAGAAATAGATAGAAAGATAGTGTTTGTTCTTAATCTAAGTGTATCTATAATTAAGAAAAATGACTAAAATAAAATATTGATAGGATATGATAATCCCAAGGTGCTCAAGGTCACAAAAAAAGAAATTTGTAATATCAATGAGAAATAAAATAATATTACTTGAGAGTCTTGAGGAAGCGAAGAGGACAAGAGAACTGTGAGAGAATGTTATAAAATATTGTAGTGCTTGAGAGAGAGTTGAGTGTAGTTTTTAGAGTACATGAGAGTCAAGAGAGAGAAAGAGCTAGAATGAAAAAATATAGATTCAAAAAAGAGAGCAAGAGAGAGGAAGAGATTGGTGAGCAAGAAGACACTTATGCAACATATAGATGTCTATGAGAAGCACTAGGGTTCAAATAAATTATGCTAAAAAATGACAAGACACAATAAAAACATGGGGCTAACACAAAGGTGACCCAAAAAAGTGACCAAGGGAAAGGAGGCCTAAGCACCTTGAGAAGGAAGAAGGTTGGTATAAGGGTTGACACGAGCCTTCAAAAATACTAAGGGAATAGATACCAAAGTGGACATATGTAATTTTTGAAACTACAAAACAAACATATAATGTTCTTATATTACTTTGATAGGATATCTTACAAAAGCTTTGTAAGGAATTTTACTACCTTCTAGTTGACAAACTAGTCAAAGATAACACTCAAATTAGCAAGTGTGATTAGGAGAATTGATAAGAACATCAAAAATCCATACAATGTTTGTGGAGACATTAAAAAATATTATAAATCTACACTTTAAATCAGTCCTTAAGGATTAAAATATCATATTACACCACATGGGAGAAAACCAAAAAAACTTACAATTGAAATTCCCTTAGCCAGTCATAGGAAAGCACAAAAATAATATGCAACTCTTTAACATTTTTTATGTATACAAACCATTTTCCCATCCCCATCTCTCTCATTGAAATTTTTCATATATATATAATAATCAAGTTTCCTTGGGTGAAGAACCATGATCATCTATTGGTGTACATGTCACCCATTTCTACCTATGTTAGTTGCAAATGGTAATGCATTCATGAAACCATATATTTGCATGATGTTTCATCCATTTTGGGGAAGTGGTAGACTATCCAAAGCCCAATGAAGGGAAACAATTAGAAATGGTAGAGAATCAAGGATTAGGACAAGGAAAATTTTAAAGTCCTAGAAAAATATAAGGATGTCAAGGTTCAAATTTTATGCTTATGACATATGTAATATAGAGTTAAGTGAATACTTTAAATTATAGACATGGAAAGGGAAGAAGGCGAACAAGTAGATAAATAGATGCATAGTAGAAAATATTAAGATAAAACCAATTTTAGAAACTTTGAGACCTCAATAGGCATGTAAAGTAGGCTTTTAGAAAATAAAAGGACAAAGTATCATGGCAATAAGAAACCTACAAAATTAAAATGAAAGGAATCAGTGGGGTTTAAGGAAGCAAAGGAAGGAGGAAAAAAGTGACCAAATATTTAGGTAAGGGAACACTTGAAAGCATAAAAATTTTGATAACATAAAGGCCTAAGAGGAGGTTTGGAAGTGTGGAGTTTTAGGAAATGGAGGGAAAGAATGTTAGCAAGGAAAGATTGAAAAACTTCCCTAATAATAAATTGGGATAGTAATGTAAGAACTCGTATTCCTTCAACTTCTAAGACTTTGTTTTGGTTTTTTGTGTTTTGTATTTTTTTTTGTTTTTCAAGGGTTTTATGCTTTTTTGGGGTTTTTGATAAATAAGATCATAATGCCAACATAGAGAAATAGAGGAAATGCACAAACTGAAAATAAACTATTGCTGCAATTATTGAAGCTATCTCTATTTATTGAATCCAGTCTTCAATTACAATCACATATTCATAATTGGAGAACAATGAATGTTGTTTTGAATTTTGCTGCTAAAAAGCAACGCACCAAGAAAATTCAATTCTCCTCAAACTTGAAGTGTTTCTCCTAAAATTTGTTGTGGTTGGCCTTATATATGCTAGGTGCCCCCTCTAGACTTTATTTATGATTTTATGAAGCCTCCTCAAACCAAATCACCCTCTTCTCCTAGTGCACCACTTTGTTGTTGTTGAAGCTTGAAAAAAATAGGTCGTACCTCCTAGAAATTGATGCCAGCAATAAAAATAAAAATTTGAATCACTGCTCTTCGATACCACAAATCTCCTGAAAGATAATGCACTCAAACCCTCTGATCAATCTCACTAATCTGCTCAAATAGAACCTCTATATGAAGTCCTTCGGAGTGCCAAATTCAATGGATATTTCACCACCTCAAATGGTTACAACACTGAAGAATGTATCGTTCTCCAATGGCTCGAAGATTGAAACCCTTGGCTTCCTCTTCTCAAAAAATCTCATCACAACAAATGCTCCAAAATGAATAAAATCGACCTCCTTGAAGTTATTTATATTCTTTTCCTTGAGAGGTACGATTTCCCTCCAAAAAGCAATTTTAAAACATATTAAATATAATAACATTTTCACTTAGGAAATATTTTAATATTTCCTTGAAGTTGGAACCCTCAATTAATTAAATAATATGACCCCCTTTTAATGATGAATTGACCCTCATTATATAATGTTAAGTTATAACTTTATAATGTCGCCTTTTAATAATTAAATATTATTTGAGCCATTTAAACTTTAACATCTCCTCAATATTTAATATTTCATCAAACCGTCTAAAACTAGGATCAACTCTGTGAATCTCAAAGCGACCAAGTGCCTTACTAAGGGTCCCTCTCCACCATCTTCTGACTTACTATAAATAGTAAGTGTAGCAAACGAAGCCTTGCGAACATCAAACGAAAGCCAAGATTGGAAACCACTGAACTCTGGAGAAGATACAAGCCTGAAAAGACCCTCTATCCATACTTATTAGCCTACAAGGGTCAAAATGATAGACTAATCTCACTGACGACTGATGTCTAACTTGGAGGGGACATTAAAAGTAAGCCTCATACATAGAATATTTCTATATTTTTATAACTTGGGTACATGTTAAAAGTATGGGGAAGGAAAATTATGACACTAGGCATAAAATAGAATGAAGGTGCCCATTAAAGGATTTTTTATTAGTAATCATTGATAAACTAGGCTAGGCCAAAGCATTAAATGGGGAACCAAAATTATATAATTGGGGTGGGTTCCAATATTGGATCTAGTTATGGACATGTTCCTCCTATAGGCACATTATGAATCCATCTCTTCTCTAGGGTGGAAACCAAAATAAATAAAAAGGGATAGCAAGGGAAACACAAAAACAATCATAAAGTGGAGAAAAAAACAAACAAACAAACACATAAATATAATATATACATATGTCATAAGAGACACTATACCATTAAGAGAAGTATTACTTGAGGTGGTGTTTATGAATTGATAGCTCCATGAACTCACCATTCAAATTATTAAGGTACAAAGTGTTTTATCCATATTTGTCTATAATTTGATAAGCTTCTACCTGTAAGGATTCAAAATTTTCAAGTTTTCCCTTATTATTTGACCTTGCATTACACATGAGGACAATGTCCCTTGCCTAAAATGCTATACAAACTACTTGTTCAATTGGGAAAGGGGATCTAGGTCCTACATCACACATTTACCAATTTTTGGTTTGAAGGATTAGAAATGATCTCAAATCCACTTGACTACAAATTGTAATAGAAAGAGTCAAAATGGTGGATCAGGGTTCTAATCCTTGTGTTGTGAAGAATGTGTGGGTCTAATATGTAGATTGTTGATTTACGATTGCTAATTGACTAATTTTGAATGATGCAATGAACCAACTATATAAACTATGAAATTGCAATATTTTGTTGTATTTTTTGATAAACTAAATACATATAGACAAAATTGAACTCCAAAAATACAAAGGGAAGACATAAATGCACTTGAGATATAAATTTGAGCCTGATTTTGTAGGTCTATGGTGCAGTGCACCTTGGACTATCTTTCTTTTAGATTTGAAAGTGCAGGCTCAAGTTCACTAGTCTACAACTTTATCTTCTAGATGTTGTCAAAACTTAGTTTATTGATGAGAAAATACATATTCCATGACTTATCAACTTGTAGGGTTTGGATACATGAATTAACAAATATCCTTCAATCTTCCTCCAACTCTCTTCAAATTTATAACCGAAACACATAAGAGGAGAGGAAGGGTTGTGCCATATAGGTGCTTGCCTAAGTAAAACCCCATGTTGGTATTTCTACCTCCACAATGGAAATTATGATGAAAGAGAGTGTATCCTTGGTTGGATAGAGGCTACTTGATTTACAAGTAATGCATTGACAACCTTGCTTCAACTAACCACTTAGATCCGATCTCCTTGATGGACTGAAGTTACACTCGTCACCTTCAAGGATCAATTGTTACTTGAATTGATTTGATCACCTACAAGGGTTAGTTCACATAAACAAAATGAATGTAAATGACATGATGCTTGAATAATGAAATGTTACAATAATCTTAATAATTATACTCTTGATTTCTCTTGAATGCTTGTTAAGATCTCCAATTTGCTCATTTAAAGTGCTAGTTCTTGTTAGGATTAAAACAGTGAAAATACTTTGTATTTATATGCAATTCTTCTATTTTCTTGAAAATCAAATGATTATAGTTGACAATTGAAATTGGAAATTCAAATAATAAATTACCAACACCAACATATTCAAATCTAGAGCTAAAGATGTTGGTCTAGATTCATGCTTTTTTGGGATCAAAAGTGTTTGGGCAAAATATTAAATGCATAATTTTATTTCTCATATTTGATTTTCCAAAGATATTTATAAAATTGGCAATTAATGCATAATTAGGTCCAAGCACACAGGGGGGAACTAAACCTAATGTGAAATTGTCAAGGGTGACAATTTTTGATGCTACACTACCCTCTTATAAAAAAAATGCTTCATATTTTATTATTGTAGTATATTTCTCACATGTGCATCCCTTTTGGATTTTTTACACTGTATCAACTTATGCATCCTCAAATAAATAACACAATCTTATTTTACTTCAATATACTATAGAAATTTGAACACTTGTAGCTCAATCCTAATTGGAATTTTAGTTTCTATCTCATAAACTAGTTTAAAGAGCTCCTACCAATATAATTTTTTATATCATTTTGTCTTTCCAAACAATAAATTTAACTTTATCATCTCATATTTTCTTATTTGAATCTAATTCCTTTCTAAAAATTATTGTAGAAAATTTATTACTAGATCCAGCTTGGTTATTTCCTCATAGATGATAAGGAGAATAGTGTGTTAAAATAATCCAATGCTTAGAATGTAGATTAGAAAAATCATAAAATTTAAAATACATTGTGTTAGTAATAAATATCCTTATAGGCATACCAAACCTTGTGATTATATTGTTCAACAAGAATTCAAAAACCACTTTAGATGTAGCATTTCTACTAGCATTTATATTACCAAACAATCTTTGGCAAACATCACACTTTCTAACCAATTTGGCCACATCCTTGAACAATATGGACCATTAGTATCTTGCTTCAATCACCTTAGAAATATAGTATCTGAAATAAATGTCCCCCACAAATGCATTGATGACACTCGTTAGAGACTTTCATAGATTATTCTTGAACAACCCATTAATTCTCCTTCAAAATAGTTGGCCTTATAACAACACATATCTTTAGGTTTCCAAATTTAAAGTCCTTTTCTAATAGTCATTCGATCCTATGGGATAACTCAATCCATCTAAATTAAAAAAAATATCTTTATACCAAAAATTATTTCTCAAATGGCAATAAAAAGGTGCATTGATCAAAACTCACCTCATGTACCTCTATTGCAACTAAGTTGACATCTAATATTAGCTTGTATAATCCATGACCTCTAATCAACTTTTTATTTTATACCTCTATGTCATACTCCTATATTTTATTAATCCATTTCCATCTTTTACCCAAGGCTTCTCATTGAATAAATATATCCCTCACAATAGTGTGGGCCATATAAGCAATGACTTTTGTGTCCATGAGATAAGGTCTCAAGTTTTTAACAATCTTAACAAAAGAGTAAGAATGATTTCCCATGATAGAGTGATTCAATTCAATATTTTTAATGAAATGATAAAGAAGACAATAGGTTTTCCATACCCATCAACATTTTTATAAAGTAAAACAACAACAATTGTGTATAATTAACAAAAAATAAGTGGGAATGCTTACCAATATTGATGCCCTTTTATGTGCCTCTTTAAATTTTATGAATGAATAAATTGACTCCTTGTCCTAGCTAATTGATTTAACTTTCTTGAGCTCCCTTGAAATTACCCTTGTTTTCTCAACAAAGTTAGGGTTGCACTACCTAACAAAGTTGATTTATCCAAAGAAGGTTTGCACAATATTTTTTGGTTAAGGAATGAGGTTCATTACCTTCACTATTTCATGTTCAATCCTCATCCCTTAGTTTTCCTTCTTCCACACTAATTATACATTATTTTTTAGAGAAATCCCACAATCCCATCATCACTAGGAAATTAAAAAGTTTATAGTTTTCATTCCTATCCTTGGAGTAGGTAGTCAAATCATCTTGATAAACTACCATAATCTCATTTATCAAAACAAAAAAGAAAACATACATTACCACTTGGAAGGTGGCTCCAAAATTTTTTAACGCAAATGGTACTCTCATATAAATATTTATGCTATAAGGAATCGTGAATGTTGTCTTATATTTCTCAAACTCCTTGACTATAACTCCATTATACCCTGAGAAGCTATCCATCATTGGAAATAATTCTAAACATATCACACTTTGTAGTAGATGATCCATGCTTGGAAATGGATACATTTCCTTAAGGGACTTGATGTTCAAATTTATAAAATCTACATAAAGCCTTATGTTTCTATTTTTATTTCTTACCAAGATAAGTCATATACCCATTTTGAATGTCTAAATGGCTTGATTATGTCTCTCCTTCAACCTAATCAATTCATTTTATGTTTGAGGGGTCAATGTGGGATTGATAGACCTTTGTTTATACTAAATGTATTTTCATTAGACTCCAAAGGAATGGGGTATTGGAAAAAATCCTCCCTATAGGCTTTCAAAATATCATATGTCCATGGAAAACACTTATTGAGTTTCCTTAATAATGTAATCAACATTTTTTTCCATTCATTGTAACTTCTTACCAATGTAAATAATCTTGGGAGCCATTTCAACACCTAAGTTTACACCTTCTCCATCATCTTTGTTGATTGGATTTAGGGTAAGTGCAAGAAGTTGGGTCCACGAAGAGGGGAAGTTTCGACAAAAAAAAAGTCGAAAGGAACAGGTATTGGTTTAGGAACGGGATCCCGAGCCTTAGATCAAGATCTTGTTCCTAAATGGGTACCCATTCTAAAATAATTTGAAATACCAAGCCACTTATTTCTTGGGTTTTAGGCTCGGGAAAGGTTTGGTAACCCAACCCTTAGCCTTTGACCTGCAACTAAAAAACTAAGGCAATGTTAAGAGAAATGTCTAACTTTGGCAATATAGTTGATGGTTTTTTTTTTCCAGAATTAATTTATGAAATTAAAGCCCATTATAGATCATGATGTCTAGTTTTCAAATATGTAATTTTTTGATGATTGGATTATGTTTTCTATTTTCCAATTAATTTCTAAGAAAACTAGTCCATAAACTTGAAATATCAAGCTTTTTTTGTTTTTTAATAACTTTTAATCTATTAATTTTTTTGTAAAAAAAATTGTATGACATGAATCTTTAAACAATTCTCTACACAATGAAAAAAAATAAAAAATGATTAGTTTAGGTAAAATTATGGTGTTTGTACATGTGCATGGTATGGTAAAAAAAGTGACTTTTAAAAAGTGGTTTTTATACATGCCTATTAAAAATTAATTTGTATCATCTGGGTATTAGAATAAATTGCATATTTGGAAACTAGACTCAAAATAATAAATTTCATATTATTGACTTTTTTTAAGATTCAATGTGTAAGTGCTTCAAATTTTAGTTCAACTATGACAAATTTTGAAAATCGGGGAAAACACTTCCACTTTTTGAGCTTTTTGTAGACCCAACTTCTTGCATCAACCCTTTATCCTTGTCTTGTACTAATAAATATTGCCACATTATTTCAAGTGCTACAAGACATCTCTAAAATTTATTGATCTTAAGCTAAATTATTTCATTTCTAAATAGTATCTCTTTTAGATCTTCATCTTATACTATAAGCTACCAATCAACAAGCTAGTTTTCAAACTCATTCATATACTTTAAGAACTCATAAATCTACTTATCATCATCAAATACCTTCTAGCTATATATGTTATTAGGAATTTTTATCTTGGTGAGAACCTCCACTATAGAAATTAATTAGGGTGATGTCAACGAGAAATCAAACTTTGAGGCCATGAAAAAAAGAATAATAGCTATAATATTTTTAGTTATGGCCAACCACTAGATATTAAAAGCATCAAACATTTCTATGGTTTCCCATACTACATTCCTATATGTACATCATTAATATTTTTCTTTGGCTACACATGAACATCCAACTTGAGACACTACCAATTTTGAATTGTCATGTACACTTAAACATTTAATACCATACCTACAAGCTATGTTCAAATCAAGGAGCAAGGCCCATACTCAACCATATTATTGGTGTAATCAAAATTTAACCTAAAAGTAATTATGTAACTTGTATCAATTGATGAAACAAAAACAAGACCTACATCATTTCCCTCCTTGGATTATGCACCATCAAGATACATTTCCCATCCATCACTATTTTTAAAACAATAATATGATGGGTATGAAGAAAGATCGAAATCATTACTATCATCATCATCAAAATACCCATTAATATTATTAGGCTCAATATCTGGATAAAGCACCTTTTTTTTTCTTCTTTTGGGTCCTCCATAATTTGTACCATTTTATTTGTAATATGCGATCATACCTCCTTTCCATGTAATGATATTGTAGTATATGACAATTCCATTTGAATGTTGCCACCTATCAAAAATTTCCCACTTTCTTCATAGAAACATACTCCACTTTGTTGGTGTTGGTAAATAGATTTTTCACTTTGAAATTATAAAAAATTGTGACCCGCCCAAGGAAATCATGACAAAAATGCCTACAATAGTAAGAGAGATCACTATTGCATTAGTGATCTTCCTCTGAATTTGAGAGGGGTGGCTCCCTCGAATGAGAAGAATTTAGGTATTTTTTTAGGGTATACTTTTAACCAAAAAGTGGAAAAGGCAAAATAACTTAAAGAAAATCTTATGCTAACTAATTTTAAAATTGTAATTTAGGTTTTAATATAAATTCAAAGATTTATATTTGAAAGCATTTTTTTTTTGATACACAAGTTTGATTTATATTATATATAAAAAAGAGTACAATCGTTTGCAAACGCAAGTAATTCTTCCGGCATTAATTACCAGTAAAACCAACCCAGCCACCAAAACCTGAGGACCACCCTAGAGACGGTCGAAACAAGAGACCCATCTCCCCAAAGACAAGCACCCAACCTTCCAAAAACCACCACCCCACCTCCAAAACCATCTAACAATCCAACAGGCCAAAAAAGTTTGACCCCGCCCATGTACAGACAAGTCCCAAACACCCAAAATTCCCAAAATGGCCATAAGAGACCAAAACTACAAACCCCAAAATTGGAGAGCGCCATTAGACCATAGACATATTCCCTAAAATTTTCCAGAATCATCGACTACATACAGATATTCATAGAAAATTATTTATGACAGCAAATTCTTCAAATGCATTTACCCACTCCACACCACCCGCGGCCATTAGGCCGAAGAATTTCTTCAGGAATTTGATGGCCACCGCCGCCACCATCCTATGTTTGCTCAATGTCAGACCGCTCAAGTCAAGAAGAAATGGGAATAGCTTTACGGCCTCATCCGATCCTCGAATAGCTACGAAATCACTCAGCCTTGGAACTCCTCTACCTTCCACAACAAAACTCAACACCTTGTCTACACCACCCACCAGATCCTTACGGAACATCTTCACCAGCAGCAGTTTGGCTTCGGCCTTAGACTCACCATTGTCCAAAAGGGATGCCAAAAACCGAGAAGATATGTGAAGATTGTCTCTCTCGAACTCCTTATTCGCCAAATGACCAGCGCTCAAGATCATTTTCGTTGCCACCAGGACTAGCGGGTCTTTGTTGGTAAGAATCCGCTTCAGCCGTTGATCTTTTATTTCTCTGAAGGAGGCTTGTCTGGCCGAGGAGTTTAATGAAATTGGCATGTCCATTCCAAACTTCACCATGCCATCGACGAAGACTTCGATGACAAAGCGAGAGCGCTTCACCATGAGCGCCACCACCATACAAATATATTCTGCCACTAGATTCCTCCACTAAAACTGCCACTAACCAATGAAAACAACACAAATGAATGAAATAAAATAGATAAACTGCTTACTTAAACACTGTCGTTCGATTTCCGCCAAGTACTAGCCCGCCGCCATCCTTACAAATGACTGCCCTCCAAACGTGCCACTTAAAATCATAATGAACGGCCTCCAGGGAATGATTCCTATGGTATCCTCGAGCTCTGGAGAGGTAATTATCGTCTCCATCACGTGACTACCATCCTAGTCACCATCTTCTGCGTCCCCCTTGACCCTTTCCTTTCCGCCACCTCATCTCCTAGCTGGCCCTCCTAGCACATCAATGTTGATATTTGAAAGCATTTTTAGAGTAAAGATGCAACTATGGTTTATTAGTAAAAAAATCAACATGAAAAATAATTCTTTAGATGAAACTTTTAATGCACTAATCGAAGAGGATCATTTCAATTCCAAACTTAAAATTGTAGAAGATTTATAAAATAACACAAGCACTTTCCATATTATAAAAAGAAATCACAAAGTGGTTTTAATATCAACATAAGAAGAAATAACAACTCTTAGAAATCTATATCTAACATATAGACCAACAAATATAAATTTCTCTATTGATATCAAAATTGTAGAGCTCAAAGATTATTTACTTTCTACAAAACTAGTATATCCATCCTTTATTGAAAAACTATAATCATCATTTTGTTGGTGTAAATAGGTGTTTTACCTATCTAGGTCTATTTGCATGTTAAGTTCACTTAGGTCCTAAGCATATTTAATGTTTAGATAAGATTTTATCTTTTTAGCTTTTATTTAATGCTTGTGTCTTAGTTCGTTTAATGTTGGCTCATGTCATTTAAATATGACATAGTCATTTAATGTTGGTACATCATTACACCTTGCCTATATAAGCAATGCATCATATGTAAATTACTGAATATTCAATTTTGAAAACTTGCATCCATAATCATAGCATGATATTTCTACCATTTCTCTTGTATGGAAGTTATTTTTTCTTGCAAATTGTTGAGGAGCTCACAACAAACTCCTACATGGTATCAAAGCTTTAGTGCTGCAGCTTTCTTCCCAAATCTAAGGGACCAATCTTGGCATGAAATTTTTGTTGGGTATGAGTTGAGGTTTTGAGGACCTCATGATTGAATCTAAGGCATCAAAGAAATTCAGGTTTTCCTTTTGTTTTGTTAATTTTTATCATGTTTTGACTGATCTACAAAGGTTTGAAGAAGGGTTTTAGTTACTAGATCTAGGGGTAGCTGATTTTTCAAAGCATTTTGGGTCAAACTAACCTTTCCGTTGTGTTTGAAAGCCCTGAGAACCTAAGGATTGATTGTCAAAATACAAAAATTTGACACCTTTGACCAAGGCATTAGGCAAATTTTTAGTTGTATGATTATATTGATTTGTACTCGGTCGTACCATATAGATCAAAGGTCTACATAGTTGTTGGTACTATTGTCAAATAATATTCTACAGTTTTAGGCATATTTGGTTGATTCTCTATGTTGGATGGTACTCTGGCCTATGTCAACATCATATCGTACACGTTATATTTTCATCAGTGGTACTATCAATATGAAGGCTTTAATGTAATTTTTTAATTCATAATTTTATTTATATAATATTTTTTGTTATTATTGCTAATAGGTTTACGCCCCACGTCTCTTGGTCATAGGGTTTAAAACCCTCGCAACCAATGCCTAGTGAGGACTCGGGGCTTAGAGCCCAGGGTGGCATGGCTAGTGGCTCACCGCCCCCCCCAAGCGGCACCACCACCATTGGTGGTGAGGTCTAATTTTTTTAAAACTATGTGTGCAACCCATAGTTGTATGGAAGACTGACAACTAGCCCCAAAGGGGCCAATTTTGTTCCTTAGAGGTTGTAATAGGTCATTTTTTCAAATGATCATAACTTGCAATCTAAGAGGTCATTTTTCACAAACGAGATATCATCAAAAAGCTAGCTTCACCAATTTTGTAGTGGTGCACGTTATTTTTTGAATTTTTTTTTTTTTGAGGTATTTATTGTTTTTTGAATTTAGATCTTCAATTTTGGCTCTCAAGCTCATAACTTTTTCCCATGATCTTCATTTTTTGTGATTCTTATGGAGTTAGAAAGGTATTAAGGAGCTCTATCATGCCATCCATGCACTTTTTCTTGTTGTCCTAGGTATATTGTTATTTCAATTTTTCCCTAATGGGTGTCTTGGAGATTACTTGGATATTTTGACAGTTGGGAGGGTGTAATTTTGATCTTTGCACTTCATTTCAATATTGGAACGATGTTCTATATCCTATTGCTTCATATAGATTCTAGAGTTGCTCCATATTGGGAGTGTTCTAGTGTTCCTTAGCACTGAGTATGGTGTTGCTTTATCATTTCTTCCAAGATTTATCCAAAGATATTTCAGGATTTCTAGCATCAAAATTATCTTTCCTTTACTTGTCTTGATTAAGGATTCTAGTGTTACTCCACCAGTGTGCTTTCAGTGTTTCTTTATAGAATTTTATTTCATTGAAGGGGGTTGAATGATATATTCTTCATCTCTCTTATGGAGGGCTCTTTTTCCTCGAATGGTGTTTTGTCCTCTCATTTTTTATTGAGAGCATATTGTATTTCATCTGTCTTTTGGAAAGGAGTTTTGTCCCACTAGGTTTTCTCCTTTTCTCTATTTATGAGAGATTGTATTTGCATTTGTACATGGGTACCTAATATGGCCTTGTAGTTGAGACCCATTTTTGTGTCATTTGTAAAGTACTCCCTAAATTGTACTTAAGGGGGGTGTTGGTGTAAATAGGTTTTTTACCTATCTAGGTCTTATTTACATGTTAATTCCACTTAGGTCCTAAGAATATTTAATGTTTAGATAATATTTTATCTTCTTAGCTTTTATTTAATGCTTGTTTCCTTAGTCATTTATTGTTGGCTCATTTTCATTTAATTATGACACAATTATTTAATGCCAGTGCATCATCACACCTTTCTTATATAAGCAAGGCAACATATGTATATTATTGAATATTCAATCTAACAATCTTGTTTCCATAATCATAGCATGATATTTTTTCCATTTCTCTCTTGTGGAAGTTATTTTGTATTGCAGTTGATCCTAGAGTGTTGAGGATTTCACCATAAACTCCTACACATTAATCTTTACATAAAAGGGGTATATATAGCATTAATATTTTGTAACTAGTTATTTAATTACGCATAAAAAAAAAGGTTATATTTTAAAAACATTTTGAGAAACATGCTCCCTTTATAACCTTTTAGATTCTTTTCAAAATAAAAATTTATAACATCAAGAAAAATATTATGCTATGGGCCGATTTCCAACGATACCATATCTCTTTCTAACCCCTCTTTGTCCTTTCTTAGAGAAGACTCTATTACTAGAAATTGTTGTAAATGAGAATAGCTTGAATTCAACAGGCACAAAACACTCTGATGGATGGAGAAATATGTTTGTGCTTTGGTATGATAATATTATTCATTCAAATTTAAAAAAAAAACATATTATTTGAATGCTTTCCAATTTTTTCAAAACTTTGACAGGTGATAATTGTAAGTATTGAGAGAAACACACATATTACTGAGCCTTTTCATAGACCTCACATTAAATGCTTGTTTATAGAAATATTTTTATTGATCATATTTTTGAAATATCTTTAATAGTAGCAACACCGATAACTTGAGAGTTGTCCTTTGCTTAAATATTTGAGTTTATAGACAAATAATTATTTTGAATCTCTATCTTCAGCTAATCATAATCCCTCAAAAAAAATGTATGCTCTAATATATTATGTTTAATGGCCAATGTCTTCCATTTGATTCTCTTCAACCACAAATGACATAGATTTTCATTAGCATTTGAAAATACATGTTTAGTAACTAATATATCAACACTTATTTCAATTGTCTCTTTGATAGTCTTAATAACTTTAACCCATATAGATTATTCTCTTTTATATTTTATATTTCTTATTTAACTTCTTCTTTCTTGATGTCAATTTCATCATATATATTATTAGCTTCTTTAATAAATATTGACTCGTATGCTATGATCTTCTTAACTTAATCTTATGTTATTTTACCATAAGACTGATATTTATATATTTTCTTAATAACACATATATAAATACTATTTTGAGGATCATAATAAGTCACTACCACATCTAATGGTTGGGATGAGGTATCCATGACGGTTTTAAGATAAGAGCTTAAAACTTTCACCTATTATTTGAGTTGATCTTTGGTACATTTTTCTTTCTCAACTCATCCTACCAACTTGGTGGCTAAGATTTGAAAGTTATGAATGTCTTCTTCATGTGAGGAATATCCAAGATCCACCTTTATAATGTTGAAATATTCTTTTGTTGCCTCATCTCAATACTTTTTCCTACGACAGGCTTGGCTACTTCCACAAACATATTTGAAAATTTAAGGTTTATCATTAATTTTGATGTAGTCTTAGCCCTTTTGATTTTGGAACAAATTAGCAATAATATCAAATAGGGGAATGACCAATTATGTGACTTACCTCTTTTTCAACAAGGTTTGCTACAACAAGGAGGGAGAAGGACTAGATGAAGGATTTGTAATTTTGAAGGTCGATGGAAGCATCACATGTGAATAGATGATATTATCAAATGATATTTCATTTGGTGAAGGAGGAGTAGGATTTGGTGGATTGGGAGGCACTTGTGAGGACAAAAAAGAAGAAGAAACAAGGGATGAAGATGATGAAGGGGAAAGAGGAGTAATGACATGAGAAAGGAAAGAAGGAATATTTATTTAATATTATTTTTCATGCTCCTCTTGAATGATGTCAAGTTTTTTTCTTTTCAATTCTAGTTTATTCACTTTACTCTTTAGATTTCTCATACCTAATTTTTTTGGAAATCTTTTCTTTGAGGTTCCTTCATTGTTATCTCCATCTTGATCAATATTTTAAAAAATACTTGAGGATGAAGTATGTGAAGATCTTGTTTGTTTTTTTATCCTTTTTCTTCAAATCATTATTTCTTGATGTTTTTGATGATGATCCTTTTGTGGTTTTCTTCCTTATCCAATCTTTTGATCTATGTAAAATATATGTCATTCTTTTATCAATACACTTTACATCTTTGGTTGCCCAATTTCTTGATGGAAATAGCCATGCTTGAATCTCTTTAAAATAAATAGGATCAGCCAAATCTAACTCATATTCATCAATTCCTTTAATATCCCAATTTAGCTCAAATTCAATAATCTGATAAAGAATAAATCGAATCCAATCTCTCTTTCTAACTTCATGATATCTTTCACAATCTTTCCACTAGTCCTCTATTTTAGGATAATGATGATATCCAAGTCCAATATGTTAGAAATCTGAAATAGATTGAATAACCCAAGGAACTTTTTAAGAGAAAATAAAAGTTACATAAACTGAAAAAACATAAGAATGCAAATCCAGAATTCTGAGAGATCATGCAATGTCAATGTGATAAAATTGCATTAAGATCTTCCAAGCTAAAAAGATACAATGCAAATATGCATGAATGGATACAAATAAAAGCTAGGTAGCAATTTTATATAGAACTTAGGAGAGGAGGTAGGTGGCAAATCCAACCAATAGGAATCAACCACAAAAAATGGAAATGGACCACCAAAAGTGGAGGATGCCAACAAAAGTTGAAAGTGGTTCCACACTTTAAGGAATGGGACTCCACATCACTTATCTCCTAGTTATTAAATAATAAACTCACTTTATTATCCTAAGCAAGCTTAATAAAAGTGTAGGAAAAACCTAGGACTAAGGGAAAATAAATTAACCCACTAGGAAAATAAAAACCTACACCAACACCCCCCTTAAGCACAACTTAGGAGGATGTAAAAGATTATGGGTCTCATAAAATGAACTCATTCCCCCCCCCAAAGAACAATAAGCTTCATCCCACAAAAAGGAAGTACACCCCCCATAATGGAGAGAAATGAAGTGGAAGGACAAAGAAGCCCCCCAAAGAGATCCAATGGTAGATGCTCGAAACTAGATGTAGAAGATGGTCCATCATCGTCGAACATTCCTCCCCTTAGGAAGAAACAAAACCAAAGGTGTATGTGAGCTATCTCCCCACTCCTGAAAGGAATATGTAGGAAGAAAACTCAAGATGTATGGAGTCTCTGAACTCGACTCAAATGTCCCCATGTCAATGTTGAAAGCTGCCATAATCAAATCAGGCATTCTAGGCCACACTACTAAAGATGATAAATTAAAATCTCCTAGAGAATGATGTAGAACACCATCCAAAGACTCAAGTATCTCCTCTAAAGATGTATCCTCCAAATGTTGATCCAAAGTATCCACACATGTCAAATCGTGATGAACAATCATGTAGAGATTGAACAAGAGGGTCAAAGTGTTCCCTCACAACAACTGAAGAAGAAGATCAACTTCATCAAAGAGAAGATGAATATCATCAATAGTGTCTCCCAAATCTTCAATATGTGTCTCCATAAACAAGTTTGAAATACTTGTCAAGAGATCATCCCAAGCTGAATCTGAAAGACAATGAATATCTTGCTACAAAGAATTACTGAAATTTTTTAAAGAAGCAACACTGGAATCTAAAGTAGCAACAATGGATAGAGGAGATAGAATGTAAGGTTCAAGAACTTGATCACTTGTGAGAATACACAAGTTCAAGTAACCTAAATTCTCCTCAAAATCAAAATCCACACTAGAAGTGTGATCATCATCCAAAGGATCAAAGCCATCATTAGGAACAAAATTTGAAAAGGAATACAACTGAGATGCATTATCAACCACCCCAGTAGCAATTATCTCTCTACTCTCCAAATCTCTAATAAGAACTAAATCAAAAGTAAATTACACAGTCTTTCTTGCTCCACTATGAGTAACTTGATAGATGGAAAGAAGATTATTAGACAAATGAGGTACACACAATACATCATTGAAAGTACCATCCCCTATATCAATATATCCCTTCCCAATTACATTCATATATGTATTGTCACCCATAAAAATAGGTGGCATAACACAAGGCTAAAAGAAAAGAACATGGACTATGAAGAAGCCATATGACGAGAAGCTCCTAAATCTAGAAGCCATCTCCCTGATCCAATACTCGTAGAAGCACAAAGAGCTTTTCCTTTATGTTTTTCTGATGTAGAAGCATAACTAGCATGGCCTTTTTCATTTTTCTTTATAGATTCTTGGTTTGATGAAGATGGAGATTCAGTTACCCCTTTATTACTCTTCTCAAGGAGATGTGTGAGGTGATCAATTGATTTCTTCATATATTTGTGTTCATCATGACCAAGTTTCTTACAATAAGAACATTTTACCTTCTCCTTCTTAGGTTTGCCTTGATTTGAAGAAGGTTTAGTGTCGGCATTAGAAGTAGATGAAGATACATTTGAAGCATTCTCTCCTTATTCTTTTGTTTCATATTTTGCTTGCCATTATCTTTCTGATCTTCAATGCCTTGACTTAAAACTAAAGAATGAGGCTTAGAAGATTTGATAGTGCCCATTTGAACCAACTTGTCTTGTTCTTTTGAGTTCATTAGCAAACACATCAAGATAAGGCATTGTGTAGGAAGCTCCTAAGGCACTTTTAGTGGCATAGAATGTAGAAACAAAGATTGAATAATCTATATCGAGTTTAGAGAGAATACTTAAGATCAATTGTTTATCATCTTTCTCAATTCCACACTGTTTCAATTGCAATCTTATGGCCTTTAGTTTGGTGAAGAAGTCTTGTATTGTATCAAAACTTGAAGGACTTAAACCTATTAGCTTATTCTCCAATTGATGACCATTCATCTTGTACACCAAAGAGTTTTTTCAATATTGTCCAAACTTCATTTGATGTAGGCCAAGATTCAACATGAAAGAGAAAATTTGGAGATAAAGACATACATAAGGTTCCAAATGCTTCATCATACTTATTAAACCATTTTATCTTTTCTGAATCAATTGTTGGTTCAATTTCTAGTCCCATTGTTACCCTATACAATCCATACTTTTTCAAGTAGAGGGAGATTTTACTTTTCCAATCAAAATAGTTGTAGGGTGTTAATATAGGAACTATTGATTGATCCATTTTAGGTAGAAAAAAAGATTGTCTATGAGTGCACAAAAAGAGAAAGCAATCTACAAAAGAGACACCAAGAGGCACCCCCCATTTCCACTAGTCTCAAAAATTACCCCCCAAGATATTACAATGTTGGCACTTTATGATTAGTGCATTTACAAAGCCTTTTCCAAGATACAACAATGCTCAATAGATACACAATGACCAAAATTATAAATTCTAATACATAATGAATTTGAGATAAAATTTGGAAAAAAATAGCTTTGTATCTGTGTAGCTCTCTTCAATACCTTTCCAACGCCTATTCGTTTCCAAAATATGGAGCTCTGAGGTGAAAGTTATGGCCTGTTGAAGAAAAAAAGCAACAAATTCAACCTGCAACATCTAGCAAAAAATGAAAAAAAATCTTTTCAAAACCTTTGTAGATGGAAAGTGCTCGTCTCCAGCTTTCCAACAATGTCTTACTTGCTAAAATCGAACGCCCAAAACAAAAGATATGAATTTTTGAAAATATTGTTGAATTTAGCTTGCAGGAAACAATTTTTTCTAGCAAAAAAAGTTTTACTTCTGATTTGATTTATAAAAAATCTACTCATTACTTGCAGAAAATAACACAGAAACCCAAAAAAAAATTGATGCTAAGAATAAAACCCAAAAATCATTTTTTGATCCAGCAAGCAGAAGATGAAAAATGAATTTTTTAACCTTTAGCCGGTAGAAAAATGACACGCGACAATTTTTGGGCATCAATTTTCTTCAGATCTATGCAAGATATGAAAAATATAAAAGATACCCATATGGGAATTCAACCCTGGCTACAAAACCCAAAAATCATTTTTCTTACAGATGAGTGGAAGCTGGAATTCTAAAGCAAAAAAAAATGGCTCCAATGAAAAACAAATTTCTTTAAACCCCCGCCTGTAACTATGTCAAATGATCTCCAATTTGGATGAAACGAAAGCCAAATTTGACTTTCTCGAGCCTTCTAAACGCATTGGAATAGTCAAAAATGCTGCCAGCATAACCAAAAATGCTATAACCACCTAGATTTCACAAAATACATATGCAAAATAAAGAGGTTATTAAATCTTTGCAAACTCTTTCTGATTCTCCAGATCGTTCAAGAACACAAGAGAAGAGCATACAAAAATTTATAAGATTTTTACATGAAAACTCAATCTCTCAATCAGGAATCTATGAACTTAGATTTCTCAAAACAAAAACTTTGATACCATGTTAGAAATCTGAAATAGATTGAATAACCCAAGGAATTGTTTAAGAGAAAATAAAAGTTACATAAACTAGAAAAACATAAGAATGCAAACCAGAACTCTGAGAGATTATGCAATGTCGATGTGACAAAATTGCATTAAGAGCTTCCAAGCTGAAAAGATACAATGCAAATATGCATGAATGGATGCAAATACAACTAGGTAGTGAGTTTATATAGAACTTAGGAGAGGAGGTAGGTGGCAAATCCAACCAAAGGAATCAACCACAAAAAGTGGAGATGGACCACCAAAAGTGGAGGATGCCACCAAAAGTAGAAAGTGGTTCCACCCTTTAAGGAAGGGGACTCCACATCACTTATCTCCTAGTTATTAAATAATAAACTCATTTTATTATCCTAAGCAAGCTTAATAATAGTGTAGGAAAAGCCTAGCACTAAGGGAAAATAAATTAACTCATTAGAAAAATAAAAACCTAGAACAACACAATATGCAAATTATCCCTAATATATTTTTTTGCTATCAAAGGGGACCCTTATAGTGTGTATAAATAGGAATAAATTGAAGGAGACGATCAAATGGAATTCTAGCAAATTAGGAAATCAAATCAATAAAACCCTAAATCTAATTATCAAATTAGGTTTATTACCAATGAAGTATGTGCACTAATCAAATGAAAGTAATTAAAATAACGTAAATCAAATCAAATTAATCTAGCCTACTTTACCTCACCAAAAAACACCTAGCCTTACTATATTGTCAAAAGTATAAGAATTATGTTGTTTCATATGATACGTGGATTGTTCATAAATATAGCATAACCTTATTGTGCAAAAACAAGATGAATTATGAGTAGAGTTTAGTTGTTGAATTAAGGAGCTTAGATACAAATTTGAGGAGCTTGGATATGAATTTGAGGAGCAATTGAATGATCAAAGGATGTTTAATTTATAGGCTTTCAAGATATGAGATCAATAGTATGATATTTGAAATGAGATTGACGGATGAGGATTGATGAGAGATCAGGAGAATCATGCATGAGCTTGCATGGAAAGATGAAGTGAAGTGAAGTTCACTCACTAAATTTAGGAATGATCACTAAATTAGCTTGGCCTCTAAATTTAGGATTAGAAGGTTGAAGATAAGAAAATGTTATAATTAGGAAATAAATAAAATAAATATTTTATTGAGATAAGGTTATCAAGATTCAACCATGTAGCGTTACGAGTCAAACTCATTGACCCAAGTTTATAAGGCACAACACTTGCTGAAGGGTTTTGCAAATGGGGTTGCAAACTAAGTGGGCTTAACCTTAGGGAAAACTCTATGGTTACGTGTGCTTGAGCTGGAGTAGTACTGGGATGGGTGACCTCCCAGGAAGGCCCATTGCTTCACCTCTATGAGCATCACCTAGATGTAATGAGTGCTAAGTGGACCATTCATTATCATGAGAGATGGGTTCTTGTGAACCACTACTCATGAAACTTGGGTCAATGAGTTTGACTTGTAACACTACACGGTTGAATCCTCAGCAATATCACAATTTGACACATTGTGGAAAATACCTCCTTCTTATCAAATATTTTATTTATTTTTAGAGGAATGTACGAACCAAATAAATTAAATAATCTATATGATTTTGTAGGACTAATTAGCTAATTAAATAATTTAAAAATTAGTTAATTATGTGGATAAGAAGATAATGCAAGGTTTTTATTAAATAATTAAGAATTATTTAATCATATGGATAAGAGGAATAATTGAAATTAATTAAAGAGGACGAGGAAAAATGATTTAATTAATTAAATAATTAAAATATTTGATTAAAGGTGATGGAGGGAACAATGATGAAATAATTAAATAATTATAAATTATTTAATTAATGCGAGAAATAGGTTAGTTTAATCCAATAATTGGAAATTATTTAATTAATAGTGATGAAAAGGGTGATGAGTGATAATGACTGGATATGACGAACTAGAGGAATGCGTGATGTGTGATAATGATGGGAGATGATGAATTAGAAGAATGTGTTAGACATTTTTAGGTGTCTACAATGTGAAAATACAAGGTGAATTTTACTAGTGATTTCTCAATATTATATGCATCAAAGGAGCGATTACAACTATAATGAGTAGGCCCAATTGGAAAAGGGAAACTTGCCTTTTTTTTCTTTGAATATTTTGTTTCTACACCAATTTGTTTACAAACTTCAATGAGAACTAATTTATTATTTACAAATATTGGTAACTAATCCTAATGTGAGAATTTGGGAAATTGAATAAAGTAACTCCCATAGGTTGTGATTAACCTTTCTTCTTCAGGTAACAATATATTCCGGTGTCTCCTTGAAGTTCCCTAGTAGTTAACATTGTAAATGCATCATTTACCCTCTTGAAAGTTTTATAGATGTTCTCTAGCTGAAGTTGTAGGTATGATCATATATTTATGTCATGTTATCAAATGTTCTTCTAGTGACAAGCCCTGACCAATCTTTCATGCTAGCAATAGCATAGAAAATATAGGAGGTCATATAAAAGTGTTGACTCAACTCAAAATGAGCCAATTGATCATGTGGCTTATCATTGATAATGTTACCCCAATCAATAAATTGATTTCCAACACAAATTACAATCATAAAAAGATACATCCATTCTTCAAAGTTGTGGGTATTTTCGTTTCCTACTAACCTATAGAGTAGAATAATGATATCAAAGATCTTCTCAATAAAATGAGATTGGCGAAGGGCCCTTGGTAGTTGATATTTCCCTTTTTGAGGAGCCATGCGACAATTCTTTGCAATAATATTATGACTTTAATTATTCTTCTCTATAAAATATTGATAAGAAAAATTATGGTATTGATATTAGCATAACCATCTTTGATTGATAATATGAATTCTATTCAAGGGTATATACCATCTAATATGGCCACTATTATATTATTTGTTGTTTTTTATTTCTCTAATTTGGGGATCATTATCTTTTATACACTTAAGAACAAAATCTGAGCATTGCATTGGTATAGGAAAAAAACTACTTGAAGGAGGCCACTTTAAAAAGCCTTTTATGCTACGGGTGATTGCTTCCCTTCTCCATTATTTTCTAAAAACCTTTGAGGCTTACATGGCCTAATTTTGTATCACCTATTTCTGGCAACATAATTTGTAATACTAGTGGGGAATCATATCCCAAATATTTGTATTTAATGTTTAGTAAATAATTTATTTTGTTGATAGAATTAACTAATATCTCTTATTACTATTCCAGTTGGATCTAGAGGGATTTTGTATCTTGGTGGTTAATGATGTTAAAGTAATCATGCATTAGCTAATAATTAATTAATCTATAATTAATTATTAGTCTAATTTATTCTCATGCACTTAATCTAAACTTAGGAGTTCTTTATTTAGTTAACTAAGTGCTTTTCTATGTTAATTGAAGTGAGCTATTATTAGATCATTTTGTCTCATCACATGTGATGTTGACACTTGTCCTAATCTAATCCCTTTACCATTTAGGGTTGCTCCTATATAGCACTCAACCTTCATTTTATAACTCTTATGTTCTCTCAAACTCTCAACCTTTGAAGACTATTATTTTCTTTGAAGATTCTTGAAGCTCTTATGTAGCTTTTTCTTGTTGAGGAATATTGCACATATTGTTTGCAGATCTCTTGTGTGGAAGGTGTCTTTGTTCATTATTTGATCTTGTGTTTCATGTTTTTTCACAATTCTAACATGGTATTAGAGTGCAAATTTAGCAAACCCCTTATCGATTTTATGGTTTTTTTCTTCAAGGGTTACAGCGCTTTAGAATCTGAATTATCCTTATTTTTTTGCAAATTTTGGAGGTGGGTGATTTTTAGGTGCTTTTTGGCACAAAAATAACCTCACCATTGGATTCAAAGCTATCGAGAAAGTCAAATTTTCTTTTTGTTTCGCCTTATTTGGATTCTTGACACCAAATTTGTAAAGGTTTGAAGTAGTTGTTTTTTCCCAGATTTGGAGGGTAACTACGATTTTGGGGGATTTTGGGCCAAAAGAACCTCACAGTTGCATTCAATAGGCCGATTCCATGAATTTTGATATATAATTTGACCTATTTTGGTGTCGGGAGCTTTTAAGGTAATTTTTTTGCCGGGAGGTTGTACGACCTCCCCAACACACGAATCAAGGTGAAAATATTAAAAAAAAATTGTAATTTTTTTTCCTATGCTTGAAAAGAAATCAAATTAAAAATATATATTTAAAACCCTTTTGTAAGGGCACACATTCTTTTTCATTTTAAAAAAAAGTTGTATTAAAAAAAAATATTTGCAGTACCTTAAGGCACCTGCCACCCCTATAGTGGCAGGCCCTCGGGCCCCACCTTCCATGTGGCAATGGTACTGCAAGGGTACCTCCCCTACCACCTTGACAGGTGGCAACCCCCTTGGGCCCTGTGAAGGGCGGCATGGGTGGGCCCCGCCCACCACCTGCCTTTTTCACTTTTTTTAATATATTTTTTAAAATATTTAAATGATTTTTTGTATATTTTTTATTAAAAAAATATAATAGTTTTTTAAAATATTTTTTCTTATAAAAAAATAATATAAGTATTTTATATATATATATATATATATATATTTTAAATATAATACCTTTTTTGGGCTTTTTTTAACTTTAAAATAAAATAGTCCATTTTTTGCAAATTTTTTTCTCAGCACACTAAATTTGGTGGACCTCTATTTTTGGAGGTGTTTTTGACAAATTTGAGGGAGATGCTCTTTTGCCCTACTCAGCCCCTCTCCATTGGGCTTTTCAGATTTGCACCTTATATTCCAGAGGTCATATCTTGGCCATATAGTGGTCTTTTCCAGTGTAATTTTTTTTGAAATGGGGTATAATTTTATGCTCTTTGTAGCGGTGTTGGTGGTTTCTAGTTTGGACTTCTGGTTTTTTCCAAAATTATGTTTTCTCAATGTTGTTGTTCAATTCTCGCTTTGGAGAATTCGACGGGCCATATCTTCTACATCCAAACTCCTTTTTGGGTGCCATCATTTTTGAAAGTGCATATTTTTCATGTACTTCATCATGGTGCTACCATTTTCCTCATTTTTTATTAGAGATTTTTATTTTTTAAATGTAGTCCTTTTTTAGACATTGTGGGCTTCCATTGTATGCATTTTTCATTATGTAGATGCACTGAGATAAAGTGTCATTCTGGTGTACAATTTTTTGGGAATTTTGCACATCTTGTTGTGCCTTTTGTACTTTCACTATGATATAAAGTGTCACGGGGGGTTGATGTTTTCCTTTGGTTTTCCATCACACCTTTGTCAAGTGAGTGTCCCTTCCACGACAACAGTGAATCCCAATGATTCTTTCCTCATGCATGTGTTCCTTAGATTGCACACCCTTTTAATTGTAGGTTGTTTATCCTACATGCACTTCTTGATTTCACATAGTTTCAGTGTACTTGTCATGGCTCTCCCTTTTCAACATTATGGGGGGGTTTCTACTGTTGGTGCTTTTGCTTCCTTGGTTTCATAGTTTGAGTGATCTATGTCTCTAGTTATTGTTCCTATGTAATTTCAGATGCAGTGCTCATCAGTAGTTGGTTACATACGTTTTAGTGAGATGGATCATTTACCATATGGACACTCTTGCATTCCTATTTTTGGAAGTTCTATATTTCAGCACCATATCAATCATCTTTGAATAAAAAGCTACAACTTCTTTATGCTTCAACGAAGTTCTACATGTTCCTCTTTTTCAAGACATTCTTTGTTGGAGGCTTCTTAGACCTTCACCTTGATTTGGAGGCTTTTTTCAGTCCTTCATTTGCCTTTCTCTCTTTTGGAGAGGAGTTTTTCTCATGAGGTTTTCTCATTTTCTCTAGTTGTGAGAGATCTTTTGTTTGTACATGGGTACCTCACCAGGCCTTGTTTTCTGAGACCCATCACACACTCTCCTTTTAGGGTTTTTAGCTACTACCTAAGTTCATCTTAAGGGGGAGTTGTTAGAGTAATCACGCATTAGCTAATTAATTAATCTTTAATTAATTATTAGTTTAATTTATTCACATGGACTTAAGCTAAAATTAGGATTTCTTTATTCAGTTAACTAAGTGATTTTCTATGTTAATTGAAGTGAGCTATTATTAGATCATTCAGTCTCATCGCATGTGATGTTGAAACTTGTCCTAATATAATCCCTTTACCATTTAGGTTTGCTCCTATATAGCACTCAACCTTCATTGTATTATAACTCTTCTATTCTCTCGAACTCTCAACCTTTGAGGACTCTTGTTTTCCTTGAAGATTCTTGAGGTTATTCTATAGCTTTTTTGTGTTGAGGAATATTGCACATATTATTTTTGTAGATCTCTTATGTGGAAAGTGTCTTTGTTCGTTGTTTGATCTTGTTGCTCGTGTTTTTTCATAATTATGAAAAATGATGATAACATATGGTTTTCATAGATTAAAACAATTTGGTTGCTAGGGTTTGTAATTTACCAAGAGTCAATTTTTAATAAGGTTGGAATGCAAGGAAGGAAACAATTGTAAAAGAGGGCGTCGATAAAGATACCTTTAGTCCTATAGTGGATGTGAGGTCATACTGTCTCTTGAAATTGCCTAAGAATCCAAGCATATACGAACTCTCACCTCCATACACAACTACAACCAAAAGAAACCCCTTTTCCACTCTCATATTCATCTTATGGTTTTTTCATTAATCGATAATAGGTTTTAATGACTTGTGCTACTTCACTCTCCCACATTTGTTTGGCATTGGAATTTGAAAACCACATATTCTTGAACATATGAACCTTTTTCTTTATTTGGAGTCAAAAATTCAAAAGGTTATGAAAAATCCATTGGCTCTTGATGATGGTTATAAAACTATGAAAATATGTGACAATAGGTATGAGAAATTTCTCCTTAAGACATAAAAAAGTCTTTTGGAGGTTGACCCTTAAAGGTAGTTATGAAACCATTAAAAGTATTTGAAATATTAAATCGATGGCCTTTTGTAAAGAAGTTTCAAAACAATAGTGCACCATGAAGGAGTTATAAAAACCTTGTCAGGTTCTGACATAGGTTATATAACCTTTGAAAATCCCTAACACTATCTTCATTTGTACAGTTTCCTTTGCATTTCAACAAGTTAGAAATAGGTTGTTGACTCCTAACAGTGGTTACAAAACTATAAAAATCTTAGATAACATAAACACTTAGCTATTTCTTTCAAATGAAAAGAATATTTGAAACATAATGTTGGAGGTTAAAGAGGCTAAGTAAACCTCTTCAAGTTCCAACACAAGTTTCATAACTTTATAAAAGTGCCAAAACTTTGAATTTAGCTTAAATCATCTTAGTAAAAGGAAATAACAAGTTCAAAGATGAAAACTTTAGGGAAAAAATTTATATATTAGAAATGGTATAATAGTTGGATAATAAAAAATAATTATATCTATTGTAAAATACTTACCAAGGCATCTAGAATGTTATAAATCTACAACATTAAACATTCCTATAATATTGGCCTTCTTGGAATCCATTGCATAATATTAACCATAATAGATAGAAATCATCAAGCCTAATCAATTCATAATATCAAGTGGCATAAATTATTTGGATCTCATAAATCTAACATGTAATTATAGATAAATCACCCTTTTATTAGTAAGCAGGTGTAAAATGGGTCTATATTTGTTTGAATCTCACATATGTAGTACCAAGGTAAACCTTAGGTGCTTCTTCGGTGTTACATTGGCATTTTTATCATCCTTGAATTGTAAGATAAATCCACAAGTTGGTCAAATATGGTTGGGGCATTAATGTATGAGAAAATATCTTATTTCATGCTTGAGGATTCTAAACAATTGTCTCATTAGAACATGAAATTTAAGTTGGCTCAAGGTGAAGTCCATGTCAATAGGAACATATTATGGTAAAGGCATAAATAAAAGCACAAAATTGAAAAGAGTGTTAGGGATGAATCACATGATCTAGCTATCAATAATGACACCCTTTTCATTGATGGCATATCAAACTGTTTTACTAGTTTCTTTGCTTTCGTGTGGTGTCTCCTTTACTTCATTTAATTTGACACATGCATTTATTACTTTAGGAATATCAATATTTCTTATTGTTTCGTCTACATGTTTAATCTTTGGGAAAATTTTCACCACATGTTTTGATAGAAAATATTATCTTGAAATGTGTAGCAATGTTGTTAGAAGGTAGCCCTTTTTCATTTGTTCACACCTTATAA
Source organism: Sequoia sempervirens (assembly GCA_007258455.2). NCBI lineage: Eukaryota > Viridiplantae > Streptophyta > Pinopsida > Cupressales > Cupressaceae > Sequoia > Sequoia sempervirens. Next base: position 536,963,196 of record VDFB02271358.1, read on the forward strand.
GATAGGTCTTTCATTACTCCCATCAACTTGTCAACCTTTTTCTTAATTGAGAGGGGTTTGATTGGGGTGCTTATATCTAGTCATGAGATCTTTACACCAACTCTTTTAACATATTTTCTTGACACTCTCAAGCTACTTTTTATGTTGATTGTAATGGAATAAGCTTCTCTCTAACTTTATGAGTTCTTTCCTTGGAGGTAATACCCTAGTTTAGCATTAAATTATCCATGATAGAGAAACAAGAAAATTAGTTCACTAGATCTCAAATTAGGTTGCACCTTCCTCGCTATTATAAGAAACATGTTAAAATATGCAACAATCTCATTCACACCCTTTTTTATGGTTGTTAACTCATGAATTATAAATTTGGAATGAATTCTTATCCCCATTTGGTAATCTAAAAATACTCATGAAGTCCTCTCACAATTCTATGCTACTATCCATAAGAATTTTATACCTTTTATTTTGCACTCTCTTCCATGTCTACACAAATAACTTCATCATGATGTCAAGTCATCTTCAATCTCATGTTTGTCAATGACATTGATGAAGTGATCGAGATTCTCTTCCCTTATAACAACATTATTACCCTAAAAATTTGACACTTTTATCCTAATTAAATTCAATTTCTAGTTAGGATACTTAGGGATGCCATAAAATTCTATTTGTATATACCTTTTGATTCCTAAGGGTTGTCTTAATGGTGGGAATACCTAAGCTTATGTTTGAAATTGAGCTCTCAATGTTTGGGGGATTATTGAGTTGTTGACTTGGTACTGGATGGTTGGAAATATTGTTAGCATAATTTTTATTTTGCTACTAGAAGTTTTGGGCCTACTTTTGGGCATTCTAGGCAAGTTGAGCTTGCTAAAACTCAATTTATGCTTGAAATTATTGATGCTTCCATTTGAGGTGATCAAGTAAACCCAATTATTCAGCAAATTCTCTTTCTCTAAGCTCATTTTTTGACTAAGTGGCTACATTATCATCATAGAATACATGATATTGCTCATTTTTAATCTTATGTGAAGAGGTAGGGGAATTGAGATGTAAAACCATTCTCATGGTTCTTACATGTGGAGGGATTGGGTAAATTTTAAAATTTCAATATATACCTTATGAGAGTTTTTTATTTCTTCCACCTATATACACTATATTTCTCTCTATGTCATAGTCACATCTATATGCTTTCCTACTAGTTCTAATCATGTTGTCACCTAAATCATTTGAATTTCATGTATATTGATGCTTCAAATCAATAAACATGCTATCTCTACTAGAAGGACCGACATAATTTCTATAAGGAGAAATTTTGGTATGCATACATTTTTAGCTTCCCAAACAATACATTGTATTCCTACTTGAGTTGAAATATCTTCATTTTCTTAAGGATATCTTGATTTCTTCCTCCTTCCATCTTAAATTCTTTATTATGATCCTTGGATGGGGCTTAGTTTAGTAAAACCACCACTTGGTAAGATAAAAAAAATCTTTGTAATAATAAAAAAACATCCAAGTGTTGATATGATCAACATAACATTAGAATAATTTCTTTAAATTTTCAAATGGTCCTCATCAATAGTGTCATTATATTGGTGCTAAAAGATATGCTCTCTATTTTAGCATCATAACCCAAAGTGATATAAGGGTAGCATGCTATCTTAGGTAGAGAGAGCATCAATACGGACAATGATTTTGGACCAACACATAAGATTAGGGCATATCCTTTTCTTCTTCAAGCATTGAAAAACTAGGGGGTGTTCTCTTAAGGTATTAAGATAGGAAATCTATTGGAACAAGGCTTTGACTAATATTCCCTAATGACGATTAAGAACAAGACTACTATATCTCATTAATAAAAGATACATGTAAACATGTGAGTGCACTTAAGTATAGAATAAGTTCTTATCCTGAAAGGAAAATCCCCTTAAATCACATAAAAACATATATCTTACAATCTCATCATCATAATCCTATAAACATCTATTAGATGTAAGCTCACTAAATATGCATATTTATAGAGCAATAGGCCACAAGGATGAGCAAGACCCCTACATGGATAAATATATAAACATCTTATTCAAGTATGAATTCATTAATATATAACAAAATTAATAAAATTGGTTTGTGCCTATAGCTTAGTAGGAAGCTAAACTACCAAAGAAATGAAAAGATATTTTCAAAGAAAATATTGATCCAAAGCCAATCTAATTAGTGTCAAATCTATTAAGAAATAAAGTCATAACATGCAAGAAAAAAAGGAAGCCGTATGGGACTACAACATAATTATAAAAAAGAGAAAAAAAATGAAGCATTGCACATCATAGCCACTTAACAATCCATATTAAATCATCAATACACCACATGTAACAAAGAGGGACCATTACATAAAAAGGTTTGTAGTGTATTATAATTTTGTGATATTAATCAACTCCTCATTACATTCAACCAATAAATATGAGAAGAGAGAACCAAAAACTAGGTTAGAAGATTCCCATTGGATATTACAACCTGCCACATGGACATATGATCATACAACTACATTTTCTAAGTACACTCTCCTATAACCCATACAAGCAGGATCTTTCCCTTGCAATGCTACACATACATTAATTGATCCTCTAGTGTATGCTCTTGGTAGCTAGGGTAGAAAAATTAGCTCATAGACCAACCCTTTTTACATCTTCTTATATGTTTATATGACACTATAATTTCAATTCGACCAATAAATATGAGAAGAGAACCAAAAACTAGGTTACATTATAAATATTATATTATAATAAATATGAGAAGAGAGAACCAATAAATATGTTTATATTATAATTTTGTGATATTAATCAACTCCTCGTTACATTTGCCCAATAAATATGAGAAGAGAGAACCAATAAATATGTTTATCTTATAATTTTGTGATATTAATCAACTCCTTGTTACATTCGACCAATAAATATGAGAAGAGAGAACCAATAAATATGTTTATAAAATAATTTTGTGATATTAATCAACTCCTCATTTTTATGTTTATATTATATGTTTATATGACACTATAATTTCAATTCGACCAATAAATATGAGAAGAGAGAACCAAAAACTAGGTTACATTATAAATATTATATTATAATAAATATGAGAAGAGAGAACCAATAAATATGTTTATATTATAATTTTGTGATAGTAATCAACTCCTCGTTACATTCGACCAATAAATATGAGAAGAGAGAACCAAAAACTAGGTTAGAAGATTCCCATTGGATATTACAACCTGCCACATGGATTCATATGATCATACAACTACATTTTCCAAGTACACTCTCCTACAACCCATACAAGCAAGATCTTTCCCTTGCAACGCTACACATACATTAATTGATCCTCTAGTGTATGCTCTTGGTAGCTAGGGTAGAAAATTAGCTCAAACACCAACCCTTTTTACATCTTATATGTTTATATGACACTATAATTTAACTGTGCAAGCTAGGTGGAAGTGCTAGAGTGGTCAAAATTTTTGTTGGGTCACTCATGTTTGCTTGCATAATCTTCACATGGATATGTAACCAAGATAATGTCATATGAATTAGTAACCACACCTTTTGTATTAGAAACTATTCCCATTTATACACAAGCCATGTCTTTGATGGGCCCGCATGTATAAAGAGACATAAGAGAGCCATCCTCTTTTTTATCATGTCTAGTTGGGACAATTAATGAAATCCTTGAAGGTTTAAGGAAGGGGGTTGTTTCCTTTTTGGATGGTGGGCTTCCATAGAAGTTCATGGCTGCAAAATATGCTAAGGTACAAATTATCCCAAAGCCCAAAGTCAAGATTTCAAGAAATAACTTGATTAAGGATGCAAGGTAGTTAGAGGGTATTGGATTCAAGGGCTAGGACAATGACATGATAGGTGAATGGAGAAGAATTCCATGAGCTTGGGAGGATAAGAGGAAGAAAATTAGGGAATGGGGTATTGAGATCCCAAAAAATGAATAACAATATTAATACTTACATTATGAATCTCAATGGCTTGGGAAAGGAAAAGGAATGATGAGGTGTGGGACATAAGGAGATAAGATACTTCATGCTACATAGGAGCGAGGAATGAGGATATTAGGTATTTAATGTAGTTTTGGGAGAAAGGGAGGAAAAGGCCCAAAGGCCCATAATTTGTAGTAAAGGTGATTAGGAACCAATGGAAAGGAATACTTAATGCATTAATTTGAGAGGAAATAAGATAATGTTAGTGCTAGGAGAACTTTGATATTGGCAATTTAAGGAAGGAGAAGAAAAGGAATGAGAGGCTTATTAAGAAATATGGATTGATGATGTGTGATAGAATGCACTACAAAGAACATGGGAAGAAAGGATTTGGATGCCTACGAGTGACTTTGGGGTGAAGGAGCAAGGATAAATATTTAGAAACATTTGATGTTGACCATGTTGAAGGGAAGGAAAACTTATCAATGTTTAGGGTTCAAGGATTTTGGATAAATTATGTTATTGAGAATAGGGAATGATTTTTTTTTGAGGGCTCACAAATATAAAGGAAGCAAGAAAGAAGGCTTTGAGAATATTTGATGTGAGTAGGGAATGAGATTAGGGATATCGGGGAAATAAAGGGAATATTGACAAAGGAAATATTTTAAGATTGAAACAAAGGGAATTGGAGATTTAGGGAGTGGAGGTAACAAATTCAAGAGGATGCAAGGGTTTAGATCTTGGGCCTACCACTTATGTGTATAGAGTTAACATGATCTCTAAATGCTTGATCATGATAACACAAAGATAAGAAAGAGTTAGGGATGCAAGGATTCAAGGAAATGAAGAAAATACATCTTGGGAAAGCTCACAAAATTGAGGAATTCAAGGACTTAAAAAAAAAGGATGAAAGGGATGCCATCAAGAGAAGACCTAAAAGCCTAATGGAGAGGACAATGTTGGGGAATAAGGAAACTTAACACAAACACCCTTTACACTTAAATATCTTTTATATTTTGAGACTTTTAGACACACAATAAGGATGTGAGGGAGGAAAACACAACACCAAGCACAAATTTGACCAAAGGTACCCATTGAAGAAAATCTCTAATCGATTATGACTGATGGGTATAACTCTAGGCCAAAGCACTAAAGGGTAACCAATACTTAGAAGTTTTTAAATTGTTGGGGTAGGTGCCAACACAACCAACCTAGCCATATAAGAATCATTACACCTACACCTTTAGTGAGATTCATTAGGCAACCCCCAAACATACCAACTTTGATCTCACACTTAAACACCATTGTCCACCATCAAGGACTCCTTCCCCATGAAGTCAGTGAGCAAGTTGGTGTGACTCTCATCCAACATGTTAATATCGTTGTCATTTGTGAGACTCTCCTTCCTCACAAATAGGGTAATTTGTCATATTTTCCTTATTACATTGACTTTTCCATGTGCTCAAGAGTGATAGAATCCATGCCAATGACAAGTGTGCAACACATGTGCTATCCCAAGTTTAACTCACACATTTGTGGGAGTAGATTTACACTATCTTGTATATACTTTACTAATTATTATTATATGATGATGTGTTCCTTATGATATTTATATGTATTGGTCTTACACAATGATATTTTTTAAATACATATTTACATATTCCCTTATGCTTACAAGATATTATCAGTCATATTTGGGGATAAAGTGGCACAACAAATATATATCCATCATTTAATGAGCTTTTCATGATAACATCCTTTTACTATACTTTTGGCCAACACATTGCATGTGTGGCTATTCACAACTCTCTCATCAAATTGTATCCATTACAATGTATGCATCTAATTTGAGGGGCACACTCCATTATGCTATTGACACATTTGTAATCATATCCATTATGATGTATGCATCTAATTTGAGGGGTAATGCTCCATTATGCTATTCATAGATTTGTTATTGTATCCATTATGATATATGCATCTAATTTAAGTGGGCATGTTTCGTTATGCCATTTGCAAATTTTTCATGCATAGATTAATGGGCCACATTTATTTGTACTTCTTAACAAACCTATTTACAGGTTCTCATTTTTCACTTTACTTGATTTGTATTGTGTAGATTGAGAGGGCCACACCAATTCTAACTTCTTAACATCCCTACACAACATGTCTCTTTTTGGCTCATGGTTCTATATATTAAGAGGGCTACACTAATTTAAACTCCTTGATAATCTTAACAACATGATACCTATTTCTTTTCACACTCTTGTCATAGTTCATGGGGGCCAACTCAGTTACTACTTCATGAATCTACCACTAATCCCCTAGGGAATTTTTACATGAAAATTGACATAAAAATACATGCAATGCTAGATGATCAATCCATTTTATATTTATATATATGCTTGCATTAGATACTACTAATGAATTGTTATGTGAATTTATATAAATTTGAAAATATGCCTATCCATTTTCTATTTTCATATATGCTTCTATTAGATATTACTCATGTGAATTTATATAAATTTGAAAATATAAGTATCGACACAAAGAAAAATGAAAAAATATCTTCCAAATTATATCCATTTTGAAAGCGTAATTACTACTTAATTTATTCACACTAAAATGAGAACAAAATGTCAATTTATTCACACTAAAATGAGAACAAAATGTCAATTTATTCACACTAAAATGAGAACAAAATGTCAATTTTTTTGGAGCCATTTTCTCTACTTGTTTTAAGGTATGCTAATTTGGTATTTGATTTGGGTATAAGTGAGAGAAATTGGAATAGTATGTTTTAGTGATCGTGGAAGGGAAGAAGTTGGAATGTTCTGGGAAAGAAACATATTCCCCAACTTTGTAGGTGAGAGACGATTGTGATTCATCGTCATTCCTCTCAGAAATAAAGTAGTATAATAGAGGTTGACCATATCCACATCATACATGCCAATGCCACATACCTATCTTTGTCTTTTCCTATTCGTCTCTAAACAGGGAAGTTGGCAGCTTATGCTTTTACCTAGCGTGTCATGTCAGCGCCCAGCTAAATTGGCACTTTACAAAATTCCGCCGCACAGTGCACTTGCTCTCTTTCGAGGATCAATGAAATAAAATAATTTTATAGAGGCAAAACACAAAATGCTCCCCGAAAGCGACGCACTCAACATATTCTCTCTCCAAACACTAGGAGGCATTCGTAGCCCCTGTCTTGCCCTCCGTCTCGACTGCATTGCGTTGGTTGTGTTCTGACTTCCCTTAATCTTGCCCTACATCATTGGCGTTCCGTCGAGCAATTAGGAAGATCCGTGAGCTTGTTTGACGTGAATGAGGAGTGAGGATTGAGTAGTGAGTATGGGCACAAGGGGCAACGCAGATCAGCAGTTCCCAGCAGGTATGCGAGTACTGGTAGTGGACGATGACCCTACGTGCCTCAAGATTCTGGATAAAATGCTCACCAGGTGTCTTTACCAAGGTCTCTTCTTTAACCCTCTCTCTAATTTACCTCTTCTTTCTATTCAATATCTTGACTTGCTTGGACTCAACATTTCAATTGTAAGTTACTGCTCTAGCAGATTTGAATACGTCACTGTTCTTTTATCGCTAAATTCAACTCCTTAAATCTTTCTGCTTATAGCTCACCTATTCCTTATTCCTTCCCCGAGGCAACCCTCACTTCCTCCGCATTATGAGCTTTATATAGTTATGGTTAGATTCTGAAGTCGTCACTTTTTACTCTTTCTGATGACAGATCAGTGACCCGAAACGTCCATATTAAAAATACAGACACGGTTTCATCAAACAAGTACTACTTATATATCATAATTAGGATACTCGTTAAATATAATCAATAACAGTAGGGTAAAAGAGTACATGGGCGTAGAATAGCAGCAACACTTTTCTGGTCATTTATTCAGTTCAAGAAGGCAAGTCACAGAAGATAGGTGACTATAAAGAAGAAAGAAAAGGGATATTACTTTGTGGATCTCATCCAAGCCTTCCTTATCTGATCTGTTTGAAAGCTCAAATACATCAATATAACGATAATGGCCAGAAGTAGGCCTCCACCTAAAGCCCGACTAATATATCTTTTTTGGAAAAGCTATTTCTTCATCTCCATTTAGAGAGCACAAATGCAAGAGTATACAGAGAGGCCATTTAATCAAGTCTGCTTCATCTTGACAACTACAACCTGATTGTAAGACAACCTAAACCTTACACCACGATATCTTCCTTTCTTTTTGTTGTAATATTCTCTTTTCTGTGAGAAAGGTCCATAGGCAAAATAACATCAAGGAGGTTACAAGGTCAAATCCCGTAAGATCAATATTGACCAAAATCCTAGCTGCAAAACAGAAGTATTACATACACGCAAAGTAGTACCACCTCTTGTTTTTAGATAATAGACAGCTCTAATTGGCAGTGGAGGTATCAAACGGAAGATTTTAAAAAATGCTCAAAATTCATACTTGAGCTAAATGGGGTTACATGGAAAGCACTAGAATCATGACTCGAAAATTAATGGAACCAAAGCCTTTAACAGACACAACAATGAAAGTAATACAATGCAAAGCAGCCTAAATCAAACACTATACGTTTTATCCTGTTTTAGAGGCTTAGTTCGCTGTGAAGGAGAAGCTTTGGCATTTTTCAAGGGTGCTCAAAGATCTTCTTGCCTCAACATTCCAGAAGTTAGTTGGATAGAAGATTTTCTATTTTGAATCCCTTTTCTGCATATTCTTGTTTAGTTACTTCTTTTGTAGTTTCTTGAACTTCCTTAGGATCTTCAGATTTGGACAAGGCGTCTTCTGCATGGGTTTCCATGAGTAAATTCATGTTTATATCTTTTGAACAAATACTACATCTAGGATAATAGCAGTTTTAAGTTCTTTGTTAAGTTATCAGGTTCTTGTGAATGATCTGTTCACTTTAGCACCTATTTGGTTAGGAATTAAGTGGGTCAGCATTAGTTAGGAATGTTTTATATCACTGTTTTTAATATTTTGGAAATGGAGTTTTGGAAAGTCATTTCTAATTCAAAGAGTCATATAACAAATCATTTTTGGCAAGTGCATTTGCTATAGAAAGTTTTTGAGAAAGAGTAAACAATGGATGATTTGAAGATTTTGAGTAGTCTCTGTAATAGTTTTGCAGTAGAAAAGAGTTGCAGAGCTATTCACATGGCTGTCCCATTTCTATTTTAATTTCAACAATGGAGGGTAGTCCATTTTGTATTTCATTCACATTTAGTGATTAAAGGAGATCACATTTTCTGTGTTTGTTTGGACAGCATATTGCTCAACAGACCATTTGGTAAAAAGCTTACAATTACTTCACTGGGAAATGCCATTGTATATCTCTTCAATCTTGACACGTGGCAATGGTGGTAGAAGTTGACATTTGAATTGAAGGTTTGGGAAGGACAATCTTATAGCAAAAGAACTCATGTTGTAGGGTTTCTCACTGGATATTACGAGGATTTGGGCGTGAAACCTATTGTTTCCCCTAGAAAATAGAAGATTGAGAGTTCAAGAGAATGGATGTTACAATTGGTAATTTAGGATGTTGGCTTGCATGCCTTAAATTATTTGTATTTTGAAACATGCATGCATAAAATATAATTTTTAAATATGCACTTTGATTTTTTGGAGGATACAAAATTAGAATAGAACAATATTATTCTTATGGGAAGCTATTTTTTGATTTGAAAAAGAGGGATTTTATTAGGAATCCTCAATCAAAACATTAAAAGTAGTTAGAAAAAGTGTCCCAATGGGTTGTATCCTAGACACATGCATCGAGGGCCATTTATAAAAAAATACATGGTATTTTCATTACAAATGCAAAAATTACACATCATTTTTTAGAGATTGCCTCAACTACTAGCAAAAGGAGGCACCAGACAACAAAAGATAACAAAAAATGCTACAAGGAAATGTGCAATTAAACCATGAACCTCTCACATGTTAAGAGAAGGAGAAGTTGAGTCCACCATTGCTATGAAGGTTGGCACACATTCCTTTTAGTTGTAGAAGGCATAGTTGAAAAACTCGGACTTGACAATAACTAGGTAGGCCCAAAAATTCTAAAAACTTAGGACTTGGCAAAAACTCGAGGAAAAACTCGGCAATAACTCGACAATTTTATCGAACATTTTAAAATACATAAATTTTTAAAAATATTTTGGTCTTTTTATCAAAAGATTTAAAACACATTTTGATGACTTGTCTTTTTAAAAGCCGATATCTATAAATAAATCATGATATATGAAATTGCAAGGATTAAAATTTAGATAATGTCTCACAGTTCAACTTCACTTAATCGCCCCTCAAAGTTGGTTGTGTTTCCTTGAAGCCTGTTGCAAACCCTAGTTGGGTCGCAAGTAAATGTATTTGTGTTGCGAAAAATAATGAAACGGTGTAAAAAAAATTAAGGCTGCCTTTTTTCTCATTTTAAACACATCATGGCAGAGTTTTGCCATGAGTTTATTGAAAAAGGCACGATTTTTGGCAAGTTTTAGGTCTAGAAAGCGTTGCGAGTTTTTGTATTATGTGGTGCCGCGTTTTTCGGCAAGCAACTTGCTTGACTTGCAGATGCACGAGTACTTGCCGCTTTTTTCAACACTGGTAGAAGTTTCGTCACCGTATTGATCAAATGCCCATTAGGCTCCACACTGAAGACAACATAGTTAGGTATCACATCCACCACCACATATACATGTTGTTGACATGTTCATACCACATCTCTAGTCCTACCATGCTCTTTGCTCTTGTGACCATGTCATCCCCAATAACCATGGCCAACGCCAAATCTACCTCATCCTTGGCCAGTCGTGTAATCTATTTGAATGAATGGGATATTCTTTCTAGTGGTAGCTTAAAGAGATAGGATTTTCACTTGTTTAGATGGGTCCTCATTCAAACCCAAGAAATTGAATTTTTCCTTTGTCTGTCTTGGAATGACCATGTAGGAATTGAGTAATGCTACTTTGGCTTTAGCTAGCACCCTTGGTAGGAGGTAGAGGCAAGGGATCCCAAGAGAGTTGGCCTTAAAAGCATTGAAGAGCCTAGGAGAGGCATCCCCATGTAAGATTTGCCCAAAAGTAGGTTGAGGGACAATGATGACTAGATGTTGATCCCCTTTAGCCATCATCAAGTTGGAGCTTCGTTAAAATCTAAAAATGAGAGCTAACGTGATCATAGAAACTCAAACCTTTGCTATAAGGAGTCAATCTTTGCATTTGATGGAAGAAGATGAATTGTAGGTAGAGTTTTTGCCACCTTGAACTAGCATTGATAGCCACACTTGAAGAGGTGCGTTTGGTGCCCCGACAAGCATTATAGAATTTTGACCAAAGCTATCCCATAGGACAAGAAGTTCAACTTGGTTGGAAACGAATTAGTTTTGTGTGAAGAAATCTATACTTCACATAAAGAGCTTTTTATTTGAGGTTTTGATGATATTTTTTTAATAGAGGAATTGGCCTACCATCTTCACCCAAGATGGAGTGGCTCATGCAATGCCTTGTTTTTTCTGAAACTACTAAGATCATCTTCAGGCATTTTATCATAATTAGTAGAGGAGAGGGAAAAATGAAGTAATTTGAGTGCTTTCACTGTCACCTTTGATTGCATATACCAAGAGAGTCACTTGTGTCAAACAATCCTTTTAATTTTTTTTTTGATCGCCCATAGGTCACTCCAAATTATTATGCATTGAAAGCAATCCATTACTTAAGCAATAATTTATGTGGGACCTGCAAGCTCAAAGGTTGAGAGGAGTAGACTTGCACTCAAGGCATTTGAGCAATAAGGATTTTGAGACCAAATCAATCATCAGAGAACACTCTTGAAATCATGAAAATGCATCAAGGGAGGAGCCAATATATCCTAGGAAATTCACTGACCTATTAGGTTTTTGGAAGCAATCGGAATAGCTATTCTTTTTATGCAAGAATCCTTGTTTCCTTTAGGATATTATTCAATACCTACCATGATGTATGGTCTTTCTTCATAGAATTGATGATGATCATTGTGTGATCTACTTCTCTAGTTGACATTTCTAGTAGGAGGGCAAGTTTTTGGCCTTCCTCTAAGGCACTTGCCACCCTTAATTATTTGAGCCCCTTGGGATATGAACAACTAGAGCGATCACTAGTTTTCTTGTAGAAGAATTGTTGTTGAACATTTGGAATTCTTATGGGAATTTATTACCTAACACTAGAAATATTTGGAATTCTTACGGGAATATATTCAAGAACTTGATTTAATAGTTTTGTAGTGAAATGCCACCAAAAGTTCTACAAATGTGAATGCACACAAGATGGAAAAATTGTGGAGAAGCATGGATTTCAAGGAGGATTGCAAAGAATATGTCCCCCAATAGAAGACACGCAAATTGACAAGTGGAGATGGTGAATATGAAGGAAGATGGGGACATTGCAAATTGATGAGTCTTAGCATAGAGGGTTGAGGATTCTATCTATTATTCGTTGAAATTGTTGCCTCAATCCTTTGCGAAAATGTGTGCAACTCGCCCAATGGGCAACAACAAATTTTGCTACAAATGTAGGAGTCTCACTTGGAATGATGTGACTTTTATGTGTTTGAAGGTGGTGTTGCTCTTATTCAATCTCAAAGAAAACTTTGTCCATAATTCACAATAATTTCAAGTCTTGATTTGTGGTTTACATACTGAGGAAAAATGATGATGAAACACCATATTTTTGTACCTTTACATTGGACTTGAGATGAAACAACATTCAAGTGCCTCATGCAAAGATTTTCTTACTTTTGGAGAGTGTGAACAAACATGCACTAATTTTTGAATAGATTGCAAAGAACAAAAATTATGTGCTTAGAAAGAAAATATTGATTACTGGAATAAAACACAAGGAGCAAATACTATTCTGTAAGAGACAAATCCAATATGAACCATGAATTTATCACTTTATTATCCAATAACTTGCAAAATCTTCAACATAGGACTGCAAATTAGGTTGAATAATGAAATTGTGTATATCATAACAAAATTCACCATCCACATAGGGTTGAACAATGAAATTGCATGTGTCATACAATTTCATAATTCACATAGGGTTGATGTAATCTCCCCATTTTTGGTGTCCTTATTTGGGCTAGTTTGGTTTTGACTCACTATTTTTAGTAAGTACTATATGTAGTAATTGGTCCTGGCAGCAGTGGAGTGCAGGGTTTCCTGTTTGGGTAGTGTGTGGCAGTTGTCAGGTGAACTCTAATGGTTTGTGCCAGTTTGGTGATTTGGAGTATTTACTATTCTTAGCAGTTGCTATAAATAGTAAGTCTATTTTCGGTAATTGGTCTCAGATACATAGTGTTCTCAGCAGTGTTATTTCTATGGTGGCGTTGGAGAGCCTAAGGTTGGATTATTTAATATTTGTTTTTTATCAGTCACTTAAATTATTTTTATAAAATAACTTTGTAACTTAAGTGAGGGGGTAGGTGGTCATCAAAAAGTACCTTGGTGCCTAATGTGATAACTTAATGTTGTTTAGAAGGCTGCATAAAACAAAATAGTTTCCTTATGAGCATAGACGCCCAAGGGAGGTATTTTGAATTAAATAAAATATAAAGGACCCCTTGGCCTAGTTACACAACATTGTTTTAAAAGAGAGGCCATGCATTTCAAGTGGATGCCTATAAAAGAGGTTTATTTATCATTTTTAAAGGCTGATGTTATGCCTCATAAGGTGGGATGCCTAGTTTGGGCTTAATGCCAATTTTAAATTAAAAATCAAGAGTGAAATTTTGGAGGCAAAAAGTTGGACGCCCCTCTTGGGGTAATTTCATGTCATTTCATAAAGTGAAATGAGAGGGAAATATATTCAAATTCAAATGCAAGTTGCCCTAATTCTTCCCTTTATAAGTATGAGTTTGGGCTCTCATTTGCATATGGGTATTTTGGCAACTTAAGGAGACTCTACTGAAATTTCTCTAGGATTCGAAAACCGCTGGTTGAGAACGAAAACCCTCTTCTCACATTGTTGGTTTTGATGGTGAGAGATCCACCTTAGCTGGTTGGAGTGGTTTTACTTCAGGGATCACTGTTGGGCTTCAACAAAGTTCTGTTTTACAGTATTTAGGTGATAAAATAATGAAGATTTTCTTAGTGTTTCGATGTGGGTTTGAAGATTTTGGTGTGCTTGTTGATTTGCTTCTTTTGGGTGATGATTAGAGGTGTTAAAAACGCATTTACAGAGGTCTGATATTCATTTCCAGAATTTTGTAAACCCACTTTTTGATAGTGGTTGAAGGTGAAATCTATTCGTAACTCCGTGCATATTTGGCCAATCATTCTGGGTATTGTTTCATTGAATTCCTCTTCCTTGGGCGCCATCTTTCAAGCATTCATTTGTGTTATTTGCTGGGGAGTTGATTTTAGAGGGCAAATCGCCCCTCCTAGGGAGCCATGCCTCTTGGAACTGGAGTGTGAACAGGTCTGCTGTTCTCTTTCCTTTTCGCTTCCATACTGCTGTTCTTTGTCGTGGGGATTCACATTTCTTGGCCACTCTCAAATCTGCCATGTGATGCAAGTTTGCAAGTGTAATGCTGCTGTTATGTGACCATTATCAGGTCTGCAAATATTGTATCAGGTTTGAAAAAATATCATTTAGTCTGAAAATTAATTCTCTTCATTTGCCATTAAGTATTGCTATGGTTCTATATGAAAGAGTATGAAGTTGTTTCCTCTCTATTTCATTTCTATGCAATGCTATCTTTGTATACTTTATTATGGTGCAAACATGTGAAAGAAACAAACAAACACATCGGCAAAAACATTCCAATCAGCAAACAGCACTTTAAAAAAAAATCAGGGGTGACCATTACAGTGGTATTAGAGCACTAATCATCCTGCCAGCCAGTGGGTGAAACAAATCTATGAGCATTAGTGACAAGAAAGAAGGTACTAAGAGAGAAGAGGAACTGTGGGAACATTGGGCTTCTGTGGAAGAGGGACAACACTCAGAATCACTTTCAGTTGGATCTGCTAGTTCAGAAAACATGGGTGAGAGAAGAGAAGAAGCTGAAAGGAATATTGGTGAGCAAGATCATATGATGTTTACTCTTGGATGCAGTGGTTAGAAGTCAAGAAAGAGCAGCCCAACGTGCTCAAGAGACAAACCAACAACTTGCATAGTTGGTATAGAGATTTGATCATTTGGGACAAGATAATGATGTGGGACAGCGAAGGGCAGCCAATCAGCAGAATGGAGCAGCCATGGCTAGGCCTCTCATGCCTATATTTCCACCTAGAGTAGAGGCACAACCTAATCAAGAGCTTACTTTAGTTGAGATTTAGGACCAATTTAGACAAGATTGGTTAGTTGCAGGACTCGGTTTCCAGCATGACATATCACTTCGAGATTAAATAGATCTTAGGATGAGGCATACACTCAACAGGGGCAATAGAGAACACCATAATGACTTACGAAGGAAAGTTGGAAAAATTAGCCTTCCTTACTTTGACGGGTTCGGTGAGGTTTCAGAGAGAGCATGGGTTCAAAGGGTGGATACATACTTCAATCAAAACCCCATGTTAGAAGAAGAATCCATAAAATATGCTACTTTGCAACTTGATGGAGTTGCACATAAGTGGTGGCATCATGGGATGATCATAATGGGGCATGCTCAGATTACATCATATACTGAGTTTATTGAGAGACTCATAGAGAGGTTTTGACAAGAAGGAACTAGAACTTCATTTTTATTAGAAATATGGGCAGAGACAACTGAAGCAAGAGAAACTTAAAAATAAATCATACTTGTTTCTATATTTAATTCAAATAACATAACAATTATATAGGAGTTTAGTCTCCTACATTATAGGAAACTCCCATAACAACTTGCCCAAATATATTGAATTGTTTTAACAACTCAACACATTCGTACCTCTATTATCCTAACCTCTTTAACAAAATATAACAAACCATACAAATAATTATTTTATGTGTCCAATGTGAACACTAATTCCCAACAAACCATACGACAATCAACGTCCTCTCGTCAGTCACCAATGACGGGGTCGCTTATCAGCTATGGTGACAAATAAATATGCAATGTGTTTTATTTTTTTTCAGTGTGGTGTGAGAATGCTGGAAAAATGATCATATTGGAGAGCAGATGACTGCAAAGATACTCTGACTGTGGAGATCCTCTTAGTGCCGTACTTCGTTGGAAGATGGTCGACTAGTGAATACGTTCACTAGCAATAATGGCCATGTGCAACAAGATTCAGACAACAAGATCCAGACAGTAGTATGCAGTATGGTATGATTTTCTTTTCAGTATTCTTGGTTGTGTGAATAAATGGAAATTTCACATTGTGGGGGGGAATAACAACCAATGTTCCATTCCCATTTCGCACCAAAACAACTAAAGTCAAAGGCAGCTTCTAGTGGCAGTGGCAGTTGTCTATGCTGTTCGAGATTGAGTGGTAGCGATTGATAACGGTGACTACAATTGTTCTTATAGAATGTAATGTGAAAACTTTTCTAGTGTGAGTTTTTCATATTTGTGATATGTATTTTGATTCCTATATACTTCCTTGATGAACAAGCATACTGGTGAACAAAAGCACCAGAGTAAGTCAGTTCATGGATCTTGAAAGGGTTTGTGGGAGGATCCAGAAAACCACACGAGGTGGACAAATGGTGGAGGTTCTTGTTCATGTCAAGGTTTGTGGTAAGCCTATTTAAAACCATGGGAGGAGAGAGCCTTTCTTTGGATCAAGGTCATGAGTCAGTTGGACATGCCACAGGGATGGGCATACTGTTGATGAAGGGTGTGAGTTCGTACCATGTTCACACTAAGGGGGGGAAATGTTGGAAATTAGTGTTCACATGGTTATTAATAAATTACGACGTGGTAATATTACTATATGTAAATGAGTTGGTTGAATGAACAACTCATATTAAATAGTATTGTTAGTGGGTTACATGAGTTGTACTCACCCCACTTAAATAGATTTTATAGTTAAGTGGTTTCCTAGATTATAGGAAAACTACAATCTATATATGTAGACTAAAGTATGGTGTGAAGAACAGGGAAGCACGTATTATTATGAATCGAATCATTTGCAACTTCTATTCTGCCTAAAATTTAATAATTTTAAGGAGGTGGCAAAGTTGAAACCTTATGCGTTCAATGACGAGCAGGTGGTTGAAGAGAAGTTCATAGCAGAAAAATCAGATGAAGTGATTGCTTTGAAGCTTGATGAATGTGAGATGGAGCCTCAAGATGACTCTTTGGTCATGCATGCAATTGCTGTAGATGAGGTTGTGCATGAAGGAATTGATGAAACAACAACCTTGTATACTCCCTTAGAGCTATCCAATGAAGTTGAGATACCTTTAGATGATGGGCATGATGAAAACAAAAGAGATGATGTCTTCGAATCAGCTAATAATGATGATTCTTTACCCCATGTGGGTAATGGTGACACAGGTGGCTTTAGGTTAGACTACCAAATCAAGCCTATGGAGAGAGATGATTATGATGATTTCAGTGATAATGAGTTGGAGAGTGACTTATTCAGAAAGACAACTACTCATGAGGAGCACAGTGAACACTTATTCTCTAAACAAAATGATCAACCCTTCTACACATGGGATCCGGGTGTGTTGGCACTTGAGTATGACAAGGATCCACATTGGGATGAATTTCTTTTTGATTGTAATGATGTCCTTACTTCATCTTGAGAGCCATGCATAGAGGATGGCATCGATAGTGATGTTTTCAATCTTGAAAAGGAATCTGATTTCACATTGCAGGTAGCTGATTTGGAGTAGAGACCTTGTAGCCTGGTTGATTTGGATTCACAATCCTCTATTGGGAATGATAAGGGAGAGAGGGGATTTGGGACAGCCCTGGAGACTTTGATGACAAGTACGAGTCTAATTCTGATTTTAACATGCAACATAATAGCAGTTCGTCACTTTGGTTTGATCGTGATTGGATTTGCTGAAAATGAGGTGCATATTTTATCAAGTTTGGACAACAAACATATGCATGTGGAAAACTTAATTCAAAGTGCACCAATAGGACAAAACGAGCTTAATATCTTATTTTCTGATTTGCAAACAATGAAGAGCTCTATGAAAGAATTTAAAACAGCTTACTTACACATGATGCATGATAGAGATATAGCCACCAAGTTTGCAGATGAGACTTTGTCCTTGACTAAACAATTAAGGGGAGAGGTTAGTGAACTCACCATTGAGCTTAATTCTACGAAGCCTGCTTTGGAAAGTGTCCAAGAGGCACTTCTTGAAGCAAATGATTAGCTTTATGAGACTTAACAATTTAGGGAGAAGGAAAGCAGAGAAAGGGCAAGGGAGATCAAACATGTAATGGAGGAGCTTGATTGCATTTAGGAGGAGTATGATCTTGCACATTGTCCTAAAAAATTAGAAAATAGGAGTTTGGATCAGCAGGAGGATTGGTCTGATTTGGGAGTTGAGGATAATCATCAGTTTGTTGATATTTCTTTATTTGAGTGGGATGCTGATTTGACTCATGATAATCCATTTTTCGAGTTGGATGACAAACACCTAACCAATTTCAGTGATGAGAGTGGATTTGATTACAAGATTTGAGACCCAAGTACAGTTTCCAGTCATGAGGTGTTGTTTTAGGATTGGAGTTGAATGGTTTCTTTAGTCCAACAGTTGAGTAGTTCATGGTTGAGGCTGGATGGAAGAGGTGATTTGATCCTAGGAGATGATTCTGTTGCTACCTCCATACTCATTTCTCCTATGTCTTCAGTAGGATTTCAGTTTGATTACCGCTGCCCTTACTTTTTTTCGGCAGTTATGGTGACATCTTTTGATGAGTAGACTGATTTTGAGTTTGGGCAGGCTTGGGGGCAGTTGGTTGTGATTATCTTTCCGGACATAATTTACCCATTTATTGTTTCCACTCTGGTAAGTGACGCTCACTGCAGTTACTTCATGGAGATGATATGCATTATTTCAGATGATGTCTTAATGATTGCAGTGGTTTGGGTGTATTGGTGTGTTCAAAACCTTTCTTTTGACAATCAGAGGTTGAGTGTTGATGTTATGATTTTGGTTTGCGACAGTAGAGGCATTTCCTGGTTGGCTGATTTGAGAGTTATGACAGTGATTGACTTGCTTCATATTTGGGGCATCATGAGGTGTGATGCCAGGGTTTATTTTTTATGGTGGAGCAGGGTGTTTTTAATGTCGCCCAGGATCGTGATTGGTAGTTAGTTTGCTGGTGTGGTCTTCTCTGAGTTGCCTTGGCACGATATATTTCATGGCATTGATTTCAATCCTTTTAGGTATTTCAGTATGGGGTTTGATGATGTCTACTTTTTGGGGTTCCAGGATAGGGGAGTGCAGTTTGGGCATGATGGTTTGACAGTTATGATTAGAGTGGCGCAACGTTAGCATGGTGGTTCTTTTCTAAGACTAACTTGGAACCCTGAGATCATATTGTTTGGTTCTCTTAGTTCAACAACCATTTGGGATGAGAGAGCCATTGTTAACTTTCTAGAGTTTACTCCTGTGGCACATTAGTTTGGTTCTCTCGAAGAGCATTTCTTTGAGGGGTTGATCAAGTTTACGTAGTATTTGATTACTCTTCTTATAGGAGGTTTTCAGGAGGTCTCTTGTGTTGGTACCTCACAAGATAGTGCTTTGAGCAGATGGTGCTACAAATTTCCTAGGTTGACTTGGGAACCTGGGATCTTACTTGGTTTTAAGGTGGATTAGTTTGTTGTTTCTGAAGTTGTGATGGCATTGCTTGAGGACAAACAATCTTTGGGAAAGGAGGACTGTAATGTCCCCATTTTCAGTGTCCTTATTTGGGCTAGTTTGGTTTTGACTCACTTACTATTTTTAGTAAGTACTATATTTAGTAACTGGTCTTGACAATAGTGCAATGCAGGGTTTCTTGTTTGGGTAGTGTGTGGCAGTTGTTAGGTGAACTCTAATGTTTTGTGCTAGTTTGGTGATTTGAAGTATTTACTATTTTTTAGCAGTTGCTATAAATAGTAAGTCTATTTTTGGTAATTGGTCTCAAACCCATAGTGTTATCAGCAATGTTATTTCTATGGTGGCGTTGGAGAGCCTAAGGTTTGGTTGTTTAATATTTGGTTTTTATCAGTCACTTAAATTATTTTTATAAAATAACTTCATAACTTAAGTGAGGGGGTAGGTGGTAATCAAAAAGTACCTTGGTGCCTAATGTGATAACGTTGTTTTAGAAGGCTGCATAAAGCAAAATAGTTTCCTTATGAGCATAGATGCCCAAGGGAGGTATTTTGAATAAAATAAAATAAAGAGGACCCCTTGGCCTAGTTACACAACATTGTTTTAAAAGAGGGGCCATGTATATCAAGTGGATGCCTAGAAAAGAGGTTTATTTATCATTTTTAAAGGCTAATGTCATGTCTCATAAGGTGGGATGCCCCTCTTGGGGTAATTTCATGTCATTTCCTAAAGTGAAATGAGATGGAAACCCCCTCTTGGGGTAATTTCATGTCATTTCCTAAAGTGAAATGAGATGGAAATATATTCAAGTTCAAATGCAAGTTGCCCTAATTCTTCCCTCACTTTATAAATGAGTTTGAACTCTCATTTGCATATGGGCATTTTGACAACTTAAGGAGACTCTGCTGAAATTTCTCCAGGATTTGAAAACCAATGGTTGAGGACGAAAACCCTCTTCTCACATTTCTGGTTTCGATGGTGAGAGATCCACCCTAGCTGGTTGGAGTAGTTCTACTTTAGGGATCACTGTTGGGCTTCAACAAAGTTCTGTTTTACAGTATTTTGGTGATGAAATAATGAAGATTTTCTTAGTGTTTCAATGTGGGTTCAAAGATTTTGGTGTGCTTGTTGATTTGCTTCTTTTGGGTGATGATTAGAGGTGTTAAAAACGCATTTACAAAGGTTTGATATTCATTTCCAGAATTCTGGAAACCCTCTTTTTGACAGTGGCTGAAGGTGAATCTATTCATAGCTCCATACATGTTTGGCCAATCATTCTGGGTATTGTTTCATTGAATTCCTCTTCCTTGGGCGCCATCTTTCAAGCATTCATTTGTGTTATTTTCCAGGGAGTTGAGTTTAGAGGGCAAATCGCCCCTCCTAGGGAGCCGTGCCTCTTGGAACTGGAGTGTGAACAGGTCTGCTGTTGTACAGACCCGGTTCTCTTCCTTTTTGGCTTCCATACTGCTGTTCTTTGGTGTGGGGATTCACAGTTCTTGGCCACTCTCAAATCTGCCATGTGATGCAAGTTTGCAAGTGTAATGCTGCTGTTATGTGACCATTATCAGGTCTGCAAATATTGTATCAGGTCTGAAAAATTATTATTTAGTCTGAAAATTAATTCTCTTCATTTGCCATTAAGTATTGCTATGGTTCTATATGAAAGAGCATGAAGTTGTTTCCTCTCTATTTCATTTCTATGCAATGCTATCTTTGTATACTTTATTATGATGCAAACATGTGAAAGAAAGAAACAAACACATCAGCAAAAACATTCCAATTAGCGAACAGTCCTTTCTAAAAAAATCAGGGGTGACCATTACAGTTGATCAATGAGAAATTATACTTTGCATATGAAAATTTGCTTTCCATAGGAGTGAAATGAAAAATTTACTTTTTATTATTATAGTGTGCATAACACTTATAGGTTTCCAAAAATGACTTGGAACTTTGCTTGACAATCCTCCGACTAAAAATAAATCTGTTTTCCTAGTTGTAACCTAATTGTGCACTTCTATTTTTCCGATTGTGGTGAAGGATATTGCATTTTTTTCCCACTGCTTCCTCCAATTGCATCCTTAATCACAAATTTCAAATTTTGCATGCCCTTTGTCAATAAATGAAATATCTTTGTACACTTCAATAATTTATTAATTTCTCAAAAGAATTAATTAAATTTAATAATGTGCAAATACAAATATAACTTAATGTTGACCATCTGTATGACACTAAGTACATGATAGGAATTCCCTAGACACACATGACCAATTCATGTGATGATAAGATTCCTAGGCTGCTTGATGATACATGAAGATCAATAGGCGAAGCAAAATTTTAGTCTAGTGTCCTATCCATTGGGTAATGGAGTTGATGAACATTGTGTTGTACCCAAACCAAATTTTTTGCTTCATTAAGGCATTTTGCTTAAAAGAGTTTAAACCTTGCTAAAATGATGTCAAAATACAGTTTTTGGGCTAGTCAAATGTGGACTTTGGTCAGTGTCATGTCAGTCGTCAATAGTAGTTGGTCAATACCTGGAGCTTAGAACTAGAACTTGGGACTCAGAGCGAGACATGCGATGATGGAGAAGCGGTTCACGATAAGATTATACTCCTACAAGGTCATTTCAGTGGCCAGAACAGTGTTTATGGAGGTGAAATAGATGAAGATTTTTAGTAGAAAGCAAATCTGCGCCCCTGTAGCCCAGGGGCGCCCTTCTTTTTGAAGGCCCAGATCTTGTTGCTTTTGCTTGTAAATGCATTCAGTCTCTTCAGAATTAGCCCAGCTTTTCGACGAGCTATCCGACAAAGTCATCCGAGTTGCAGAACTCTAGCAACTAACGTCAGAAGCTGAAGGTACGAGAGGTTGCATGTCATAGAGGATTGTCAGTTCACAGCTTTCTGCACCCCCGTAGCCCAGGGGCGCCCTTGAATTTGGCTCCTCAAATCATTGAATTTGCAGATATTGTCTTTCTGAGAACTTTTTCTAAACTAGTCTAGCTTCGCAATGCACCAGTTGGCGAGTCAATCTGACATTCTGAGTGATCGTAGCAGAGATTCTACCAGACACGTAAATCTGAGGGTGGAGAAATGTAGTATTACACACCTGTACCTTTGTAGGCCAAGGGCGCCCAGCCTTTAGGCCTGTCAGATGGGGTTTTTAGCATTCACAGTCTTCACGAGACTTGTGCGGAATTACTCCAGCGATCCAACGAGCCCAACTGTCAGCCTCCGGGATTTGGCAAACGCTCGTACGTGCGAGGTTTGAGTAGAACGCTGAAAAGTGAAGACAGTTGGACAATGGCTTAAGTATAGAGCGTACATTTCACCTTGGAAAAGGCGCCCTTCTCTTTGAGGTCTTAGAAGCAGTTTTCTTGCTTCGTCGCCTCCAGAGACATCTCTCGTAAGTTGTTCTAGCTACGCGATGAGACTGATGGTGCGCGAATCGGAGCACTCCAGCTCCCGATGTCAAGGGTCAAAGTAGGGTATCTAGATGAAAGTTACAATATTGTCAAAATGGTGTTTGAGCCTTCACAGGCTAGGGGTGCCCTTGCTTTTGGGGTCCCTAATGCAGCTTTTAGGTGCCTTACATATAGTCATTGGATGCGGAATACTTCTAGTTACGCAGTGAGCCTATCATCCAGTCAATAGGGTTCATCGTTCATCGTCAGCGGCAGTTTGAAGCGTCATATGGCTGAACGGAGAAATGGGTAAGTCTGGAGACCTTGCATCAATTTAATCAAAGGCGCCTAATTTTTTGAGGTGTCAAACGTTGATTTTAGCAGTTGCAGCTCTCAACAGACATTTCATCCTTGCTCTGCAGGCTTCGCGGTGGGTATCTCAGTTCAGTCATGGCCTCACTCAATCACCCAAAAATCAGAGCTGAACAGGGGCAACTGTAACTTTCAGTGAGCTATAAAGTAGGAAGTTAGCGAAAAATCTCATAACTTGTGCAAATGGACGCCTGGAGAGTTAATTTTTGACTTTTTGGAATCCAGATGCTTAGATTGTTGCTAATTTACCAAAAATAATATTAAATTCAACTTTTTGCATGCAAGTTTCAAAATGGGCGATTTTCTTCAATAATTTATTATTGGCGCCCTTTTGTAATATCTAATTACAAAATTGCATGTGAGGAGAATTGAATATTTTATTATTATTTTGTAATCCGGGACTCCGAGTCAATATTAGTTCAACTGGAGGGGGTCCAATCAGAACCTTTTTTTTGTTAGTCAGGGTTTAAAGCTGAGAGTGGCGCCATTATGCGACAATTTTCTCTATTTATTCATGGCGTCCATCATTTCTCATTCATCCAGCTTGAGCAAAGGCGAATTTCCTTCAGAGTTGGGCGAATTTTCATTAGCAATCATTGGCGAAGACATCATAAATATTCCTTTTGTAGGTGCAAGCCGAATTTATCAGTAAATTTCAAGATCAAGTGGCATTTTTGGCAGAAGAAAACATCAAAAAATGTTTTTCTTCTTCCCAATTTCTTCCATTTTCTCGTCTTAAATTCATTCGCATGTCTAAAGAATTGGCGACTTTTGACAAAACAAGTCATCTAGGTTGATTTAGAATAGCTTCCTTGAGAAAACCCATGTGCCAAAATTTTTCAGGAAAATTTACTCCAGAGCATTAGTTCTCGAGGCTCCAATTTTCTTAACTGAAAATTCCTTGCATGGTCGAGTAGAAGTCAATTTTTCGCATTTTTGACTTTCTGGGTTATCTTAGAATCTTTTTCTTGACAAAACCCATATCTCAAAATTTTTCGTGAAAATTGCTCTCCGATAGGCTATTTTTAGTTTTCCAAAAAAGTTGTCAGAATATAGCCATGTTTACAGTCAACAGGGGAGTTTTTCAGAGTGCAGTTCACGCAGACTGAATTCAAGACCAAATCGGTCTTAATTCATGATTTCATTAGAAAAGCTGATACCGATTTGTATCAAGTGCATACAGAGGGTTGACAGGCGTAGTCACTCAAGTCCATATGGTTTCATGCCTCGTATAGCTGATTGTCTTCCAAGGCCGGTTTAGAGGGTTGATACCATTGGAATTTTGCATGTGCAGCAAGTTCATTTGCATTTCTCACAACCAGAGTGTTCACAGTCAAACTTCGCAGTTTCGTCATACAATACTCTTCCATAAAGAAAAGCGTGAAAAAAGTGAGAAGCGTGAAAAATTTAGAAGTGTCAAGCTGCAGAAGGGACAGTGGCCATCACTTCAGTTACAGAGCCACCAAAGTTACCAGTCAGTGAAATGTTGGTCTGAATGTGCAAGGATTTCCAAGATTGCTTAAGTTGCTGATAAGCAAAATTGTTAGTTAAGGCATGCGACGACCCCCAGATGGTGACGGAGTCAACAACCTCGTGGAGGGGTTGGTTGTTCGAGATATCAACCAGTGATCAGTCAGTTAAAACCTGCAGTTGTCTGCGAGGACAAAATCTGGAGCATGCAATTAGAACTCGACTTTCATCTTCAATTCTCTTTGTGGGGTCCACACATGTCTATCTTTATCCTCGGAGATATCTTGCAGGACTTGGAGTTTTATTAGGGTTTACCTTAATTGATGGTAGTGTTCCAGTTAACTTGCTTTTAATAAGGATGTGCATGCTCGCACATTGTCCATTTAGATTGGATGTACCGGTTAACTGATGGTAGCTTTCTAGTTAACTGTATAGTTTGCTTTATTAGGGTTTAGTAATAAGATCTTGCATGCTTGCAAGACTGTAGTTGACTCAAGGTGATTTTAGGGTTCCCTACACCTTTGATGTTTATAAATAAGAGCTTTCAGCTCATTTGTAAATAAATTTTGCACGAGAAAGTAATATATGCTGTGCCCACCTTGCCTGTAATATTGCTTATTCTGTATCTGTTCACAAGTATTTATTATGATGATGAATTGTTATGCCACTCGAGTTTCATGCAATTATTATGGTGAATGCTTATCTTAGTTAGATATAGTGGCTAGTTCGATCGTAAATTGTACGTGTGTCTCGTCTATGCAATTTACTGTCCTAGTTGGCTATCCTTTGTGTTGCGTTTCCAATAAGCCTATTCAGATTGAGCAAATAGTTGTGCCCACCTTGCCTTCAAGTTGAGAATCTGTACCTAAAGCTTATCGTTTGATGTGTGTGTTAATAAACCTATTCAGCCAAGCAAATAGTTGTGCCTACCTTTCCTTCATGTTGTAAAGCTGTACCCGGTTTATCGTATATTTGTCGTTAACAATAAACTTCTTCCTAGCCGAGCAAATAGTTGTGCCCACCTTGCCTTCACGTTGTGAAACTGTACCTGAAGTTTATCGTATTAGAACATTCCTGCTCCATTTCCTCATGCTCTGTTTTCTTGAGGAAACTGGATAGATTTAAAGTAGTTAGCTTAGTTGTAGTTAATGATTTGCGAAACCAGAAAATCCTTAGCTGCAACGTTCTTGGTTTTCTTAACCTTGTGCCTCTTCCAGCTGAGAACAAAAAGATAGGACTTGGATTACTTTTCTTTTCCACGCATTCCAGCACTACAAGGGAGCTTCCCCTCCTAATTTGAAGAGCACTCATTACGCAGTGTGCATAGCTGTCTGTATAAACTTGCACTCCAGAGGTGTTAGTTTTTACGCCAACACATTGCATTCCATGAAGTCTAATCATTGCAAGATTGAATGTATGAATGACAATTGATGTCATATGTCCTCTAAGATGGAGCCCTATGAAGGTGATTAAAATATGCTAATGGATGAGAGGACGATTCTTTGAAAAGCATGTAAATGATGAAGGCATTTACTTGAATGCACTAGGCATCCAAATTTGAAAATGTAGACTCCAAAGTCACAAATTAAATTTGATTCTCCCAAAGTAGGATGATGATTGGGTGGGTTACCACTATTTTCGTAAATCAAGGGTAATAATACCAAAAGGTACTTCATAAGTTTTAATTGTAAATATTGGGGTTCTATATATGGGGCTTGTTTGGACACGAAATTGCTGCTCACACTTCTATAGGGATCAATCCACTTCAGGGCGAGGGATATGTTGTTCCTAAAGGTGGATATATCAACTCATCAACAAAATGTGAGTGATGACAGGCCAATTGTTGAGAGTGGATATTCTCTCCTTCACTTTGGGCTCAACTAGATTTAGGATGGTATTTCTAGAGGTAACCTTTAGGAAGATTTGATCACAATTGAAGATATACATACTGAATTGACTGCAGTAGTATCCATTGTACATTCGGCCCCAAAATTTGTTCAGTAGACCGAGGATTAATCTATTGCACATATAACCTCTATTAAGTTGATGAAGATATGCATGACATGATTCTCAAAGATGAAAAAATGCTATCGTTTGCTTCAAATCTTTTCCTTGGGTATAGTACCAAATCATGAAATGTACATAAGTGAACTCCTACTCCTAATCTATTGGTTGAAGATATTGCTCATTTTAAGTGCATGGAGGGGTCAATCACTTTGAGGACTAGTGCCTTATATTGGGTTATAGAGTCACAATCAACCAAAAGACAAAAAAGATAGAAAAGACAAAATAGATATGATATCAATAACTGAACATACTTAATCATACCTCTCTAAATTCCAAAAGTCCACATGTAATAAGGAAAAGATCATTATAAATGACAATCTACAATGCATTAAAATGTTGTGACACTTACCAAATTCTTATTACATTCACTATAAATGAAAAGATCATTATAGATCATTATAAATGACAATCTACAATGTGTAGTACCAAATCATGAAATGTACATAAGTGAACTCCTACTCCTAATCTATTGGTTGAAGATATTGCTCATTTTAAGTGCATGGAGGGGTCAATCACTTTGAGGACTAGTGCCTTATATTGGGTTATAGAGTCACAATCAACCAAAAGACAAAAAAGATAGAAAAGACAAAATAGATATGATATCAATAACTGAACATACTTAATCATCCCTCTCTAAATTCCAAAAGTCCACATGTAATAAGGAAAAGATCATTATAAATGACAATCTACAATGCATTAAAATGTTGTGACACTTACCAAATTCTTATTACATTCACACCATCAAATGTGGCGAGAGAAAACCCTAAGCTAAGAACTTGCCACACTTGGTCAATTGGAAATTTCCCTAAAGATCTACAAATGGCCAAGAAGAAATCTAGTTACAAACATTTGCTACAAGATAGCTACCCCTTCGTGATTTGCCAAATGAGTTGCTCTAATGGCGATTGGACATGCAAGGTTTGGAACCTTAGAAGCTCTTCGACATTGCTGTTGTGTGGAAATTAGAAATGATTGATCGTTTGAATGTCAAATGACTTGGTATTTATAGCATTTGATTTGGTTGTTGAATCCTTGTGGGAATTCAACTGTGAAGTGGATCTCATTAATGTTGCGTGAGGTACAAGTTGAAATCTTGCAAAATTTGTTGAAATGGTGGCATAGAGATGGCGTGGGATTACTTGCATATGAAATTCCAACCACGACATTCGTGGTGGCATGGCATTCTTCATCATCCATTATTGATTTTGAATTTTGATTCATACCTTTGGGATGAACAATGCTTTTTGGGCAGGAAAGACCAATTTGGAGCTGCAAGAGTCAAATCGGGCATTAATGGCATTTTTGGAAAGATTTGGGAGTAGTTGGAGCGAATAGGGGAGATTGTTGAAGTTCGACATGTCTAGAAAGGGATTCAAGGTTTTGCTGTGGAATTGGACATTGGAGTGTAGGTCTAGATGCGCTATAAAACGTTGCAAAACTTGTGAAAGGAGTGGATGTAATGCATAGGAGATGTGAGAAAAGGTGTGGGACTAAACATTAGGATGGGATGCCTGAACAAAAGGAATGATACCTAGAAGCCAAGTTGAAGTCCACATAAGAAGAAATGAGCAACAAAAAGGCTTTCGATACCTCTATAGGAATTTGATGTGGAATCGGATGTTGGAAGTGGACATTAGAATGGAGGTTTGGATGTGTGAGAGAATTTCACAAAGAAGGATGTGCGGAAAATCTTATGGAAATGGACAAGAGATCAAGAGGATGGACAAAGAGTTGGATCTTATTGGGATCTCACAAAGAGGAAAATGAAGGAAATAAAGAAGGGAAGGGGGTTGATAGAACCTTGTGGGAAATCTATGCCAAAAAGGAGGGATGACCAAAGGTGGAAGAAATCTTCATATCTGCTTTGAGATCTTGCAAATGGGATGGAGTGTAGAGAAGTGAAAGTGAGGAAGAAGGTGACAAACCTTTTGGGACTTTCAAGCAGGACCGAATGTTTGAACTAGACATTGGATTGGCAAGAAATGTCCAGATGTCCATTAAAAGTTCGCAAATTCAAAGAAACCATCACAACACCTAGGACTTAGAATTTTCTTGGATCTTTGCAACTTCCAACACATGATCAACACATGGGGGATGAAAGAGAACAACACTTAGGCAAGTTTAACAAATGGAGACCCATACAAAGATTTCTTAGATTAGTTATATGTGATGGGAAAAATGAGGCCTAAGTGCCCATAGGAGTTGGGATTCAAGCAAATTTTGGCATTGTCAGATAGAGTCCCAATAGGACCCAATCCAACAACGCAAAAAACTACAACATCAAGCTAACCAAAGTTGCACGAACAACCCAATACTTGGGCATAGTAGTGAAAAAGGCCAAACCAAAAAGCATCAACTACCCATAGTAACACCCTAACAAACATATGCTATTTTATAACAAACTAATAGAAAGAAAATAAAACATGAAACAAAAACATTAGACTAATGATCACCTTGAGTAGAACCACACCCCTAAGAGTGAAATTGCCATTACTCAAAAGCCCTATTATGTATCCCAATGCATGAAGGCCATGGAATTTAATGCCGCGAACCACCTCATCCCTTCGCATTGCCTTTGATAGTAAACCTTTCTCCAAAGAAGGGACAAAGTACCTATTTTTTATTTCTAGCATACCTTTTAGTACCGAGATCGCCATATTTCGAATCACATCTTGAAGATCTTGCATAAAATTTCTCAAAATCTCCACATCAATCCTTAAATCCTTGATGTCTTCTTTCACTATCTTTACCATCCTCTTGACCTCATCCTCTTCCACAGGGCCTTTACTTTTTTTGCTCTAGTTGGTCCTACCATTCCCAATCAACCTCCATATCCTTTATATTCCTAGGCATGGGCTTTGGAACAAGCATTGTTGTAACAATATCTGTCACTTCTTTGTTCACAATAAGTAATGACAATTTCTTTGTAATAAACCACTCGAATTCCCAGAGAAATTGAATTTCATATTACCTTGGCAGTGTAGGATTAAATAAATAAAACAATAAATTAGCCGCTATAAATAAAGATGAATTTATTAAGGCAGCGATAGCATAAAGGTTATCAATTTGTTAAGGATAACCATTGATTAGTAACAAAGGGAATAAAACAAGTATCAAAGACAGCAGTCAAAGCAAGTTTTAAAGGCAGCGATCCAAAGAAAGGACGTGTCCATTCTAAAAGACAAACAAAGGCAGCACTCGAGATGTGATTAGTTAATGGAAAACTTGTGTGAGGAGATACAACTTCTCACATCAAGCCTCCTCAAAAGTTATATAAAAGAGATCAAAACCTGTCCAAGGAATCATCGAATAGTTGCAGATATATACACACTTAAACAGTAGATCCAAAGGGCTTTGAGGAACCAACAAACAGCCTTGTAGATGGACGCATGAGTAAGTGAGAAAATCAAATACAACGCCCCCTATAATTCGCATGCATATAAGATTATATTCAGAAATGGCATCAAGTTAAAGGCATCAACATATTTCATCTATATTTACATGAGTTTAAAGCCATAAAATTCAAACATAGCGAATACATTATATCATCTAATTTTGCCATCCTAGAGCCAATTTGTAATGTCTCTAATAGGAGTTATACCAATTCTATTCTAAATTATCAATTTTCCAAGCAATGGGCCCTAGAGGATACCTTTAATTGATTTAGTCCCTTAGGTTTGCTCAATTACGGGTGACGTGAAAGAGGATGCCGATATGGTATCTCGGTCTCTCCCTCCTCATGTGGTGCATTCCATGCATATGAGGGGTTCCCCTAGGCCTCATGTGGTGCATGCCATTCATATGAGATGACCTAGTGAGTCTCTTAATCCCCTTGTCATCATCTTTGTTCCATTTACCATAATTGATCCTCCCCTCTTGTTACATCTTGGTAGGAAGGTGAGATTACAATGGTTACTCCAGTGATCAATCTAGACCCAAAGGCAGTACCCTTTGATCCCAAAGGCAAGTACCCCCTTGGCCCTTTGTGGGCTCATCTTGCCCCCCCCCGGGTGGTGTATCTAGGAGAGACCCCTTTGCTGCATTCCTTTTGTAATCCTTCTTTCCCACCATGGTGGAACATGCACATAATATAGGCGAATGACTCAGATTACAAACATGCATATTAATGGTATATATAAACTTCTGGACATGTTAGAGCATGTCATGAAGATAATAAATATAAAAGGCCAAATAGATATATGATTGCATATAATTGTTAACAGATCTCAGAATGATAGATTCAGATATCAGAATATATATATATATATATATATATATATACATGATAATTATAGTAAATCATACCTTAGATTGCTAACTGTCTTAAGTCTAATATCCTGCATATACTTCTAAGGGAACTCAATTTTCAGAGGATATCCCCTGTAGATGCTGCGGAGATCTATTCCTTAGAATATATCGTTCCTTATCCTTACCTGATACCTTTTTGGTCTTGTATTGATTTCCCCTTTATGGGCCGATCAAGGGGCGTGTCTCTTAGGCATTCGCTGCATTGGTTTATACAAATATGTCGGCTCCTTAGCAATGTTTGACTGGGTTAACAAGCTGTGTTAGTTGTGTTATAATCGCTGTTTCCTGAAAGGTTTGACCGACGCCTTTTGAATGCATCGTTTCCTTTTATAATCGCGTTTTTTAGCTTTATTTAGTGATCGCTGATAATAAGATTATAATCAGAAATAGATTACACATAATGTATATTTTGATAAGCATATATTATCAAAATAATATTATAATATTATCAATGATATTATAAATATGGTTTTAATTTAATATTATTAATGATAATTTTAATTATAGTGATACCTTTAGAGTATTTTTATAATTATAATATTATCTTGATAATTATAATTATAATAATGGTGTTTAAATGGCAATTACTTATATTTATATTTTGATATATATTCGATTTTGTTATTTTTGTTTCAACACCTCATATTTAGCATTACAATTTCGGGGACATGACACAATTATTCTTCAGTCTCATTTTAGGATTTAACTCAGGAAATTGGCATTGTTATTATTGTCTTAACATCCATTCTTATTCATATCTCTCTTTAGTGGTTTGTAACCTTTAATGTTCTCTCTATCACAAAATATTATTTTTTGGCATATTTGATATCTTTATCTATAAATTGAAGACAAAAATTAAAATAAATCTATAAGGGACATTACATTCTTCTTAAGCTTTGCCAATATTGTAGCTCTAGAACATAGAAGACCATTATTTGCCAACCTCCTTGCCTAGTGCAACTTTGATGATCTTGAGGTTAGTTGTTGTCTTGAAGTTGAAAATCTTCTTTAATTTGTGGTTAGATACCAACTTGAGATGCAATGGGTCTTAGGAAGAGGAACCTCCTGTTATGAGAGCAAAGAACCTTGATAAAAAAACCAACAATAGAAACTACACTATTGCACCATCTACTTGCTAGAATGCACACCCAACACCAAAGCAAAGAAATGCAAGGGATATAATCCTTATCGTGCAAGGAATAGCGGCCTTCTTCATCCCTCTCACAAATGAGCAATAAACCAAAATATGCGAAAGGATGTACAATCTCTTACCTATCCGCCATTAACACTCTTCACATCTTCACAAAACCAAAGCAAGTTAAGGATGCTCCTCTTCTATGATCTCAACAAGATTTTCCAATTCACTAGCCTTTGAGATTTCAACCAATGAAAAGGAACTTTTCATAGTACCATGGTTTGCTATAAGATCAACAACCTTATTTTGTTTCTTGTAACCATAGTTCGCAAACTCGGACTAGGAGAGTACTCGACAAGCCAATTTTTTTTTGACTCAGAGAGTACTTGACAAATCTCAACACCTTAAAAAACACTTAAATTTTTGAATAAAACATAAGTTTTTGAAAAAAAAACATAATTTTTTGAAAAAATCATAATTTTTTGAAAAAATATAAATTTATGCAAAATATAGCTACAAAACAAATCAAATGAGTTTGGTGGGGGTTTGGAGGAAACACCCTTGGTGGGGTGTTGGGTCTGGGGGTAGTGCCCCTCATGGGGGTTTGGGGGCAATGCCCCCAACGAGGTCGAGGGGTAGTGCTCCTCGTGGGGGTCCAGGGGCAATGCCCCTAGTGGGATCAAGGGGCAACGCCCCTGGCACATTCCTTGTTGTGATACAAGGCGGGGTCGAGGGGCAATGTCCTCACCAAGAAGCCCAAAGTGAGGCCTTTAAGGCCTTTGAAACCACACAAAACTTCATCCTGCACACCATTTTCACAATTTTATCAATTAAGGAAGAAATTAGGTATTTGACACATTTTTGTTAAAATTATTTGCTCTCCAACTGCTATGTGAGGAAGTGTGAGGGGCGTTCATGCATTTATAGGGCAAAATCGTGAATTTTTTGACTATTGTTTCTGCTTTTTTTCTTCGCTTTTTCCGTATTTTGCATTTTTTATGCTTCTGGTCAGTATTTTGTTGAACTTACTGAGTACTAGCCAGAAGCTTGGTGAGTTTGACTGGCGAGTTAACTCACGAGTTACTCATCAAGGTTCAATTGTGGCGAGTACTCACTGAGTTTTCCAACCATTCTTGTAACAATGGGAAACTATAACAATATTAAACTTTCTTTCCAGATCAGGATTTCTTCCAATATAGCCTTTAGGCACCAATAAGGACTAAATGTATTCTTAACCACATTTATAACAATTTGAGTCACCTTCTATTACTATCTCTCTATTTTTTGCTCCATAGGTGGCTTGAATACCTGTTATAAGAGAGCCTCTCACTCTGCATTGTTATTAATTTTAATCCCAAGAAATTGAAAGCCCCCTAGAATAAAATCACCCTTCATGTCTCTTAAAATAAAACCAACTCCAGCCAAGCCAGTGGTACCTTTTGAAGCACCATCAAAATTTAAGTTCAATCCTATTCTTGGCACATGCCTTTTCTTACCTTTCCTATTATCCTTAACAGCTATTACCCCTCAAATGGGAAAGTACTTTGTGATTTTTTATGTTTGACGGGTCCTTTTTTTTCAACAGGTCTATAGTTATTTCTATTTCTAATGTTTGCAAGTATAATGACAGATTATTTGCACAATTCTATACAAATTTAATTCTTTAGAGTTGTGTTGTGATTGCGAGACATGCATGAAAGAAAGCATGTGCAAACCTTTGTGAGTGAAGTAAATTTAAAGTTTGCTCAATATTTTAATTTCATATGTGCTAGTTCATACAATATTCTTTACAAAAGTTCATATCCAATAAAAGATCTCATGTCCTTAAAACAAAATGTGAAAATGTGATATGGAATGAGAAAAACCATTTGAGCCTTTGCAAAGGAAAGGATGTGTAACAAGGATAGATTCTATTAAATGCTTCTAGAATCAACTACATAGGATAATTAGTGTCTAACATATTTGTTCTTTCTATTGGATCCATATTCAAGAATAGGAAGACAAAAGTCAATATTTGAGATAAATTTTATGCAATTAAACAACAATGATGACACACCAGAGCTGATGATAAATGCTGATCATAATGAACAAGGATGACTACAGCAAGAAACCATGAATATAGACATTATATCTCACTTGGAGAAGAGTGACATTTATTGCATTAGCACTTTTGTGACTATTAAAGAAAACAAGAAACCTACATACTTCAACCACTCGCTTAGAAAGAAATGCAGATCATATTCATTAGCAAAAATGTACATTACAATGGCATTGGTTGGAATGGGCCCTATGATGTTATCAATCTTTCTTATGTTATTCTTGATACTCTAATCCTCACTCTTCTAAGAATAGGTGTAGGATTTGTTGTAGCATCTCATGATGAACATACAATGCAATTGCACTCCTCTAAGAAGAGGTGGAGAATTTGCTTTAGCATCTCATGATGAACATAGAGTGCAATTGCCCTCTTTTAAGAAGAGGCTTAGAAATCCTTTAGCATCTCATGATTAACATAGAGTTAAGTACAATTAGAGGTCCGGCACTAACATATAGCCAAGGAAATTAGAGAGGACTGCTTTGTGGTTCTACAAAAGGCAAATCACCAAAGAGTAATATCTTGAAAGAGGAAAATTAAGTTTTAAACTCTATCAGTGAGAATAAAGACTTCATTGTGTGAAAAATAGACAAGGGTAACACCACTATAATAATAGATGTGAAGGATTTCTTGGATAAGTTGAGAGATCATTTGAATAGTAGCGTCAGTTATAGAAGGGTATAAAAGGATCCTCTGATGAGGATTATGAGAGATGCAATGAAACTAATCAATGACTTCTCCTTAAGCAACAATATAAAAAGGAAATTGGTTCTTGGAGACCCATTTGTTCGTTGGATTTATGTCATGTACACAAACAGGTTGTACTCATGAGACCCATAATACAAACATGACTTACCCTTGAGAACCTTTGAAGACATGCTCAACTCAATAAACTGTGAATTAGCCAGCTACTTAGCCAACAAATTGCAACCACTACTAGGTAAAACCACGTCCAATTGCAGCTACAGGGTGTGCCATGATTCTGGAATTTATATTGCAAAGAAAAATGTATTGTCCCCTCCTTTGACCTAGGTGTTTGGAAAAACCTTTTAGCCTATTTCATTCCTGTAGGCTAATTTTGGGGGTTTGGAGAGGGAATAATTTAATTAATCAAATTTAAGTTGTTTTAAATTCTTATTTTATGGGCAACTTTGGTTTAATTACTTATTTTAATTAAAAGTGATCATTCAAGTTTAGAGTGACTTTTCTTTAGTCCAAAAGGGAATAAAAAATTAAACGAGGTCACATTATGAGAAATAAAGTAAAATTTTTCTTGGAAGTTTGAAAGAGAGATGAAAAGGAGTTGTAAAAGGAAATTTCATATCTTTTGGTCATTTTTATTTCTCATTGTGAAGATTGGACATTTTGTTCATTTCAAACCCTAGGATGAAAACCCTAAGGGTTATTGGCTTCGGAGAAGAGGTTTCTTCCTAATCAATTCTAATGGTGGATAGACACAATTTACAATTACTTTGAATGGTTATAGAGTGAAGACGTTGATGGCATATCTTCCCAATTGTCAGAGATTTGCAGGTAACATATTTATAGTGGTTCGCAAGAAAATATAAATTTGTGTGAATATATATATATATTGATCCTTGTACCTAAATATAATGGCTGCCACCTTCATATTGAGTACACAATGCCATCCTTGAGCTGGCCAAATCAAAGAAACAAGGCATGAGGATTGGTAAATGGGGTTGCCACTGTATTCATAAGGAATTTTATATCTGATAGTGGGTGGGTCGTGGGTAAGTAAAATAAGACGTGGGACTCATAATCTTCAACCACTGCCTTAAGAGAAGCACATAGGGACATAAAAAAAAGAATTGGCAGCTTTATAGTAAGGTGTCGTGTGATGTTTAGAGAATTCAGACAAAGTTTGATTTAAGGACTCTTTTCCATTAACACCCTGTTCTGCTAATGAGATCCGTCCAACACAAAAGGTTAAAGTTAAGTCAATACAAGAAGAAAAGCGTCTTGCAAGGTGACATGGGGTGTTAAGGGTGCACCACTCCATTCTAAAGTTCTACATGGAGATCTGCCATTAGCAAAGGGGAGTTTGTGGGAGTCGATATATATGCGGCAGATAAGGGTTACTCATTGTTAGGAATTGCAGGTAGGAAATAGAGAGATTAAATCACCAATTAAATGCAAAATTAATATACGAAACAGAGGAATGAATTCAAATATTCATAGAACAGAGCAAGAATAGATGCAAAACAACAAGTTAACGTGGTTCACCCTTATTCTTGGGCTACGTCCACAAAACAACAGTCCATTATATTAATTTCCAGTGAAAAATTCAATTACATTTACTTGCAGCAATAAGCTGCGTATCCATTCACCAATAAACCGTCAAAACACCCAAAATTCTGTGTTCGCCAAATGTCCCACGCGCTGCTGCGTGTACTCTACACTGAACCATGTCTTTCCACCTTCGTCCATGCGCCGTGCATCACCATTCCGCAAGTATTCTTTGTTGCAAGTAACATATGCCGTGATTGTTCATTTCTAGTTCATGCGACCATGGAATTCTCATTCGTAATAGTTACAAAAACTTCTTAATTTTGGGCAATTTCAAGTTGGTTTTTCAAACTGAAAAATACATACAAATTTGCAGCAATTTCTTATTAAAATATTAGGCAATTTTTGCTTTGGGAGTGCTGCCCCCAGTAGCCCTCATTGGGGGCGTTGCTCCCAGACCCCCACCGTAGGCTTCACTCCCAAGCCCCCGTCGGGGGGATGGTCCCACCAGACCTCGCAGGAGGGGCTTTGCTTCCCCTACACTCCCCCATTAATTAATTTGGGGGGAGAACGTGCTGGGCAAAGTGACCAAAATTTAAACTCCAGAGGCCGATCAGGCTCAATAGACCAACAGTCATTAATTGTCATTTTTTATCATTGTAACGGCTGCCAATGAATATTATAATAAAAATCTGAGAATTTGTTTGGGAATCATTGCTGTGAGCATTTACTAGCAAAATTGTTTATTTGATAATTCTATGATATAAATATTTTAATATATATGTCAAAC
Source organism: Sequoia sempervirens (assembly GCA_007258455.2). NCBI lineage: Eukaryota > Viridiplantae > Streptophyta > Pinopsida > Cupressales > Cupressaceae > Sequoia > Sequoia sempervirens. The sequence goes on from VDFB02271358.1 coordinate 537,000,825, forward strand.
AAACAGTGAAATACCCAATATGAGAGTATAAATTTGAAGTAAGTTAGAATCTCAACACCAAGCAATTGGCATTTCATCAAACAACTGTTCAAAATACAAGAAAAATCTAGCTGGGTATATTGAAGTGGTACCAAAGCCACCTATCTTGCCTGCCTATGGGGGTTTAAATAAATTATGTAAGTAGAAAAATTAACATGCAGCTAGCTGAAGGTGTGTACAGGTACTATGAGGAGAAGACCTCTAAATCCTCTAGATAATACAATAGAAAGAGTTCCAACTGATTTTCTAGTTGAGGGACAGGATGAAAAAGTCGTGGCTGAAAGAATGGATGCTTAGGAAGTAACAGCATGCAGCAACTTTTGAATGATTTGGCTAGAGGGCAGCAGCAAATGATTCAATTGTTAACCCAAATGATGTAAAACATGAACACATTTGAGACTAAGTAGAACAATAATGGTTATCATGGAGAAGTTAGTGACACAGGAAATAATAGAAACAACAATACTCCCAAAAATAGAGCGACTAGTGGTGCTTTTTCAAGGCCTTTAATGCCCACTTTCTTGAACGAACAGCAGGCTGGTAAGGAAAGACAGCCTAATGAGAACAAAGGATTTGTAGATTATTTGCATGAATACCAAGCTTTGGGTGATGAGTTTCAGGCTACCATGTCATTAGTTGACTTTCGCCAACTCAATATGAGAAATAGACGTAGAAGAGAAAGGGGACAAAACCAAGAGTCAATATAAAGTGGAAAAAATATCCATCCCCACTTTTGGTGGTTTAGGTAAATATGCAATATGTTCTTGGGTGCAGAAGATCGATACCTACTTTCAACTCAATCCAATGATTGAAAGTGAAGCAGTCAAATATGTGACGCTTCATTTGGATGGAGAGGCTCACTATTGGTGGTATCGCAAGATGGTCACCTTGAGCCATGACCTCATTCATTCTTATGTTGATTCACTCAGAGGTTGATAGATAGATTTGATAAAAAAGATCCAAAGCTGCACTTTAGGGAGTTGGCACAATTGAAGCAAAACGGTTCAGTGGACAACTATGTATATGAATTTCAAAGATTATCAATGATGGTTTCAGATGTCTCAGAAAGAAGGCTCACCATTCTTTTCATTGAAGGATTGACAAAACCTCTTTGTGGACGGGTGAAAGCTTTTGATCCTCTCACATTACAAGATGCTATCAAGAGAGCAAGGAACATGGAGTTCTCTGCACCTAAGAGAAAATTTCAGCTTAAAACATTTCCTTCCAGGAAAGATGAGAAGCGCTTTCAAAGGCAGTGGCCTAAGAAACCCAACATGTCAGATGAGGCAAAAAATGAGCTACGAAGAAAGAAGCTGTGTTTTTCTTGCAAGGAGCCATGGGAACTTGGTCACATATGCCTAGGGAAAGACAAGGTGCACTATATTGAGGTTGTTTCTAATAGTGAAGAAGAGAAGTCAAGAAGTGGCTGAGGTAGTGAATAGATTGAGTTAGATGAAAAACGAGTTGAATCAAAATAGCACCCTTCAGGAGTTAAAGGAGGAACTATCTCTACGCTTTTTGGTACGCCCCGATATAATTAATATAGGGTGAGAGGAGTTTTGAGGGTCAACTTGTGACAGTATTGATAGATAGTGGGGCAACCCACAACTTCATTGATGAGTTCTTAGTGGCAAAGAGACGACTACATGTTGAAGATTTTGAAGGGTTCAGGGTGATGGTTGTAGATGGATTCACAATGACTTGTACCAAAAAATATCCCAGTTGAGCATTGCGTTATGCAATTATATATTGATTGATGATTTCTATGTGGTTGGTATTGGGGAAACAAATGTTGTTTTGGGACTTTAGTGGTTGCATTCACTTGGGAAGTATTCAAAAAACTTTTAGACAATGCAGTTGAAGTTTAAGGTTGATGGGAAGAAAATTGTTCTTTGGGGAATGGCTAATGGAGCTCCTAGGATTGTTATAGCCAAGAGGATGGAGTGCATTATTTGGGATGGGGATGTAGCTTGGGCAACCCAATGCTTTATTTCCACAAAGGACACTTTAGATGGGAAGAGAGCATACCATGTGGATATTCAGTCTTTGTTGGATAAGTACAGTGTGGTATTCAGTGACATTCCTCTAGGCAAGTTGCTAGAGTGAGGTTTTAAGCATGTTAATGAACTAGAGGAGGGAGCCAAGCCTATGATCACCACTCCAACTGTCATCCAAAAAGATATGCAGAGATAGAGAGGGCCATCAGAGAGTTGTTGGACATGAGGCACATTAGACCTAGTTCTACTCACTTTGCTTCTTTAGTAGTTTTGGTCAGGAAGAAGGATGGGAACATGAGGATGCGCATTGATTATCATGCACTTAACAAGAAGACAATTAGGAATAAGTATTTGGTTCCTAGGATCGATGAGCTTCATAGAGCAGTTTATCTTTTAAAGATTGATCTTTGATTGAGGTGCCATCAGATCGGAGTTAGGGAGGACATACATAAGACTACTTTCAAATGTCATTATGGTCATTATGAGTTCCTAGTCATGCCCTTTGGATTGAGCAATTCTCCTGCTACATTTCAGTCTTGTATGAACCATGTGTTTAACAAGTAGTTGCAAAAATTTGTACTTGTTTTCTTTGATGACATTTTTATTTACATCAAGACATGGGAGAATCACCTTAGGCATATTGACGAGGTATTAGGCATTATGGAAGCCCAATCATTGTTTGCTAAAGCCTCTAAGTGTGAGTTCGAGATGATAGAAGTCTTATACTTGGGACATGTGACTAGTGTTGATGGAGTTAAGGTAGACCGAGAGAAGATTTAGGCTATCCTTGATTGGCCACCATTGAAGAAATGGACACATCTGAGAGGATTCCTTGCACTATGTACTTACTACAAGAGGTTTGTTAAGGGGTTTTCATAGTTGATAGCACCCTTGACAGATTTGACCAAAAAAGGGTCATTCTCTTGGGCAAATGCAGCTCAATAGATATTTGATAGACTTAAGGAGATTCACTTTGAAAGGATTAAAAGGTGATGTTTTTAGACACATATGGGAGTGTGTAATTTGTCAACACAACAAATCTAAGCGTACTTTTCCAGCAGGTTTATTGCAGCTTTTGCTTATTTTTGAACAAAATCGGGAAATCATATCAATGGATTTCATCATAGGCCTACCTAGGAAATAAGACAAAGATTGTATTTGTGTTGTGGTGGATAGGTTGACCAAATAAGCTCACTTATATGCTATATCTTCTGAATACAAGGTGTTGCAAGTTGAAGATTTGTTTTTTAGAGAGGTGTTTAGGCTCCATGGGTTGCCTAAAAATATTGTTAGTGATTAGGACAGCAAGTTCCTCAGTGTGTTTTGGTAGGAGCTTTTTAGATTGGCAGGTATTGAGTTGACATCGAGCACCAACTATCATCCACAGATAGATGGGCAGACAAAAATAGTTAATAGGTGGGTTGAGGGATATCTAAGAAACTATGTAGCAGGGCATCATAAGGCTTGGGTTAGATGGTTGTATTTGGGGGAGCTAGTACTACAACACCACTCATCACATGAGTATAGGCATGACCCCTTTTAGGGCATTGTATAGATATGATGCTACATCTTTTATAAACTTGGTTATTTTTGATAGCAGAGCACTAAAAGCTAGAGATTGGATGAAGGAAAATCAAGATATTACAAAGGCATTGAAGGAAAAGATCCAACAAGCTCTGAATCAACAAAAGGAGTATGCCGATAATCACCGGATAAAGTGGACATTTGAGTTTGGAGACTTGGTTTTCTTGTAGTTGTAGCCTTATTGTCAGTCCTCACTTAAGAGTAGTGTAGAAAAACTAGAACCGAGGTCTTATGGACCATATAGGATCATACAGAGGATTGGGGAAGTTGCTTAGAAGCTTGATCTTCCAGAGCATAGTAGGATTCACAATGTTTTTCATGTTTCATGCCTTAAGAGAGTGCTCGAACAAAAAATTATACCTTCTGCAAAGTTACTGCCATTGGATGAAGAAGGAAAATTGGTCTTGATTGCGAAAGCTATCATTGATATAAGGGAGAAGAAACTTATGAACAAGAACATCTAGGAGTACTTGGTCGGTTGGAAGGATTTGCCTCTAGAAGATGCCTCTTGGGAAGGGGAGTAGATTCTTCAACATCCAAATCTGCAATGCTCGAGGACAAGCAATTTCGGGGAGGGATGATTATAATGTCTCCTTCTTTGACCTAGGTGTTCAAAAAGCACCCTTTAGTCTATTTAATTCATGTAGTCTAATTTTGAGGGTTTGTAAATTTAAGTTGTCTTAAATTCTTGTTTTACAAGCAACTTTGGTTTAATAACTTTAATTAATTATTTCAATTAAAAGTGACCGCTTAAGTTTAAAGTGACTTTTTAGGATCCCAAAAGAGAATTAAAAGGGGTCACTTTATGAGAAATAAAATAAGAATTTCTCAAAAGTTCAAAAATGATATAAGGAGGTGCAAAAGGAAATTTAATGTCTTTTGGTCATTTTTATTTCTCATTGTGAAATTAGACATTTTGTTCATCTCAAACTCTAGGACAAAAACCCAAAAGGTTATTGGCTTTAGAGAAGAGATTTCTTCCTAGTCAATTTTAATGGTGGATTCAAACGAAATTCACAGTTGCTTTGTATGATTGTAGAGTGAAGATGTTGAGTTAGATTGGCATATCTTTCCAATTGCTGGAGATTCGTAGGTAACAAATTTATTCGGTTTGTAAGCAGATATAATTTATAAATTTGTGTGAAGACATATATACCTTTGAGCAGGCCATCCTTATATCTAAATATAATGGTCACCACCTTCATATTGAGTACTCAATACCATCCTTGAGCCGGCCAAATCAAAGAAACAAGCTGTGAGGATTGCTAAATGGGGTTACTGCTGCATGCATAAGGAACTTTATAGCTGATAGGATTGTGCTACATCAAACACTAGTTGGAGATGAAGACATTAGAATATAAGGAAAACGTAGCTGTGACTGGGTGTGCTGTGGGTAAGTTAAAAAAGATGTGGGACTTATAATCTTCAGCCGCTGCCTTAAGGGAAGCCTGCAGGGACATAAGAAAAAGAATTGCCAGCTTTATAGGAAGGTGTTGTGTGATGTTTTAAGAAATAAGATTGTAATATGCACCCCTTTTTTTTTTGAAACTTGTTAGCTCAAAACAAAATGAAATGCCAAGCAACTTCCTTTCCACTTTTTGATCACCAAGTTCCCAGTGTGGGCGAGGTGAGAGCATATGGTGTATGGGATTACAATTATACTTGAAATAAAAAGCAGCTGGAAGTAATATCCACTTATCCAGTGGAGGTTAGCTTAGCACTTCCACTTTTCAATGGGAAAGCTTATACAATAAAGAAAATGTAAGCTCATTGAAAACTCCCAAATTCAAAATATGCATCTGTTGTTACAAATATTGCTATGAAAGAAAACTGATATAACATCCCCACATGTAACATAACTTCAAAGAATTAACCACCCATCATTTAAATAAAAAATTCAAAATATACCTCAAGGAAGTGGCAAATAGATGATTGGTACAAGTCTGAAACTTCGCTGCAGCATTCTGGACAGCGAGATAATTACTCAGAAATCTTCAATAATCCACTCCCAAATGCACCCAATGGACAATGTAGACTTAGAACAATGATTCCAGCTCACTCTAGGCAACTTATCACCCCTCAAGAATGGATTATAAGGGTCTGACAATGATTAAGCAGCAGCTACAGGTCTGATATAACTTTGTGAACACTTGAAAAACTTAATATATTTTCATCTTTAAAATACCTAGAAACTCAAACTCCATTGAGAAGGGTTTTCGTCCTCAATCATCCTAGAAGATCTCAATGTTCACTTTGACAACATTTTGTTATGTGTGCAAACTTCAATAATGCAAATAAGAGCTCCAAAACTCTTTTTTTATAGCTTTTCCATTGCTTTTTCAAAAAAGTGCTTTCTGCTTGTTTGAAAAAGTGTTTTTGCATTTTCGTTGCTTTTTTGAAAAAACACTTTTTTTGCTTTTTCCCGAAAAAGTGCCCTTTTGTTTCTTTTCCAAAAAATATGTTTTGCTTTTTTAAAAATAACTTTATGTCTAAGTCCCCTTTTCCCCTAGGTGTCCACTTGAGGGGACATAACATAACTTTATTAAATTAAAACACTAAAGTAAATATTATAACGTCAACTTTATAACTTTAGTGTAATATTTTAAATAATCCAAATCATTTTGCGGAAAGCACCGCCAAGGCATCAAAAATCGAAATTGATCATGCCAAGAAGAAGTTGATGTTGAAGAATGATGTTGGGTGCCATAATGAACACTTACTAAAAATAGCAGTGTTCTCCAAGAACTGTGGAGAACAACCCAGAAAGCCCAAAACATTACAAAGAGCTTCACCACAAACTTGAAATCCAAATGAACTCCACACGACCACTGAATGCCAGGAAAACCCTAAATTGAGCTCTCCAAGAATATTGGAAGTCTCCTAGCTCACTTGGAAACCTTCAGAAAACCCCAAAAGCTGGCCAATGCCCACATAATAGTATGGTGTAAAAATGGGGACATTACAAAGATAGAGTTTGATTTAAGGACTCTTTTCCATTAGTGCCCTGTTCTATCAATGAGAGCTGTCCAACACAAAAGGTTAAAGTGAAGTCAATACAAGGAGAAAAGCCTCTTGCAAGGTGATGCGTGGTGTTAAGGGTATAGTGCTCCATTTTAAAGTTCTATGTGGAGATCTGCCATCAGCAAATGGGAGTTCATAAGGAGTCTATATATATGGAGCAGATAAAGGTTAGTTATTAATTGCCATTTTTTATCATTGTAACAGCTGCCAATGAATATTATAATAAAAACCTGAGAATCTGTTTGGGAATCATTACTGTGAGCATTTAATAGCAAAATTGTTTATTTGATAATTCTATGATATAAATATAAATACCCAACATGAGAGTATAAATCAGAAGTTGAATCTCAGCACCAAACAATTGGCATTTCGTCAAACAGCTGTTCCAAATACAAGAAAAATCTAGTTGGGTATATAAAATAAAAGAAGAAAGCAAATAGGAGTCGTTTACTTCAAAAAGATTTTGGCAATTTGTGAAGCATGTAAGAAAACATGAGGAAGAGAGAGTTGTGGCTTGGAAAGGGCATGGGCCACACCAATGTGAAGCTCGGACCAACTTCACCCGAGTAACCTCTGGAGAAGGGTCGTACCTATCTATCTATTTTAAGTTTTTAACCTTAGCCTACATTTACATTCACAAGGAAAAGGGATAGGAGGCAAGGGTTTAGGGAAACATGTAAAAATAAACAAGGCAATGCAGCATAATATAAAATGGGAAACTTTGTAAAGAAATCCATAATACACAAGAACACAACCAGCATATAGTGCAGAACCTCAAACTCATATCATAATGCAAAGAGTGAGGAAATTTAGGGACTTAAATTTAAACATTAGACACCTAGAGAGTACATTCAATCACAACACAATACTTGTGGATGGGATAGAAAGTCTTGTAGTTTAGGGTAAGGAGGTGCAGGGACTCCAATGCTAGTATCAAACACTTGTGAAGTTTGCCCAACACCAACAATAGATCTGCCATGAAGAGTAAGGGGTCTGCGATCATTTGCCAACACTCAGTAGATAAAGGAGGGAGCCATCATTATGAGAAGAAACCACAAACCATTAAAAGGGGATCCAACTGGAAAATACCAGGAGCTAAAGTGCATAAGGCCAAAATGTAAACTTAATGCTATTTACATGATGTTGACACATCTTATTAACAGAAAGGAAAAGGGGCTAACTGACAATGTTTCTGCAAGTGAAACCATTTGATAGGTAGGGAAAAATAGCTACCTCTTCTAATCAGCAGGTTGAAGAATGATAGATACTTAAACTTTTTTGCTGCTCTATGTTCTGCTTGTTTAAATTGCCCTAAATCAAACTTTTGTTCAAATCCTTTGCATTGGGTACCATTTGCCATGAGCAGGTCAGCATTCAGAAGGCCAACAAATTGCAGTGGATCTTGAAATGTGCCTTCCTTTAGCTTCTGTTCACATAGAAATATTGAAGTGAACATGGTTTGTTAAAACTGTTGAAATCTTCCAAGTAGAGGGGTGCAAATGAAACTCTGGCTGTTGTCATCAAAAGTCAAGGAGAATGCCTTTGGCTTGAATTGTGATTTGGTATGTCTTGTGCGTCTTCTTCCTCCACAACAGTGACATTCCTGAATGCATCCTCAAAGATATCAGACCACATGAGCTCCTCAAGAGCGGGCATACACTCCTTATCACTCATTGCATCTTAGTTTTTAATGTCAATAAATGATGCAACTATGGGTTTGTTGAAGATCCTTTCTTCCTTAGACTCAAGTTCCTAATATACACAGGTGGTCTGAAAAGCACATGAAAAATAGTAGAAAATGCATGTTCATATGAGAATAGCTCTGCTTCCTTTTCAGCAGTGGAACACAATACCTTGGCTTTTGCCTTGGCAATAGGTTCTTCAAAGAGTGTTGACACACCAAAGGCAAGAGCATCTTATACCATCATGACTGGAAGTTCATTTCTTATTTCTTTTCCACCTCCTGCAAGTGGGGATCCACTATAGATATTATGTCTGTATTTGTTATCTCTTCATGAAAGGATTCAGAAAAACTCTAAAAAGAGTTTAAATCAAGGGGGCTTATTATTTTGCTTTTGAGCAAAGGTTGAGTAGGATCTACTGCTCTGTTTCTGCTTCATATCTCTGCTGTTGGTAGTATGATATCTTAGCATTTGCCTGCTCTCTTCTTATATCGTCCACGAGATCTCCCAATGTTTGCATTTCTGCAAGCATAGACTTTGGGAACTCAGATTTTCTAATGCATTCTACTTCAGAATGCCATTCACGACACTGCCTGCAAAATGTGTGAGGACAGGATACAACTGGATGCTCCTTTTGGCAGATGTGGTAGCAGAGATAGGGGCATTGAGACTGTGTATGGAGCTGCTGTATGTGGGTACATTGTTAAGGAATATCCAGATGAAAACTCATAATTGCTGTAGTATGTAGACCTGAATAAGACTTTGAAAAGAAAGGCAAGTTACCTTTGCAATTTCTGGGTTGAGCATCATGGAATTGCCAGGTGAATGAGGGTGCTCTAAAGAGCAGATAGCTGTGGTTTCTTCACCGAAAATCACAGTTACAAGCACAGGTGTGGATACGCTGCTGAAGAAAGAAGTTTTTCAAGATTTCCACTTGAATCCTGAAAATGAATAGCTGTTTTGGTGGGTTCCTTCAAAAATAAAGTCCCAGCAAACAAACTTGTGAGGGCTTCAAGAATTAAGTCCCACCAGGCATGCCAGAAATTGTTGTGTCCCATGCCCTTTCTGATCCTCAATAGAGATCACATACAAGATAAAACTGCAAACTCTGTTGTAAGGAAAGGCTTTGCAGATAATGTGAGATCTGCAGTCTGCAAAGAAGCCTTTGCAGTTGACAAACAAAAGTTTACACCACAAATCCATGCCGTAGTTTCTTGGCAATTGCCTTGAATGGTATGCAAGAGTATTTATGGAACTTTGATGACTATGGTTATCTCAAGCATTGGCTTTAATCTTTCTATTTCTGAAGGTGAATCCAGTAGAGAGATCAGAAATATTGGACACTAATTATCCTATGCAGCTGATTCTAGAATTATCTAATAGAATTGCATAATGGAAACAACTAAACCTTAATTAAAAAAGGACAGTTTTGCAGTTTTCACAGAATTCTTTGCAGTCCCCAAATGATTGGTTTTACATATTGCAGAAAAGAAAAGGAAGCTTACATGGTTCAAAAATGTAATGACAAGATGCAAATGTAGCTGAAAGGGTATGCCATAATCGCAATAAATATTGTGATGAAAAAGAAGTAGAAAGTGCATATAAGTCACATATTATAATTTTTTTTTGGCCAATTGTGAAGCCTGCAAGGGAATAATATGTGGAAGAGTGTGTATAGAAGAGAATAGTAAATTGTGTTAAATGAAAAGGCTGTGCGGATAATGATGGATTTGCAGTCTGCGAAGAAGCCTGTGTGGTCGACAAATGAAATTCTGCACTACAGATATCCATTTCATAGATTCTTGGTGATTGCAAAACATCTGCTCTAGATGTGAGGGACAAAGTGAGTTGTGAACATTCAACTCTTGAATAATTCACACACTTGATTTGTGTGCAAAGTGCTGTCAACTAGAGCTTGTGTATGGAGGTATAGAGCTTGCAAGAATTGTAGGTGACAAAGAGGCACCTGTCCTTGCACAGCTATCACAACGTACTGGATCTACACATTCTTGGAGAGAGCAACGTAAGAATAAGCAGATGGAGACTGAGACATGAGTGTCAATTGAGATGGGAAGAGATGAAAATAATAAAATAATAGTAAAGTGAAAGGCTGTTAGCACTGGTGGTGTGGTTAGACAAGCAGTAAGAGTATGTTGTGTGAGTTGAAGAGTCCAGACCACAGATAGCCTGATTTGTATATGGTGAGGTTGCTTTTGGTATGATAGAAAGAGACTTGTCCAATGCTTCTTTATGCTAGCAAATTGGAATAGGGTGATGAAGGGAGGAAAGGAGGACTGCGAGAGCACATGGCATGAGATTGCATATGTAAAATGACTTGGCAGAAGCGGTGCTTGATGATATTACTTTAACAGTAGGAAGGCAGCATGAGATTTTTTGCACACGTTGGTGATGGTTGGGGTTTTACAGGATGATGCAGTCATCTCCAGCATAGATGACAGTCTGGGAACAAGATTTTGGCAGGTTGATTACATGAGTTCATTGCAATGAAGAGGAAATAATTTTGTCATAGCAATGCAATATTTGGGATACTGAAAGTAATTTACTATCAGTTTTGTTTTCACAAGTATGGAAATCACTGGAAATGAGCATGGATCATGCATCCGTAATTGTTTCTAACCTATAACTACATTAAGATGTCACTTGCAATGGCAGAACATACCAGGAATATTATGGAGTTTGAATGTTCATTTACTGCAATAGATATTGCTAGTAAGAGGTTGGGCTGTTGAAGAAATGAACTGATCACCCGTTTCTACAGCATATTTATTGGCCAATCAAATTTTAGAATAAATAATAATTATCTCCAATAATTGAATAATGTGAACAGTGTGGGGATGATGTTATGAAGTTGTTGGAATCTGGTTACTGGTTGATTGTGCAAATACCTCTTTGGAAATAATGCGGAATCAAACAATTTGTATTTACATGTTGCTTGCAGATCGCATATTTTTAGTTCCAAGAAGTCCATTTTATTCAATTTCATTATCTTGTATACACAATGTGCAGTTCAGTAGGCATATTAGTAATGGTTGATAGCTCCTTCATGAGGTAGTTGAGTCAAGAGGCAGGATACAAGAAACATGAAATAGATTGGAAGGAAACAGGTATGCATAGAAGTAGATGAAGATGCAGTTATGTGATGCAAAATAGCTGCAATATTTGGTTGCTTCAAGTCTTGCCTTCTTTGGGAATGATGCATAAATAATGGTGTATGCAGTTCCTGTATTTAGTATCATCTCCCCCACGCTGCAGTAAACCCCATTTATCCACCTAAGATAAGAACTCACCGTGGATGAAATAAAATATATATGATGGACGATGCCTTAAATAATAATAATTACTTCTAACAACAGGCCAATTTACATAAAAGGATCGCTTCATTATATTTGTTATGATGAGACGACCTCCTTAAAATAATAATAATTACTCTAACAACGGGCCGACTTGGATAAGAGAATCGATTAATTATATGATTAAAGACATGACTTTTCATAAAGGTGCGATTATTTGAAGAAGGAAGGGACGTGTCACTTGGCCAAATTGGGAATTGTGGTGGTATTGCCCTCCATGCTTGTTACCATGGTTGTGGGGCATGTTGATATTGGTTTGGTCACTGTGGATAAGATGGAGGTTATTGCTAGCCTCCATACCATCCATGTTGAACAAGAAAAGAACTAGATTGTCCACTAGGCCCCATATTATAAGGTGCATTAAAATTATTAATCATACTTGGGTGGCATAGCTCTTGGTGGCAAAGGCCTTCGTTGAGCCATTTAATAGATAGGTTCTTCTATATAGTCCATTTCTACCATTTCTACCCAAACCCCAAGTAGTGACACAAAACTTACAAACATGCATCTAAACTTTGTTCCAAATCATTTTCAAATTTTAATAGCAAGGTTGAAAGTTGCAACAACAAGTTGCAAGCCTACAAGAATGAGAAAGATTGCAAGTGAGTGCATTAGGAATAGTGAGTCAGAGCAAGAGGAAGAGCAAGTGCAAAGACTTCAACGAGTCATCAATCAACCTTCAAGTCAATGCATTCTTCAACTTGTAGGGCAAGCTTTGGTTTTTCATGATAGTTTATATGTTTTCAATTTAGTAATTTAGTTGACTAAATTAATTAATTTAGACCCAAGGGGTTCACATCATTATAATTTAGATTTTAGTTTTACAAATGATTAAATTTTAAATTTTTTAATTTTATAATAGTAATATTTAGGTGTTCAAATTCATTTGTTAAATTATTTATAATTCTTTTTCCTAAATTTGTATAAATATTTGATAAAAAAATAAAAAAATAAAATTTACAAGTCAAATTAGGATTTCATCTTTTTGTATCCTTTGCTTTTGTGCTTTGTGCTACTTGAAGTAAGAAAAACAAAAGTAGAATCCTTATTGATGAAGGTTGAAGAACAAGAATTCATATTTTTATGTATGCTTTGCTTTTGGGCTTTGTGCGACTTGAAGTAAGAAAAACAAAATTAAAATCCTTGTGTCTTGAGTGTTTGCATAATTTATTATTTAGCGATGTTATAACATGTATGGTAACCATAAATTTCATTTAAATTTCATTTCTTCCAGTATCACTATGAGTTCTACTTCTCACTTCTCATAGCATGAGTGATGAAGAGGACTAGGAAGAGCCTATGGGGGTTCAATCAAAGTCTTCAAGTACAGATATGGGTGGGGGGTGAGGCAACTAGTTCTATTGGCAGTGCACATTTTAGCTGCCATTCCAAATTATTAGAGGATTTTCCAAGACTTCCTTTGATAAGAAGTTGCCTTTAAAATAATTTGCAACTAGATTGCAAGCATAACATTGGTCAATGGGGGGCACTAGGCTACGGAGATGTCATTTTTGTCAACTTGAATTTCAAGGCAGCATCACAAGAGTAAATGCACATGTTTTTTGTGTCATAGGAAAAGGCATAGAGTATGTAAGGGATTGTCACTTAGAAAACGAATTGAAATAAATAAATTGTTGGTGACCAAAGGCTTGTACCTGTTGCTTTGCCATTGAGGGCTCCTACTTCTACTAGTACAGGGACTACCCAAGATCCATGAGTTTCAGCTCATTCTACTTATACTTTTTTGTCTAGTTTAGGGGCAACAACAACAAAGGTTAAGGGGAAATGTAGGATGACCATTGACCACTAGGGAAAAGTTATTCAATGTGTAGAATAGAGATGAGGCAGATGATGCCATTGGAAAATTCTTTTTTGCCGATGGCATCCTATTTCATGCGGCTCTCTCTCCTTGTTACAACTACCAGAATGGGTCTCCTTCTGTTTACTATTAACTCAGTGAATTCTGCAACAAGCAAGAAGTTAGTCTCCCCATCCTCCAGTCTATGGCTCAAGGCATCATGAACTCTAACTCCAAATAACACATTGATATGGGTGTGCTGGTGAGGTTTTAGACATAGGTCAACTTTATGATAACTGTACTATCTTACGTAGATCACAACTATACAAATCATTTTTGATTAGTGATGGAATATGGCCTGCATACAGTTTGGCCAGAACATTTGTTGCATCTAATATGTGCCCATTAAGCATCTGTACTAAGATGGCAGTGTTACCTAGAAATATCTTGTACCTCAGTTATCTTGTAACTTAAATTTGTACTTACAAGCACAGAAATATGGGACTTGTCTTAGTTATGGAAGGAATATTTATGCTTTTTGGAGTGAAATGAGCTTTTATATTAAAAACTTATGCTAAGGATTTTAATTTTTTCCTTCACCTCCAAGCATGACTTGTCAAGTTGGTTATGAGAGTAACTATAAATCACATTTAGGGCTACACTATCAAGCTAAAATAAGAAATTCGTTCTCTGGTTTACCTGTCTTAGCTGTTCTGTTCAAACTTTAAAGTAGTTTAATTTATCTCTGCAGTCTTGGTGTGTGGCATATTTTAGTAGAGTACCCGTGGTTACTGTGATGATTCTTTCCCTTACTCTTTGTTTGTAGGATTTCCTTAGTATGTTAATTGATCTCTACTTCCTTTGCAGTTACAACATGCGGTCGTGCTACTGATGCATTGTCAATGCTCCGAGAGAGGAAGGGCGGCTTTGATCTGGTAATAAGTGATGTATACATGCCAGATATGGATGGCTTCAAACTTCTCGAGCATGTTGGACTGGAAATGGATTTGCCAGTCATTAGTAAGTTCAATACTACATATCACTTTTGTGAATGTTATGAAAGACATTTCTATTCATTATACAATTGAAGGTTTAGTAATAACTTAAAATGTGTGGTACAGTGATGTCTGCAGATGGAGGAACAAGTACAGTTATGAAAGGAATCAAGCATGGGGCTTGTGATTACTTGATAAAACCAGTACGATTAGAGGAGCTTAAGAACATATGGCAACATGTGATCAGAAAGAAGAGGAAGGGGTCAAAAGATTTTGATCAGTTAGGTAATGTAGAAGACAATGAGAGGCATAAAAAAGCATCTGATGATGCTGAGTATGCTTCCTCAGCCAATGAAGGAACAGATGGTAATTGGAAGCTTCTGAAGAAACGGAAGGAAGCTAAAGAAGAGGAAGATGATGGAGAGCAAGATAATGAAGATCCTTCTGCTTCAAAGAAGCCTCGTGTAGTCTGGTCAGTAGAGCTTCATCAACAATTTGTTAATGCTGTGAATCAGCTGGGAATTGATAGTAAGAATTGCTTCTTTACCTGTGAAGTATTTTGTAGGCTATCATTAGTGGATAATATCTTGCTAAATGAGTATGTGGAAATGCAATGACAATACCTGATTTCTCCTGTTAATTCTTGGTGTTCACATAGTGGCATGGTCTTAAAAGTCATTGAACATATAACCTGTAGTACTGGTATTTCCATCAATCATGCTATACACTATTGATAATTTATATGGAGGGTAACAGTATGATTTATATTGATGCAGAGGCTGTTCCCAAGAGAATACTTGAGTTGATGAGTGTTCAAGGGCTTACAAGGGAGAATGTTGCAAGTCATTTGCAGGTGCTAATATATTTGTTTTTGCTGTTTCTTATCTTCTATGCCATGTGATATAACTCAACTTTTATTGGTGCTCATTGGATATACTGTGCAATATGCATGATGTTACTGAAGCAGCAGTTCATCTAATAGTGTTGTAAACAACGGAATTATAGTCCAAAATCAGTATCATTGCTGTACTATGGACATTTTAAAACTGTAATTAGAAAGAAAAATGCTGGATGAAGCAGAAGTGATTGACCTTCTTTTCCTTTTAAGCATTGGTCACTAATCTGTTGTGCTCTTGTTAGTTTTATTATGTATGCAGCCTGTGGTTTTACAATATTTGAAGCCAAATTGATGTGATTTGTTCAGTATATAGCATAAACACATTGCTACTTTCTCCCCTCCTAAGATGGTCTTTTATCCTTAAAAGAAACAAAGTAGTGGTTTTTATTTGGATAACCTTGGTGCATCATTCATGATTAGCGTGTGTGCACTGAGCTTTACATTTATTTTGGAAAGGATTATGAGAGGCATTGCATGATAGGTTATATTACTTATATAGTAGGATTTTTTTCTTTTTCTTCTCAGCAGGATTTTCTGAGTAAAATCAGAAGAAAATCCAACTCTGGTTCCATCAGTTTCTGCTGTTTTCAGCAGAAGGATACAGTTGAAAAAAGTGGAAAATGCTTGAAATGGGGTTTAGGAATGGAGATTAAATTTATTCCCCTCTCCTACATCTATACCCTCTTCTGCCTCTCCCCAACATTTTAACCTCAGTGTTCTTTGGGGACACATCCCCTGCCCTTTTATCCCTGTTCCCTATAGGTGATGTTTTAGGGACACGGGGATGCCTAGGAAATGTCCCCCCAATCCCCTTTTCTGTCAAAATTTAGGAAATGTCTTTGGGACGTCAAAAAATTCCCAGTGTACGTTAAGGGATGGCTATCCATCCCTAGGATGGCCGAGGGATGTCCGAATGTCCCCCTTCATCCTGTGGACACATAGCTGTCCCCTAACATACCCAGGGACATTTTAGTTACTTTAAAAAAAAATTACAACCTTTTCAATGCTTGTTTGGTTTATGACATGCCCATTTAGGATTTACAAAAATATATCAAAATTGTGTGCACCTTGAATGTCTATGTGGTTTCAAAAGTGTTAATTTGGGCTTGGTGGTGGGGGCTCTACCCCTTGACACCACCCTATATTGTGAGGGCATTGCCCCTGGACTCCGCGATGGGTGCTGCCCATCAACCTCGCTGGGGGCATTGCCCCTTGACTCCGTTGTGGGTGCTGCCCCAAGACGCTCGCGAGGGGTGCTACCCCCAAACCCTCACAAGGGGCACTGCCCCTCAGCTCGAGTGGGGGCATTGCCCCCAAACCCCCATCAAACTATAAGTCTAACCAAGTAATAGACCAATGATGAATCATGTTCACAAAATTGGACAACTTGTTTAGTATACAAGGATTACCATAGACAAAGTTGGCATGCTATAGTCACTATGTTGCTAAATACAAGATAAGTCATAGTTGGTAGGAAATACCATTTTCATAATGCAAAAATGTATTTGCACAAACAACTCATAGAACAATCCCATCTATTAGTATCCCATCTAAGGTCAAATTGGAACATAACCAATAAACTTTATCATTCCTATTTGTTAATGAGTTTGACAACAAAACATGCAATCTTGAAGGCTTTAGGAAAACTTTAATAATAAATCCCTCTCTTGAATATACACACAAGTCAGGCATGTCTTTATTAACTCATGCTCATATGTATATATAAAGAACATCATAATTCCTATTGTATTACCCATGCTTACAAATGTTCTATAATGTCTATGATGAGTGCTTTATCAATGTTATCATATAAATATTTGAAATTTCCTTATATTTTAAAACTTTTCTAATTCTTTTAATAGTCGTCCATTGCCGTCACCTAGAAAATGGCCAAAAAGTGCCTCCGTATTGGAAACATGTCCCATCGTCCTGTGTCGTTCCCGTCTTGGAAACTTGGGGGAGGATAGTGTTGGTGTAACAACTAGCACCTCTGGAGTAAGAGTTGGTACGGACAGCTATGCACACTACGCAATGAGTGCTCTTCAAATTAGGAGGGGAAGCTCCCTCGTTGTGCTTGACAAAAGTACTTGTAAAGAAAATAAACTAAACTAAATCCTGTCTTTTTGCTTCAGCTGTAGAGGTACAAGGCTTTCTCGAAAACTATATACGTTGCAGTTGAGTTTTTCTGGTTTTGCAGATCTACTAACTACAACTAAACTTAATAACTTAAATTCTATCCAGTTCCCTCAAGAAAACAGAGCATGAGGAAACGGAGCAAGGTTTTGACTATCAGACGATAAACGGATTCAGATTCTCTACTTGAAGGCAAGGTGGCGCAACTATTATCTCAATCTGAACGAGTTTATTAGGCACAAAACAGATTTAAGAATTTACTATGATAATCTCCTGAAACCCTATGTGGCATAACGCTTGATCATAATAGCAAAGACTCACAAAACAGATTTATCATCACAATCTCATGAAACCCTATGTGGCATAACACTTGATCATAACGGTAAAGGTTCACAAAACAGATTTATCATCACAATTGCATGAAACCCTATGTGGCATAACAATTGATCGTAATGATAAAGATGCACAAAACAGATTTATCTAAACTATGGAAAGAATCCACCATTACAATTGCATGAAACCCTATGTGGCATAACAATTAATCGTAATAGCGAAGACACATGAACAAATTCCAAAAGAGCAATATTGAGGGCAAGGTAGGCGTAGCATATATTTCTCTCTCAAGCAAAAGTTATTTACAAATGAGCAAAAGCTCTTATTTATATACATCAAGGTGTAGGGAACCCTAAAATCACCTTGAGTCATCTACAGTCTTGCAATGCATGCAAGATTCGCCCAAACCCTAATGAAGTAAACTATACAGATCAACTGGAAAGCTACCATCAGTTAACCGAAACATCTAATCTAAAATGGACAATTGTGCAAGCATGCCGTCCTTATTAAAAGCGAGTTAACTGGAACACTACCAATGGAAACTCCAAGTGTATAAAAGCTAATCTCAGAATAGATATGCATGTGATGACAACATTGAGTTAACTTGAAGGAAGTAGCGCCAAGTTAACTCTGTGCATAATGTCTATCTGAGAGGTGGAAAGCTGAAGTCTCGGTGCGTGATCTCGAGCAACCAATCCCTCAACGAGATTGTTAACTGCATCACTATCTGGAGCTATGAGACTCTGTCGAAGAATGCTATGTCGATGCAGCATATCCTCACCAGCTGTGATCTGAGACTGAAATTCACCTCTGCTCCTTGTTGCCTCGTCAAACAATGCTGACATGACTGTAAGCTGAGTAACCTTACAGCCAACGGTCTCCCCACTGAAAATGGTATGAATGAGTGCCTGGAGCTCTGACTGAACATCGGTAAGCTCAACATAGGCACCACCCTTGATTTGATACCGGCACGGTAAGCGAGATACTAGAGTCCTCACAAACCGGAGTGCACTAGTGACGTGCTCTCTACTCTCAGCCAACTCTGATGCCAAAGTCTCTTCTATCTTTGCTCTGAAAACCAATTGCGTTTTCCAAGAGTAGATAGCTTCTCTGTCCTTTGTATCTGTGACTGCATCATATGCCACACTCAGGTGAGCAATCATAATCTCATCCCGGGGTTTGTTTATTGCCATATCTCGCTCCTCATCTTGAAGACGAAGACGGAGCTCTCGTGCATTGTACCGCAACTGATATAACTCTGTGAGCATAGTACGGCCTCTAGCAACAAACTCCTCCTCCCATTCATCCAAACGCTTGCCATATGCAACTAAGTGATTAAGTTGACTTTGCTCTGCTGGAGGCTCAAGCATTGGCGGGAGTGTATTAATGGCATCGGGTCTATGCACAAGGCTAGAAATATACTGACGAAGCTTTCTGATTTCAGCCTTGAGGGCTGCCTTATCTTCTCTGTCCTTCAGTATTCTATCCCTGGCACTGTCTGTAGCAACTTGTAGTAGATCAACCTGAGTCTGACGTGTGCTACGACCAAGGTTGACTGTGATAACCTCAAAATCCTGAGATTCCAATTCAGCCAAGTTCTTCCCCTGTGGAGGTACAGCAGTCTCGATGACGATCTCCATGTCAGTGTTTCTCTCCACGTGGACCATATTCTTGACCCTCTTGTCTGGCACATCCTGGTAAATCTCATCAAAATCAGAATGATTAAGAACATAAGATGGCTGCCTCCTCTTCCTTCCAAGCTGAGCTTCGATCCAAGATTGGTCTTGGCTAATGCTACTAGAAGGGTCGGTACTAGCAACAGGAGGTTGCGACGAGAGTGAACGTGTAGAAGACTCACTGCGAGGTGGAGAGTCTAAATCCAATTCAATGAGAATTGGGGTTGATGACGGCTCTGAAACTGGTGTAGGAACTTGAGGCTGAACCTTAGGTACTGCCGGACTCTGAACTGGCCTCTGAACTGATTCTGTGACTGGCTGTCTATCAGGCTCCGTGTGTGTAACTTTGGCAAGCGCCTTGCCCTTTGAATTATTTGGCGCTTGACCTTTCTTGGGAGGATTACTCCTCTTCTTTTGTTTAGGTTTTGCGAGGAAGGTAGCGAAGGATTCACCACTGCGGCTGCTCTGGGAACACTTAACCCTCCTTGTCTTCTTCAACATCGAGGTAAAGTATCTTTTCGAATAACTCTACTTGACCTCTCCTTTGACCGTTGCGTATTCCTTGGCGTACCAATCAATGGCAGCGGTTGTGTATCAACTGCTCTCTGGCCGAGGAAGAACCTCTCCCTCATCATCGATGAAGCCTCCACATCTTCTGAAAACAGAAATCGTGAGAGAGAGAAGCGGCCCGTGAGTGCGTTTTCGCGAACCTCCGAAGTCATCTGGCATAATTGCCCGGTAATCCTCGAGAGAAACAAGTGATATGTACCTCGGTAAAGTGAGTTATGGCAAACCAAAAAGATCCTTAGGCACGTGCTTCAATAAGATACTTAAGATGATATTTCTCAAGCTCTTGCCCTGCAATCTTGGCATCAATTGCCGACTTGCACCAATACATTCCAAACTGAAAAGGAAAGTTAAGAGATGGTCTGTGCCTGCGGCGTAGAAGACGATGAACATCATGCATCTGTCTTAGGAACTCTTGAAAGACTGTCTTATCCAAAGGATAACGTGGAAGCATAGCTGGATTTCCTGTGAATCCGTATACTCGGATGTAGGTATATGCTGGGAACTGAATAAACCAATCTGCCCATCCATCCATCGCTGCCCTAGCAACTGCCGAGATACGAATGTGTAACTCCCAGTCCAAGTTTCTCATTGTATAAGTCAGAAAAGCCTCGTGAACACGCTTGAAATGATGTTCGGCCTTTGTGAACTCAAGCTAATCATAATCTTTGAGTAGACTTCACGAGACAGGGAATACCCGCGGTGTTTTAATCCTGAGCCCGATACGATAAGCGATCAATTACGAGATATAGACACATGAAACTCATGAGCAACCATGAAAGCCGTTGATGCACATGGAGAGAATGTAAGCTAATGGAAGGATACCGATCCGCAATGCTCCTGCTTGAAATGATCACGGCCGGATAATGTAATACATCCAAAGGTTGAGAAAACATTTGCATGTAGCGACTGAGATCGCGATTGAGTGTGATTAAGTCGCATACTCATCCTTGTACTCACCACGACCCACATTGTTTGGCAATTTGTTAGCTTATTTTAACCACGCTACGCCCATCTTCTTCTGACACTTGTCTACATCAGCATCAAATGCCTGCGCACACTGCTCCATAGAAATAACTAGGCTGTTCTGGTGTTGAGGAATGCCAAAACTCCTTTCGATGTCTAGAGGCTTGAGACTGCAAATGACTCATCCGTCAACTGACACTATCTCACGAGTAGTAGAATTGTAATGCTTAATACAAGACATCACGAATTAAACACAGTGAACAGAGATAGGTATGGAAGCGGCCTCTAGTAAACCAGACTGCTCAATATTTTGAATGATTGAAGCTCCGATCTTAACAGGATCAAGAACTGCTTCTGGCAACACCTTGTGAAGATCTGTCTCAACCAACCTGCGAAAATCATGAGTAAGGACGGTTTTGGTTCTGTATTCGAGCTGAGTGAACTGCATTCTGAAAAATTCGCCTGTTGACTGTGAACTTGACTGTGTTTTGACAAGATTTCTGGAAGCTAAAAATAGCCTGCGAGAGTTAAAAATAGCCTTTCAAAGAATTATTTTCAGCGAAAAATCTAAGATATGGGTTTTGTCCAGAAAAGGATTCTAAGACAACCCAGAATGTCAGATTTGCGAAAATTCAACTTCTACTTGATTGTACAAAGATTTTCAGTTGAGAAAATTAGCAACTCGAGAACGAATGTTCTGAAGCTGAAAATTCTTGAAAAATCAAACGCACGATTTTAACTCGAGGTAATTATATGAAAATGATCCAGATATTTGAGACTTGTAGAATTCGCCAATTTCAGGGACATGCGAAATGAATTTTGAGAGTAATCTGAGATTGAAGGA
>VDFB02271358.1:537022828-537173899 GCA_007258455.2 Sequoia sempervirens
GAGCATTCTTCCACCACTCCGACGTCATCTGTGCATCCAGGGACGCACTCCCTTCCCCCTACTTCTCAGTAATCTTATCTTGTTGTATGTATGTCGTCTAGAAGACGACTTCCTTTTTGGGGGGGGATGATGTTAGTCGGATGTTTTACTTTGTTGTCGGCCGTAGTCGGCCGTGGTCGTAGTCGGCCAATTGTCAAATAAAACAATAGTTAGTAAAGAATAATAATGTCATGTAATGTCATGTACTCTCGGCAAAACATGTTCTGATTAATGTTAATGTAATGTTGTTATGAAGCGTCGTGTCGGTTGGTTGTCTAACCACCGCCGAGCGTTATATGTAGTCGGTTGGGATAGTCGGGAGATAGTCATGAGTTATGAATAATGAATGAGTTTTGTTGCCGATGATTATACTGTAAGCATTGTGATACCCTTTGTACATGATATTCACGAGGGAATGAATAAAGCTTTTGGCATTTTACTATGATATCTTTCCGTTTACTGTTTTATCCTATGTTCTGCATATTACAAGTTTGCCAGTAGTACGTCAGATTAGAATCCCATTCCGTAGGCAAAAGCGGGAACATGGAGTTCTCTGCACCTAAGAGAAAATTTCAGCTTAAAACATTTCCTTCCAGGAAAGATGAGAAGCGCTTTCAAAGGCAGTGGCCTAAGAAACCCAACATGTCAGATGAGGCAAAAAATGAGCTACGAAGAAAGAAGCTGTGTTTTTCTTGCAAGGAGCCATGGGAACTTGGTCACATATGCCTAGGGAAAGACAAGGTGCACTATATTGAGGTTGTTTCTAATAGTGAAGAAGAGAAGTCAAGAAGTGGCTGAGGTAGTGAATAGATTGAGTTAGATGAAAAACGAGTTGAATCAAAATAGCACCCTTCAGGAGTTAAAGGAGGAACTATCTCTACGCTTTTTGGTACGCCCCGATATAATTAATATAGGGTGAGAGGAGTTTTGAGGGTCAACTTGTGACAGTATTGATAGATAGTGGGGCAACCCACAACTTCATTGATGAGTTCTTAGTGGCAAAGAGACGACTACATGTTGAAGATTTTGAAGGGTTCAGGGTGATGGTTGTAGATGGATTCACAATGACTTGTACCAAAAAATATCCCAGTTGAGCATTGCGTTATGCAATTATATATTGATTGATGATTTCTATGTGGTTGGTATTGGGGAAACAAATGTTGTTTTGGGACTTTAGTGGTTGCATTCACTTGGGAAGTATTCAAAAAACTTTTAGACAATGCAGTTGAAGTTTAAGGTTGATGGGAAGAAAATTGTTCTTTGGGGAATGGCTAATGGAGCTCCTAGGATTGTTATAGCCAAGAGGATGGAGTGCATTATTTGGGATGGGGATGTAGCTTGGGCAACCCAATGCTTTATTTCCACAAAGGACACTTTAGATGGGAAGAGAGCATACCATGTGGATATTCAGTCTTTGTTGGATAAGTACAGTGTGGTATTCAGTGACATTCCTCTAGGCAAGTTGCTAGAGTGAGGTTTTAAGCATGTTAATGAACTAGAGGAGGGAGCCAAGCCTATGATCACCACTCCAACTGTCATCCAAAAAGATATGCAGAGATAGAGAGGGCCATCAGAGAGTTGTTGGACATGAGGCACATTAGACCTAGTTCTACTCACTTTGCTTCTTTAGTAGTTTTGGTCAGGAAGAAGGATGGGAACATGAGGATGTGCATTGATTATCATGCACTTAACAAGAAGACAATTAGGAATAAGTATTTGGTTCCTAGGATCAATGAGCTTCATAGAGCAGTTTATCTTTTAAAGATTGATCTTTGATTGAGGTGCCATCAGATCGGAGTTAGGGAGGACATACATAAGACTACTTTCAAATGTCATTATGGTCATTATGAGTTCCTAGTCATGCCCTTTGGATTGAGCAATTCTCCTGCTACATTTCAGTCTTGTATGAACCATGTGTTTAACAAGTAGTTGCAAAAATTTGTACTTGTTTTCTTTGATGACATTTTTATTTACATCAAGACATGGGAGAATCACCTTAGGCATATTGACGAGGTATTAGGCATTATGGAAGCCCAATTATTGTTTGCTAAAGCCTCTAAGTGTGAGTTCGAGATGATAGAAGTCTTATACTTGGGACATGTGACTAGTGTTGATGGAGTTAAGGTAGACCGAGAGAAGATTTAGGCTATCCTTGATTGGCCACCATTGAAGAAATGGACACATCTGAGAGGATTCCTTGCACTATGTACTTACTACAAGAGGTTTGTTAAGGGGTTTTCATAGTTGATAGCACCCTTGACAGATTTGACCAAAAAAGGGTCATTCTCTTGGGCAAATGCAGCTCAATAGATATTTGATAGACTTAAGGAGATTCACTTTGAAAGGATTAAAAGGTGATGTTTTTAGACACATATGGGAGTGTGTAATTTGTCAACACAACAAATCTAAGCGTACTTTTCCAGCAGGTTTATTGCAGCTTTTGCTTATTTTTGAACAAAATCGGGAAATCATATCAATGGATTTCATCATAGGCCTACCTAGGAAATAAGACAAAGATTGTATTTGTGTTGTGGTGGATAGGTTGACCAAATAAGCTCACTTATATGCTATATCTTCTGAATACAAGGTGTTGCAAGTTGAAGATTTGTTTTTTAGAGAGGTGTTTAGGCTCCATGGGTTGCCTAAAAATATTGTTAGTGATTAGGACAGCAAGTTCCTCAGTGTGTTTTGGTAGGAGCTTTTTAGATTGGCAGGTATTGAGTTGACATCGAGCACCAACTATCATCCACAGATAGATGGGCAGACAAAAATAGTTAATAGGTGGGTTGAGGGATATCTAAGAAACTATGTAGCAGGGCATCATAAGGCTTGGGTTAGATGGTTGTATTTGGGGGAGCTAGTACTACAACACCACTCATCACATGAGTATAGGCATGACCCCTTTTAGGGCATTGTATAGATATGATGCTACATCTTTTATAAACTTGGTTATTTTTGATAGCAGAGCACTAAAAGCTAGAGATTGGATGAAGGAAAATCAAGATATTACAAAGGCATTGAAGGAAAAGATCCAACAAGCTCTGAATCAACAAAAGGAGTATGCCGATAATCACCGGATAAAGTGGACATTTGAGTTTGGAGACTTGGTTTTCTTGTAGTTGTAGCCTTATTGTCAGTCCTCACTTAAGAGTAGTGTAGAAAAACTAGAACCGAGGTCTTATGGACCATATAGGATCATACAGAGGATTGGGGAAGTTGCTTAGAAGCTTGATCTTCCAGAGCATAGTAGGATTCACAATGTTTTTCATGTTTCATGCCTTAAGAGAGTGCTCGAACAAAAAATTATACCTTCTGCAAAGTTACTGCCATTGGATGAAGAAGGAAAATTGGTCTTGATTGCGAAAGCTATCATTGATATAAGGGAGAAGAAACTTATGAACAAGAACATCTAGGAGTACTTGGTCGGTTGGAAGGATTTGCCTCTAGAAGATGCCTCTTGGGAAGGGGAGTAGATTCTTCAACATCCAAATCTGCAATGCTCGAGGACAAGCAATTTCGGGGAGGGATGATTATAATGTCTCCTTCTTTGACCTAGGTGTTCAAAAAGCACCCTTTAGTCTATTTAATTCATGTAGTCTAATTTTGAGGGTTTGTAAATTTAAGTTGTCTTAAATTCTTGTTTTACAAGCAACTTTGGTTTAATAACTTTAATTAATTATTTCAATTAAAAGTGACCGCTTAAGTTTAAAGTGACTTTTTAGGATCCCAAAAGAGAATTAAAAGGGGTCACTTTATGAGAAATAAAATAAGAATTTCTCAAAAGTTCAAAAATGATATAAGGAGGTGCAAAAGGAAATTTAATGTCTTTTGGTCATTTTTATTTCTCATTGTGAAATTAGACATTTTGTTCATCTCAAACTCTAGGACAAAAACCCAAAAGGTTATTGGCTTTAGAGAAGAGATTTCTTCCTAGTCAATTTTAATGGTGGATTCAAACGAAATTCACAGTTGCTTTGTATGATTGTAGAGTGAAGATGTTGAGTTAGATTGGCATATCTTTCCAATTGCTGGAGATTCGTAGGTAACAAATTTATTCGGTTTGTAAGCAGATATAATTTATAAATTTGTGTGAAGACATATATACCTTTGAGCAGGCCATCCTTATATCTAAATATAATGGTCACCACCTTCATATTGAGTACTCAATACCATCCTTGAGCCGGCCAAATCAAAGAAACAAGCTGTGAGGATTGCTAAATGGGGTTACTGCTGCATGCATAAGGAACTTTATAGCTGATAGGATTGTGCTACATCAAACACTAGTTGGAGATGAAGACATTAGAATATAAGGAAAACGTAGCTGTGACTGGGTGTGCTGTGGGTAAGTTAAAAAAGATGTGGGACTTATAATCTTCAGCCGCTGCCTTAAGGGAAGCCTGCAGGGACATAAGAAAAAGAATTGCCAGCTTTATAGGAAGGTGTTGTGTGATGTTTTAAGAAATAAGATTGTAATATGCACCCCTTTTTTTTTTGAAACTTGTTAGCTCAAAACAAAATGAAATGCCAAGCAACTTCCTTTCCACTTTTTGATCACCAAGTTCCCAGTGTGGGCGAGGTGAGAGCATATGGTGTATGGGATTACAATTATACTTGAAATAAAAAGCAGCTGGAAGTAATATCCACTTATCCAGTGGAGGTTAGCTTAGCACTTCCACTTTTCAATGGGAAAGCTTATACAATAAAGAAAATGTAAGCTCATTGAAAACTCCCAAATTCAAAATATGCATCTGTTGTTACAAATATTGCTATGAAAGAAAACTGATATAACATCCCCACATGTAACATAACTTCAAAGAATTAACCACCCATCATTTAAATAAAAAATTCAAAATATACCTCAAGGAAGTGGCAAATAGATGATTGGTACAAGTCTGAAACTTCGCTGCAGCATTCTGGACAGCGAGATAATTACTCAGAAATCTTCAATAATCCACTCCCAAATGCACCCAATGGACAATGTAGACTTAGAACAATGATTCCAGCTCACTCTAGGCAACTTATCACCCCTCAAGAATGGATTATAAGGGTCTGACAATGATTAAACAGCAGCTACAGGTCTGATATAACTTTGTGAACACTTGAAAAACTTAATATATTTTCATCTTTAAAATACCTAGAAACTCAAACTCCATTGAGAAGGGTTTTCGTCCTCAATCATCCTAGAAGATCTCAATGTTCACTTTGACAACATTTTGTTATGTGTGCAAACTTCAATAATGCAAATAAGAGCTCCAAAACTCTTTTTTTATAGCTTTTCCATTGCTTTTTCAAAAAAGTGCTTTCTGCTTGTTTGAAAAAGTGTTTTTGCATTTTCGTTGCTTTTTTGAAAAAACACTTTTTTTGCTTTTTCCCGAAAAAGTGCCCTTTTGTTTCTTTTCCAAAAAATATGTTTTGCTTTTTTAAAAATAACTTTATGTCTAAGTCCCCTTTTCCCCTAGGTGTCCACTTGAGGGGACATAACATAACTTTATTAAATTAAAACACTAAAGTAAATATTATAACGTCAACTTTATAACTTTAGTGTAATATTTTAAATAATCCAAATCATTTTGCGGAAAGCACCGCCAAGGCATCAAAAATCGAAATTGATCATGCCAAGAAGAAGTTGATGTTGAAGAATGATGTTGGGTGCCATAATGAACACTTACTAAAAATAGCAGTGTTCTCCAAGAACTGTGGAGAACAACCCAGAAAGCCCAAAACATTACAAAGAGCTTCACCACAAACTTGAAATCCAAATGAACTCCACACGACCACTGAATGCCAGGAAAACCCTAAATTGAGCTCTCCAAGAATATTGGAAGTCTCCTAGCTCACTTGGAAACCTTCAGAAAACCCCAAAAGCTGGCCAATGCCCACATAATAGTATGGTGTAAAAATGGGGACATTACAAAGATAGAGTTTGATTTAAGGACTCTTTTCCATTAGTGCCCTGTTCTATCAATGAGAGCTGTCCAACACAAAAGGTTAAAGTGAAGTCAATACAAGGAGAAAAGCCTCTTGCAAGGTGATGCGTGGTGTTAAGGGTATAGTGCTCCATTTTAAAGTTCTATGTGGAGATCTGCCATCAGCAAATGGGAGTTCATAAGGAGTCTATATATATGGAGCAGATAAAGGTTAGTTATTAATTGCCATTTTTTATCATTGTAACAGCTGCCAATGAATATTATAATAAAAACCTGAGAATCTGTTTGGGAATCATTACTGTGAGCATTTAATAGCAAAATTGTTTATTTGATAATTCTATGATATAAATATAAATACCCAACATGAGAGTATAAATCAGAAGTTGAATCTCAGCACCAAACAATTGGCATTTCGTCAAACAGCTGTTCCAAATACAAGAAAAATCTAGTTGGGTATATAAAATAAAAGAAGAAAGCAAATAGGAGTCGTTTACTTCAAAAAGATTTTGGCAATTTGTGAAGCATGTAAGAAAACATGAGGAAGAGAGAGTTGTGGCTTGGAAAGGGCATGGGCCACACCAATGTGAAGCTCGGACCAACTTCACCCGAGTAACCTCTGGAGAAGGGTCGTACCTATCTATCTATTTTAAGTTTTTAACCTTAGCCTACATTTACATTCACAAGGAAAAGGGATAGGAGGCAAGGGTTTAGGGAAACATGTAAAAATAAACAAGGCAATGCAGCATAATATAAAATGGGAAACTTTGTAAAGAAATCCATAATACACAAGAACACAACCAGCATATAGTGCAGAACCTCAAACTCATATCATAATGCAAAGAGTGAGGAAATTTAGGGACTTAAATTTAAACATTAGACACCTAGAGAGTACATTCAATCACAACACAATACTTGTGGATGGGATAGAAAGTCTTGTAGTTTAGGGTAAGGAGGTGCAGGGACTCCAATGCTAGTATCAAACACTTGTGAAGTTTGCCCAACACCAACAATAGATCTGCCATGAAGAGTAAGGGGTCTGCGATCATTTGCCAACACTCAGTAGATAAAGGAGGGAGCCATCATTATGAGAAGAAACCACAAACCATTAAAAGGGGATCCAACTGGAAAATACCAGGAGCTAAAGTGCATAAGGCCAAAATGTAAACTTAATGCTATTTACATGATGTTGACACATCTTATTAACAGAAAGGAAAAGGGGCTAACTGACAATGTTTCTGCAAGTGAAACCATTTGATAGGTAGGGAAAAATAGCTACCTCTTCTAATCAGCAGGTTGAAGAATGATAGATACTTAAACTTTTTTGCTGCTCTATGTTCTGCTTGTTTAAATTGCCCTAAATCAAACTTTTGTTCAAATCCTTTGCATTGGGTACCATTTGCCATGAGCAGGTCAGCATTCAGAAGGCCAACAAATTGCAGTGGATCTTGAAATGTGCCTTCCTTTAGCTTCTGTTCACATAGAAATATTGAAGTGAACATGGTTTGTTAAAACTGTTGAAATCTTCCAAGTAGAGGGGTGCAAATGAAACTCTGGCTGTTGTCATCAAAAGTCAAGGAGAATGCCTTTGGCTTGAATTGTGATTTGGTATGTCTTGTGCGTCTTCTTCCTCCACAACAGTGACATTCCTGAATGCATCCTCAAAGATATCAGACCACATGAGCTCCTCAAGAGCGGGCATACACTCCTTATCACTCATTGCATCTTAGTTTTTAATGTCAATAAATGATGCAACTATGGGTTTGTTGAAGATCCTTTCTTCCTTAGACTCAAGTTCCTAATATACACAGGTGGTCTGAAAAGCACATGAAAAATAGTAGAAAATGCATGTTCATATGAGAATAGCTCTGCTTCCTTTTCAGCAGTGGAACACAATACCTTGGCTTTTGCCTTGGCAATAGGTTCTTCAAAGAGTGTTGACACACCAAAGGCAAGAGCATCTTATACCATCATGACTGGAAGTTCATTTCTTATTTCTTTTCCACCTCCTGCAAGTGGGGATCCACTATAGATATTATGTCTGTATTTGTTATCTCTTCATGAAAGGATTCAGAAAAACTCTAAAAAGAGTTTAAATCAAGGGGGCTTATTATTTTGCTTTTGAGCAAAGGTTGAGTAGGATCTACTGCTCTGTTTCTGCTTCATATCTCTGCTGTTGGTAGTATGATATCTTAGCATTTGCCTGCTCTCTTCTTATATCGTCCACGAGATCTCCCAATGTTTGCATTTCTGCAAGCATAGACTTTGGGAACTCAGATTTTCTAATGCATTCTACTTCAGAATGCCATTCACGACACTGCCTGCAAAATGTGTGAGGACAGGATACAACTGGATGCTCCTTTTGGCAGATGTGGTAGCAGAGATAGGGGCATTGAGACTGTGTATGGAGCTGCTGTATGTGGGTACATTGTTAAGGAATATCCAGATGAAAACTCATAATTGCTGTAGTATGTAGACCTGAATAAGACTTTGAAAAGAAAGGCAAGTTACCTTTGCAATTTCTGGGTTGAGCATCATGGAATTGCCAGGTGAATGAGGGTGCTCTAAAGAGCAGATAGCTGTGGTTTCTTCACCGAAAATCACAGTTACAAGCACAGGTGTGGATACGCTGCTGAAGAAAGAAGTTTTTCAAGATTTCCACTTGAATCCTGAAAATGAATAGCTGTTTTGGTGGGTTCCTTCAAAAATAAAGTCCCAGCAAACAAACTTGTGAGGGCTTCAAGAATTAAGTCCCACCAGGCATGCCAGAAATTGTTGTGTCCCATGCCCTTTCTGATCCTCAATAGAGATCACATACAAGATAAAACTGCAAACTCTGTTGTAAGGAAAGGCTTTGCAGATAATGTGAGATCTGCAGTCTGCAAAGAAGCCTTTGCAGTTGACAAACAAAAGTTTACACCACAAATCCATGCCGTAGTTTCTTGGCAATTGCCTTGAATGGTATGCAAGAGTATTTATGGAACTTTGATGACTATGGTTATCTCAAGCATTGGCTTTAATCTTTCTATTTCTGAAGGTGAATCCAGTAGAGAGATCAGAAATATTGGACACTAATTATCCTATGCAGCTGATTCTAGAATTATCTAATAGAATTGCATAATGGAAACAACTAAACCTTAATTAAAAAAGGACAGTTTTGCAGTTTTCACAGAATTCTTTGCAGTCCCCAAATGATTGGTTTTACATATTGCAGAAAAGAAAAGGAAGCTTACATGGTTCAAAAATGTAATGACAAGATGCAAATGTAGCTGAAAGGGTATGCCATAATCGCAATAAATATTGTGATGAAAAAGAAGTAGAAAGTGCATATAAGTCACATATTATAATTTTTTTTTGGCCAATTGTGAAGCCTGCAAGGGAATAATATGTGGAAGAGTGTGTATAGAAGAGAATAGTAAATTGTGTTAAATGAAAAGGCTGTGCGGATAATGATGGATTTGCAGTCTGCGAAGAAGCCTGTGTGGTCGACAAATGAAATTCTGCACTACAGATATCCATTTCATAGATTCTTGGTGATTGCAAAACATCTGCTCTAGATGTGAGGGACAAAGTGAGTTGTGAACATTCAACTCTTGAATAATTCACACACTTGATTTGTGTGCAAAGTGCTGTCAACTAGAGCTTGTGTATGGAGGTATAGAGCTTGCAAGAATTGTAGGTGACAAAGAGGCACCTGTCCTTGCACAGCTATCACAACGTACTGGATCTACACATTCTTGGAGAGAGCAACGTAAGAATAAGCAGATGGAGACTGAGACATGAGTGTCAATTGAGATGGGAAGAGATGAAAATAATAAAATAATAGTAAAGTGAAAGGCTGTTAGCACTGGTGGTGTGGTTAGACAAGCAGTAAGAGTATGTTGTGTGAGTTGAAGAGTCCAGACCACAGATAGCCTGATTTGTATATGGTGAGGTTGCTTTTGGTATGATAGAAAGAGACTTGTCCAATGCTTCTTTATGCTAGCAAATTGGAATAGGGTGATGAAGGGAGGAAAGGAGGACTGCGAGAGCACATGGCATGAGATTGCATATGTAAAATGACTTGGCAGAAGCGGTGCTTGATGATATTACTTTAACAGTAGGAAGGCAGCATGAGATTTTTTGCACACGTTGGTGATGGTTGGGGTTTTACAGGATGATGCAGTCATCTCCAGCATAGATGACAGTCTGGGAACAAGATTTTGGCAGGTTGATTACATGAGTTCATTGCAATGAAGAGGAAATAATTTTGTCATAGCAATGCAATATTTGGGATACTGAAAGTAATTTACTATCAGTTTTGTTTTCACAAGTATGGAAATTACTGGAAATGAGCATGGATCATGCATCCGTAATTGTTTCTAACCTATAACTACATTAAGATGTCACTTGCAATGGCAGAACATACCAGGAATATTATGGAGTTTGAATGTTCATTTACTGCAATAGATATTGCTAGTAAGAGGTTGGGCTGTTGAAGAAATGAACTGATCACCCGTTTCTACAGCATATTTATTGGCCAATCAAATTTTAGAATAAATAATAATTATCTCCAATAATTGAATAATGTGAACAGTGTGGGGATGATGTTATGAAGTTGTTGGAATCTGGTTACTGGTTGATTGTGCAAATACCTCTTTGGAAATAATGCGGAATCAAACAATTTGTATTTACATGTTGCTTGCAGATCGCATATTTTTAGTTCCAAGAAGTCCATTTTATTCAATTTCATTATCTTGTATACACAATGTGCAGTTCAGTAGGCATATTAGTAATGGTTGATAGCTCCTTCATGAGGTAGTTGAGTCAAGAGGCAGGATACAAGAAACATGAAATAGATTGGAAGGAAACAGGTATGCATAGAAGTAGATGAAGATGCAGTTATGTGATGCAAAATAGCTGCAATATTTGGTTGCTTCAAGTCTTGCCTTCTTTGGGAATGATGCATAAATAATGGTGTATGCAGTTCCTGTATTTAGTATCATCTCCCCCACGCTGCAGTAAACCCCATTTATCCACCTAAGATAAGAACTCACCGTGGATGAAATAAAATATATATGATGGACGATGCCTTAAATAATAATAATTACTTCTAACAACAGGCCAATTTACATAAAAGGATCGCTTCATTATATTTGTTATGATGAGACGACCTCCTTAAAATAATAATAATTACTCTAACAACGGGCCGACTTGGATAAGAGAATCGATTAATTATATGATTAAAGACATGACTTTTCATAAAGGTGCGATTATTTGAAGAAGGAAGGGACGTGTCACTTGGCCAAATTGGGAATTGTGGTGGTATTGCCCTCCATGCTTGTTACCATGGTTGTGGGGCATGTTGATATTGGTTTGGTCACTGTGGATAAGATGGAGGTTATTGCTAGCCTCCATACCATCCATGTTGAACAAGAAAAGAACTAGATTGTCCACTAGGCCCCATATTATAAGGTGCATTAAAATTATTAATCATACTTGGGTGGCATAGCTCTTGGTGGCAAAGGCCTTCGTTGAGCCATTTAATAGATAGGTTCTTCTATATAGTCCATTTCTACCATTTCTACCCAAACCCCAAGTAGTGACACAAAACTTACAAACATGCATCTAAACTTTGTTCCAAATCATTTTCAAATTTTAATAGCAAGGTTGAAAGTTGCAACAACAAGTTGCAAGCCTACAAGAATGAGAAAGATTGCAAGTGAGTGCATTAGGAATAGTGAGTCAGAGCAAGAGGAAGAGCAAGTGCAAAGACTTCAACGAGTCATCAATCAACCTTCAAGTCAATGCATTCTTCAACTTGTAGGGCAAGCTTTGGTTTTTCATGATAGTTTATATGTTTTCAATTTAGTAATTTAGTTGACTAAATTAATTAATTTAGACCCAAGGGGTTCACATCATTATAATTTAGATTTTAGTTTTACAAATGATTAAATTTTAAATTTTTTAATTTTATAATAGTAATATTTAGGTGTTCAAATTCATTTGTTAAATTATTTATAATTCTTTTTCCTAAATTTGTATAAATATTTGATAAAAAAATAAAAAAATAAAATTTACAAGTCAAATTAGGATTTCATCTTTTTGTATCCTTTGCTTTTGTGCTTTGTGCTACTTGAAGTAAGAAAAACAAAAGTAGAATCCTTATTGATGAAGGTTGAAGAACAAGAATTCATATTTTTATGTATGCTTTGCTTTTGGGCTTTGTGCGACTTGAAGTAAGAAAAACAAAATTAAAATCCTTGTGTCTTGAGTGTTTGCATAATTTATTATTTAGCGATGTTATAACATGTATGGTAACCATAAATTTCATTTAAATTTCATTTCTTCCAGTATCACTATGAGTTCTACTTCTCACTTCTCATAGCATGAGTGATGAAGAGGACTAGGAAGAGCCTATGGGGGTTCAATCAAAGTCTTCAAGTACAGATATGGGTGGGGGGTGAGGCAACTAGTTCTATTGGCAGTGCACATTTTAGCTGCCATTCCAAATTATTAGAGGATTTTCCAAGACTTCCTTTGATAAGAAGTTGCCTTTAAAATAATTTGCAACTAGATTGCAAGCATAACATTGGTCAATGGGGGGCACTAGGCTACGGAGATGTCATTTTTGTCAACTTGAATTTCAAGGCAGCATCACAAGAGTAAATGCACATGTTTTTTGTGTCATAGGAAAAGGCATAGAGTATGTAAGGGATTGTCACTTAGAAAACGAATTGAAATAAATAAATTGTTGGTGACCAAAGGCTTGTACCTGTTGCTTTGCCATTGAGGGCTCCTACTTCTACTAGTACAGGGACTACCCAAGATCCATGAGTTTCAGCTCATTCTACTTATACTTTTTTGTCTAGTTTAGGGGCAACAACAACAAAGGTTAAGGGGAAATGTAGGATGACCATTGACCACTAGGGAAAAGTTATTCAATGTGTAGAATAGAGATGAGGCAGATGATGCCATTGGAAAATTCTTTTTTGCCGATGGCATCCTATTTCATGCGGCTCTCTCTCCTTGTTACAACTACCAGAATGGGTCTCCTTCTGTTTACTATTAACTCAGTGAATTCTGCAACAAGCAAGAAGTTAGTCTCCCCATCCTCCAGTCTATGGCTCAAGGCATCATGAACTCTAACTCCAAATAACACATTGATATGGGTGTGCTGGTGAGGTTTTAGACATAGGTCAACTTTATGATAACTGTACTATCTTACGTAGATCACAACTATACAAATCATTTTTGATTAGTGATGGAATATGGCCTGCATACAGTTTGGCCAGAACATTTGTTGCATCTAATATGTGCCCATTAAGCATCTGTACTAAGATGGCAGTGTTACCTAGAAATATCTTGTACCTCAGTTATCTTGTAACTTAAATTTGTACTTACAAGCACAGAAATATGGGACTTGTCTTAGTTATGGAAGGAATATTTATGCTTTTTGGAGTGAAATGAGCTTTTATATTAAAAACTTATGCTAAGGATTTTAATTTTTTCCTTCACCTCCAAGCATGACTTGTCAAGTTGGTTATGAGAGTAACTATAAATCACATTTAGGGCTACACTATCAAGCTAAAATAAGAAATTCGTTCTCTGGTTTACCTGTCTTAGCTGTTCTGTTCAAACTTTAAAGTAGTTTAATTTATCTCTGCAGTCTTGGTGTGTGGCATATTTTAGTAGAGTACCCGTGGTTACTGTGATGATTCTTTCCCTTACTCTTTGTTTGTAGGATTTCCTTAGTATGTTAATTGATCTCTACTTCCTTTGCAGTTACAACATGCGGTCGTGCTACTGATGCATTGTCAATGCTCCGAGAGAGGAAGGGCGGCTTTGATCTGGTAATAAGTGATGTATACATGCCAGATATGGATGGCTTCAAACTTCTCGAGCATGTTGGACTGGAAATGGATTTGCCAGTCATTAGTAAGTTCAATACTACATATCACTTTTGTGAATGTTATGAAAGACATTTCTATTCATTATACAATTGAAGGTTTAGTAATAACTTAAAATGTGTGGTACAGTGATGTCTGCAGATGGAGGAACAAGTACAGTTATGAAAGGAATCAAGCATGGGGCTTGTGATTACTTGATAAAACCAGTACGATTAGAGGAGCTTAAGAACATATGGCAACATGTGATCAGAAAGAAGAGGAAGGGGTCAAAAGATTTTGATCAGTTAGGTAATGTAGAAGACAATGAGAGGCATAAAAAAGCATCTGATGATGCTGAGTATGCTTCCTCAGCCAATGAAGGAACAGATGGTAATTGGAAGCTTCTGAAGAAACGGAAGGAAGCTAAAGAAGAGGAAGATGATGGAGAGCAAGATAATGAAGATCCTTCTGCTTCAAAGAAGCCTCGTGTAGTCTGGTCAGTAGAGCTTCATCAACAATTTGTTAATGCTGTGAATCAGCTGGGAATTGATAGTAAGAATTGCTTCTTTACCTGTGAAGTATTTTGTAGGCTATCATTAGTGGATAATATCTTGCTAAATGAGTATGTGGAAATGCAATGACAATACCTGATTTCTCCTGTTAATTCTTGGTGTTCACATAGTGGCATGGTCTTAAAAGTCATTGAACATATAACCTGTAGTACTGGTATTTCCATCAATCATGCTATACACTATTGATAATTTATATGGAGGGTAACAGTATGATTTATATTGATGCAGAGGCTGTTCCCAAGAGAATACTTGAGTTGATGAGTGTTCAAGGGCTTACAAGGGAGAATGTTGCAAGTCATTTGCAGGTGCTAATATATTTGTTTTTGCTGTTTCTTATCTTCTATGCCATGTGATATAACTCAACTTTTATTGGTGCTCATTGGATATACTGTGCAATATGCATGATGTTACTGAAGCAGCAGTTCATCTAATAGTGTTGTAAACAACGGAATTATAGTCCAAAATCAGTATCATTGCTGTACTATGGACATTTTAAAACTGTAATTAGAAAGAAAAATGCTGGATGAAGCAGAAGTGATTGACCTTCTTTTCCTTTTAAGCATTGGTCACTAATCTGTTGTGCTCTTGTTAGTTTTATTATGTATGCAGCCTGTGGTTTTACAATATTTGAAGCCAAATTGATGTGATTTGTTCAGTATATAGCATAAACACATTGCTACTTTCTCCCCTCCTAAGATGGTCTTTTATCCTTAAAAGAAACAAAGTAGTGGTTTTTATTTGGATAACCTTGGTGCATCATTCATGATTAGCGTGTGTGCACTGAGCTTTACATTTATTTTGGAAAGGATTATGAGAGGCATTGCATGATAGGTTATATTACTTATATAGTAGGATTTTTTTCTTTTTCTTCTCAGCAGGATTTTCTGAGTAAAATCAGAAGAAAATCCAACTCTGGTTCCATCAGTTTCTGCTGTTTTCAGCAGAAGGATACAGTTGAAAAAAGTGGAAAATGCTTGAAATGGGGTTTAGGAATGGAGATTAAATTTATTCCCCTCTCCTACATCTATACCCTCTTCTGCCTCTCCCCAACATTTTAACCTCAGTGTTCTTTGGGGACACATCCCCTGCCCTTTTATCCCTGTTCCCTATAGGCGATGTTTTAGGGACACGGGGATGCCTAGGAAATGTCCCCCCAATCCCCTTTTCTGTCAAAATTTAGGAAATGTCTTTGGGACGTCAAAAAATTCCCAGTGTACGTTAAGGGATGGCTATCCATCCCTAGGATGGCCGAGGGATGTCCGAATGTCCCCCTTCATCCTGTGGACACATAGCTGTCCCCTAACATACCCAGGGACATTTTAGTTACTTTAAAAAAAAATTACAACCTTTTCAATGCTTGTTTGGTTTATGACATGCCCATTTAGGATTTACAAAAATATATCAAAATTGTGTGCACCTTGAATGTCTATGTGGTTTCAAAAGTGTTAATTTGGGCTTGGTGGTGGGGGCTCTACCCCTTGACACCACCCTATATTGTGAGGGCATTGCCCCTGGACTCCGCGATGGGTGCTGCCCATCAACCTCGCTGGGGGCATTGCCCCTTGACGCCGTTGTGGGTGCTGCCCCAAGACGCTCGCGAGGGGTGCTACCCCCAAACCCTCACAAGGGGCACTGCCCCTCAGCTCGAGTGGGGGCATTGCCCCCAAACCCCCATCAAACTATAAGTCTAACCAAGTAATAGACCAATGATGAATCATGTTCACAAAATTGGACAACTTGTTTAGTATACAAGGATTACCATAGACAAAGTTGGCATGCTATAGTCACTATGTTGCTAAATACAAGATAAGTCATAGTTGGTAGGAAATACCATTTTCATAATGCAAAAATGTATTTGCACAAACAACTCATAGAACAATCCCATCTATTAGTATCCCATCTAAGGTCAAATTGGAACATAACCAATAAACTTTATCATTCCTATTTGTTAATGAGTTTGACAACAAAACATGCAATCTTGAAGGCTTTAGGAAAACTTTAATAATAAATCCCTCTCTTGAATATACACACAAGTCAGGCATGTCTTTATTAACTCATGCTCATATGTATATATAAAGAACATCATAATTCCTATTGTATTACCCATGCTTACAAATGTTCTATAATGTCTATGATGAGTGCTTTATCAATGTTATCATATAAATATTTGAAATTTCCTTATATTTTAAAACTTTTCTAATTCTTTTAATAGTTGTCCATTGCCGTCACCTAGAAAATGGCCAAAAAGTGCCTCCGTATTGGAAACATGTCCCATCGTCCTGTGTCGTTCCCGTCTTGGAAACTTGGGGGAGGATAGTGTTGGTGTAACAACTAGCACCTCTGGAGTAAGAGTTGGTACGGACAGCTATGCACACTACGCAATGAGTGCTCTTCAAATTAGGAGGGGAAGCTCCCTCGTTGTGCTTGACAAAAGTACTTGTAAAGAAAATAAACTAAACTAAATCCTGTCTTTTTGCTTCAGCTGTAGAGGTACAAGGCTTTCTCGAAAACTATATACGTTGCAGTTGAGTTTTTCTGGTTTTGCAGATCTACTAACTACAACTAAACTTAATAACTTAAATTCTATCCAGTTCCCTCAAGAAAACAGAGCATGAGGAAACGGAGCAAGGTTTTGACTATCAGACGATAAACGGATTCAGATTCTCTACTTGAAGGCAAGGTGGCGCAACTATTATCTCAATCTGAACGAGTTTATTAGGCACAAAACAGATTTAAGAATTTACTATGATAATCTCCTGAAACCCTATGTGGCATAACGCTTGATCATAATAGCAAAGACTCACAAAACAGATTTATCATCACAATCTCATGAAACCCTATGTGGCATAACACTTGATCATAACGGTAAAGGTTCACAAAACAGATTTATCATCACAATTGCATGAAACCATATGTGGCATAACAATTGATCGTAATGATAAAGATGCACAAAACAGATTTATCTAAACTATGGAAAGAATCCACCATTACAATTGCATGAAACCCTATGTGGCATAACAATTAATCGTAATAGCGAAGACACATGAACAAATTCCAAAAGAGCAATATTGAGGGCAAGGTAGGCGTAGCATATATTTCTCTCTCAAGCAAAAGTTATTTACAAATGAGCAAAAGCTCTTATTTATATACATCAAGGTGTAGGGAACCCTAAAATCACCTTGAGTCATCTACAGTCTTGCAATGCATGCAAGATTCGCTACCAAACCCTAATGAAGTAAACTATACAGTCAACTGGAAAGCTACCATCAGTTAACCGAAACATCTAATCTAAAAATGGACAATTGTGCAAGCATGCACGTCCTTATTGAAAGCAAGTTAACTGGAACACTACCATCAGTTAACGAAAAACCCTAAATGAAACTCCAAGTGTGTAAAGCTAATCTCAGAATAGATATGCATGTGATGACAACATTGAGTTAACTTGAAAGGGTAACGCCAAGTTAACTCGTGTAATGTCTATCCGAGAGGTGGAACTGAAGTCTCGTGATCTCGAGCAACCAATCCCTCAACGAGATTGTTAACTGCATCACTATCGGAGCTATGAGACTCTGTCGAAGAATGCTATGTCGATGCAGCATATCCTCACCAGCTGTGATCTGAGACTGAAATTCACCTCTGCTCCTTGTTGCCTCGTCAAACAATGCTGACATGACTGTAAGTTGAGTAACCTTACAGCCAACGGTCTCCCCACTGAAAATGGTATGAATGAGTGCCTGGAGCTCTGACTGAACATCGGTAAGCTCAACATAGGCACCACCCTCGATTTGATACCGGCACGGTAAGCGAGATACTAGAGTCCTCACAAACCGGAGTGCACTAGTGACGTGCTCTCTACTCTCAGCCAACTCTGATGCCAAAGTCTCTTCTATCTTTGCTTGAAAACCAATTGCGTTTTCCAAGAGTAGATAGCTTCTCTGTCCTTTGTATCTGTGACTGCATCATATGCCACACTCAGGTGAGCAATCATAATCTCATCCCGGGGTTTGTTTATTGCCATATCTCGCTCCTCATCTTGAAGACGAAGACGGAGCTCTCGTGCATTGTACCGCAACTGATATAACTCTGTGAGCATAGTACGGCCTCTAGCAACAAACTCCTCCTCCCATTCATCCAAACGCTTGCCATATGCAACTAAGTGATTAAGTTGACTTTGCTCTGCTGGAGGCTCAAGCATTGGCGGGAGTGTATTAATGGCATCGGGTCTATGCACAAGGCTAGAAATATACTGACGAAGCTTTCTGATTTCAGCCTTGAGGGCTGCCTTATCTTCTCTGTCCTTCAGTATTCTATCCCTGGCACTGTCTGTAGCAACTTGTAGTAGATCAACCTGAGTCTGACGTGTGCTACGACCAAGGTTGACTGTGATAACCTCAAAATCCTGAGATTCCAATTCAGCCAAGTTCTTCCCCTGTGGAGGTACAGCAGTCTCGATGACGATCTCCATGTCAGTGTTTCTCTCCACGTGGACCATATTCTTGACCCTCTTGTCTGGCACATCCTGGTAAATCTCATCAAAATCAGAATGATTAAGAACATAAGATGGCTGCCTCCTCTTCCTTCCAAGCTGAGCTTCGATCCAAGATTGGTCTTGGCTAATGCTACTAGAAGGGTCGGTACTAGCAACAGGAGGTTGCGACGAGAGTGAACGTGTAGAAGACTCACTGCGAGGTGGAGAGTCTAAATCCAATTCAATGAGAATTGGGGTTGATGACGGCTCTGAAACTGGTGTAGGAACTTGAGGCTGAACCTTAGGTACTGCCGGACTCTGAACTGGCCTCTGAACTGATTCTGTGACTGGCTGTCTATCAGGCTCCGTGTGTGTAACTTTGGCAAGCGCCTTGCCCTTTGAATTATTTGGCGCTTGACCTTTCTTGGGAGGATTACTCCTCTTCTTTTGTTTAGGTTTTGACGAGGAAGGTAGCGAAGGATTCACCACTACTGGCGGCTCTGCTCTAGGAACACTTAACCCTCCTTGTCTTCTTTCGTCGAGGTAAAGTATACTGTTCTGAATAACTCTACTTGACCTCTCTTTGACCGTTGCGTATTCCTTGGCGTACCAATCAACTGCTGGCAACGGTTGTGTATCAACCTGCTCTCTAAAAAACTGAGGAAGAACCTCTCCCTCATCATCTGATAAACCTCCCACATCTTCTAACAAGAAAACAGAAATCTGTGAGAGAGAGAAGCGGCCGTAATTGCGTTTGCGAACCTCGAAGTCATCTGCGCAATTTGCCCAGTAATCCTCCAGAGAAGGCTCGTGATATGTACCTCCAGCAAGGCGAGTTGTGTAATGACTCAAAAGATCATAGGCACGTGCTTCAATAAGATACTTAAGATGATATTTCTCAAGCTCTTGCCCTGCAATCTTGGCATCAATTGCCGACTTGCACCAATACATTCCAAACTGAAAAGGAAAGTTAAGAGATGGTCTGTGCCTGCGGCGTAGAAGACGATGAACATCATGCATCTGTCTTAGGAACTCCTGAAAGACTGTCTTATCCAAAGGATAACGTGGAAGCATAGCTGGATTTCCTGTGAATCCATATACTCGGATGTAGGTATATGCTGGGAACTGAATAAACCAATCTGCCCATCCATCCATCGCTGCCCTAGCAACTGCCGAGATACGAATGTGTAACTCCCGGTCCAAGTTTCTCATTGTATAAGTCAGAAAAGCCTCGTGAACACGCTTGAAATGATGTTCGGCCTTTGTGAACTCAAGCTAATCATAATACTGGTAGACTTTCTGAACACTGAGAATACCCACGGTGTTTAATCCTCGGAACTGACCCTGATAAGCGATCAAGTACACGAGATATGAACACATATGAAACTCATGAGCAACCATGAAACCGGTGATCTGCCTGTGGAGAATGTCGCTAATGAAGGATGCCCAGTCATAATGCTCCTGCCCAGAAATGATGCGACGGATAATGTAATACATCCAAGGTTGGAAAACATTTGCATGTGCTTGACCTGAGACACGATTCAGGAGTGTGATTAGAATCGCATACTCATCCTTGTACTCACCACGACCCACATTGTTTGGCAATTTGTTCTTCGCTTGTTTTAACCACCTTTCTGCCATCTTCTTCTGACACTTGTCTACATCAGCATCAAATGCCTGCGCACACTGCTCCATAGAAATAACTAGGCTGTTCTGGTGTTGAGGAATGCCAAAACTCCTTTCGATGTCTAGAGGCTTGAGACTGCAAATGACTCATCCGTCAACTGACACTATCTCACGAGTAGTAGAATTGTAATGCTTAATACAAGACATCACGAATTAAACACAGTGAACAGAGATAGGTATGGAAGCGGCCTCTAGTAAACCAGACTGCTCAATATTTTGAATGATTGAAGCTCCGATCTTAACAGGATCAAGAACTGCTTCTGGCAACACCTTGTGAAGATCTGTCTCAACCAACCTGCGAAAATCATGAGTAAGGACGGTTTTGGTTCTGTATTCGAGCTGAGTGAACTGCATTCTGAAAAATTCGCCTGTTGACTGTGAACTTGACTGTGTTTTGACAAGATTTCTGGAAGCTAAAAATAGCCTGCGAGAGTTAAAAATAGCCTTTCAAAGAATTATTTTCAGCGAAAAATCTAAGATATGGGTTTTGTCCAGAAAAGGATTCTAAGACAACCCAGAATGTCAGATTTGCGAAAATTCAACTTCTACTTGATTGTACAAAGATTTTCAGTTGAGAAAATTAGCAACTCGAGAACGAATGTTCTGAAGCTGAAAATTCTTGAAAAATCAAACGCACGATTTTAACTCGAGGTAATTATATGAAAATGATCCAGATATTTGAGACTTGTAGAATTCGCCAATTTCAGGGACATGCGAAATGAATTTTGAGAGTAATCTGAGATTGAAGGATGAAAAAGACGTTTTTGAATG
Source organism: Sequoia sempervirens (assembly GCA_007258455.2). Taxonomy (NCBI): domain Eukaryota; kingdom Viridiplantae; phylum Streptophyta; class Pinopsida; order Cupressales; family Cupressaceae; genus Sequoia; species Sequoia sempervirens. The sequence continues at coordinate 537,044,157 of VDFB02271358.1, forward strand.
TTCTTCTGTGAAAATCGCCCTAGATTTCTTCAAATTGCTGACAATTGTAAACTTTAATCTGCAAAAAGATTAGTTAGGTAAAATCGCCTCTGGAAATTGATGAAGAATTTGCCTTTGAACTGGAAGAATTCGCCTTTAATTGAAAACCACGAATTTATCCTCTTGAAATTTGCGCCTTTTGTTATGAAGAAATTCGAATTTCCCTTTGAGGAAAATACGAATTTATCTTGAATTTGAGAGTTCGCCTTTTGATCTCTGAAGGATTGCGAATTGATATTGAATGAATACGCCTTTGAGAATTGAGGAATTTGCGAATTGCTTTGAAGTTATGAATTTGCTTGAAGATGCGCGCCCCTATTCCTTCTTGAAGAAATACGAATTGCTTGAAATTTGCTTTGAAACTTGATAAAATTCGATTTCTTTTGAAGATATAAATTTGCTTTGTCAAAATACGAATTTCTCTTAAGATTGGATTTTCTCTTAAGAAATACGAATCTTGTTTTGAAAGCTTTGTGAATAATGAATGATGGCGCCATACTTTAAATAAGAAGAAATTCGCACCAATTGGTAACTACAAGAATTCAAAACCCTGACAAAAATAGAAGACCTCTGATTGGTTGCCTTTCAGTTGAACTGCCACTGACTAGAAGTTCGAATTCAAATAAATATTAAAATATTCATTATCATGCAATTAGCAAAAGGCGCCAAAAATAGAAAATCGCCACTTTTAATGCTAAAATTGCAAAAATAAATATTAAATATTTTAACTTCAGTTGACAATTCGGAATGAAGCTTTGAGATTCATCGTTTGACTTCACTGATTCGAAAAGTCATCTTTTGAGCTCATAGGCGTCCATTTGCTCAAGATACTTCACTTTTTACTAACTTCCTACTTTATAGGTGACAAAACGTCACGACTAGCCAACTTCACCACTGATTTCTGAATGACCGAGAGATGCTGAGACTGAACGGAGATATTCATCGGAAAGCCTGCTGAACAAGGAAGAAATGTCTACTGGGAGACACTACTGCAAAATCCATCATTTAACCCCTTGAAAAATTAATCTGATTAAATTGCTTTTACGGGTTCCAGACTTCATCAAAATCTGACACTTGACTTCACTCTCACTAGAGGCATCATCTCTTCATAGTTGCTCATTTTTTGCGGCTCAAGATACTTGGTTTTTACTAACTGACTAGGTGACAAAACGTACGACCCAACCAATGATTTCTGAATGACCGAGAGATCTTGAACGGGAATTCAGAAAGCCTGAGGAAGAAATGCCTGGGAGAACCTGCATCCGCCTCCCTTGAATTTTGCCTCTGATTAAATTGCTTTTACGGGTTGAACCTGGTCAAACTGCCACTTCACCTGTGACGAGACCCTGCCAACGAAGCTCACCGCTGGAGACTGTTTATATAACGCATCTTGTCTGACCCGCGCCCCGCTCTTAGTTGCATTGATGTCTTTTGACGAAAATTGACTTTCAACCAGATGCCCGACCTCTGATACTAAAGCATGATCACAAGCACTATCCGTTTTTGCCAGAAGGGCTCAAAGAAGTCTCGTGACGAAGCAAAAAACTGCTTCGCTCAAAAACTCCAGTGCGTATTTTATTTAAAATTACCGCTCCAGACTTGGCCTCCAGATGTCCGCACTCTTCAGCATCTTGTCAAAGACCTTGCTCGTACGAGCGTTTGCCAAATCCCGAAGGCTGATGACTAGGCTCGTTGAATAGATAAAATGATTACGCTCTCTCCACCGAACGCGAACCTCAGAGGCCTAAACTAGGCGCCGAAATACAGAAATACCCAAATATAATCCGCTCGTGAAATTACGTGCGAACCTCCAATCATTGTCGGATGATGCTTGGGAGCTTGCCCTGGGCTATACTTGCACTTGAAAACAATGGAGAAGCTCAGAAACGTGAAAACTCCATTATAAGTTGATCTTCAGAACTGCTGCCGGAACTCTGAGACTCAGATGACTGCGTTTGATATCTCGCCGGATAAGCAGACTAGTCGTGAACAGATTGACTGCATGAGCCATCAGAAATACCAGAATTTGCCCTCGCTTTAAGATGGGCGCCCTCAGGCTAGAGTTGCGCTTTTGCCTGAAAAAGACAAAATTCTCATATCTGGAACTTTGGGGATTTTAACTTCTGTCGCTGTTTGCCAGAGCTATGGGTCTCGGAAAGCTTCGCTGGATAGCTCATCGGATAGCCAGACCAATTCTGAAGAGATTGACTGGATGCTTGAACACTTTCAACAAGATCTTAACCTTCAAAAAGCTGGACGCCCCTGGGCTATAGTTGCGCTTTTCTGCTTTTCTCTGAGAAATCTTCACAATTTAACCACTGAAAACTTCGTTTCGATCACTGAAATGACCGTGTGCAACTTGAAACGCTGTCGTGAGATGCTCCTCCATCGTAAAAAGCTCCAATTTGAGTCTCTGCTTCAGGTTCTATTCAATAAAACTGACTTTGACTGACAAAATATTGACAAAAACTCCATGCTTGATATTGCCCAAAACTGCATTTTACCTCATTTTAGCAAAGTTAAGACTAGTTTATGCAAAATGCCTTGATGAAGCAAAAAATTTGGTTTGGGTACAACAGATAGCTTAAAAGCTATTGAGGTTCAAATCAATCATAAATGATGTATTGCTCAGTTGCCTTGAATGTCTCTAATTTGTGTTTCCTCCTAATAATCATGTTCAATTGAACATGCAGTGCATCTTGCTCTATTCAACTTTAAATTCATTAGAAATTTCTAGAAGACTTAAAAAATGTGATATTTTCAAGGAAAAGATAATGCTAACATCACATAATGGAAAACCTACTAATGAAAATCTTGTTTTATCAAAAAAGAAATTGTGGGTTATAAGCTAAGTTACCGGTTTGGTTTTGGGTTCGGTTCGGGTTTGAGGGTTTGGTTCGCGGGTGGGGCAAATTTTTTTTTTTTGAGGTTGGGTTCGTCTATACAAAAACATATAAAAATTAAATATATAAGGATTTTCTTTAATACATAATAAACAAATATAGTAAAATAAAAAAGTATCTAATATCCATTAATATAAATTATTAAATATAAAAAAAATAAAAAAATATAGTAATATGATTGTATATATATAAGTAATAAGAAGTATAAAGATACATTAATATGAGATATGCTTCTCCAAACTCTATTGCATAAGTATATTTCTATATTGTATTTTATATAAATTTATTTAAAATATATATGCTAGTATAAATACAATATACTTATATCGATACTAATATTTGCAATCAATATTTTAATATAAATATTAAATTTTAATATTAATAATAAGTTATATTTATATAGCATTATTATAATAATTATGTCAACATTATAATTAGGTTCTTCATTATAACTATGCCAATATAATATATATATACATTATAATTATATTTAAATTAATTTTAACATTAATAATATAAATATTAATATTAATATATTAATTATTTCATTATTTTGAAGTTATTCTATTTATTGAAATTTATTTTATTTAGTCTGAGCGAAAGGTGGGAGACCTAAAACATCACAATGGCAAAGCAATGTCACAACTTCTCCATGGGGTATGGGTAGGGTCATTTGCATCAATTCGAGTTCTAGAGCAGCCTTAGACATGAAATACCACAGTTGAAGCCCCTAAAGGAGAATTTGGTGTGTTTCCATTGCATCGATTCGAGTTCTAGAGCAGTGTGCTCTGCTTTGTATACTAGTCGTGTGGAGAACTGAATGGATGTCGCGCCCTTGTCTAAAACCATTAGAGCAATCTTTGAACACCCCTGTAGACACCTCGTTTAGAACCAAGCACATATTAAAATCAGCGAACCTAAGAAAAATCCTCAAAATTCGTTGCAAATTCTTTCAGGTCCATTGAAATTGAACCCACAATCAACATTTCGTACCCTGATTGAACCCACAGTGCATAATTCGTACCCTGTCCGAACCAGTCGTGGATCGAACCAGAATTTCAAACCTTGTCCCTTTCAAACTTGAACCAAGGGCCTAAAACCAGCGAACTAGTAACTTAGGTTATAAGCACTGTTATAGCCACCAATAGTTGGAGGCCTAGACAGGACTTAGAATCAAGCACGACTCTCTGCAAGTGAGGATGAAAGATCCCTTACCAATTCTGCCCTGAATTTTTCAGTTTTGCCCTCTTGCCATAATGTCAAACAATTGTTTTGCATGGTCTGATTTGGTTTTGCTGATTGTTTGTTTGAGTTTCATTGCAAAATCATAGAGGAAAGCATAGAAATGAAAAAGAACTATTGCATAAGTGAAAGACAACAATTGCAACTCAATAGAACCCCTTTTTTTCAACTATATCAGATCTGATTACAAGTTTCAGAGGTTTGATATACATTAAATCAGACTGTAACAACAGTCTAAAACCCTTATATAATGCAATATTTGACTACCCAAAATGATAAACACATACCCAGATATATCGCTCCAATTGTAGCTTGATTATTAAAGTTCATGAATCACTTCGCTGTTACAACCTACGGTATGGCTGAATGATCAAAATATGTGTTGTAGAGGATCACCAATAGGCTGGAAATAATGATAAAAATCAGGAACATCAACCTTTTACCAAACCTTAGGTGCCTCCCAAAATAAAAGCAACCTTGATCAAAACTCCACGAATAAGGTACCAAATCGAAGATAAATTGTTGCCATGGAAGAATATGCAATAAAATCAAATACCCTGTGCCTTAGCTGCCATAAACTATCAAAATCTGTAATTATTTTCTAAACTCCCTGCTGCAATCAATTCTAAATGCCCTGTAATGAAGTCCAATGATGCCCAAATGGAAACTCAAAGTAGATTTCCCTGTTCTGTGAACTGGGTTTTCGTCCAATCCACTATCCTCCAAAGGCGTTGACCTATATGGTGAAACCCTCTTCCAAGAGCTCAAAAATTGCATGCTCAAAAAAGAGCCCAACACTTTCACTATGAGCGCAATAAAATATCCTCCTGTTACAAAAGAAAACCTTTTCAACTTGAACGGTCCCATAAGGCAAACTTTTTCACTTTATCTCTTGATTCACCAACTGAACTCCAAACTGAAGGACTCGTAAGGCTCCCAGCTAAACTCCCCAACCCTCGGTTGGGTCCCCTAACCTTTCTGCTGACCCACGGGAACCCTAATAGTAGGCCAACCTCCACTATAGTCTGAGTTGCCCAAGGAAGGGACAATAGGTTCAACTCTAATTTTCCAAATATATAAGAAATTTAGTCAAACTTCTTTGATGATCTACATGTTGTAGAATTGGCTCCAATTTTGGTAGAAGCTGTGTTGGCTGACAATAGCTCAACTGAATGGCACCTTGGTTCTGCAAGGTGATGTGACCTTGATTAAAGAGTTCCCTTTGGTCAACAAATATAGTTATTAGTTATAGAAGTCGAATCTATCATTGCAACTTCTTTTCTTATTCTTCTTTTGATGTAAAATAAAGAATATCAAAATAATCTGCATAGAAAATATCTTCTTGTATCCAAGATGCAAGAAATATTCCTTGATTATACAATGAATATTCTCTGAAGTTTTGGGGCAGCCGCTTCTGACTGAAATTTGGGATGTCTAAAATTACTTATCTCATCCAGGTTCCTTTGAGTTTTGATCATTAGGATATGCATGAAATACATCTCCAACCTACTAGATCTGTTGATATTGAAGTCAACCTTTCTTGCCAAATTACAATTCCTACTTCTTTAGTTGTAACCAAAATTTACATAAAACGTTTATTAACACCAAGTGTGAGACATATTTGACTTATCTTTGATGAAACTAGCCCAAATTACTACCATTTAACAAACATTGCTCATATTTTCTCACGCTTTATCCAATTGATAGATACTTCTTCAAATTTACAGGTACTCCAACATTTGCAAAATTTAACTTGTTTAAGCAATAATTTAACAACTCTAGATTCACTTTCTCACTAAACTCATACCACATTTGATTTTTTTTTTTAAGGAAAGATAACCTCAGTTTGTTATAGGACCAACAAATAATTTGCACATCTTACTTGTACAACCCTATGATCTTTATCTTTACATAATGTTTTACCCAATCTTTGCATATTTATGTCATTTTTCTGATCATAACTCACCATGTCATTTGTGCTTGTAATCTTTGAAAATGACCTGTCCTCTCACACCAGAAACATTGAATAGATGCAACATTTGGTCTCTGTGCAGATAAATTTGAGTGATGCCCCTGCATCCCAACCAAAATGTTGGGCTCTTTTATTTGTGAACATACAAGTAGTAGTCCTCTTAGTCATATGCATACCAATGGCCACACAATAGGTTCGAGATGCGACTTTGGCCTATCACTTGGAGCCTTGAAGAATTCAAGAGCTCACCTAAAGTGTAACAACTCTCTGAGCACCTTGATAGATCATTTGTTGAGACATTAAAAGGTGATGTGGTGTCATTCAAGAAGGTATTGGCTGGTGTATACATTTGCACAATTTTACTATGCTTCGCCATTTATGGTTATAGATTCTTGAAAGATTACATGGTAATAGAGATCTTAAAGATTGTTCACACCTACCATTACACAATTCTCATCAAGGCATATAATAGTTCAAGACTACATGTAATGCACCGAATTTTACTAGGGACAAAACGTGCATAAGATGGCCAACAAAATTTTCACCTTAAACAATTGCAACACAACACATAAATATCCTATATGTGTGGAAGATATGTCTACATAACGCACTAGTAGATATTACAATATCTCAATCTACAAAGAATGACTTGCACATTGATGTGTTGGTTGCAACTATGCTCACAAGTAAACCTATGTTACCAAATCCATGGGCCAAACTTACAGATTTGGATCTAATTTGGTCTAGATTTGGGATACAATTTAGTGCGGTAGGGATTTGTAAGATATTTTTGACATATATGAAGGCAATTTTTTTTAAGTCATTTTAGAAGGTTAGGTTTGTCCTTGAAGGGTTGGTCTTGTAGTGCATCACTTGCCATAGTTTGTGGAAGTTGTATCCCAAAGTGGCTCATAGACTACATTGAGGAAATCCATCATGCTTGCCTTCTATGAGCTTTCTTTTAATAAAAAGCAATAAAATCCCAATTACCTCCTCACAAGGGTCTTTCCTCATCAAAAGAAATGGCCACTATTGAAATGGCGAAAAAGTGATATTTTAGAGATTTCACTTTAGGGTTGGGGCACTTTTCCTAACATTTCATTTATAATTTGAGTTTGTGGGGGTTTGATGGATTTGGACAAGATTTAGGATTGACTTACAACCTGAAAGGTGAGTCAACCTGCCTTTGACCAAATTTAGAATGGATTTTGGAATGAAATGCAATGATTTAACTAGGCTAATGATGCAAATAACTATTCTGATGCAAAAACAATAGATCCAGAAAGTCACAGACAAATTTAGACTTCAGAAATTAGACTGAGCAGAGTTTTGTGCACTTGTGATATAAATTTGGGGCTGAAAATGGAGGACTACGTCACTCAGGGCAACGGTGTCCTTGTGATTGAATTCCAGATCTGATTTCATAGTCCTTTGGAGCCAGATAAGAGCCTTCTTTCTTTTGGTGTCGCACTATCGGATCTTTGTCGGGTGTCGAGATAACTGAGTTTCTGTATGTCGTCAAGTTGTAGGGTTTGAATGTGTAATAACCCCCTCCAATATGGGTTCATTTGTAAATGTTTCACTAGCTACTTGTTGAAAATGTTGTCACTAATGTCAAAGGAGACGTTATGAATGTCTTCGCTGAAAAATAGATTGGTCAAAGGTTTTACAAGGAGAACTCAATTCAATTTCTATGTTGGTCGACGCCTAATCTTTATGGCAGCACTAATTTTGATGAAGAACTAATGCCTCCCATGTCTTAGCACCCAAGACAAAGACTGACATAAATGCAACTAAATACCTATGATAAATTAGCTCTCCATTTTGGTGTTTCCTGCTGGCCGACTATATCCATAATATGCTTTAAATTCTATAAGTATTGTTGGTCGACTATATTCTTACATCGATATTAAAAAGTCTATTATAGCAGAAAATATGATAAATAGAGAGCAGCAGTCATCATAGAAGCAATTACAATAAGAACCGCAGTCATTATTCAGAAGGCAGTGATTAAAATATAATATGCAGCACTTGAGTTTATTTAGACAGCAATTACATTTGAAATGGAAGCATTCAAGACAATTGTCAAGATCATAAAGCAGCATTTAAGTTCATGGAGGGTAGCAATTCAGTTACAAGGGCAGCGCTTATGTTTAGGAAGGAAGTAATTAAGTTTAAAGACCACAACAGAAAATAATAACGTTTCAAATGGCAGCGATTAGCATAACCAAGAGTTATGTCTTCTTAAAAGGTTGTCTCTTTTCTAAGAGATGTCTCATTTCATAGAGGCATAAAGATATAAAAGGAAAAAGATTTCAAAGCAAAGGATCATGGATTAGTTATGCATATATATATATATATTACTACTCAGGTTTCGAATGTTCCTAAGGAGCCCGTATTCAGCCATTCAAGGGGGTGCATGATTAATCAGCAAATTGAGATATAGCATCCATTATACATCGCATGAATCTAAGATAGCAATCAGAGACAGCGATCTAACAAGGCCTCAGTCTTTTACACCAATAAATCGCATAAGCATATAGACAATTTCAGGCAAAGCAAACCAATAGATGTCTCAGCCACTAGCGTAATGAGAGGCATGATTCTAAATTAATATATCAGGAACAGCCACTATATTCTTGGTCCAATTTACATTATTGATCTAACATTTGAATCAGACTTCTTAAACTAGGATTCATATCCTAAATATATTAAAGTATTTATCAGTTGCTCTTCTTTGTCATCTATTTAAGGTTTTTGGCATATTTTGACATCTTTACATATAAAATTGAAGGCAAACTTAAGATAAGTCTACAAGGGACAACCTCACCTTAATAATATTGGATGACAACCTTTGTCAATCGAATAAGAAATAAATCGAAAACCTATTGATCCAAAGCTTGGGTCATTATAGTGGTATCAGAACTAGTGAACTTGCCACTTGCCTTTGGATAAATGTACGAAAAACTTGATTAATCATTGCACAATAGATATAGATATCAAACCATTGGCAAGAAATCACTCTATGAAGCAGGACACAACAAGCTTAGTAGTGAAGTACAATGAAGGGATGATGACTTGAACACACTTAAAGAGATAGAAGAATGTTTGATCCACATTGAGCAGTCAATTAAGTGTTAGATTATAGCTCTCATACTCCTACAGTAACCACCTTGAATCAGCATAAATGGTTGAGGCATCATGATGAGGAAATCGAGTTATTGGTTACCTCTTGTTTAAGTGATGGTAATGAGAATTTTGGTACCGCTAGTTCCTTATGATGACGACACGATGAAATAGGTATGGCACATGATTGTAGACATTTTCAAAGACCTAGATGACATCAATATTACACATTACTCAAGAAGGATGACCATATTAAAGACATTTGCGGAGATCAGGTTAAGTAACCTTCTTGTGGACTTAGGGTTGCAAGATCTGATCTACAACATGTTCTATCATTCCTTAGTCACAATTGAGAATGTACATGATAATGGTGTGTTTGCAGCCATGAAAGATATTATGATTCTAACTATCTAGGAGAGTGATGTCTTCTCTCGACCCACCATATTTATACTATGGTCTGTTTGGAAACAAGAATGGGTTCCCTCTTCATTGGCATATACATTCTTCCTCGATGTGTTCACACAATGTGAGAAAATATAAAACCTCACTTGGAAAAAGAAGAGCAAGAGAGGATTAATTTAGAAGATGAATGGGAGGAAGTTCCTTTAGTCGTACATACAAAAGATGAATGCAATAAATTACAAGATGTGGAAATTGTTCATAAGGAGGATGATAAATCTTCATACGGTTCTTCTATCACAAATGAAATAGGTACTTGGTTTCATGATGATCACGAGGCAGCCACTAATGAGGAGTCAATACATGAGGAACCAACTAAAAATGATAATGGCTTCACATCTGCTATAGATGATAACTTCTTTCATTTGCATGATGCAGGAGGTTTTTGGTTTGATCACCTAAATGAGCCTATGAAAAATGCATGTGAGATTCCTTTTGATCCTGAGGTTGCTCTTACTCCATCTCAAGGATCATGCATTGAGGATGACATAGAAGGAATTGAAACTATTGATCATAAATCAGATTATGTATAGTCACTTAGGGATAAGGATTTTGGTCCTAGTTCTCCCTCACCTTTTGAGGACATGATTTCCTCTAGTCAGTTTGTTGTTGATGAGAAGAATACTCCTACCGAAAGTGAATCAAAAGAGATATTATATGACATTTCAAGTCACTTGGAGGCAAATAAACAAAGAATTTCGGCATTGGAAGTTGGGAAAAGAGAGTTATGGGTCACAGGAGAAAGAATGGAAAAAAAAGAGTCAACAAAGGCACAAAATTCAGAAGAGGAAAAAGACAAGCAAATGAGGAAGATCTCTTATGAAGCAATGGCAAGCTAAAAGCTAGGGGAATTGATGGATAGTGCTGAAGATGTAGAGAGGGCTCAACAACTGTGTGAATGGTGGAATGAGAAAGCTAAGCATGCCAAGATGGTAGCCGCTCGAGCAAGAGAGAACTTGCAGAAAATTAAGCAAAGGCATGGACACATAGATGAACATGAGATGAGTTTTCAGCATAAGTATTGTAATTCAGATATTGCATCAAGATTTCCACACACCCATCCACTTAGTCAAATTTCTCAACACCTAACGTCGAAGACCTTGGAAGTACATACACCAAAGGAAGAGAATGCAAATAGTTTACTAGTTAAAGGTCATGAGGCCTTTGATCTATACAAGCAAAGAGAAGCTGAATTGATATATGATCAACAAGCATTACGAGATTAAAAAAATCAGAATGAAGTAACTAAATACTTCAAGGATCAAGGAGATCAAGGACGAAATAAGATTAAGGAATTGGACAACATAGATGAGACCTATGACTCGAACCATTGTCCGAAAAATAAAAAAGTTTAGAAATAGATGGGTCTAAGGATAACTTCTAGATTGTTGATAATCCCTTATTTGAAGTTGAAGCGGATGTGACTTATGACAACCCACTTTTTGAGTTGAATAAAGAAGTTCTTCATGAATGTTGTGACGGGATTGAAGACAATTGTAGAATTTGGAACCCTGACACATTTCCTATCAACAAAGTGTTGAGACAAGCTTGGAGTAATGGGAAAAACCCTGGTGATGCTATCACTAACCACTCTCCAATAAAATTGCAAGAGATTGTAATTCATGGTAGGATGATGAATTGGATCCCATCTTTTGGTTAACAATCACGTATTGAATGTTTAGGTTTGGCTAAAAGAAGGGGTTACACTTGAACTATATCTATATCCATACCTCCTATACAAATAGTCATTGTTTTTCCACAGTGAGAACATCAATTTATGATCAAGCGGTTATTGAACCATTGCTAGCTTTTTGGGAGCCAATTGTGACAAGTCCTACAAGTACCATTTAGATTTTCATCTCTACCATAGTGAACAGTAATTCCTACCGACATTCTAGGATATTGCTATCCCATTCTTCCTATAACATTGTGATGGTTGCAATATATTGGAAAACTTGGAATTTTCCACTTAACACCTTGAGAGAATTTGTAGAAATTTTGATTCTATCGATGAATCGATTACTAATCAAGAATAAGTTTGACAGTGACCTCATCAGCAAGGATTTACAACAAATACTCTTTGGAATTTCATGAGGGATGGAGGCAAATTGAACGTGAAGATTAGACGATTGAAATCAGAGTAGTGCAACATCAACGTGATGGTACTTTTCTAAGACTGACTTGGAATCCTGGAATCATTTGGGATTTAATAGTTGATGAATTCACTTATGATGATGTTTGGAAACCTATTCCTATAAAGTTAAAGTTTGAAATTGTCATGTCCTCGAAATTGCGATATGTTAGATAGTAAAGTTATCCAATTGATATTACATAATTATAATTGTCCAAGACAATATTATACTTATGAGTATTATTAAAAACGTCATAAACATTATTATGATATAGTAGATATTAAAGTATACAAAATTAGTACAAAATATAAACATATATAAATATTGACAATTTAAATGATATAATAAATACTAAAATATATATATATATATATATTAATATAAAACACTATAATGATATTATGCAATCAATGTATTAATTGTAATTATAATAATAATAAGAATACCCAATAAGGAGCAATAATAAAATAAATGATGCATCTTGTAAATAATGGCAGCCTGACAAATATTGAAGAGTCTGCTACCGCTGAGAAGAGACACCATCTTTGACGCATACAAAGGGTGGTGAGTGGGTTCTCAATAGGGAAGGAAGAAAAAGTAAGGAAAGTATCATCGTGACAGGAGGAAGAAAAAAACATTCGCTAGAACAAAGGCGTCTGTCTACAGATCAGTGGAGCTTACACAATCATGGGATTTGATTCATTTAGAGCATTCTGCTATCGGGGTTACTCTCTCTGTGGAGCATCGTTGGTACTTCATTATCATTGGTATTTTGGTGGACGCTTATATCTCCGAAGATCTGCCAAAACGCGCCAGAACTGGTTCCCTAGGTATCGTGCGTATACTGGAGGTTTGATCATACGCTGGACATTGAGAAATCCTGAATGGTGCCCATTCATATAATCATTGCCGTCTGGCGGCATATGAGGTCATAGTAATTGTTTAAAGCTGGAATATTTATATTATATCGATCCTTTGAACAAGTGATTCGCATATCGTGGCGGGAATAATTTGGAGGTATCGAGTTAGATGTTTGTGTCTATTGAGTTGGGTGATGAGAGTCTACGCTATTCATGACCGTTGCACTCCAATCCGGCTGCCTGGGTGTTTGTTTCATACCGGCAAATAAAGAACTATGTGCTCTGGTATATTCGGGTTTATCGGTAGAGTTTGAAGATGATGTGGTTAGTTTTATTGGGCTATTTGAATGCCCCTTGAGTTTATTTACTCTCATGTTTTGCATTTCGGGATTTCAAATCTTTTGAAGATGTGGCTATCATTAGTATCGAAGATTGCATCCTTGCTGGCATAAAGGAAAGAAGTTGTGAGCCGACATTTGGAGGCGTTATTATGAAACGTCTATCTCCACAAGGAGACTATTGACTTGGTGAAGACAAGGTTTAGGCCAATACCAGAAAGGAACATTACATATATATAAGGCAAACAATCACCATTGTCGAAGGTAGAGATCGAAAACAAAAGAAGTAAACACGCAAGAGCCTGCAGACACATCCTGGTTCTATCGATTGCAGGAAGACACACAAAGGTAAGTACTTCCAACTGCTTGCAGAAATTATGAGTTAAGTTTCCAAGAATGCAAATTGTTGCCTACAGGAACTACAACGTAATGTCTAACTTAGTTCTTATCAGCTTAAATGTCAGCAAATGTCTCTGATCTGTGATGATTAGGAAATCAATTAAATATAATATGGATTGTAGGCATTGCAAGGTGAAATAACATATTTGCAATCAATAGATATGTATGTATGTTTCAACAGTTTGAGTTCATGTTGCAAGATAGTGAATAGTAGATTCCACTTATAATAAATGGATATTATTTATCAATATCACAATAATATTGCTTATAGCAATTATTGTACCTTGTTAAGATATGATGACTTTACTATGAGAATAGACTTCGGGCCAAAATTCCCTTTCACTAGCACTCAATAAGGATAGGGAGTTTGTGGAGGGAAAGGGTGGTAAATCGGTCCATTGATGGACGGTCCCAAGACAGGTAGGAAACCTTGAGGGAGTCCAATTTGAGATTGTGCACGCGCCCTTGGCACAGTAAACCTACCATCCAAAGAGGTTAGCAAAGAGGAAACAAGGCGAAGATATATTCCGATGAAGAGTAATAAGTCATATCAGATTATGTTAGTTGTGGACTAGTTGATAATAATGCATTTCATTTATCTTGTTCTTAAAATATTCAATCTGAGATGGTATAATTTAATCTTGAACAAGGAACTATGTGTATTTGTGGGTAATGCATGACGTGTGTAGGTTTTCAAGACAATTACATGTGCGAAATTATGATTGGTAAGTACAAAATTCCTTACCCTAATTTGTGCATTTTATGTCTCTAATATGGGGACATTATAATTGGTATCAGAGCATGTTCCTGCCATCCTGTGTATACTACGTGTGCCTTACATTTATTCCAATGTGTACTTTGAGGTAATGTATGTGTATTCAAAGGTTTACCTTGTGACTTATATGTCTTCGTTTTAATATATGTTCATGTGAATACTTTGTATTGCATGTACGCTTCATACTCGTGTGTATACTTGATGCCCTTGGGATGGTGGATGAGACAACAGTGTAGTATGGGATGCACCGAATCCCCTCCCCTATTGTGTGACGGTATACTTCATTCGATTATATTCATATTTGAGTCTTGTGATTGTATTTGAGTGCATACTCCATGACCTTACAGTTGTATTCAAATGTGTACTCTATGATTGTAATTGTATTCGAGTGTATACTCCGTGACTTGTATATGTATTCGAGTGTATACTCCATGACGCATTTGTATACCTTGTGACCTTGAATTCAAGTGTGCACTTCATGACGATGTATTCAAATGTGTACTCTATGACCTTGTATTTGCTGTGACTTGTATTCAAGTGTATACTTTATGACTTAGATGTAGTCATACGTATGCTTTGTGACTTCATGCACTCGTGCATATACTTCATGATCTTATGATGTTTTTGTTTCATAGGACATGCTTAGCATCTTACTTGTCCACTTCATGACAGATGTACTCTAATACACGACTACTCTGCTCTTAAATGTATACTTTGTGTTGCGTAATTCAGGCCTTATATGTATTTGTTGAGTGTATCTATGAGCATTCTTATACCTATGCTCTACATGTATGATCATTTTGTGCTTTATGTATATTCAAATGAATGTTTCATATTGTGTATTGAATGCATGATATGCTTCTATTCCATGCATAGAAGTAAAATTGAGTGTACGTGAATGCTCTACATATTCATTTCTTATATAATGTAATGACCCTGCTCAAATCTGACCTCAAAATGCTGATAAAAAGCTCAAGGTATTTTGTCAAACAATTCATATGCAAACTTCCAGCTTGCTGGTCTGAGTTATCAGTCTGATATAAATGCTTGTAATTGATGACAAATGCATAGGAAATGTTTACAAATGATTTCTATAATGCCTAAGCTATAATCTCAATGCATAGATGACTTCTTTTTAAACCTTCCTCATGCATATATATAATTTCTAAATGCAAATCAGTCTCCTACAGCCAAGTGACATTATGTCAAACAGTTGGCATACATCCTAATATACTGAATATAGTTCTTCTAACATTGACATTTCATCAAACAAGTGATATGCAATGTCTAACTCCTTAATTGACCACAATATTTCAATACAATGATATAATGTTTTGGCCAAGACTCTTGGCATAGAATGTGATATGAAGCAATGACAAATCTGATGGAAATAACTCCTACAGCTGAAACTATGATCAATGTAATGCTACTATATTTCCTTTGAAAGATACAATGCTAAATTCACTGTTGAAGTGCCAAAACTGAAGCAACACAATGACTAATAAGAACCTGGACATTAGATGGCTGCCTGGGCATTAAGTTCGATTCTCTCTTCTCTTGATGTATTTGTCATCTAGCAAGTGGCGCCCAGCATCTCTATCACCCAGCAATACTCCTTGAATTTTATTGGAATTTATCTGTCCTCCAAACTGAAAATCGCACCTTCATCTCAGCCGCCCCTGCTACTGCAAATTAGAAATTATGTGCTGCTGTAAAGACGTCCTTCTAGGTCTTAAACTCGTCACCCATGTACCTTCAAATTGGCGCTACAGCTGGGGAGTCCAATTGATGCACACAAAGGCTTCCTTGACCAAAGTCGTGGTCCCTAGAAGCTTGCCAGCATGTCTGGTAAAAACAGATTTTAATATCTAAATGAAATGCCTGCAAGTCGACCCTAGTAGATGAAGACTTTCACCACAAAAATGTCTTCAATTCCAAGCTCCAATTGATGCCTTCAAATATCTCCAATTCACACTACTCAAAATTTGGCCATGGGCCATGAAATTTTGCTTTGAAGTACAAAGTAGAAAGTCTGAAGCAACTTTCTCAACTTTGCAACCCTTCAAGAGATATTTCACTCCCTCAGTTATGCTATCAATAGGAAGTTTCCGTTTACTATGATAAGAAGCAATCTGCAGAAACCCCTTGGCTCCACAAGATGAATTATCAAATATCAACTTCAAATCTGGATGCCTAGAAGCTTAGACAACCCATCTATTTATTCTTTTTCTCCAATTCCTCCAGAAGCTTCTAGAATATTATTTTTATTTTTATTAAGTGACTTTATAATATATTTTAAAATTCAAGTCACTTTATTAAATTAATTAAATATAAGGTCACCTCATAATATTAATTTATTTGATAACCTTATAAATAATTAACTTAATACCACTTTTAATTTAATTAAAATAACTAATTAGTCATCCTCATAAGATAATCATTATTTTGGACAACTTAATTAATTAAATTAATTAAATCAAACTACCTCCAAAATGGGGACATTACATATAATGACTAAATGCTTCTCGCTCTATGAGTGTAAATTCCTATATGTAAATACTTCATGCCTTGTGTATTCGAGTCAGTGTATGCTCCATGTATTTCTCATGGCTTGTACGGCTTATGTGTGTTCAAAGGTATGATTCATATCTTATGAGTGTGCCACATGTCTTACATACTTGCTTTATGCCTGATGTGCTTTAGCATGTTTACTGCATGTGTATATTTCTGTTATGTATGTTCTATTTCTTGAGTGTAGACTTCCGATTGAACATGTATACCTCTCCAAGTGTATTTGCACACCTTGAGTGTATTAACACGCCTTACTCGTAAATTCCTAAGTGTATGTAATAATGTATCATAGCTTGCGAGTGATTATATTTGATGTGCCTTCAGCTTGATTGTTTCATGAAAGCTTTGTGTGTGATTAATCCATGTTCGATACATGAGTGCCTTCTTAATACCTTGAATAGGCTTCGTAACGTGACTTATGTATCTTTCAACATGTTAGTAGCTTCATTTCTGAAGTGATTGTGGCTTACAATATCTTATGTGCCTACCTTGTAACTGTTTCATGTATGACCATTTGCCCCATGTATGATATGTATTTAACATGGGTGAATGCGTACCTATTGTATGCTGTTGAAATATTTTCTCAATATCTGACGTGTATTCAGCATATGTGATCCATGTGAATGCTTGCACGTGTATGCCTTTTGCCTTGTATAAGTGTATGACTATATATGTATTCATGTGTGCTAATACGAATACTTCATGCTTCATGTGTCCTCATGTTTGAATGCCGGTATTTACTTTGTGTTATGATCTACATATCTCATGTGTATTCATGTATGATCTGGCCAACGTATACTACAATGTCTTGTATGTATTTCTATGACTTATGAGTTATCTTCTATTCTCAAGTGAATGATTCATGCTTATACGTATACTACATGACTCCGTGAAGTTACTACTTACATCAAATGTATTACAAATACTCCATGCATATGTTTCATGAGTTTATGAAATGCTTCACTTCTTCTATATACTTAGATGTTTGCTTATGTCTTAAATGCTTTCGACATATTTACTCCATGAGTACTCTTCTCGTGCATGTGGGTGTTTGATTCATGCCTCGTGTTTTCGAATGCAATTCAAGACCCGCGTGTATAGATGTATGACACTTACCTTTGTATTCTAGGGAATGATCCTTACCTAAAGTGATTGCCTCATGTCTTATATGGCTATGATTCATACTCTAAGTGTCTTCAAATGTGGCTCATGAATTCAAGTGTATTCAAGTATGACTTATGTATTCAAGTGCCTTTTGGTGGATACATTGCGACTTACTTTACAATTTATGTGTGCTCATGCGACTAGTATTCTTGTGCATACCTTGTACCTTACTTGTATTCATGTGAATATCTTGCGACTTGCGTGCACTCACTATGAGACTTATGGTAACCCACATATATTTATTTTTCATTAGGGAGTTCCATGTGTTGCTTCATTCCAGATGTGTCTTAAAACAAGATTACTCTAGGGTGTCTTATGCTTAAAGGGATTGATTGAAATTTGTTGCCTAATTGCTTCTTGAGTGGCAAGCTATGACTATTGAAGTAGAAGATGTTTTTGATTGTGATTGCTTGAGGACAAGCAATCTTGGGTGGGGAGGACTGTCATGTCCCCAAAATTGTGACATGTTAGATAGTAAAGTTATCCAATTGATATTACATAATTATAATTGTCCAAGACAATATTATAATTATGAATATTATTAAAAACGTCAAACATTATTATGATATAGTAGATATTAAAGTATATAAAATTAGTACAAAATATAAACATATATAAATATTGACAATTTAAATGATATAATAAATACTAAAATATATATATATATATATATATATATATCACACTATAATGATATTATGCAATCAATGTATTAATTGTAATTATAATAATAATAAGAATACCCAATAAGGAGTAATAATAAAATAAATGATGCATCTTATAAATAATGGCAACCCGACAAATATTGAAGAGTCCGCTACCGTTGAGAAGAGACACCATCTTTGACGCATACAAAGGGTAGTGAGTGGGTTCTCAATAGGGAAGGAAGAAAAAGTAAGGAAAGTATCATCGTGACAGGAGGAAGAAAAAAACATTCGCTGGAACAAAGGTGTTTGTCTATAGATCGGTGGAGCTTACACAATCATGGGCTTTGATTCATTTAGAGCATTCTGCGATCGGGGTTATTCTCTCTGTGGAGCATCATTGGTACTTCATTATCATTGGTATTTTGGTAGACACTTATATCTCCGGAGATCTTCCAAAACGCACCGGAACCGGTTCCCTAGGTATCGTGCGTATATTGGAGGTTTGATCATACGCTGGACATTGGGAAATCCTGAACAGTGCCCATTCATATAATCATTGCCGTCTGGCGGCATATGAGGTCGCAGTAATTGTTTAAAGCTGGAATATTTATATTATATCGATCCTTTGAACAAGTGATTCGCATATAGTGGTGGGAATAATCTGGAGGTATTGGGTTAGATGTTGTTTGTGTCTATTGAGTCGGTTGATGAGAGTCTACGCTATTCATGACTGTTGCACTCCAATCCGGCTGCCTGGGTGTTTGTTTCATACCGACAAATAAAGAACTATGTGCTCTGGTATATTTGGGTTTATCGGTAGAGTTTGAAGATGACGTGGTTGGTTTTATTGGGCTATCCGAATGTCCCTTGCGTTTATTTTCTCTCATGTTTTGCATTTCGGGATTTCAAATCTTTTGAAGATGTGGTTATCATTAGTATCGAATATTGCATCCTTGTTGGCGTAAGGAAAGAAGTTGTGAGCAGGCATTTGGAGGCATTATTATGAAATGTCTATCTCCACAAGGAGACTATTGACCTGGTGAAGACAAGATTTAGTCCAATACCAAAAAGGAACATTACATATATATAAGGCAAACAATCACCATCGTCGAAGGTAGAGATCGAAAACAGAAGAAGTAAACACGCAAGAGCCTGCAGACACATCCTGGTTCTATTGACTGCAGGAAGACACGCAAAGGTAAGTACCTCCAACCGCTTGTAGAAATTATGAGTTAAGTTTCCAAGAATGCAAATTTTTGCCTATAGGAACTCCAGTGTAATGTCTAACATAGTTCTTATCAACTTAAATGTCAACAAATGTCTTTGATCTGTGATGATTAGGAAATGAATTAAATATAATATGGATTGTAGGCATAGCAAGGTGAAATAACATATTTGCAATCAATAGATATGTATATATGTGTCAATAGTTTGAGTTCATGTTGCAAGATAGTGAATAACATATTCCACTTATAATAAATGGATATTATTTATCAACATCACAATAATATTGCTTATAGCAATTATTGTACCCTGTTAAGATATGATGACTTTACTACGAGAATAGACTTCGGGCCAAAATTCCCTTTTGCTAGCACTCAATAAGGATAGGGAGTTTGTGGAGGGAAAGGCTGGTAAATCGGTCGATAGGTAGGAAACCTTGAGGGAGTCCAATTTGAGATTGTGCATGCGCCCTTGGCACAGTAAACCTACCATCCAAAGAGGTTAGGAAAAATGAAACAAGGCGAAGATCTATTCCAATCAAGAGTAATAAGTCATATCAGATTATGTTAGTTATTCACTAGTTGATAATAATGCATTTCATTTATCTTATTCTTAAAATATTCAATTTGAGATGGTCTAATTTAATCTTGAACAAGGAACTATGTGTATTTGTGGGTAATGCATGACGTGTGTAGGTTTTCAAGACAATTACATGTGCAAAATTATGATTGGTAAGTACAAAATCCCTTACCCTAACTTGTGCATTTTATGTCTCTAATATGGGGAAATTACAAAAATCTTCAAGGGACGTTTTTCGAAGGAAATGGTGCATCATTCGATTGTTCTTCTTCTTGGTAGTTTTCAGGAGATCATCTTTAACCTCTGATCAACAAGTTCATGTTTGGACTGGATGGTGCTACCAACCTTGGGAACTAGGAATTCTTATGATGAATATATTGGACATGGATTGGCTTCCTGGTGTGATGGAGTCTAATAAACTCGGTGAGTTTAATGACATCAACATGAAGCAATGGATATGTGTGGAAACATCCTACAGACTTATTTAGGACCTTGGTATGGACATAAAGATTTAAGATTGCTTGTGGGAAAAGCAATTTGCAAGAAGGGCAGACTGTAATAACCCCCCTCCAATATAGGTTCATTTGTAAATGTTTCACTAGCTACTTGTTGAAAATGTTGTCACTAATGTCAAAGGAGACGTTATGAATGTCTTCACTGAAAAAAAGATTGGTCAAAGGCTTTATTTACAAGGAGAACCCAATTCAGTTTCTACGTTGGTCGACCCCTAATCCTTATCGCAACACTAATTTTGATGAACATTTATTATACAAAGATGGCTGACTCCTCCCATGTCTTAGCACCCAAGACAAAGACCAACATAAATGCAACTAAATACCTATGATAAATTAGTGCTCCATTTTGGTGTTTCATGCTGGCCGACTATATCCATAATATGCTTTAAATTCTATAAGTATTCTTGGTCGACTATATTCTTACATCGATATTAAAAAGTCTATTATAGCAGCAACTATGATAAATAGAGAGCAGCGGTCATCATAGAAGCAATTTCTATAAGAACCACAGTCATTATTCAGAAGGCAGTGATTAAAATATAATATGCAGTACTTGAGTTTATTAAGACATTAATTACATTTGAAATGGAAGCATTCAAGACAATTGTTGAGATCATAAAGCAGCGTTTAAGTTCATGGAAGGTAACGATTTAGTTACAAGGGCAGCGCTTATGTTTAGGAAGGAAGTAATTAAGTTTAAAGACCGCAGCGATTAGCATAACCAAAGAGTTATGTCTTGTTAAAAGGTTGTCTCTTTTCTAAGAGATGTCTTGTTTCATAGAGGCATAAAGATATTAGAAGGAAACAGATTTCAAAGCAAAGGATCATGGATTACATATATATATACTCAGGTTTTTAGTGCTCCTAAGTCAATATTCAGCCATTCAAGGGAGTGCATGATTAATCAGCAAATTCAGATATAGCATCCTTTATACATCACATGAATCTAAGATAGCAATTAGAGACAACGATCTAACAAGGCCTCAGTCTTTTACACCAATAAATCGCATGAGTATATAGACAATTTCAGGCAAAACAAACCAATAGATTTCTCAGTCACTAGCATAATGAAAGGCATGATTTTAAATTAATATGTCAGGGACAGCCACTATATTCTTGGTCCAATTTACATCATTGATCTAACATTTGAATCAGACTTCTTAAACTAGGATTCATATCCTAAATATATTAAAGTCTTTATCAGTTGCTCTTTCTTTGTCATCTATTTAAGGTTATTGGTAAATCTATAAGGGACAACCTCACCTTAATAATATTGGATGACAACCTTTGTCAATCCAATAAGAATTAAATCAAAAATCTATTTATTTGGAGCTCGGGTCATTACAAAATGCAACAATGAAGAATTAACCTTCAAGCTTCTCCCAATCTTCTTCAGATTTGGAACTTGCACATTCAAAGAGAGAGGAAGGGTTGTGCCATATAAGGGCTTGCTTTGGTCAAACCCTGTGTTGGTGTTTCCACCTCCACAATGTCAATGTCAATGAAAGAGTGCTTATCCTTTTGAGGGATAGAAGCTAAATGATAAATAAATGATGATTCAACAATGAGCTGCAACCTCACCACTCAAAAATGGCTTCCTTGAAGGATTGAAGTCATACAAATCTCCTCAAGACTTGATTGTTGTTGGCTTGATTTGCTTGAAGACCTATGCAGGTTAGATCTCACAAACAATATGATAACATAAACATGAACAAACTCACATACAATTTGACATGATGCTTTGATATTGAATTGTTGCAATAAATTTGCTCTTGAATGCTCTTGACTTGATCTTGATTGTTTTATATGATTTCCAATATTTTCCAATTAGTTTTCAAATGATGAAATGACTAGGTATTTATAGGCATTTAATCTAATTTCCCAAAAATTAAATTCCGATAGCCAACATTTGACATTTGAAATTCAAATAATAAATTTCTGCCCTTGACATATAAAATTTTGGAGGCAAAAAGGGGGACCAAGTCACTTAGGGTGACTTAGTCTTAGCTGTATTTTGTAAAGTGTAAATTGTCGGGAGAAAAATATTAAATGTTTGCATTGGTTTTGTAAATCGGTTTTCTTGATAAATGTCCAAATGAGCCATAGAACACATAATGTAGGAAATTAGGTGTACATTTAGGTGCATGCACTTAAGGGGGAGCAAAACATACTGTGAAATTGCCAAGGGTGACAATTTACGACACCACATTTAGTCCCCACTTTAGTGAGTGTATGAACTTATGCTTAGACTCACACTAAAGTAGAAAATACGCCAAGAGGTGTCCGATTGTCTAAATGTAGGGGAAGTGTGCAAGCCCCTAGGATTCAAGATCCTATGGCAAACCAACATAAGCACAAAGGAACACACATTTGATGTGAAATGCAATATGAAAAACACGAAGCATACGCGATGAAGATACATAACATAACATAATGAACACAAACATAACATAATGAACACAAACATGATGTCAACATAATTGAAACACGATGGAAACATGTAGCATACAATTAATCACAAAACAAAAACACAAAGTTAGTACTAAAAGGGATTCCATTTGGTAAGGCAAAGAGACCTTAGTCTTAAATTTGTCTCAAGACCAAACGCCATCCATCGAATGTGTTGCTTAAACAAAATGGTGCTCTCATAAGGATGTAAAATCACTTATGAGCTACAAAGATCTTGCTTTAGGAAGCACATAAATTTTAACGTCCAAGAGGAGAAATGACAAACTCACCTGCGAAGGTGCATAAAGTCCAAAGGGACGAACAAGACTCACCTAAGAAGGTGCATAAACATCTAAGGGTACGAATAAGACAATTTAACATCCAAGGGGACGAATTGATAACCACGTCTCAGGGGCATTATAAACAACACCACCACCAAGGGGGTATGTCAATAAGTCAAATCTCACAAGACGTGTATGAAATGGATAGGGGTAATATATGCCCCCCCTTAAAATGCAACATACTTGCTATGTTGGTATTTTAAGGAGAAAAGAATGCACACCTTCAAAACTAGATATCCTTGCCCCCCAAGTGTGGAGACAAAGACAACCACACAAGAGACTATTGTGTTGCTGCCATGGAAAATATGGTTGCACTTAAGATTGTACCACCATGAATGGCAATTAGCAAACACATAAAGCTACAAATTCCACATAGTGAGGAGCAACACCATAGGATAAAGATCATCATTGTTTAGAGTGATTAGGTGCATCATTACATGGGAGAGCACCATAATCACTAAGTTGTTGAATTTTATTACTCAAGGCCTGACATTCGTTGGTAGAATGACCATGCACTCGCTGGTATGCATAGAATGATTTTTTGTTGTAAAATTTCTTTCATGTTTTTGGAGGGAGAGATATCAAGCGAGCTTTGAGAAGCCTCGACAAAATATGCTCTTGATCATAGTAGGAGACATTTCTTTCTTTGGTGAAGAAAATCTTGCTCGCTTACCACAAGATGTCATACATATAGTAGATGATAAAGCATTAGATGAAGATGAGGATGAAGGTTGGAAACCTAGACTCTGTTTGGAAAAGTACATTATAGACTTCACCTGGTTCCTATCATTTTTTTCCATTTTTGCATTATATCCATTTTTAGAAAGAATTTTGTATCCAAGGCCATAACATTCTTCCAACTCAGATGAAGAAATTGTATCTACATGCTTCTGAGAAGAATCGGCTTTTCCTCAAGCACACAAATCCTTTTTAAGTTTTTTAAAGTTAGGCATTTTACACTCATGATGGACGGAAGTTAAAGAGCCCCCATCACCATCATGGGGTGATGTTTTTGAATTTGTTGATGTAGAACTAGATTGAGCAAATGAAACAAAAGACTCTTTATGTTTAGATTATGAGATTTTGTACTCCCCCATAAAGGAGGGTGGAAAATCTAATGAACCCCAATCATCATCTAAGAGTTTTGTTACAGATGACATACAATCAGAATTATCATCAATTTGTATCGGTTCTTTGGACTTTGATGGCGAGATTTTAGACTCCCCTTTGAAACAAGGTGTAAAATCTAACAGACCCCAATCGTCATCCAAAGATTTCATCATGGGCAAAACACATTCTTCTTTGTGTTGGACATGTATGGGTTCTACTTTTGAAGTTGGAATCAAAGTATTAAGAGAGTTGGAAGTGTCATGAACTTATGATTGTCTTGAACTTGTGAATTATAGCTTTGTTCATCTCTTGTTATTATATTCATACTTCATCTCACGGTGGAGTGTAGATGGGACTCCCTTCATGGCATGAATCCACGGTCTACCTAGGAAAAGATTGTATGAAAGAGGTTCTGGCATGACATGGACAGGGGTGGGCAAAACCATGGGCCCTACCTTAATGGGTAGTGTGATCATTCCTAATGGTTGCTTATTAACATTGTCAAAGCCATGAATATTAACATCATTAGGTTCTATAAGATTCTTGTCCGCACCAACCTTATCTAGAAGATCGATGCTACAAACATTAAGATCCACTCCATTGTCTGTGAGAGTATGTCTAACTCTAGTTTTATTAATGGTCACCATTATCATTAAAGCTTCATTTTGTTTTGGATCTCAAGCGGGGTAATTCATGTTGGGGAATGTATATCCAACTTTGTCACTTGCACACAATCAAACAAGGCTGCTACATCAATCGGTTTAACAAAACTTGGGACATCAATTTTTTGCAAAGCCCGTTGGAGCATCCTGTGGTATGTAGATGATGTTTGAATCAAATCCCAAGGAGAGATTTTGGTTGGAGTATTATGAAGTTGCTCAACAAGATCATATTCTTTACCACTATGTTGAGGAATGTTATATGTGTGAGCAACTGCATGATAACTTGGTTGTTGTGACACATGATTACTAGTGAGTTGTTTTGCAAAGTTTAAGATATGGCCAGGAGGTTTAGGAGGTCCTATAATGAGAGGTGATTTAGGAGGTCCAATAATTAGAGGAGTTTTAGGAAGTCCAATAATTAAAGGAGATCCAATTGTCAATTGTGCGTTCATAACCTTAATTGAGTTAACTACTTGTTGATGATCTTCTATCGATGGGGGATCTAGTGTCACCTTAGCATCTTCATTTATGCAATCCATCTTATTATCTTTTGAAAGAAATGTATCAATGATTTCATCCTCTTGTGCCACAATATCTTCCCAAGTAGGAGAGCTGTTGGGAGAGAAACAAACAAGATTCTCATGACACTTAATGATTGGATCCTCTAACACCAAGATACCTTCTTCACAAGTAGGTGAGATATCGGGAGAAGAACAACTATGACTGTTACGATTGTCAATGGTTGCATTCTCTTGCACCAAAACATTCTCACAAGCGGGGGAGATGTTGGGAGATGAATGAAGATTAGGCAAAGTGATATTAATAAATGTGTCAATGATTTCCTTCTCTTGTTCCAAGATACTCTCACAATTAAGAGAGATATTGGGAGAAAAGCTGACACGATTGTCATGAGTATTAGTGATTGCATTTGTTAGAATGTTAGAAGCCTTAGTGGACGATCTAGGTGAGATGAAGTCCCTAAGGGCATCATCTAACAAAAAGGCTTGGTAGGTATATAATGCACTTGTGGAAAGAGATTTAACATGATCAGATTACTATGCTTTCTCCAAGAATAATCATTAATTCCCAATTTCAATTTGTGTTTATGCGTGTTAAAACAAACAAGGATTGAAAACAGACTCACAGACCTGTTACAAACATAGATCTGAAAATCAGATTCCAGATTTGCAGTGATAACGGGTATGAATCTGCTACTGAAATTTGAGGCAGATTTAGCTGGACTAGGTCACCTAGGGTGACTATGTCTAGCAGAGCTTTTTGCAAAATTCAAAATTTGACTATGTATAATACTAAAGGTTCCTATTTCTGTGTGTGTATAGGTGTGACAGTGAATATGTTTCCAGAATTTGCCCAGTTTATGATTATGTAATTCAAAATGCAAGTGTGTAACAATTTGCAAAATGTTCAAGTAATTAAAAGGCAATTCCAAGTGTAATTTCTAGATCTAAGATGCAAGAATCAATTGATTCTAATATGCCAAAAATCTGAAAATGATGATGTCGATGCCTTTTTGAAACAAAACAATGCAATTTTTGACTTTTTGAGCTATATGCAAAGTACCTAAATGAATGCAATGAACACTTTCAAATTTGATTTCAAATTTAAATGACCTAATGTAGATTTGTAAATGCAATTGGAATGTAGATCTGACCTAAGATGACTGAAAATAACCCTATTGCAACCTATAATGCAATATTATATGCAATTTTTTGAATTTTTATGCCTTTTATGATGCAAAAATGAATGCCTAGATGAACATTGCAAAACAATGCAATGCTAAACTTAGATCTTGGATGATTTGCCTCAAATTTCAGAAGGTTTACAATGCAAAAATGTCGGGTTCACCAAAATGAAATGAAGAAAAAGGGTGTGACGGGCCCTAGGATTTTACTCTAGGGTCTTTTTGGGCACTTTTCCCAACATTTCATTTAGAGGGTTGAGGTAGCGAGGGTTTGATGGATTTGGACAAGATATAAGATTGACTTACAACTTGAAAGGTGAGCCAACCTGCCCTTGACCACATTTGGAGTGGATTTTGGAATGAAATGTAGTGATTCAACTAGGCTAATGATGCAAATAACTATTTTGATGCAAAAACAGCAGATCCGAAAAGTCACAAACAAATTTTGACTTCAGAAATAGACTAAGTAGAGTTCTATGCACCCATGATATTAATTTGGGGCTGAAGATGGAGGCCTATGTCACTGAGGGCGACAGTGTCCTTGCGATTGAATTTCAGATCTTATTTCACAGTCCTCTAGAGCCAAATCAAAGCCTTCTTTCCCCAGGTGTCGCATTGTCGAATCTTTGTCGGGTGTCGAGATAATTGAGTTTCCGTATGTTGTCAAGTTGTAGGGTTTGAATGCAACAATGAATAATTAACCTTCAAGCTTCTCCCAATCTTCTTTAGATCTGAAACTTGCACATTCAAAGAGAGAGGAAGGGTTGTGCTATATAGGGGCTTGCCTCGGTCAAACCCTGTGTTGGTGTTTCCACCTCCCTAATAGCAATGCCAATGAAAAAGTGCTTATCCTTTTGAGGCATAGAGGCTAAATGATGCAGAGCATCCAGGGTGTAAGAGCAATCTTGGACCACTCAAAAATAATTTCTTTTGTTTTAATTTTCAATAAGGGCTTATGGGCTAATGTTGTGTGGGAAATTAATTATTTTAAATTTCCAAATATTCTAATATTTCCTATGTGAGTCTGTAATTGTAATTTTGATGGGTACTTACTCCAGTAAATGTTACAAAGGCATAAAAAGGTGAATATTCTCTTTGGGCGTCCCATTTCTTGGTGGGGACCACTTTGCAAGCATGGTCTTACATGCTGAATTGCATGATTTGCATGTTGGGCCACCAGCTTTGCATGTTGGTGCATGTTCATGTTTGGAGTCGTTGGAGCCATCAAAGAGTTATGGAGATTCTAGAATTGACCAAATTTGATTGGCCATGAGTTAGGTGCCCATGTGAGGGTCATGTGAGCATTTAGTAATTTTAATTATTTTATAATTTCTCCTCAAGGTGGGCGTTGGTTTTTCTAAGGAGGTTTTTGGCATGTTGTTTTGGAAACCACAGTGGTTTTCTCATTCTAAAACTTCTATATTATGATGCCTTGTAATTTGGAGAGGGGGCTTTGGAGTTTTTGCAGGTTGAGAAGGGGAGATATTGCAAGATTTTGAGGAGGATGTATGACTCCATGATTGCAGATTTTGCATATAGAAAGCCCATGTGTGAAGGGAGCTTGTGAGCTTCCATGTTTGTAATCCATTTCAATTTGAAATAATATGATATATGTTGCTGCCTTCTTGCAATTTGTTGTGTGGTTGTTTGTTTCAGATTTGGGGGCGTAGTTTTTGGAGAAGGAGACCAAGACTTCATGCTTTTGCAGGTTTAAATGTGAATAGTGGCAAATAGACTTTGAGGTTGCAAGTTTATTGCAGCAGGGACTTCTCATTGAAGATTGCAGATTGAAGGAGCTAGAAGCTACAAGAAGGGGATAGATTGAAAGGAGGTCAATTTGAGATTGATCTTTGCTGTTTGTAATAGACTTATAGTAGTCATATTTGAGTTTTGTAATGGTTTCCATCAGCCCATATGGCTGCAAACAATCTGATTTTATATTTGCTATGTTTTACATGTGATTTCATGAGATTTTGAATAACAAAAGTCACTTGTTGTAGATTTATGAGTTGTTTCAAACAATTTCTACATTGCATTTTCAGATTGTTGGGATTTGTGTTTGAGAGTTGGATCCTCCTACATCACTAAATGATAAATGAATGATGATTCAACAATGGACTGCAACTCACCACTCAAAAATGGCTTCCTTGAAGGACTGAAGTCAAATCTCCTCAAGGCTTGATTTTTGCTGGCTTGATTTGCTTGAAGACCTACAAGGGTTAGATTTGACAAACGATATGACAACATAAATCTGAACAAACTCACATACACTTTGACATGATGCTTTGATATTAAATTGGTGCAATAAATCTGCTCTTGAATGATAGCGCTCTTGATTTCCAATATTTTCCACTTAGTTTTCAAATGATGAAATGACTAGGTATTTATAGGCATTTAATTTAATTTCCCGAAAATTAAATCCCAATAGCCAACATTTGACATTTGAAATTCAAATAACAAATTGTTATCCTCAACATATTAAATTTTGGAGGCAAAATAGGGGGACCAAGGGCGACTTGGTCCTAGCCCTATTTTGTAAAGTTTAAAGTGTCAGGAGAAAAATATTAAATGTTTGCTTTGGTTTTGTAAATCGGTTTTCTTGATAAATGTCCAAACAGGCCATAGAATGCATAATTTAGGAAATTAGGTGTACAATTAGGTCCATGCACTTAAGAGGGAGCAAAACATAGTGTGAAATTGTCAAGGGTGACAATTTATGACGCTACAATTATATTATATATATCCATATTTTTAGTATGGCTGAACCCAAAATGAACCCAATTCCCCACAATTTTTTCGTCGGATCCACAAACCAAATCCACAAAACTGAACTAGTATCTGAACCAGAACCAGTAACATAGAAGTAAACTAAATAAGCAAATAGCATATTGAACTAACTCGATTCTTTAAGCATTAGTTAAATGAATTAAATTCAGTGAGAATTAAATGCATAAATCTATCACAATCATTCTAGATTCATTTACCCATTAGTTTCAAAATCTAAGCATACTAGACAAAACCTATTCATGATAGATATAGCATTAATTTACTTCTCAAGCATAAGGGTGTTACTGGAACATTGATGAAACAATATTTGTTCTTTCATACCATTAGCAAGGGTAGAATAGAGAATAACTTCAATGATTGATCCTCACATCTATAACCTTGTTCTCAGATACACAAAGGTGTTGTTCATCTTGTTAACCAAACATACTTCCACTTCTAATTGCAAGGAAGTGCAAAAATCAATACAAATTGAACCCTTAAGCCAGTTTATTTATTCATAAACCGACATATAAAGCTTCTTAAACCATTGGAAAATTGTTTGGTAAGCTATAAGAATAAATCTCATTTTTCATGCATTATCAAGAGGGCATATTTTATTATTTTGTGAAGTATTTTCCTTGGAAAACATTACGATTTTTGATGTGAATTTTTATTCATTGCTCCACAGATTGCCACTTGGTGTGGTGAACCTGCATTCACCACCTGATGAATTTGACTGTAAATCAGTGAATGTTTTTTTTCTGGTAAAGGCAGCAAGCATGCATTTTTGACAATTTTGACAAATTTTCAAGATGATAAAATGTTGTTTTACTCACCACTCCTACAAATTCTTGATACATTAAAATGGAAAGAAACATCATAACAAACATTTTACAACAAATTCACAATTTGTTGTATAACTATTGATTCAAAACATTTAGGGACCTTCACATAGGTGCATTCAATTATAAACATGTATGTACTATAAATTAAAATCCCATGATTTTCATGGCATCCTAGGTTTAATTCACAATTTGTTGCATAACTATTGATTCCAAACCATTAAAGACCTACCTATAGGTGCATTCAACTATAAATCCACCCAACCATACATATCTATACTATAAACTAAAATTCCAATTTCAAAAGTTATGATAATAATAAGAATGTTTGTAGGCCACTCAAATAGCCCTAACACATTTACTATTAATTTTCTTCAAAATGAGTGTAAATGAGATAGTGTACAGTTTCAATTACAAATCCAATGAATACATGGTTGTATATGTTTTGACAACTTTTGAGCTGGAAAAAAAAACTTCATCAAATCACTTGTAGAACTATTTCAGCTTATTATACAATTTATTCAACATGATAAAGGAAAGAGATTTGAAATTTCCATGACTTCGAAAGCTCTAGGATCTAAGGCAATATGCTCTTAAATATCACCCTACCTTGCTTAAGAGAGTGGAAAATGGATTCACAAACAAAAATCTCAAGGAAGGCTAATGGCCACATTTAGATACACACCAACGTAAGAGGCTTATCAAATCACCATATGGACAATCTTAAGTCTATAAAAAGGGGAAGGTCGTAGGGATTAAGCCAAGAGAGTGTAGCAATTCCTCCTCGAGGATGGTATTCAAGGCACTAGCATATGCATCATATGTAGGCAATGCCCATTGATATTCAAAGGCACTAGCATATGCATCATATGTAGGCAATATCCAAGATATGTCTAAGGCACTAACCTGTGCTCTCAAGCAACTGTGTAGGAACATCAAACTTCCATGATACCCTCTTTTTCTTCAATTCTTAAAATAAGTTCTTTTCCTGTGCTCTCAAGCAACTGTGTAGGAACATCAAACTTCCATGATACCCTCTTTTTCTTCAATTCTTAAAATAAGTTCTTTTCCATCATGGATATTATTCCATATACTCTTGCCTCCCACACAAAGACAATCCTAAAACATGTTAAGACAAGTCTACAACCCATGGTTAGACTCTTAACAAGGTTTGAACAACATTTATAACACAAAAGGAGACACAAGCATCCCTTAAAATAAGAAAGTCCAATAAGGGAAAAACATGTAAAGCTTCAAGCTGCATTAATGAATGTCAAACATTCTTTTCTTCCACAAAGTGAATACATAAAGGTTGAAGCATTCTTTTTCCTTTCTACAAACCTATGCAATAATCATAATATTCATTCACAACAATGACGAGAGATGAGCATAAAGAAAGATTTAAATGCACAAGATTTCTACCTCTTTATAAGGTCAAGAATCCAAAGAGTTGCACAATGGAAGTATCCAAAATCTTTCCAAGTTTTCTTGAGCTTCTACAAGCTCTTAGCTACCTTCCACTCCAATAACTCTTTGCAAGCTTTCTTAAAGCCCTCTCAAATCTCATAACCCTTTTCTCTTTCCTTCTCTCTCAAGCTCCTTGTCAAATTCCTTCTTTAG
The DNA here is from genome assembly GCA_007258455.2 of Sequoia sempervirens. Lineage (NCBI taxonomy): Eukaryota > Viridiplantae > Streptophyta > Pinopsida > Cupressales > Cupressaceae > Sequoia > Sequoia sempervirens. The sequence continues at coordinate 537,076,593 of VDFB02271358.1, forward strand.
AAATGCAATAATGAAATCCAAGAGTGGTCATCCCTTCTTTTAACTCTTCCTTCGACTATATAAACTCAACTCAAGTTTGTACATTCTCAACCAATTAATTGTTGACATGTATTCATTCCATCATTGGAAGACAAGGTTTCATAAACATTTATGGACAGTTAGGCAAGCTTTATTTCCAATAAATATAAATTCCAAGATAATATCAACCTCCCAAACTCACATTAAAATTCAAATGAAGCTTAAATCTAAATTCACATCCTAAAATATCTTTTCCAAATTAAATCTTACACTCTCAAATCCAAATTCACATTCTAAAACATCTTTTCCAAATTAAATCTTACACTCTCAAATCCAAATTCACATTTAAATTTGAAATTCCAAATGCAAATGAAATGACATTTAAAAGTTGATTATTAATCATTTCTTAAATGCCAACGATGGCTCTCTAGTTTGCGAGCAAAAATCAAGGGCCCCTATTTATTTTTGGTATAGAGAAAAACATTGATTTGGAGGGGAGCACAAAGTTGAGGTTCAATTTGTTAGAGTACAGTGGAGCAAGGAGTAGAGGGTGTAGCATCCATCCAATGATAATAGGCATTTCATTCATAGTTGGGATTGGGGACTACAACTAATTGAAAAACCAGGTTGGTTTATGGTTGATGACTAAAAGCATGCACCAAATATGCAATTGATGATAGATTGAGAGGCCAAAGCTAGCAATTGATGTTGTTTGCTTCTTGCAACTGATCGGAGCTAGCAATTGGTCTCTCACTAATGGAGCTAACAATTGATAGAGAACTAATGGCGCTAGCAACTGATAGAGAACTGATTGAAACACCATTTGGATTTGAGCACTTATATAGATAGGCATTGAAACTTGGCCAAGAGAGGGGAGTTTTGGAGTAACTGACTTAACCTATTGATTTTGGTTTGGGTAGTGACCAACTTCCTTTATGCTTTATGTCAAGATATGGAAATGTTCAGGAAGTCTTATCTATAAACATGTATAATTGGGGCCGAGGGTCCAACGTAGTGAATATAACATCATATATGCTCACTTTAGATCTGTAACTTCCCACTCAACCTTGTTTGTCTTTGAAATGACACTATAAAGTTAGGGACATTTATTGGTTCAGCATTGTGAGTGCCCCTAGCTTGGTTCCATGTGATTTGGTGTGCATTCCTCAAGCATTGGTGGGAGGAACAAATGGGTGGGGCATGGGATTTCCTATGATAAATAAATATGGAGAATCTAATCATATTGGCTAGAGTTTTGGTGACCCCCCTTTTAATTAGCTGGATATTCTAGGAAGTGGGCAGCAACACCTCTATTCAAGCAAATTTTCTGGATAAAGAGAGATACCCCAATATAGTAGGTTGGTTGCTAGGTGAACAAATGAATGATTCTTATATCAATTGGTAGAGCAAAACGTAGGTGTTGCTTGGCTAGGTAGTCTATAAGAATGGGCTTGTCAATTGGCTAGTTAGGGTCTCTCAATAGTTTTCAACCTTCTATATTCTATTTCTATTTGACTGAAATATGCCCCTTAGTTTTTTTTTGGAATTTTCACAAAACAAACCAGCACTACGCCAATGATTAGCGTTAGTTCCAAAATTGAAACCAAATTAAAATGATCTCAACGCCAAGAATGCACACTCAATCCCAAAGAAGGAGAGGTGTTGTCATATGGCGGAGAAAACTAAACAATAACTGAAATGAAATTACAATTGAATGGAGTTAGGCGGTAAACCAGCCATGAAGATTTCCGCTCAACCACTTAAACAGTGGGGAGAATACTACAAACAATTCAACTAATTCATCCGTTGCGGTGGGCATCCACTTAAGAGTAGGGATTCTCCACTTTTTAGTGGGTACAATGAGAGTTACAAGTTTATTCTTCACACTGGCGGTAAACCATCCAGGGGTAATTAATTTTTGCTTAGAAATTACAAGTAAATGCAGCAATAACAAATTGGTTGGATTAGTACTACTAATGCACAACCTTACAATCAAGATACTCTGCAATTTACTAGTATTACAATGATAGAACAAAGCCAATATGTGAAGAATGATTCTCTCAAATTACAAAGCTCTCAAAACACTGAAAATGAAGCATAAATCTGATTCTTTTGAAGTCTGATATAAAAAACCAGCAAACTGAAATTGTAAACCAGCAACCTGTGAATCAATGAAATGCACATAACTTTATCAATTGACCTCCAAATTGAGTGAAATCAATTGCAATGAACCTCTGGAGGATAGGCGCCCATGTCATGATGATGAAACAACTTCAAAAAGCAACCATTAATTTACTTGCACAATTCCCAATGCTCCCAACATGGTACAGCCCTTAGCAAGGGCGATTATGCAAGAATAAAAATAAATACTTTGAAATAAATTTTGATCTTCTATTGGAAGGGGCGCCCATGTGCTAGGAATCCATATCTTCAATACCTAGAAGCATATTAAAATCGTACAACGAGCTGTTAATGAAATCAGCCATGAATGAACCAACAAGCTCAAAAACTAAAAAATACTTCAAATTCTCCAACAATGAAGCTCGATGTGCACTTCTGAATGAAGCACACTCTCAATCCACCATCTAGGGAACCATAGCTTCAGGCCCGAAGAATGGAGACAAATTGCTAAGCTTTCCCTTAGCCGGATTCTGAATTTCAAACCAACAGCATAACTTTACAATATTTTCAAAGATCATTAGCTCTTCAAACACCAACAATATATAAGTTTCAATTGGCAAATGAAACACTTCAAATTCCAAGAAGTCGAATCACTTCAACTTCCAAGAGGGACGCCATCTTTAAGCATTTACTTTTTTTGAAATAATAAAACATTATTCAACTTTTCTTTTAGGCGTCCATTTCCAAATTGCAACAATAAAGCATTTGTTTAAATCATTAAATGCTCAACATGACCCCTTAATGACCCCTCTTTAAAACAACATGAAGTTATTAAGCCTAGGCGTGGGGTACAACTGAAAAACATGAAATTGACTAAGTATAAAAATTCAGTCCATGGAGATAACCAAAACCAATGCCAATACTGAAACTGATGGATAGCAAGATGACTTGAGCTGAACTGCTAATGATGCCACTGCCAAAATTAGACTTACTAAAAATAGCCAACTGCTATAAATAGTAAGTTCACATCAAAACACAGAAAGCCGAACTGAACACTGAATTGCAAAGGATTGAACTGCTGCTAGACAGATACTGCCAAAAGATAGACTTGCTAAAAATAGCAAACTGCTATAAATAGTAAGTCTGCACAACATCCTTTGAACGCCAATTGAGTAGGATCTGAAAGAGGAAACCTTAATTTTCCACCTCAGCTTAGCCTACGGATTTCCAGAAATAGGCTAAATCCAAATGAAGAGCGTAGGGCCAAAATGGAGACATTATAGTCCGCCCTTCCCAAAATTGCTTGTCCTCAAGCAGTGCCAGCACGCTCCAAGGAAACAATTTGATCCTTACCATACCAAATAGGATCCCAGGGTCCCAATTCATCCTAGGAGAAGGATAGCACCAACTGATGTAAGCACTGCACTGCTGGATGCCAACACAAGAAATCACTAGATTAAAATTAAACTGAAACATCATGGGAATAAATTCTAGAAGACCATCATCGGCTTCATCATCTTCAACTGTTGAATAGAAAACCCAAGTGGTTCTTGGATTCCAAATCATCCTCAGGAACACTGATCCTCTAATTCGCTGCGCTACTCTGATTAAAATAACTGAATACTCAAAGTGGATCAACATGTCACGATCCACAAAAGACAATGCACCAAACTGGTCAGTGCCTGGGTCCCATATCAGTCTATAGGACCTCCAAATCTTGCTGTCATAATTCGGATCAGCAACAAAAGTATTTTCAAACATGCTTCTAAACCAATGCCAAACCAAGAGCAACACTCCACACTCCATCCCTATCCAAGAGGATGCACAATGCTTCCTTTGAAGCAAACTGATTTCACTGAAAGAACTCCAAGAAATATTCAGATGTCTCACATCAAGAGTCTCGATTTGACAAATCCAATCACCTAATAACTCACTGTCCCAAAAAGTAATGTATGAGTTGGTACCACAAAATTCACTGTCAACCATCAATGAACAACCCATACCTGAACTTTGGCCATACTGAATCATTCCCTTGCTCATTTGTGGTAGAAATTCAGTCCAAATAGGAGGTGGAGAGGCTTGGAAATGAAGTAACCAGCTTCCTAAGAGGTCTGAAATAATCATCTTGAGATCTATTTTTGGAAAATCATCATCCAAGAAGACACGCAGCAGCTGCAACATAAGAATTTTTCATCAAAATGAGCATAACTGCTAATGAACCAAGCTGGTGGCACCTTTAGCAAGAGACCCCATGTCACCACAAACCAACGTTTGATCATATTTCCTTCCCAGAACACCAATGTATGATCAGAAATAAAGAACCAATGGCATAGAAAGAAGGGAGCAGCAAACATAAAACATAATTTTTGACACTTATCTCTCCATCCAACCTTCTTTTTATGCATTCCATTCTTCAAAAGAAAATGCTTGAGATCCGAAATACTGATTTTCAATTGAAGACATTTTCCAACACATAAGCAAATGGTCACAACTACATTCTGAATATTATATGCTGGTCTATCTACTTTAAAATTACCTTCTTCCCAAGTAATTCCAGGATCCCAAACTAACAACCATGAAGAACCACTTCTCAAACTAAGAACTGCTCTCACGCGAATCCTTTGATTTGCTCGTTCCATCTGAATTGCCACTTCTTGAAACTCCAAAAAGTATTCAACCAACCTTTGTTCATTGAAGAGATCAAATCCAAAATCTTGTGATATGACTTGCCGGAAAGATTCCATGAATCCTTCATCAAATACAATTCTGAAATCTGTCACTCTAAGAGAAGATGGTGATGAACTAAAATCTGACAAGAGCCTCACAAGTATCCTTATCAAATAATGAATTAAACCTTCATCAACATACCAATCATCTCTCTATTGATGAACGATAAAAATGTCTTCATTTCTTTGTGATCCAAGAGTTACCAATTCTTGTTGAATGGTTGCACTAGGAGCAGCAGTAGATTCAACTTCGTGCAACTCACGTATCAACTCTCCAATGCTGGAAGACAAACTCAAATTTCCTCCTTCACTAATCTCTGAAGCAATTTCTTCATCATTTTCAAAAAGAGGGTTTACATAAGCCTTACTAGCACCTTCTTCATACAAGAGATTATCAAAAGCTTGAAAAACTTGAGAATTTGAATGCTTTGGTCTCTCAGGACAGCATTCCAAATCATATGTTTCTTGTATGAGGTCAAGTTCATTAAGAATTACTTGAAGCTCCTCCGCTCTTCTTTTGTTTTCTTGCTCCCATGAATATTGAAAAGCAACAATCTGATTTTCTGCTTCAATTAGGGTCTCATGCACTTCTTGCAACCTCGCTTTGGTAAGCTCATTCCACTCCAATGCCTTGTCAGCAATATTGGCCACTATGTCTTTGTCTCGAATGATGTGCAAAAGACTAGATTTAATCTCCTCCAAGGCAAATTTAATGGACTTCATGTCATCAATAGAAATGCAACATACAACTTCTCCCCTAGGCACATCATGAATCAAATGTTCTACTCGCCTATGAATTCTATCAAGTTTTGACAGAACTTGAATACCATTATTAGCAATGTGTGAACTTGAGCTGCAATCTTCATATGCTGACTAAGATGATGTAGAACCACTTTGATGGATAAAGATTTCAAAAATGGTTTGAGCTGTACTCCTCAACTTGTCTCGCATGTGATGAACATTCTTCATCATTCCATCCATAGTGCCTTCCAATTCCTTAGCTTTTTGCCTTAGCTTGATTTTAGGTGAAGAGAAATCTGCCTTATAACTACTAGAAGCTTCACCTTCCATGTTGTCTTCTACACATGATTCAAAATAATTGATCAAACCAGCTTTGAAGTAGGAAGAGACTTCAACTTTCTCTTTCTTCTTCTCCTCCTTGACTTGACTTTCAAACAAGCATTCTCTGGAATTGTGAAGAAACAAATTGCTGATTGAACACATATCTTCAACTATCCAAACTTCTTCCTCATTTGGATCAGCACTTATGACCTCTTCATGCATCTCTGTTTCAACTTTTGTTTCCAAAAGTTCGTTATTTGAATCTTCAACATGAGGCTTCTTAACACAAGCCAACTCACTATTCTCCTTTGTAGAAAACAAGAGTACTTCACTAGTCTTCAAGGCTTCCATTGACATATTACATTCATCTACAGAGTACTTGGAAAAGTGCAAATTTGTGGATACCCCTTGAACTTTTGCAATGTCTTCAAAGGGATTCCAACTTTCATCCTCTTCAGCTTCAGATATCTCTTCTCTATTCTCAACAGTCTTCTTCAAAAGTGGTTTCAACTTATCTTCACATTGACTGAAAATTTCTTTAACTAACAAATCAGCAGTGGGAGAAATCTGCTCTTCACGTTTATAAGCATCCAAGAGAAGAGTTTGGACACTTTTAGGAAGACTATCAACTTCTTTAATTGTAGAGATTAGAATATTCATGATAGCTGCAAGCGTACTCTCTTCTTGCTCACTCCAGGTCGAGATGAAGAGATAATTAAACAAGTGATAAATCTGATTCTCCATCTCCAATTCTATCAATAAGATGCAAGCACTAACTTCAGAAAATGTTTTTAAAACAGTTGCTCTTCTTGGCAACAAGTTACTACCAGTTTCATCCAAATCTTGAAAACTTTCCTGTTGAAATATGGTAGCTTCGGTCAGATATAGAAATGATGATCATATGTGTGTGTATATATATGTCAGTATGTATTGACATATGTATACACACATATATATTAATTGTAGACATCATCATTTATATCGAAATCTACTACATTCCAAGTATATTATCTATCTGCATTTAGAGGTTATTAATTGCAGATTATTAGCATTTCATGTTTTCATATAGTATCCCGATCGAGCATCATTATCGGTGATCATTTCCAGATTGGATATTATTTATTTGTGCAAGATAAATTCAGATCGATCTTGGTAAGCATTTATGTTTATTAAGTAACAAACCCCGATTAGAGATCGGGTGTTTAGTTAAGATGAAAAGGCACAATTCATGAGACATCTCATGAATGGACATGCCCCCACTTTGTAGAGATTGTCCGCTCATGGGATGTGTCTCTTCCTTTATATTTAATGTATTTCCGATCCACAATGGGAGACATCGAAATCAATAAATGTTCTGCTCTTGTAGATCGAATACCATTAAAGAAAATTCAGACTTGTCGAACTCTTGGAATTCAACATTTCCACTATCATATTCAATATGATCTTCATAGTTTCGTCATCATAGGGCAATTGGGGAATTACAATTCTTATTATCTCCATGAAACAAGAAGAAATCAGCAGCTTGGTTTCTTCATCAGCATGCCCCAACCAATAGGGCTGATTCAAGGAATTCACTGCAGGAGCTAGTGCCAACTGCATTTTCTCTGAAGGTGATGGCTTCACTTGTCTCAAACATTGCTCTAACAAATGAAGAATGTTCTCTTCATTTTCTCTTGACTGAAATTCTTTACCAAGTCTCTTTCCAGCCATAAAGAGAATCTCTACCAACTTCATCTCTTCTTCATTAGCCATGCCTAACTGCCAACTTCTGGATACCACAAGGAACTGAACTAGAATCTGTTCTGACTTTCAGTGTAGTACCGGAGATCTCTGTCACTCAATTGCCTAAACATGAAGCTCTGATCACAGGATGGCAGGATCTTCTGCTCTGATACCACTGAAATATGCCCCTTAGTTTTTTTTTGGAATTTTCACAACACAAACCAGCACTACGCCAATGATTAGCGTTAGCTCCAAAATTGAAACCAAATTAAAATGATCTCAACGCCAAGAATGCACACTCAATCCCAAAGAAGGAGAGGTGTTGTCATATGGCGGAGAAAACTAAACAATAATTGAAATGAAATTACAATTGAATGGAGCTAGGCGGTGAACCAGCCATGAAGATTTCCGCTCAACCACTTAAACAGTGGGGGGAATACTACAAACAATTCAACTAATTCATCCGCTGCGGCGGGCATCCACTTAAGAGTGGGGGTTCTCCACTTTTTAGTGGGTACAATGAGAGTTACAAGTTTATTCTTCACACTGGCGGTAAACCATCCAGGGGTAATTAATGTTTGCTTAGAAATTACAAGTAAATGCAGCAATAACAAATTGGTTGGATTAGTACTACTAATGCACAACCTTACAATCAAGATACTCTGCAATTTACTAGTATTACAATGATAGAACAAAGCCAATATGTGAAGAATGATTCTCTCAAATTACAAAGCTCTCAAAACACTGAAAATGAAGCATAAATCTGATTCTTTTGAAGTCTGATATAAAAAAACCAGCAAACTGAAATTGTAAACCAGCAACTTGTGAATCAATGAAATGCACATAACTTTATCAATTGACCTCCAAATTGAGTGAAATCAATTGCAATGAACCTCTGGAGGATAGGCACCCATGTCATGATGATGAAACAACTTCAAAAAGTAACCATTAATTTACTTGCACAATTCCCAATGCTCCCAACATGGTACAACCCTTAGCAAGGGAAATTTTGCAAGAATAAAAATAAATACTTTGAAATAAATTTTGATCTTCTATTGGAAGGGGCGCCCATGTGCCAGGAATCCATATCTTCAATACCCAAAAGCATATTAAAATCGTACAAAGAGTTGTTAATGAAAATCACCTCAGCCATGAATGAACCAACAAGCTCAAAAACTAAAAAATACTTCAAATTCTCCAACAATGAAGCTCGATGTGCACTTCTGAATGAAGCACACTCTCAATCCACCATCTAGGGAACCATAGTTTTAGGCCCGAAGAATGGAGACAAATTGCTAAGATTTCCCTTAGTCGGATTTTGGATTTCAAACCAGCAGCATAACTTTACAATATTTCCAAAGATCATCAACTCTTCAAACAACAGCACTATATAAGTTTCAATTGGCAAATGAAACACTTCAAATTCCAAGAAGTCGAATCACTTCAACTTCCAAGAGGGACACTACCTTTAAGCATTTATTTTTTTTGAAATAATAAAACATTATTCAACTTTTCTGTTAGGCGTCCATTTCCAAATTGCAACAATAAAGCATTTATTTAAATCATTAAATGCTCAACATGACCCCTTAATGACCCCTCTTTAAAACAACATGAAGTTATTAAGCCTAGGCGTGGGGTACAACTGAAAAACATGAAATTGACTAAGTATAAAAATTCAGTCCATGGAGATAACCAAAACCAATGCCAATACTAAAACTGATGGATAGCAAGATGACTTGAGTTGAACTACTAATGATGCCACTGCCAAAATTAGACTTACTAAAAATAGCCGACTGCTATAAATAGTAAGTTCACATCAAAACACAGAAAGCCAAACTGAACACTGAACTGCAAAGGATTGAATTGCTGCTAGATAGATACTGCCAAAAGATAGACTTGCTAAAAATAGAGAACTGCTATAAATAGTAAGTCTGCACAACATCCTCTGAACGCGAACTGAGCAGGATCTGAAAGAGGAAACCCTAATTTTCCGCCTCAGCTTAGCCTACGGATTTCCAGAAACAGGCTAAATCCAAATGAAGAGGGTAGGGCCAAAATGGGGACATTACATTGACTAAGGAGGGCTCGTCCATTTCCTTCTTGTTAGTTGGGAAACTTGTTGATAGTTGAGGAGCAATTCCCAGTAGGAGAATTTTGATCGACTAGTGGGACTAACTAGAGATTACTCACTATGTATTCCTTGCTTACTTACCTAGTATGCTTCGAGGTTGGTGCTCACTTATCCCTAATTTCCTTCCCAGGGAGTAGTACATCTATATATATATATATGAACCTACATAAAGCCAATATTTGCAAGCAATTCATTGTATGCCCTATAGGGAATTTTAGTTGGCACTCACTCAGGTTCTCTTCGCAACTAACGCCATTAATGTGGTTATTGCTAGCCACATTCTCTTGCTTGATGTGGAATGAACATTGATTTGATCAATTTGATTTATGTTTTTCCCATTCTAGTAGGCCTAACATTCATCAACCAAATTGGATGGGGAATTGTTATTACAAGAACTCCTCCTTTAAGGGGAGGTGATGCCATAAAGTCAAAAGGGGGGCAAGGATGCATAATAGTCACCCACCCATCCTTTGCCTTCAATTGAGTAAGTTGCTCTTACATTCCATTACATGATTTATTCCATCCTTACCCATCCCATTGATTTGAATGATAACTCCATCTACTTATCCTATTCACTCTATCCATCACCTCACCAACAACAAATAAACCCAATCTCCTCCACTATAGAAGAGCCAATTATTGTTAGTAGTTCCTTGCCGGTCTTTGTGGTGGGGTTTGTGCAATAGAGATTGATAGGCCAATGTTGCTTACTTCTTAGGAAGATAGGATTAACCATTGGTACTAACCTAATTCATTTTGAGTTAAATGGTTGCTTAGGCCAACCATTGCTATTGCTATACTTGCTACCCTACTAGAAAGAACTTGATTATTCATTTGATGTGTTAAGTTATTGAGGTTGCTTTTTGGGTTATTTAGGAATTTGATTCATAAAAAGATACTTAAGAATGCTTTGTTGGGCTTTGAGATCACTAGGATCACATAAGTGAATTGACCAACCATCGTCTATTACCTCCATTCTATTCAAAATGGTTTACCTACTATTTCTATCGGGTAGGTCAGCCTAAGCCTTGTTCCCCCTACTATATCAGTAAGATTAGTGGGCCCAAAATGAATGAGCAATGCCTTTTAAGGTATCTCTCTTGGACTATGATAGAATCTTATAAATCATTTAATTTTATCATAGTAGTATTATATATGCTATATTGTCAAGAAAACCTCAATTTTGTTGTTTCACAACCTACACATTTGATGAATCCTTGGCTCAAACCATCAAAAGTAGCCCCTATATGGTGTTGATGTTCATGTACAACGTCGGTCTCTACTTCTAGCCGATCTCCTTGTCATATTGAATAAATTAGATAATAGCCTTTGACTATCTAATTTATATATATATTGCGATTTAATGAAGAGGCTTGAATTCTTGAGAAGATACAATTTAATTAAGGCCGACATCATTTGTTATGAAAGATTGCGATTTGTTTATTGAGGTTGACCCATCTCTAATTGGCGATTATATTGGAAAGTCGTCACATTTCATGAAGGCTGACTTTATACTTGAATGGACGCATCTATTGAAGTCTCCTCATTCGACTTGTATATAAGGAAGGTGCCATTCGTTCATTCATACATACAGTTCATTCGATATTCTTCATATCATTCTTAGTGCGAATTCCATACAAGGCAGATCGAGTTCAAGAGAAGTTTGATATTGTTGTTGGCTGAGATTATCTTCATCAGATTGTCTTTTGTATTGCATCATATTGAAGTGCATGTTATAAGCCTTCATATTGGCTTCTATTGTAAAGGAGATTCTATTATTGTTTCAATATATAAGAAATATATTGTTGCTGGGTTTTTCTCCCTCAAGAGGAGGGTTTTCCCAGGGTATCTGCTGTGTTATTGTGTCTGATTTTGAATTAAATTTCTGTGCTATTAATCTGATCATAAAATTAACATATGGCACTAGGAAATCAACAAAATCCATAGATCACCATTCTTTTTTGATGACAATGCTCTTATAGATGAACAGACCAATTCCCATGGATGGTATTGACAATCTTTAGTACATTAAATCGTCACTGGCATGATTTGGTTGGTTCAATGGTGAGTAGGCAAACTAATTTGATATTTTATTTATGCTAGGTCTATTAACTAAGTGCATTTGAAGTAGTGCTGCACTATAGACAGGCTCTTGATCTATTGATAGGACTTGACCCCTATTAAAAGGAAGGGGCATTGGAGAGGATTGCCATCGAGTGTAGCAAGCCACCCCAAATCTCTTGCTCTAAATAGGGCATGAATGATGAATGGTCCAAGCCAATCAGGCAATTTTGCTAGTTGCTTTCTTCCCTTCTTTCTTAGCATTGTTTATACTTTGCTTTAAGACCAAATCTCCTACTTGGAAACACCTATAATGTACTTTCACACAAAAATTCCTACGTAATTTCCTATGATGAGACCTAGTATGTTCTAATGCATGCAAATTCTTGTTGTCTAACAACTTTGACTTATTTGGATGTGTAAGCCTACATTGCTCATCCATAATGAGGTTGTGAATGTAGTGGAATTGTCAAGCAAGTTTATCCCCAAAGGTTAAATTGTCTTTGTGTTATATATTTTAGATGCAAGAATTATTGGTAAAGGATTCCACCCATTCTTTTAACAATGAGTCCCACTATAGGGGATAGTGCGTCATGGGTCACCAAGCCTACTATAGAAGTGTGTTGGCCCAATGGGAGATAGAAAGAAGGTTGTAGAATGTACTACATTGACAAGATTAGACTTTTGTTAGTTAGTGAGCATTTGTAAATGAATTTTTGTAAATAAAGAAGAAATTGTTTAGTCCTTTCTTGGGTTTTCCAAGGATGAGAGCCGAACAATGCCTCCCACTCATGAATTCATTTCTTTACCAGGTAGGGGGTATTAGAATTCTGTTTGCAGCTTCTTGCTAGAAAAAAGCTATGTTCCATAGTGTGTAAAGATGGGGGAAAAGCGGACCAAGGGCCCAGATTTGAGGATGGTGGTTGGTGGGGGTTTGGGGGTGGAGGCCCTAAACAGGGTTTGGGGGAAATGTCCCCAATGCACTCCCAAAATTAAGGCCTTTGAAACTAGTGCTTCTTTGAGCTTCCAAGATGTGGGGACAGGTTTTGGGGATGGCAAGTATTTTCCAAAATTTTGGGCAGAATAGGGGATAGTGAGGGTACGACCATATATATATATGTATGTATCTATGTATGTATGTATGTATACATCTATATACATACATGTATATGTATATATGTATGTATCTATATACATATACATACATATATATACATATACATATATATATGTGTGTGTGTGTACACACACACACACACACACACAAATATATATGTATTTATACACACATACACACACACACACATATATTACTAAACAATGGCAAGGCCTAATTCAATTTTTTGAATTGTGATTCATACATCAAAATGACAAAAAAAAAAATTCATCATGGTAAGTGAAAGCAAGAATTCATTTGAAATTGAAATATTCAAATAAGTTAAAAATTTATAAGCAGAAAGTTCAAACTATCAAATATAGTCTCATTTTACAAGTGACAATCATCAAAATGACAAAATTAAATTGCCAAAAATGATATCTATAGCTGACTTCGTTTGAGCAAAAGGCTCAAAAATTAGAATCATCATCATCTACAGCTGCATATTAGGAAATTCCTTATCATTGGACTATCAGAGGAAGGTGGAAATATTTCCTCCAGTCTCATGTGCACATTGAGGTCATCATAAGGTTGCGGCTCCATGGGTTGTACATCCCACCTGTGTTGGGCTCTACCAATATTTAGGTGTCTTGCAATCAATCAGACACAAGGCACTATGCACTACAACAAGCCTTTTTTCTCTTGTAGAGGTAAGTTTGTTTCTCTTTAGAGAGTGAATAATGCTATATGTGGACTGATTCCTCTTAGTAGTAGAGGAGCTAGAAACTTGTGAGAGAAGATGAATGGCAAGTGTGTGCAATGGTCCTGGAGGTCCATAGATTGTGCACCAACTAATTGGCTTGGATTGTGCTAGAGTGCGCTTTTCAATCCTTGCCAAAGTGTTGTAGCCGTCTAGGTCCGTAAACTTTGTCCATTAAACCTCTTCAATGAAGCTTCCTTTGAACTATACACTTTTTCAAGGCCTTCATCAGGCCGTTGCTCACCTTGTGGTCATTAATAAGAAGAATTCTACCAACTCTTTCCACATGTCATTTTGGATTCAAAATATATACAGCCATGTGTAGAGGGGTGTTCAAGTTATCCTACCTTTTCTAGATGATAGGGTGAATATGCCCATTGTACAACTCTAGGGTGAGGTCTTTCACACAAATGATGGCCCTCATTTGATCAAGTATGCTATCAATGTACTTGTGGATCTCCACAAGACTAGGACTATCATAATCCCCAAATCTGATGATAGTGATAACAAGTTGTACAAAGATGTGGTGCATGTCACATTCGACCAAAATTTATCACTGATCCTAGTCTCCACTCTTTTCCCTTGCTTGGTCTTTGAATCCTTTCACCTGTTTCACCTATTTCAATCCTTTTTCATAACCATAAGTTGCAATGGCTTTTACAACTCAAGCATCCTCTCTAGTAGAATTAAATAGGAAGAAAATAAGTCTCAATTGGTTTGAGGAATTCCTAGTTTGCAAAGGTCTGAAATAATGCCAGTGTGGTGGTTGCAAATGAGCATTTACACCTCCTTTGCATCTACTACCACCTGTTTCACCCACTGTATCTTTCCAATGTCATTAGTGCATTATTCATAGCATGCACACAAGGGATCAACTAGATGTGCTTATATGTAGATTGAATCAACATACTTGCTGCCCTACAAACATTTACTGCATGAATAATCTCTCGTACTACATTTTGAGGACCAATCTCCTTAATGGTCTCTCTCAAGATCTGAAACTGAAATTCAACATTGTTGCGTTTTCCTAAGCAATCAATTGCTTGCAAGAAGATAGGTCCAACAATGCACAAACCTATAGTGTTAATTAATGGATGGTGTCTAATACCCATCCACCCATCCATCATTATGCTGTAGTTATGTGTTGCCCATTCAGCCTCCCTCTCCTCCATCATCAAGTTAACCTTGGAATAACTTTTTTCCAAGAGTGGTTCTCAATCTAGTCTCACTAGGACCCACCTAACCAGGGCTAGCTTTGCTTACCTTGTCAAGCATTTCCTTATACAAAGGAGAATGAGCAACATAGAAAGAAATGCCGTTACCAAAATATAAATTGGCAATGGCCTTGTTTGTAGCTTCCCTTCCTTGCACATTGAATGTATTTGTGATTGGGTTTGGTGAGGATGAACCTGTCGCTTTCTATTTCCTCCTTGAATCTATTGCACTCACCCCATATGATCAAAATGAAGGTGTTCTACCTGAATCTCCTTGTTTACTAGAAACTGATGGTGCAGTGATTTCCCCTTGAACTAATTTGATAATCTCAACCTTCATTTCAAGTGAGTTTCTCACAAGACCCAACTCCTTTACCAAGGATATGCAAAATGTGTGCATCGGTCCTTGTCATGCTGCCATTCCAACCCACTAGGCAAATGTTACATTTCCTTTTCTGACTTACTCTTGAATTAGATGCTCTATTTGTGTCAACTATTGCTGCAAATTGCTGTGAAGGGTTTTTCTTGCTAAATGGTTCTTTGGCATATTGTGCGAACAACTCTGAAGGTGTAAAGTACCCTTCCGGATGTATATAGTTTTCTTTTTGCGATTATCTTAGTTTGATAGATGTGCCATTTTATCAAACTAATAGAAAGATACACACAGGTCTGATAATCTGTTCCACCACTTCTTTTCTTCAACATTAAAGACTGATATAAATTATGGCAACTCAAAAATACATCGTAGACTCATACATACTCAGATTGAGCAGTAGTTAATGAACAGATTAAAGCATTTGTGCTCAGGAATGAATTACAACTATTACAAGTGCATACATATGATATTCTGAGCATAAACAACCTTCAGATTTCAATGTGACAGCAATATTATTTCCTCAATTTACAGTTGACACGACAATGTTTGTACTCCAGAATAACAGCAGTTATAGAAAGACACGATATTCATCATTTTGACTGTCTTTCATTGCTATTCGTGGAATTAGGAAGCTACAGATTTGAAATAGACTCAACTGAGCATAAACAATCGACTGAAATGAAAATGAGGATGCTCAGAAAATTGATAGAGAGATATAAGTTCTGCTAACTAGTTTTAATATGTCTGTAGCAGCAAATACATTGCTCAGATAATGTATTACAGACCTGAGACAACTTGAATAAACCCCATTCAATGCTCAGAATATGGACAGAAGTACTCAGACCTGGAAACACCTCTCCAAATGACACAGCAGCAAGATTCAGGAAGCAGTTTGATGTGTTTCAGACCTGATTAATGACCACGTAAAGGTCTGGTAATGACTTCAGCAATATATGAGATGGCTTAGAAAGAGGTTCTGATTCAATCTTTGACTGTTTGTCTCATTCTGACTTCACATAGACAGCTCCCACCTCATAAAAAATGGCGAATATTCTTATAGCATAAATCAGCGGCTATGTTAGATGTATCTTTACTGTCGGGCCCCTTCAAATCTTAGCCGATTTATTTAATTTGTCTTATCTATGCGTCAGAGCTAATTTGTCTTTTCTGGCCCTTGACTTTATCAAAGCTTTTCCCAGACTGGCTTACCTTTTCTGATTTGTCTGTATCTGCAATCTTGTCTTATCTGCAGTTTTTGTCCTATCTGCCCCCTTTGTCTTATTTGCCACGTCTGATATGTATGGCTAGAGGTATAGTAAGTGGTGCGATTGGTATATTTGATGAATGGCAGCTACTTAAAACCCCACGATGCTTGACACAAAGTAATAAACATATAAAATAGGTGACTGAAATGGCCAAGTTTCAATCACCAGCCCTTGTGAGGTCTTATGCCACAGCCCATAATATTAAATATATTTAATCTGCAATTTATGACAGTGCTGGAGCAGATATAAATATATAGGTTTTGGAAATTATATAATAATATTTATCACCTCAAGTTCCAACCTTGGAGCCCCAATAAATATATACTTGGAACTTTGGAATCTCAGTTCTGTAAATTTTCCAAACCTTGATAGCAAACTAACCCTAGAAATTTGTCTCGAAATGAGACCCACAAATTTCTGCAAATCAATGAATCGATCATTGACGTCGAAATGCGAATCTTGAAGCGAATCTGCCTGTGAAAGGATCTAGGTTTTCGTCCAAATCTGCAGGCTCGAGGGTTTTCGTCCTCAAGACCGAAAAGCTGAGCTCTCAAACCAAACAGACAATAATCTTTGCATAATGACAAATGAGCTCACAAATCCCTTTTATAATTCATTTTAGTGTTTTCTTGTCAAAACACCATCTTATAAAATGATATTATAATACTTTATAATATCTCTCCAGCCACTTTATAAATATACTTTAGTTTAATTATTTAATATTACCCTCCTTTAATAAACTTTTGCCAGGCAATATCCAATAATTAAATTAATTAATTAATTTAGCTATGTTATCCGGTTCTTCTATTTTGCCTAGAGAACCTGCTTTGGGAGCGTTTGGGTTTTAGTTCTTGTTGGGGCACGTCTGGGAGCGCCTGGGCACTAACCCGGGGGTGCCTAGGCGCTCCCAAACATACCCAAGAGAATCCAAATGCTCCCATGAAGTTTGGACACCAAAAAGCAAAAAAGAAAAACATCTTTTTAAATAACTAAAGGGCTAATAAAACCCTAAAACACCTCCATAACATGCATTCATCACTCATTCAACATTTCATTGCTCTAACAAACATATTTTGCCCTCAATTTTTCTCAATTGGCATTCACCACCAAAACTAGCAAGTTTGGAAATCCAAGGAGGGTTTTGAGTCCTACAACTTTCTTTTTAACAGGTATTTGGGTTAGCTCTATGGCTTTTCACTCTTTTGGCCAATTGACTGGTCCAAGAGACTTTTCTTTCTTGTTCTGAAAAGTATACCCAATCAGCTCTGAATTCTTCTAGCAGCTAATGCCACTTCCTCTCCAACCTTGGGTTCAACTTGCAATGCTTCTATTTGTTTAATCAGTCAACTTCTAGTTCTGACATATGAATATGATTTGCATTAATACCAATTGAATGCTAGTTTCGCCAGTCTCAAGGATCTTCTCACATCTCTTACCTTTTGCTTGGCTGTTCACCTGTTCTTAGGTGTAATCAAATTTCCTAAATAATTAAAACTGCTGTCTCCACTAATAAAAATATGCAACTTTGCTTGTGCTGCTATGTCAAGTTCATCAATGTAAACATGCATAAAGTGCACTTAACAACATATATGGAAAGCATATAAACAGATATAACAATAGAGTTATAAAAGATAGCAACGTATATGAAAAACATATAATATGTATTGGAATTTTGAACTGTCAATTGGCATTTATCTTTTTAGTTTATCACTAGCATTGATCAATGATTTTAGATTTAACGATAATTGATGATTGATGAAGTATCATAGTTCATACTATCAAATTTATTTACAATTCTGTATATTTTTAATTTTTTGGATATATATATATATACAGCCGTACCCAAACGTATGGTACCCAAGGAAAAAAAATTGTCGTACTGTATCCCGTGTTGATGTTTTAGCTGTGGGAGATATCCTTCTCTCAAAATCGAAATAATAAATGATATATAAATATTATTTTAAAGGCCGACCCAAGATGAAAAGTCGCCTTGGTTCTTGAATGAGACCGACCCTTGTGAAGAGTCGCCTTGCTTGTGAAGAGGCACCTTACTTTGTATATATGGAAGGAGATGCTCATTCATTTGATCATCGATTTTATTCTAAAGAGACATTCTCACTTATCAAGGAGTTTGTGCATCTACAACAGATCATATTATTGCATAAAGCAGATCGACATTAAGGAGAGATCATATAATTGTGTATTTGCATCTAAGTGAGGTGCAATTCTTTATTGCATTATATTGGCCTTGTGTGTGGCCAAGATTGTAAGCAGATTTCTGCTCCTTTAAATTCAATATATAAGGGAGATATTTTGGCTAGGTTTTTCTCCCTCGAGGAGGGTTTTCCTAGGATAAATTCTGTGTTCTTTGTTCACTGTGTTGAATTTTCTGTTAATTTGCATTTATGATTAAAACAACAACATGGTATCAGAGCGGGTTTAGGGGAAATTCGATCAGAAGCAATTGCAGATTTAAGATCACTTCTAGGTGTGGAGGAATTTGATTTTATTTTTAAGCTTTAGGTGCTTTCAAGGAGTTCGATATTTGAAGCTTCAGCTGTGATAGATTATTGTTATAATATTGGAGCAACAAAACAATATAGAGATATTAGGAGGAATTGTATTTGAAGGCAGCAAGTCGGGTTTAGATATCACTATGAGAACAAATCTGGAAGTATATGACTGTGGTGTGGTTGTATATGGAAAATCACGAGCTGCTGTTGGTGTGAGTGGATGCGATGGTACTTTGGTTTCTTGACATTGTTCTGAAGATTTGTGCGGGCTATAATGGAGTTATGTTTTGGTTCTTGCTGAAGATAGTGTGTAGTTTCTATGTTATCTCCTCTCATTCTTGTGTCGTATGGGATATGAGTTTAATGGAATGCTCAGGTTTGAAAAACAGTGTTCATTCTTCAAGTCATATGAGCTTTTGCGCATTGGTGTAAAGTTTGGAAATTTACCTATGGTGTATACATTTGAGGCTTTAGAGATTTCAGTGAACTCTATTATTTACATTTAACAGCTGAGAAGAGATTGCAAGACAAGCACCTGACTACTTTTATTGACCAACATAAAAAGATAAGTATTTTATGTTTGAATAATGATCATGAATTTTATAGTTAATAATAATTCATGCAATAACATTGGGAATAGTGAATCATGTATGCTTCTAGCATTGATATTTCTCTTCGGGATAGTTTTGAACTATTATTTAATCTCTCTAAAATGCTTCTAGGATGGATCAAGGAGCAAAAGGATGATGAGAGATTGCATAAGGAATTCAAGGGAGGAAGAGCTTGCTGCATCCTGTGAGGAAGACACGCAGGCTGAAGAAATGAACAAACACGAAGACACAACTTGCTGCCATGGGACTGAGTTGGTGTCACATAACTGGAGACGTTTCTTCGAAGAGGAGGAATTAACATTCAGAGGGAGTCTGACAATTCATCAGAGGCAACCTTGGACGAGGAGGTTAGGAGGTTGATGCAAGTACTTGGAGCTTTAGAGGGAGTCACATTATGATGAAGATTTGTTGTAATGTATATTTCTCTATGACGGAGAAGTATGAGGTGAAAGCCCTTGTTAGTGTATATTTCTCTGTGATGGAGAAGTATGAGGTGAAAGCCCTTGTTAGTGTATATTTCTCTGTGACGGAGAAGTATGAGGTGAAAACCCTTGTTAGTGTATATTTCTCTATGACGGAGAAGTATTAGGTGAAAGCCCTTGTAGTGTATATTTCTCTAAGACGGAGAAATATGAGGTGCGTGCCCTTGTCCATCTCTGAGACGGAGATGTGGTTCTTTCCACACATGGGAGTAGCCATGGTGGACGTCATGTTGAGAGACTCCATGATGACATCACGTTGAGAGACTCCGTGATGAACCTTTTGTACTTGTGTTTCTCCACACATGGGAGTAGCCATGGTGGACGTCATGTTGAGAGACTCCATGACGACATCACATTGAGAGACTTCGTGATGGACACTTGTGCATATGTTTCTTTCCACACATGGGAGTAGCCATGGTGGATGTCATGTTGAGTGACTCCATGACGATATCACGTTGAGAGACTCCGTGATGAATTTTTTCTCAAATGGGTGTAGTCATTTTGGATGTCATGTTGAGAGACTCCATGACATGGATATCTGGAAGAATACCTCCCTAGCTAAGAGGGAGTGTTGATGTTTTAGTTGCGAGAGATATCCTTCGCTCAAAATCGAAATAATAAATGATATATAAATATTATTTTAAAGGCCGACCCAAGATGAAAAGTCGCCTTGGTTCTTGAATGAGGCCGACCCTTGTGAAGAGTTGCCTTGCTTGTGAAGAGGCACCTTACTTTGTATATATGGAAGGAGATGCTCATTCTCATCGATTTTATTCTAAAGAGACATTCACACTTATTAAGGAGTTCGTGCATCTACAATAGATCATATTATTGCATAAAGCAGATTGACATTAAGGAGAGATCATAAAATTGTGTATTTGCATCTAAGTGAGGTGTGATTCTTTATTGCATTATATTGGTCTTATGTGTGGCCAAGATTGTAAGCAGATTTGTGCTCCTTTAAATTCAACATATAAGAGAGATATTTTGGCTGGGTTTTTCTCCCTCGAGAAGGAGGGTTTTCCCAAGATAAATTCTGTGTTCTTTGTTCACTGTGTTGAATTTTTCTGTTAATTTGCATTTCTGATTAAAACAACTACATCCCGTCCTCGTGCCAGGTCCCGTATCGGAACCGACAACTTAGTAATTTAGCTCTTGTGATAGTGGGATGGAAAATGGGGACATTACAATCCTCCCTTCCTAGAGATTGCTTGTCCCCAAGCAATCCTCACTTGCATACCCTGGCCAAATGCCAAGATTCTAGATGAACCTATAGAAAGCTCCATCATAATCCTGTGGTGTCAACATGACACCACTATTCCTTGTAACTCGGTCAAACCTTGCAGAAGAAAGAAGCAATCCACTAGCCAAATCAATCCCTGGATCCCATAGCCAATTCGGAAATCCATCATACCCCATACATGCTGACTTCCGTTGTGCCACTCTGATACCCACTGGAATCCAAATGAGCCAAGTTTCAGATTCTTGTTTTTGTGAGCAACTGTCAAGTAGAAACAGCTCAGGGAACCTGCAAGATTTGGATTCATCTGTCAATGATGGAAGCACATCATACCAGAGTGAACCGTGTGAGCCCTTATCCAACTTGTACTTATGTACCATCAGATCATTCATACCTGGGTTGAAAGAAAATTGGTGAGCACACCTCACCACACAATCAAGGTGAAACTCACCTGCCTGTGTCAATGGAATATCAAGATAGTCACGTGGATTCCATACTTCATTGCCACTACCAAAAGATGACTCGCAACTCAAATCGTGATGGACAAACCTTGCAATCTCTTTGTAAACCTTCTTTGCAACCCTGATGGCAAAGTCTCTGTTTGAAAGAAAATGGAGGTAATATAATTTTATTACCTCTAAAGCTTGCCTGATAGTCTGCAAGCTTCAGATAGAAGCTCCAATAGATGCCCCATTCTACCTTTCCTCAAATTCAATTGACCACAGGAGGTATTCGACGAACTTATCAGTGCTATCAAAGTGAAATAAGGTTTGAGCAACGTTATCCTCGGTGACCTTCAGCTGATCCTTCCATCCCTATGACTCATTAGGCCATTGATCACAATCAGCTACATAAAATGAAATTTCTGATTTGTTTCCAAGAGGGGGAAACATATCAGCATGAGAATCAATTTTCCCACTAGATGACGCCCTGCAATCTTCCTATAAAGAAGATGGATCAGCAGAATCCACCTCTTCATCACAAGACCTGTCAATAGCATTCTCTACATCACCAATGTAGAGACTATCACTTGTAAAGGGTTCTTTAGGAATACCTGCTGCAACATACTGTTCCCTGTTATGCTTATCCAGTGCACTCACACCACTGGTGTCATCTGCACTTGTAATAGATGTTTCCACATCTTCAATATACACATTCCCACAATCTGTGGATGTTTACTCTTCATTGATGGCTGCCATAGCTAGCTGAGTTTCAGCTGTGAATGACGAAGAATGTGCCAAGCTCAACTCCAGGGAGAGCTCGTCAATTTGAGTCTCTGACTTATGAAGGGCCACTTGAGTGCTCTTCAAAGAGTCCATGGTGACCACAAGCTCATGAGTGAGCTTATCAACCTCCTCTTCTTTCCCTTTAGAGTGTCATAATAAATCCCATCAAGCATGAGAAGATGGTTTCAATCAGAGAGTAGATGTAGGTAGTTAGATTTCATCATCACCATCGCTTCTCTAAGTGCCTAAAACTCTACAGGGGAAAGTTCTCTTCCAAAATGCTTATGTGTTCTCGGAGTCGTCCAACAAAAATTCGCCAACAACTTATGAGTGTCATCAAAATGTGTTATGGCTACACCGATCATATCTTCATTGACTTTCAAACGACTCGCCAAATGTTGGGACCCTTGAGACCTATCATCCTCGTACAAAATTTCTGATTCGTAATCAACACTATGATAAAATGATGAATCACCATCACCAACTGATCGAAAAACATCATTATGTGGCCTATCAGCATGCCCTTCGGAAGCATTGGTGTCATCCACCTCATATGATAGCTCTAATGGTGAGCTAGAGGATGCTGTTTCGACAACCTCATTGCACACATCCTCTACCTGTATAGATGTAGGCACATCCAAGGAATCATCCTAGGATTCCGTCAAACAACCATCATGAGGAATAGCATCCTCGTCACTGATAGATGAAGCTCCTGTCCTTGATCCTGACACCTATGGCTGGGTTCTCAAGCTTCTTTGCCTTTGCTTTTTTGGACAACTTAATTAATTATTTAATTATTAAAATATTTCCGCACCAACAATTGAAACTGTGGAAAATACCGAAAGTCGATCCAGAGCGACAACTAAAGGTGCCAAAATACTTCGAAGCTGCTCGAACAACATATAACCCCCATTAGCAACTTTGACTGTCGCTGAAAAAACCCAAAGTTACAATCGACTCTGACATGATCGAAAACAGTGATATTACAGTCTACCCTCCCCAAAGATTGCTTTCCCTCAAGCAATGCCAAGGCACCCTCAATAACATTCAGCTGAACCCAAGTGTAATCCCGGGGTCCCAAGTCAATCTCTGGAAATGTCCACCATGTTGTCGCTGCACTACTCTGATAAAAACTGTTAATTCATCATGCCCAAAGTGCGCTCTCAACTCTTGTGACCCCAAATTGCAAACAATTCCAACACCAAACTGAGATACCTATGAGGGATGAAATCTATATCATGAAAAGTCTCTTGCCAAGGCGTCTCAGTAAAGTCCACATCAACAATCCTACTACTCGACACGATCCTGGGCAACAAGAAACACAAGCTACTCAATAGGAGAACATGGTCCTCCGCATCAATCATCATGGAGTCCCAAAAAGGATGCAAATTAGTCCTTAAAGAAAAAAATTCATCATCAAGATCTAGGTCCATTGTTGATGTATAGCTGCAGGCCTCTTACTTACTTCCAGCCGCGATTTTCATAAAGCAATAAATTAAATATAGCTTACAGCTATTTATTTATTGGAGACGTATTTTGTGAAGAGGCGCTTCACATAAATATTAAATAATCTTTTATTAATGTGGCCGACTTCATCTTGATATTTGCCACCTTTCATGTGAGACACAACCATTCATTAAGGCCGACCTTTCATCTTTGAAGGGACGAATTTGTTGGAGATGACCACACCGATTTGTATATATAGGAGGTGCTGATTACCTTCATGATCATTCATTTTTCTATTCATTCAAGCAAATGCAAATGACCTACAACAAAGTTCGATATAGCAGATCAAGTCATTCTTCAAGAAGATCGATATTATCTTACAAGGAGTTTGATATTATTTATCTTGAGTTTGCATCAAGTGTGGTGCTGAGAATTCGGCCTTGTGATTGGCCTTATTGTAAAGTGAATTGCTGGTTATTATTCAATATATAAGAGATATATTGTTGCTGGGTTTTTCTCCCTCAAGTTGGAGGGTTTTCCCAGGGTATATGCTGTGTCTAATTGTTTGAAATTGTTTTAAATCTGCTTATTTAATTTCTGATCCTATAACTAACATGGTATCAAAGCGGGTTTAAGCAAGATCGTGATCAGATTTATATAAGCAGCATTATCTTTCTCCATTATTCTCATCTTTGTGTGTCTATCTCAACTACAAAAATGGTGAACGGTCTCAAGGTTGAAGATAGACTCGATGGCGCCTCTAACTTCACCTCTTGGAAGCTTAGAGTTCTCATTGAATTGGAAGAAAATGACATTCTCGAGTTCGTGGAGAAAGAGGTACCCGAACCTTCCGATGAGACTAAGCAGACACAATGGAGGAAGAATGGCACAAAGGCCAAGAAGATATTGATTGATTCTGTGAAGGATCACCTTGTGCCTATTATCTCCAAGTTGAAGACAACAAGAGAGATGTTCAAGACCTTGGAGGGACTATATGAGATCAATAATACAAGCAGAGCTCTTGCATTGAGGCAACAACTTCATCACATCAAGATGGCGAAAGGAGATTCAGTCATCTCCTTCTTCATGAAGATCACCAAGTTGAGAGATCAGGTTTGTGCCATTGGTAATATGGTTGATGATAAAGATTTAGTTATGTTGGCACTTAATGGTCTTCCTCAATCTTGGGAGCCATTTATCCAAGGTATTAGTGGAAGATCGAAGCTACCAAAGTTTGATCGACTTAGGGCAGATTGTATTCAAGAGGAATCAAGATTGGCAGCAAGAGGTAATGGTCGAAGTTCTAACAATGAAGAAAATCATGTACTTGCTGCTCAAACATCGAAGAGGAAAGGAAGAGAAGGAAAGGCAATTTCAAGAGGAACAGAGACAGAAGATCAGATGGTGCTCCTAAATCTAAGAAGAAGAATGATCTCTCCCATATACAATGCTTCAGATTTGACAAGTTTGGTCACTATGCGAGAGATTGTGCAACAAGACCTAAGCAACATGCTTCTACTGCGGATGTGAATGATGTCTCTCCTCAGAAAGATTCAAGAGATAATTTAAGTGGATTTCTATTTATCTCAGCCCTATCAAACAATGTTCCAACCGATAGCAGCACATGGTTGATTGATAGTGGCGCCTCTCGTCACATTACCGGATCTAGAGAGCATCTTTCAGATTTGGTGGAGAGAGATACCAACATTCAAGTCATAATTGGAGATGATGCATGCTATTCAGTGAAAGGTGCTGGAGCCTCCTCTCTTCACCTAGATTTCGACATTTCTCTTCATTTGAGCGATGTGTTGTTCGTACCAGGTATCAAGAGGAACCTTGTATCAATTTCAGCCTTGGAGGACAAAGGATATCAAGTTGCATTTTCTGAGGGAAAAGTTCTTAATTGGCCGAAGACCTCTAGCATCAAGACAGCCCGAGTGATTGGTGTTCGGCAAGAGAGTCTTTATAGACTTTCCATTCGTCCAATGCAGGCATTGTTACATGATTCTACCAGTTCAAGTGAGCTTTGGCATAGAAGACTTGCTCACCTCCATTTCAGAGCTCTTCCATCCATGCAGAAGATGGTCACTGGCCTTCCAAAACTTAGTCAAGAGCATGATGGTACTTGCCGAGGATGTACATTGGGTAAGAATACTAAAGGTCCTTTTCATAGTAGTGAAAGTAGATCAAAATGTATTCTAGATCTTGTTCATTCTGATTTGTGTGGTCCAATGTCTGTTGCATCTTTGAGTGGTTTTTAGTATTATGTAATTTTCATTGATGACTACTCTAGAAAGACTTGGATTTATTTCTTAAAGACTAAGGAATTTGAAGAAGTACTTGAGAAATTCAAAGAGTTTAAGGCTCAAGTAGAGAATTTATCCGGGAAGAGGATCATAGTTCTAAGATCTGATAACGGAGGAGAATACATCTCTGGAGGCTTCTGTAACTTTTGTATTGAGGTAGGGATTAAGAGGGAGTTTTGTGTCCCTTACAATCCACAGCAGAACGGTGTTGCAGAAAGGAAGAATAGATCCATTGTTGAGGCAGCCAAAGCCATGATCCATGATCAAGACTTGCAAACCTTCCTTTGGACAAAAGCATCTAGAACTGCAGTGTATGTTCAGAATCGGTGCCCTCATCGTATTTTGGAGAATATGACTCCTGAAGAAGCCTTCACAGGTGTGAAGCCTGAGATTAGTCACTTGAGAATCTTTGGTTGTCCTGTTTACATCCATGTACCTAAAGATAAGAGAACTAAGTTAGAACCATCTAGCAAGAAAGGAATATTTGTGGGCTACAGTGAATCCTCAAAAGCCTACACGATTTACATTCTAGGTCAGAAACAAATAGAGATCAGCAGGGATGTCACCTTTGAAGAAGATGTTGCATTCAAAAGATCTAAAGGTTCATACATGGAGATAGATAATGAAGATCAGGAGACTCCTCAGGACATGGACGTTGATCATACTCTTGAGATTCAGAGGGAGCCTACTGAACCAGAAGAGGATGTTGATCCAGTTGAGCCTTTGGAACCAACTAATGGGCCAAGAGATATTGTCATAGGTCGTAAGAGACCTCTATGGGCTAGGCAAACTATGCAGGAGGCAGAAAAGTTTGCAACACCTAGAGGCACATTCAGAGAAAGTAAAAGACCATAGAAGTTTCCAAGCTATGTTGCATTAATGAGTCATATCATTGAATTCGAGCCTTCCAGTGTTGAGGAAGCATCAAGTCAGCAAGTATGGAGAGATGCTATGGCTGAAGAATATCAATCTATCATTAAGAATGATGTTTGGGATATTGTACCAAGACCGGAAGGGAAATCTGTTGTATCTTCTAAATGGCTTTTCAAGATCAAGCATGCGGTTGATGGAAGCATTGAGAAGTACAAAGCTAGATTTGTGGCTAGAGGATTGTCTCAGAAAGAGGGAATAGATTATGAAGAAACCTTTGCTCCGGTTGCTCGTTATACATCCATCAGGACCATTATTGCTAGTGCAACAGCTAAAGGATGGAACCTACATCAGATGGACGTGAAGACAACATTCCTTAATGGCCTGATTGAAGAAGAGGTATACATCGAGCAACTTGATGGCTTTGAGATTCATGGGAAGGAGTCTCATGTTTGTAAATTGAAGAAGGCTTTGTATGGCCTTAAGCAGGCTCCTTGTGCTTGGTATGATAGGATTGATCGATACTTGATGAGCTTGGGCTTCTCCAAGAATGATGCTGATTGAAATCTTTACTTCAAGGTAGTTGATGGTGAGGCATTAATCTTGGTTCTTTATGTTGATGATCTATTTCTTACAGGAGCAGAATATCTCATTATCAAATGCAAGGAGTTAGCTTTTGAATTTGAGATGAAGGATCTAGGATATATGCATTACTTCTTAGGATTGGAAGTGTGGCAGAGACCCAATGAGATCATTCTGAGTCAAGGGAAGTATACTATAGACATCTTGAAGAGATTTGGCATGATGGATTGCAAATCCATGTCTACACTGATGGAAACCAATTTGAAGAAGTTGAGTGAGTTTGCAGCTAGTTCAGATCTGGTGGATCCCACTATGTACAAGCAGTTGATTGGATCGTTGATGTATCTAGTCAATACTAGACCAGATATTTGCTATGCAGTAAGTGCACTTAGTCAGTTCATGTGTGAACCAAAGCAAATACATCTAGTTGCAGCTAAGCATATCTTGAGATACTTGCGTGGCATAGTTGGATATGGCTTGAGATATTCTTCTAGTGTAGACCTAAAGCTGCAAGGATATTTTGATTCTGATTGGGCAGGGAGTGTAGCTGATCGGAAGAGCACCTCTAGTTGTTGCTTTAGCTTGGGGTCTGCGATGATTTCTTGGTGTAGCAAGAAACAGTCTTTAGTGGCACTAAGCATTGCAGAGGCCGAGTATATTGCAACTTGTGTAGCAGCTCGAGAAGCAGTGTGGCTTCGAAAGATCCTTGCAGGATTGTTTGGACAATCATTGGAGTCGACTGTTATTCATTGTGATAATCAAAGCTATGTGAAGCTTTCTGTCAATCCAGTGTTTCATGACAACAAAACATGTTGAGATCAAATACCATTATATCAGAGATATGGTATTGAGGAAAGCTATCCAGTTGAGATATATTTGCACCGATGAGCAGACGGCTGATATTCTTACCAAGCCTCTCTCCAAAGTAAAGTTTGTGCACTTTCGAGACAAGCTTGGATTTGTGGAGAATGAAGCCCTAGCTGAGAGGGAGACTCAGCATTAGTGATCTTCTGTGATTTGCTTTAATGCATCTTTCTCTGTGAGAGAAATTTGAGGTGAAAGCCCTTGTTAATGCATCTTTCTCTGTAAGAGAGAAATTTGAGGCAAAAGCCCTTGTTTCCACCCTCTGGGAGTAGCCATGGTGGATGTCATGTTGAGAGACTCCATGACAACATCACGGTGAGAGACTTCGTGATGATTTCCTTGTACTTGTGTTTATCCACCCTCTGGGAGTAGCCATGGTGGACGTCATGTTGAGATGACGACATCACGTTGAGTGACTCCGTGATGGGCACTTGTGCACATGTTCTTTTCCATACATGGGAGTAGCCATGATGGACGATATCACGTTGAGTGACTCCGTGATGAGCTCTTTTCCACATATGGGTGTAGCCATTGTGGGTGTCATGTTGAGAGACTCCATGACATTGGATATCTGGAAGTATTCCTCCCTAGCTAAGAGGGAGTGTTGATGTATAGCCGCGGGCCTCTTACTTCCAGCTATTTATTTATTGGAGATGTCTTTTGTGAAGAGGCGCTTCACATAAATATTAAATAATCTTTTGTTAATGTGGCCGACTTCATCTTGATATTCACCACCTTTCATGTGAGACACAACCATTCATTAAGGCCAACCTTTCATCTTTGAAGGGACACATTTGTTGGAGATGATCACATCGATTTTTATATATAGGAGGCGCTGATTACCTTCATGATCATTCATTTTTCTATTCATTCAAGCAAGTACGAATCAACTACAGCAAAGTTCGATATAGCAGATCAAGTCATTCTTCAAGAAGATCGATATTATCTTACAAGGAGTTCGATATTATTTATCTTGAGTTTGCATCAAGTGTGGTGCTGAGAATTCGGCCTTGTGATTGGCCTTATTGTAAAGTGAATTGCTGGTTATTATTCAATATATAAGAGATATATTGTTGCTGGGTTTTTCTCCCTCAAGTTGGAGGGTTTTCCCAGGGTATATGCTGTGTCTAATTGTTTGAAATTGTTTTAAATCTGCTTATTTAATTTCTGATCGTAAAACTAACATCCATAACCAATATCGTAGCTTCAACATCAAAAAAATGTGGCAACTCTTCATCCCTGCCTGAAAACTTATTCTCTTGATATCCTCGAAATTGGTTAGCTACAGCTTCTTCACAACTCAACACTTGAAAATCATTTAATCCATCATCAATAGGAATAAGGGATGTCACTTGAGAAACTGGCATTAATTATTGTGAATGGCTGGTGTCCCTTCAAACTGAAAAGGTCTTTTAAAGGCAACATAGCCATCATTACCATGCAAGGGGGCATACATACATTTATGCGAAGATAACCACTTAAATTTTTTATCAGAAGTGTTTTCTAACCTTGAAGGTACTGTTGAGACGCCTTGTGAAGCAACAGAAAGACTTGAAGATGTAAACCCTGGATGAGAGTTATACTTATTTGCACTGATTTCCTCACAAACTTCAGATGGTGTAGTGAATACTAAGAACTCCATTTTAACCTGTTGATAATCTGAAGAAGGCTTATTACTCTCCTTATCTTGAAAACTGAGAGGTCACAACTCAATTGCTGCCTGCACAAGAGTTTCTATTGTTTCAGATTCTTCCTTGACAATAGGATATCCTTTATAGAGAGGCATCGTATTACCCAAGTTGCCGTGGATTGATAAGGATCCCCACACAGTAGTCTGCTCAACACAACTGGGTGGAACAATACTTGATATACATGAATGCTCCTAATATGCTAGTGGATTGAATTCATCATTGTAAGGCACACTAGTATTCTCTATGTTCAGCATACAATCCATAGGCCCATGAATAAATAAGTGTGGCTGACAGTTAGCATAAATATTTAATGGCACAACTTCACTTGCCCTTGTTTTAAATCCATTCTCCTTTCCTTCCACACATTTTTTTCTTGACCTGGAAGTGAGTACAGCCAGAAAAAATACCTGAATATCAACTCCAGAACGAACACTATCCAGAAGGCTTGTTATGAGAGGTATGACAAAAAGTTTCCAATAACCAGTACTTTGGCTGTCTTCCTTTTGAAGGTGTATAAATTCTATTAAGGGTACTTCCTCTTGATCCTCTGGCAGTCTATAAGCTGCTAGGCACTGAACATCCCTACTCAGATATAAAAAATCTAGTGACTTCAAATAATAAACTTCTCTATAACTGTGTATCTCTGTAACCAAAAGAATCTCATCATTTCTCAAGGAATAGGTGCTGCTTACATCCTGCAACAGTTCCTTGCATCTTTTTTTCTTTGGCATGGTCAGAAAATAAGGTGCAGGTAGAGTAACACCTTCTGTGCTAAATACTGTTACTGTTATTGTTCTGATTGTGGCTGAAGGCAAAGGCAACAATAAATGTATAAAGGGATCAAATGTCACTGAGATTTTGCTGCATATTGGACAAACCAGTGTTGACTTGAATTGACCTTGACACAAATCCTCAATTATGGAATCATTATGTACTAAATGATGTGCCCGACGTTCTTCAGCTACTTCTTCATCTAGTCTCTTATCTACAACTTTTGATTCAATGTAAAGCATGTTTTTCACACGATTTTGATCCTCATGCAGCCCATCTAAGAAAGAAGCTAGCAACTCTTGTGAATCATGCTGATTGTAACCAGTAAATTGAGGTGCAAAATGAGCAAGCTTTGATTTGAATAATTGAAGTGATATTGGTCTTCTTCCTGCTGCCCATAATTTCCCACCAGCTTCCACTTGCTGTCTGAAGTAACCCAAGGATATGTAACCCCATACATCTCTATCAAAATCAATTAAAATGTTGTTAAACAACACAATTGCATTACAAAGCCTTGCAATATAATCACAATGTTCAATCTGCATTACCAATGGATGGAATCTTATTCCAAGAGAAGTCACAAAATCCTCAGCAACATTGTGCCAATTAATATCTGGGTATGCTATAAGATGAGCATTGTAGTTCCCAACGGCACCGGCCATTTTCCCTAGTAATCTTACTCTAGAGACTTCTTGCTGCTGCTCACATAATCTGAACCAAAAGACTGCCATCTCCTTTCCTAAAGCAGTTTGTGAAGCTGTCTGGCCATGTGTTCAAGATAACATTGGCTTGTGTGCATCTTTGTGTACCAAATTGTGTTTGGCTTGAATTAACTCATCCATTTTAGGAAGTATTACTAGATCAAGACTGTCCCACAGCCACAGGACATGAGCTAAATTATTTATATTCTCAGCTGTGCAAGAGAAGTGAATAAATTCCAGTACCTTGGCTAGCTCTGGATGAGTTTGGCATCTCTTTTTCAAAATATACTCAATTGCCTTAACACCGTAGTTTGTCACATTCTCCACTCTTTTCACTTCAAGGGCATCCTCAATATTAAAATTCTTCACAATATCTTCCAAATATGATTGGTTTCTTTGCTGGAGTTGGGAACTTCAGTGATTTCAGGAATCAGAGTTAGTTTCAGCAACCACTGAACATTTTCTTTGAAAGCAAAAATGGTATGCATTTCCCTTTCACTGCTAAAAAGGAAATTGACATGGACTTTTTGTACTCTATCTATGTTTGGAAAAAATCCAAGCAGAATACCCAAAACTTGGAGATTTGGAAATCTCTGCTTAATGAATTTCAATTTATCAATTCTATTATATTTCTAATGTCTACCTATCATGTCATTTTGACAAAGAGCAGTTACAGCTGCCAAGAAGATACCACCTGGGTCCCATGCTTTATGTCTATTACTCTCCATGTTCATCCATCTGTGTATAATGTTATCAAGACCAGTATTGCACATAGGAGCCAGTGACTTATGTTTTTGAAAGTTGGTATTTCCTTCCTCAACTGGAAATTGAATACTGCTGACATTGAGTTCTTCTTGAAAGTCATTCCAATCCTCAGAAACAGAATTGTGGAGTGTTGCATTCCCTGTAAGACATTGGCCTAGTGAACTAATTGATGATTTTCCTGCATGGAATTGTGAAAAGATTCTTTTATATCTAAATTTACATATGGGCATATATTGTCTTGTTTTAAGCCTTCTGAAATCAAAACATTATTAATTTCTTCTTTCCTTACTTTTCCAGCTAATACACAGGAGGAAAGATGAGGGCTTTCTTGCAGATTAGGGTCCTTCCAAAAGGCAACATTGATTTTAGTTACATCAGCGGCCTCACAAAGATCATGACTATTTTCAAACACTAATGCATCATTTGATATATCACAAGCATGATCACTGGTATTTGAGATATTTGAGTCATTTTCCTCATCTCCAATTTCATCAACAATAGTTACATGCATGGCAAGGTGATCATCCGGATTATGAGGTCTACCACCCTTGTGTGGTCTATGCTTCATCTTGAGATCCCGGTAGTCATGGAAAGAAATTTCACTCTGAATATCAACACCTGATTCCTTCCAATCTTGTAAAATTTGATCGTCAAATTCTTCCTATGCGAGTTCATTATTAATTTGAAGGTTATTCCTTGGAGGAAATTTAAGTGTTAGGTTTAGAGTTCGCTGTCACAGTCCTAGTACTCTGATTTGCAACCCTGTTGATTACGGAATCATTCCCATTTCTATAATTTCTTTCTTGTCCGTTGTTCCCATCAGAACATTGGGTCATTAAGGCACACAACTGAGCTATATTCTGCTGCAATTCACGCTGACCTCTAGCAAGATCATTTCAAATATCTCGTGTTTAATTTCCTGTAGTCACTATGTTCTCTGTCACCCATAACTACTTCCATTCTTCGACCCTCTATAAACTGATCATTCACACACAACCCTCTAGGATAGCAGGATACATGGCTCTAATACCACTGATTTATATGCAAATTTTTCCCGATTTTCCCACTTCACGCAATCAACCATTTTGTCAAACAGTTTCCAGGATACTGTTCAAAATAAGTTTCAGATGTTTCTCTCCAGAAAGATGAATGTTTGTTTACAGATCACATAAATGCAGTTCTCATAATATATTATTCATGACAAAATATATTGTAGATGATTCACAATATAAAAATATAATTTCATACATGTTCCATGGCAGGTGCAGCCGTGCAGGTATTATATTTGTAATAACCCATGGCCAAGTTGGAGGGTTTATCGATATAATCTGATAAGAGTAGACAATGTAAACATGTTGTCAACAATTCACAAACTTGTACTTTGCAAAGTTCCTTGTAGAATTACTTTAAACATTGTATTTATCAAAATATGCCAACACCGTGAGTCTTCAAGAGATGATGAAAATGAATAACACTAATTGCTTATTGGATAGGAATTTATTGATAAGGAGAAATCATAATAATAATATGGCAATAATGATGCTATGTTCTTTAATATGAACTTTGAAATGAATACAAATTAATAAGTATTTCAAGATCAAAAATAGACAAGATAATGAATTCAGTGTTTCCAATCTTGCTCTTCAATTCATGTGATTGTAGGTACGATAAATTAATGCTTAATGAGTCGCTATTTCTGATTTAAAACATTTTATACATGCGATTTTATCTTGGAGCTTTTCCTGATTTATACTTTTGTAATATATGTGTCCATGTTAATTTCTGCTCAAATAGAGCAGTTCCCAATAGGAAATTTATTAATAAAAATAAGTCTGAATCTGCATAACTAGTCTATATTCTTTTGCTATTCACTTCTTACCATTTTTATATCTTTCGCCTGAATTGGAGGGTCATACCTCTTTGAAGAGGAATGCCTGCTTAGATGGACATGTCTTTTGATCAGCATTATTATTGTTTGAGAATTATTTTACTAAGGCAGATAATATCACTTATAGTGCATCACCATAATGTTCCTGGCTTTGCACCTTGGGTGAGGGGGAAAGAAGACCAACATCAAACATCATTAAGATCATAGATGTGTGTCATACTTCTAATTTTCATCTTAATATGTGGAAAACTGCCAAAGGTTGGTTGAAAAATCTAAGGTCTTGGGAAATTCACCAATACTTTACTCATGCATATTCCCCAACAATCACAGTCCCTGAGAACACTTAAATTGCTAAGATATCTCTCTGAAAGCACTCAAAGCCCCTTCATTAACATCATTTATGCACAAAAAAAAAATTCTGAACAAACATCCATGCCAAAATAATAATTTTGAGCGAATGTAATGAGGACAGCTCAATTCTTTAAGAACATACAAATAACAGATTTTGACTCTTAGAGAGATCTTAAGAAAAAATTGGAAAGAACCATTGGCCCTATAATTTGAGGTTTATGTTTTGAGATTTATCATAGGATATATTCATCAAACTTTATTGAGGTAGGAACACATTGGTTCTAATAAAAGGTAAAATCATAAAGCACAA
The DNA here is from genome assembly GCA_007258455.2 of Sequoia sempervirens. Lineage (NCBI taxonomy): Eukaryota > Viridiplantae > Streptophyta > Pinopsida > Cupressales > Cupressaceae > Sequoia > Sequoia sempervirens. Next base: position 537,111,762 of record VDFB02271358.1, read on the forward strand.
ACAACTCCATAATACTTATGATCCATTCCACACTCATAGAAACAATGGCGATGCATGGATCAACCTTGTAACATTGGTTTAGTGAACTTTGAAATAGTGATATAGAAAATACTTTGAGATCATTTCATCCAAAGCTCTTCTTCTCCTAAGCCTTTTTCCTTGATTAGAGTAGTTTTACATCTTGATTAAAGATCAAGGACATCAATATTAGGTGCACCCAAATTTATTATGTAAGCCTATTTTAAGTTACATTGTGGGCCTATAACCCACAAATCCCAAGATCATTCTCACCTCTCAAACTTTGAAAAAAAATAAAATAAATTGATATTGTTTAAATGAATCAGGAAAAATAAAACAAAACTTTCCCAAGATATGAAAATCATCCTAGGGTTAAATATGGGAATATGTCAAATCTTTACAAGAGGAGTGGCAACCTTCCATTGATATGAAAATCGGATGTTAGTGCCAATCTATAAATCTATGAAGTGTTCATGGGTGATAACTGTGGATTCTAAGACTTTGTACAATCCAATGATTTTACTTAGAAGGTTATAGTATGTCATTAATTATGAGTCTATGACAAGGTGATATATGTCAAAAGATGTTTGACTAGGTTAAGTGTTACAAAACCTATAAGCTATTTTATATTCTCATTAGAAACAAACTTGCCTCAAACTTTGTTTGAATGTTTACACAAAATGAAACATACTTTATCTAAGGGAAGTTGTCACTCAAACATCTAGATCCTTTACACAAATGCAAAAGTGGTTTTGCACAAAGGAGTGGGATCTTGATATTTACAACATTCCCATAATCCACCGTGATTTTGGATTTTAACAAGGGGTAATGAAGAATTGTATCATTGCCTAGGATCCTTGTGGTGATGAAATGAAAGAAAACTTGTCTTAAATAATAGGTCTTGCCAATTTCCAACTCTTGGTTATATTGTTGAAAGTTATTAACAAAAACATATCCTAGTTCAAAATTGTAACTTGAGGTAATATCAGAGTTGCGCACCAGAAGCTAATAACACCTCAAGGAAGAGTTAAGGATTACAAATCCCCAAGGGTTGGTTTGGGACCCTTACAAAAGATTCTGTTAACAAGATTAAAACCATCATTGCTCGAGGACAAGCAATTTTGGGAAGGGCGGAATGTCATGCCCCCGCCATATTTCCTGAATCCCAATCGCATCTTCCTTTGGCTGAAGGTAATCGCTGATCAAAGAAACAAAAGAGGGGCGACCAAGGTAAATGCAGTGATTCCTAAATGTAACAATTCCTAAATGCAGCGACTCACCAAAGACTAAATAATTATTAATTCAAGAGTTAAGGCAGCGAATATGATAAGGGATAATTATGGGCAGCGATTACAAGGAGAAATGCTTACATAGGCAGGGATCATCATTATATTAAAGGAAGCAATTATTTTAGAGGGCAGCGATTGGTGCCAAGACAGAATTATTAACTAAAGACACACCCATTCAAATAGTGTCTCCTTTCTAAGAGGTGCATCATTTCACTTAGACATGGGGATATGTAAGGAAAGTCAAATCATTTGCAAAGGACATCAAGGAATTGGGAATAAAATATCATGGAATAGAAATCAATGAGAATTCTGAATAAAAGAGCAGATTATCGAAGAGATCGGAAATAAATATCTGCACTCAAAAAAGCAGCAGCCAGTAGCGAGCGGTATAATAAGTGATTGGTATGCAAATGAATGAATATATATATACCATCCTTTCTTTAAACAATCATGTGTAAGGTTGGCAAGGAAACATGTTAGGGAAGGGCAGTATAGGTTCTCTCATTAAGTACACCAACCCTAAGTTGGATGGGGTTGTCTTGGTGGGATGTTCCATCTACTTGGGGCCAAGGGGGGTGTGAGCCTGCCCATGGGCTTAATTGGGATGAATAATGTATAGGTTCTCACATTATAAGTACGCCAACCCTAAGTTGGATGGGATTGTCTTGGTGGGATATTTCGTTCACTTGGGGCCAAGGGGGGGGTGTGAGCCCGCCCTTGGGCTTACTTGTGATGAACAGTTTTTCTAGCACCCTATCATGCGTTTCTCCCCAATCTCTACCATGATCAGTTATTGAAAAGAGTCTATATATTGGATTCAAGTCTAAGTTGTCATTCATTATTTCATAAATATTAATAGCTGATTTATTCTTAAGTTTAATGTTTATTATATAATTTACAATGGAGTATTATTTGTAAAACAATTTTATGTTGTGTAAGTGTCCCTTAAGGCAGATTCAGGCATACAGTAGGGGACATTACAAATATGGTGTAACATTATTTGTGATGTCCCTGTTTTTGCTCGCCTCAACATCTCGTTGATTAGCCTATCATTTGACCCTCGTAGGCTAATATTGTTGGTTAGAGGGTCCTGTATGACAATTATCAGGTTGTTTTCTTCTCCGGAGTATGGCATTAATCAGGACTCACCTTCGGGAGTTGATCAAGACTCTGTTTTGACACACTTACTATTTATAGTAAGTCACCCGATCGTCAGAGTCTAGTGTTATTATTTTTAGAAAGGAACCTGGATGTAGTGGTTGACCTCTTGGTTCAGACGCAATCGAGAAATAATGAGTATTTTTGGAGTTATGACATTTTAATTATTAATAAAGTAATACTTTATTAATAATTAATTTAAAAGTGCACATCATTTAAATGTTATTTGACTTTATTATTAAAAGGGGTATTTAATGATTATAAAGTCAAGTTATATAAAGTGCATTTAAGTCAAATTATAAAGTGCCAATTTTAAGGGAATGTACTTTATATTATTTTGTTGTGCACCAAATGGAGGGAAAAGTAAATGAAATTAAAGTGAAATTTAATGAGATGAAGCCAAATACAAATTGAATATTATATAAAGGCTTTTTGAAAAGGGATTTCATTCATTCTCGAATCATTCAACATTTTGTCTATTATGAAGAAGCTTTTTCTTTGAGGAAGAAACCTAGGGTTTCACTGTAAATTCAATCTTGGAGAACGTAGCCTCTCTTTGATTGTGCTGGTGGTTTCATACAGAGGTCACAATTGAGCTTCAATGGAGTTTATGCAAATCTGAAAGTGATTATCTTCAAAGATTGTTCAAGGGTTTGGAGATTAATCATCTAAATTCAGAGATATCTGCTGTGAATGATTTTGTTGCTGCTATTACATGTTGGAGAACTCGTCTTATGAAGCCAGGCGTCCATTAATGGAAGACTCCAGTTTGCTGATATAAAGTTTTCAGATCTACATTTATTGGCTTGGGTTCGGGTATGATCATTTGTAATTCAAAGAGGTGTCTATTCTGCTGTATGACTGCTGCAAACTTTACACTTCTCCCTGACAACCATTTGTAGAGGGTTTCAAGGCATGTTTACCTGTGAATTCATCAATTGTAACTCCTAGATTTTCCGGGTATTGTTGTTTTAGATATTAGGGGTTATTTTATGAACTGGGTTGTCATTATATTGTGAAAATACTGAGTATTTAAGCTGGTATAAAAATCTGGAATTTTCAGCTGTGTTTTCACAATGCAATTTCAGTTTTGAGTTAAAAAATTATTATTGCAACATCTCCTGTTTTGCTGCATTATATTGCTGTATCAAACATTGCAAATATATCAAAAAAAAACAAAAGAACCACAAGCAAACAAACAAACAGAATTTCAAAATTAAATATCCTACCAGGGGTGGGATATTACATATGGGTGCTGTACTTGGCCGCAAACAGTCCATAAGGTCACTATTCAATATTTTTCTATGTTACCAAATTGCTCTGCTTAGGGCATTGTTTCCGTAGTCGAAACGATTCAGAAATGGATACGGGTACGAATCACTTTCGAATCGACCAGGAATTTCGTTTTTCACTTTGGCTGGGAGTTTTCTTCGACCTTCAATTTCCATTTTACACGCTTTTACACGCCCGCGCCTCAGACTTTGATGAGTTGCACAGACTTGCACCTCAGTCTGCGACCAGTTGCAGAGAGAAACCCCTGACGGCAGAGACATGGGAAGAAGTGCAACACAGGAAGAAGCACAACCAGGAAGAAACGCGCGCGGCAAGGTAAGTTTATTTTTTTTTAATTTAAAAAAAAACCGAAAAACATCAACCCAATATAAACTATATTTTTTATTTTTTATTTTTAGTTTAAATTTAATTTTTTTTAAGTTTTAGTCTTTAGATATTTCATATATTTCATAATGCTAAATTTATAATAATTAAATGATAGATTATTAATATATGTAACTTTTAAAATATAATTTTAGTATTTAGTATTTATTATTTTGCATATTTAATATTTATGTTTTCATAATATTATACAATTTATTATTTTATAGTTTTAATTAGTCTTATATAATTAAATTATTAATAGTATATATAATTTTTAAAATATAATAATTAATATTCATATAGTATAATTATATAATTTTAAGCACTTATAATTTACATTTAGATTTAGAATTTTCTAAACTTACTTTTGTTTCTAGATTATATGTATATATTTTTCCGTACCCAACCCCCAATTTTTTTTTTTGTCGTACCCACGTACCCGTATCCGATTTGGCAACTTAGATATTTTTCTAACCCCAAGAACACATTTTTACCTAGGGCTTAAAGTAATTTTCACTTTTTATAACTAATGCAAAATCAAAGCCTGAAGGCCTTAATGTACCTTACCAATATTCCTTTTGTTACCTGTAGAGCCAATTTATTCTAACAATCATTTTCCATATTACCAATGCATAACTGATGGGTAACTGGTTAAATAGCTACTTCAAGTAGATGACATAAAATTGATGTTTGAATGATACTGTATCAAAGCACAGCTGACATATCCCTGGAAAATTGTTTATTCTTATGCATAGCTGACATTTTTCTGTGTAAATAATTTGTTTCAATATAACTGATTTATTTCTGTATAGCTGATTTAGTCCAGCACATCTATATAAAAATACCAATGCTTAGCACAAGGTGCCTCCTTTAGGCTATATAATACCAATATTTCTTATGGTTTTTGTTGGCCCTTTTGTAGTGGTTGACAATGATGCACTTGGGTTTTCTGGCCCAAACTTTGCTTGAGACGTGTTAATACTGATTTCCATTTATGGCCTCCTGTTCTGATTGTTCATCAGCTCTGTGCTTCATTCAGGCGTCCTCTCCTCACAATGGCTATTTCTACTTGTACTTCGATCTTATGGTTAGGGGTTTAACCACCTTTGCTTTACCCCTGTCGTGCTTTTTATCTTTGCTTTAGACCTTAATATTCAGTATGTATTTTTGTAATAGAATGGACTTTCGAGTTGCATTGACCTGCTTTGATCATTTGTAAACATTAACTAAAATTCTCTCTCATTCTTTCTTATGATATTTTTTAAATGGTAAAACTCTTAATGATTGTGCTGCATGCTTGCTTTGGCATGCTTTTTGTGAAAGCTGTGATCCGTCCACATTTCAAAATTTCTTGTTCTAACCTGCTTAATTGTAGTCATTTGATGTAGGGTTTCTATGTCATTCTTTATCTTTGGGGCAATACTATATTTTATTATTTAGTCAAAACTTACTTTGTGATCTGCTGTTTTTGGGTTTGTGCTAGGTCTTTCCGACTTTCTTTGGGTTTACTTTCTTGAACTAAACTATCATCAGGCTTGTTTAGTGTGCCTACTTGTTAGTATAGTTTTCATGTTGTAAGTTTGTACAGCTGAGCTCAATGTAACTTATTCCCTGTCTTGTTTAATTTTCTAAGCAGAAATATAGGCTTTATTTGAAAAGATTAAGTGGAGTAGCACAACAGCAAGGTGGAATAAACTCTTCATTTGCGGGTACTACAGAAGCCAGTGTTGGTCCAATGAGTTTACTTGGAAGGCTTGATCTCCAAAGACTTGCAGCTTCAGGTCAAATATCACCTCAAGCACTGGTGACATTACCTGCTGAACTTTTAGGACGTGGAAATGTGACCGATGGGTTAGGCATGTCAAATGTAGATCAAGCACTACTCTGGCAAGCAGCGCTCAATGGTGTAAATTCTAATCCTGTGAATAGAGTAAGATTTGGTCAGCCATTGATTAGCGGTCAGGGAAACCCACTTCATGGACTGCCTAGTGGTTTAGAACTGAAGCAATATGCTCATCTACAGCAGCATATTCCTTCCTTTGGAAACATGGGCTCATCCATTAATGATACACCCTCAGGATTTTCTGTGATGCAACAGCAACTGACTACAACTGTAGGATTTGGTGCTGTAGACCAAGTGAATGGGGTAAACAATTTGGCATTGAATTCTCAAAACAATGCCATGGTGATGCAGTTGATACAGCAGCAGCAGCAACATGTACATCAACAACAACAGTTACAAACACCACCGGCACAAAAGCAACCTGGTGGACAACTTCAAGGTGCTCAGCTTCAGAGTGGACAAAGTCTGGATATGCCATTGCACAATCTTGTTGGATCCCAAGTTCCACCAAATGACAATAGAGGGATGCCTAATACTATATCCTCTCTGGGCAACAGCAGTAGCAGCCTCGGCAATAACATTGCTTGCACATTGGGTTCAGGGCAATCGAAGCATATACCAACCAGGGAATATGGCTTGGATGTGTCTGAAGCTAATGCATCAGAAGTAATTGGAAGAATGCACACTGTAGAGTACAAAAGCAAGAATGTTCCCATGCTTCAACGAAATGATTATTCAATCCCCAGTACTACGTCTATATCTGCTTCTTTGACATCTGTTACTACTGAAAATGGATTGAACATTTCAGGAATCAAAAGGCTGGGTGACATGAATGCCATAGTTAGTTCTTCATCAACAACGGGTTCTGCAATCAATTTTGGTTCATCAAATGAACTTGGACAGAACTCCGGTCAAAGTGGGAGGCAAGGTTGGCAAATACAAAATGTATCTATTAATCCAGATTTGAGTCAAATGGCTAATACTGTCTTGAGTCCACATCATGGCCAGGCTCCTCATGGAAGCCAGGGTTTGATTGTTCCTGGTGTGCATGATTCAGGACAGGTTAAAAGTTTTGGATTTGTGGGGAAAAGTCAGAGTCTTCCAAGCAGATTGGCCTCAAACGTTGGATGTCCTAGGATGCTCAATCACACTAAAAGTCAGAGTGAGCTGATAGGAACTGATAGTGGGTTGCGAGTGAAGACTGAAGGTGTATCAGAATTTTCTCTGAATTCAAAAAATTCAAGCAGCATACATTCGGAGCAGTTTTCTTCAGATGATTACATGAGCATCTTCTTTAGACAGGTTTGCAAATTGTTTAAGGTTTTTATTTGTAATATGAAATTTGAAATTAATTGTGAAGTTACATTACCGATATCAAATTTCTTTTTGTTGAACTCTTTTGGCCATCCAGTTACATGTCTAGATACATGTTTGTGTAGCAATATTATCCTATAATATTAGGATTAATTTAATATGCCATAGTTTCTATGAATATGCTGACACACACTCTTACTTTGTGATAGACATACGTGCAAATGGGATCTTGTTAAATAGGATCCACATTTGCATGGTGAAACGATAGCTACTTTTTGTTATGAAGAATTTTATGCATACACACATTACATACACGCACATATATATAGAAAGAACGGTTTTAGTCCAATGACATAAGAGGCTTGACGTTGCATGAGTTTCCCGCCTGCTTCACATGAGATCTTGTTAAAGAGGATGGCAGAACAGCAGCTTCTTTTATTAGTAGACTGAATTTGTTATTAGTAAGTAAGTACGCATAAATCATGATGCATGAGGTAATGAATATGGCCTCGTTATTGATGAATAGGGCTAGTATTAAAAGCGATCAATAATTGGTATTTTTATCATTTGTGAAAGCTAGTTTTATCTTCTGTTTGTCTAATTATTGTAATAATAATTCTAGGGGTTGGATTATGTAAATGTGCAGCAACAGGAAGGGCTGGGTCTGGCAGATGGTGATTTCAGTTTAGATGGGTATCAATTGGATAATATCCCATGCTAGATGAAAATATTTGTACTATAATTTCGGTGGAAAGATGGTCTTCTCCTCATTAATCTTAACAGTACATAACCCAATGGTGCCTGCGACATGAGAAGATGGTCTTCTCACCATTGATCTTTTATATGTGCACGATGAAGAATTGTGTTTTTGGAGGTGGGTGGACCAGCTGGAAAAGCTTCTTTCCAGATGTAGATGTATACTTGTATCATAATGCCTTGCTTCTTGACTGGGTGGGTCAAAGCTTCCTGGCGTGCATTCTCATCACTTCTAATATTAAATTCCATAAGTTTGCCTTATTATTATGACACTTGGATTAGATAGATTGAATAAAGGAACTGATCACTGCCAAGACATATTGTATGTATTCCATCTAATTAACTGTTTTAGCAGGAAATTATGCCTGGCCCACTTCGAAGAAAATTCTTGTTACTTCTCTTCTTAACTATAATTAGTAGCTGGAGGAACTGACAAATTGATTTTAGACTTTCTGCGCCTGTGATGGACTTAAAGTTACTATAACAGGAAACTTGCCTCACTGAAAAGGTGGACATCCTCTACGTAAGTATAAGGAAGTAGAGTTATCCAGCAAGGAACTATCCGGCTTCCAAGGAGTAACAGGTATTAGGTACATCCCAGGAATTTGTTATTTTGAATTTAGGCGAAACATCCAGTAAATCATTTTTTAGCTGTTTACAACTTGTGTGTAAATTAAATGTCTTTGTTGTCCAAAAAGAGGCATTTGTGATATCTAATAACCAAGACTTACTATTCTCCTGTCTCTAGACTTGTTTTTGTGCATATACGCATTAGTGTGTGTTTCTTCATGTTTCTGCAAGCAGGTTGTTTGAGCAGGAAAATAGCACGGCAAGAGCAATGACTGCTGGTTGTTATATCAGCGTCACCTCCAGTGAAAATTTAAATGAAAACATCCCTGCGCGTTATATGCTGGATTCTATGTGATTCCGTTCATGCTTTTCTCGTGATCTTTTGGGTTTGCTTGTGAATGTAAGAGCATACACGCTTCTGTGCATGTTGTTATTTCTTTATAATTTTTCCTCGAGTTCTTGTTCCTACCTTTCGATAAATGGCACTTTTAAAGAAATAAAGCATGGATTTCAATGACATCTGTGCGAGAACCTGAATCACAAATTTATAGCACTTGAGGCCAAAACATAAAATGTCTGGGATCGAATTTTATTGTGATATGTTTCCATGTTTTGAACCGAAAGTTGGAATATCCCAGAGTTGAATTTTAGAAAGAAAAGAAAAGCATAACAATGTCAAACCCTTTAAGCTTTTGTCGAAATCAAAGGACAAGGACTATTAGGATTTTTGTGCATAGCCCCTTCCTAAGTACTGGCAGCTGAATGTGGCATTGTCTTGTTTCGATTTTGTTTTATAGCCCTCACTCCTGCACATTTCTGATTGGCTTCTACAATATTTATTGTGTTTTCAAAATTTTGTTTGGAAGTTGGCTCGAGTCAAGGAAAATTTTATGTGAAAACTTCACTTATTATTATTATTTTCTCTCTAGGGGAGGCGCCAATAGTCATGTGGGCTAGTTTTGCAAACATGTAACGGTTAGTGGAATTTCTTAGGACCTCGATTTTTCATAGAAATATGATATGACCTCTTATTTATCTGCAATCAAGGTTTGGAAGTGTGACTCATCACACAACTCACCACATCAACATGTCTGGTAAGAAGTGTCCTTAAAATGAATTTTTAAAGTTTTTATCAAAATCTTATCTATCTGCAACTAAGGTTTGGAAGTGTGACTCATCACACAACTCACCACATCAACATGTCTAGTAAGCAGTGTCCTTAAAATGAATTTTTAAAGTTTTTATCAAATCTTATCTATCTGCAACTAAGGTTTGGAAGTGTGACTCATCACACAACTCGCTACATCAACATGTCTAGTAAGAAGTGTCCTTAAAATGAATTTTTAAAGTTTTTATCAAAATTTTATCATGGAATCTCTAGTAGCTGAAAAAAGAAGTCATTTGTTGTTAGAACAATATTATATCTTATATGCAACCTAAATGATCTCAATACTTAAGAACAATATAGACGAGTTCCTAACATTCTTGAATGCTAATCCTGGACTTCTTTCCCAAGTAGATGTCAATAGGTTGTTGGACATTGCTGCTGGTGTTGGTTATTTGTATCACCTTCTTTGATGTCTCTTGTTGCAATTGTATTTGTTTTTTTGAAAGTAATATAAGGGAGCTACCCCCTTGGTAGCACTTATCTAGAAAAAAATGATCTCACTACCTTTTGGTAACCATAAATATTGTTATTTCTAACTTTTATATATATCCAACACAAATTATCCAATAGTTGAACACAAAATACTATTTGTTCTAAAAAAATACATTATTATTTAAAATACAACTTATATTCAATTTTAAATGATGATAACTTTTTTAACAATTTTTTAAAAGTGTGATCTGAAACGTTGATGCAAATTTTTTGACACTATCAATTTTAAATGATAACTTTTTTAACAATTTTTTAAAGGTGTGATCCGAAACGTTGATGCAAAAATTCTGACACAATCGAATCCAAAATTCATCTAGCAATAATCTTTTACATTTCATGATAAAATACAAAATATTTATCGTGCTCACCTTTTATATTTGTGATAAGACAAACATATACTATGAAGTACTCCAATTCATATACATTGCCACCTCAATAGTTGTACAAATAGGATAATATTTTTCCACATAAATATAATACTTGTTTAGATAAGGCACCTTATTTTATAAATGACAGTTATGTTGGATAGACATGATATTTTATATGAAGCAAAAATGTATCTATTTCACTTATTAATGAATTTATTTATGATTTTTTTATATGACATTCACAAGTTCTCATGTGTTCATGTAAGGATCCATAGTGACAAACAATTGATCATTTGTTGATTTATGTGGAATGATTATTTATAACATATAATATAAATATGTTGCAAGACTAAATTCTATAACCACAAATATTATACTTACAATAGGATCTTGATCATCCCACGATAGTGTCCCATTTTTTGGTCAAATTGGGACATTGAATTAGTATTTTTAACCAATTTTTATTTTCTATCACCCATAGCAACTAAACGATTGAGAATTTGAAGATAATATGAACTAGTGAATTTTGTGATTCATATCTAGAATCTAAATGTATTTTTAAAAAATATTTGTGATTTTTTTTTATAAAAGTGATAGAATCATAATTTTTTGAACATAAATTTGTAACATTAGTATTTTAGTGCATGAATGTTTTTCAATTTATTGTTTGCATATTTTATTAATTTTTGAAATAATATTAATTATAAATTAGACAAGTTTATTCAATAACATTTTTGTTGTATATATTCAAATTAACTTTTCTTTTTGTTGAAACAAGGACCTCGATACCTAGTGCACACACACACACACACATATATATATATATATATATTTTCCTATTTTCCTAATTTTTTATGTGGAACTTTTGATCTGTAGTGAAAAACCTATGTTCACTAAAAAATAGAAAATTAATATTATAATCAAGTTATTTAAAATTATGTTTGTTAGAAAGTTTTTTTCGAGGGTTATGATCTTACAAATTATGTTGTCATATTGATTCCATTTGTTGGTCCAACTCAAGGTTTGAAACAAAAAAAAAAAAATCAAAATCAAAATTTGAGCACTAAGGTAGAAAGGGCAAGCTGGGTGTTGGGACAAAACTGAAAGGATTAATTTCAAAGTTATATTCAAATGATGGCTAGAATTTAGGTTTGCAATTTCAGTTTAATTTTATGTCAATTCGGGGTGTATACTTGTGAAAGGTGTAACAACAATTTGCTCAAGGGTTGTATGTAGTAAGCTAAATGTGATGAAATGCAAGAAATTATAATACACAAGATAAGAATTAACATAAATCTAAAATATGCCACTCAAAAAAATAAAATAGTTTTGCCACAAGTTTTGTTGATTCTGCTATAGGAACAAAGCGTCGGGAACAAACCAATGATTATTCTGTTTTCAATGATAACATTCAAACTGCTTAGAATACTTATCAAACAATACTTTCACTCAGAAAAAGAAATACAAAGATGCATTTCAATTCTCAAATAATAATCAAAATGGAAATTTCATACACTATTCATAAACATATTACTTTTATCTATGAATCATACATGAAAATAAAAAGGAAACCACAACCATAATAATAAATATACTTAAAGTGAAAACGCAATAAGATACCACCGGGCTTTCCAAGGAGTGGGCCCTTACTCTTGGTCAGCAAGGTGATTAAGAAATGCTACTGCAACACTTATTACTCAGTGTAGATTATAGTATGGAATATGTTTTTTTAGATTAAAAAGAGTGTACCTTTATAAGAGCAGTATATATATATATATATATATATATATATATATATATATATATATATATATATATATATATATATATATATAAGTGTGGCCATTGACCACAAGTTTAAAACAATATACTAAATGTTTTTTCTTGTTGCATAACAAGATGAAATTTTTAGAAAACTACATATCTTTGATAGTTTTCACCATGTAGCTCCCAAATGTATCCAACTACAAAATTTTTGTTCATCCATTTTCAACCGATTGGATTAATATTCTGATAAATAAATAACTTAAGCATATTTTATTCTTTTAAAACATACTAAATAACTTTTCATTTTATATCGCTAACAAATGGCAAAATAGGGAATTAAGGTGGAAGCTGAATAGGTGGATTTGGGAATATAAAAGATTTTGGAAATAAAAATCTAAATAGGTTTTTAGCTTATGACCAGGGGCGTTTGAAGGAATTTCAAATGAAGGTGTATAAGGGCCTTCATTCAAGATCCATTCTGTGTGATTTTTTTTATTAAAATATTAAAAATTGAAAAGACTTTTGTTCAAAGGGATTCATGTAATCATGTTTGAATGAAGGTACTATTGTTTGAAGAAAAACCTTTGAATGAAAGTGTTTCATAGTTTTCCTCCCCCTCATCCAAATTTTTGATCTCCCACAAGTGAGACTCATTATTGTAGGTTAAACTTCCTCGATTGACTACAATTACTTGTAACATTTTAATATTTCAATGAAAAATATTAATTTTAAAATGAAAGTGTTATATATTATCACATTAATAATGTACAAACTAATTAAAAAGTAACCAAATGGAATCATGATCCAAAGTCATGCAAATTAGGCCAAGTAGCAAGCACTCCCTAGAAAATAAATAAATATTAAATAAAGTATGATTTAACTCGGAGAAAACGACTGTTCAACAAATCCTTCAATCTATAAGAAAGATATTAATAAACCAAACAACAAGAGTAATGAAACCAAAAGTAGGAGTGAATCTTGATCATTTGGCTTGGATCACCACTTTTCATTTGGTAAGTCTTGGCCATACTTAATATGCTCCCAATCAATAATTGTATTTAAAAGAAGTAATTATTCCTAAAGAAATGACCAAATGAAAATAGGGCAACTTAACTTGGCCATAAGTCCACACCCATGACTAACTTATGGAGGAGACCAACCAAAACAACAACTTTTTATATATTGTTAATCATTTACAAATATTTTGTTCACACAAGCATCAATATGAGAACAATACAAGCTCTTGCAAGCAAAAGCATAAGACTAATTTTAGCTGAGCAACCACATTAGAAACCAGCTCCACACCAAAAGCTAACTATGGAAGACTAAGAGTCACAACTTAGACTTCCACAATAGATGTCCCTTTGGGATTTGAACTTGGGTCTCCACAATGAGAACTCAATGTTTTAACCAACTAAGTTCAACCCTTTGGACTACCAAAACAACTTTAAGAATTTTGCAGAGAGCTATCACTTTGCTCTGACCCAATTTTTTTTTATATTTTCTATTTCTAGGAAATAAAAAAGATTTATTAGCTATTTTATAGTTACTTGAATCTTTAAATTATTTGCTTGAAGTTGGGATTACTTCATAGACAATGATATTATAATAAATGTATGTAATGATCTCGTTTCTTGTACAAAGGCTATTTGATTTGAGGAAATATAGTTGATAACTAAATGCTTGAACTATGGTACAAGGTTTATATCAAGGAGTGGGTGCAATTTACATAAATCATGGACATGGTGAGAATACCACATTTTTTGGGTGTGGCAAATGAAAATTCATACTGATGATTGTAATGTTTGCTAGGGTGAACACTTTTGAAAATGATAAAATGTGTCCTTTCAATAACACATGAAAAGTGAGATTTAATCTTGTAACCTACCTAATGATTTTAGCTCCTATAAGTGTAGGTTTATGAATGTATTATCTTGTTTAAGGGTTCAATTAATATTGGTCTTTTGCACTTCCACAAGTAGGAATGGAAGTGTGTTTGGTTAACAAGAAGAAAGTAGTTCTCACATATCACTTATGAAAACAACTTTAAGAACAAGATTATTAGTTGTGGAAATTAATCATTGATTATTTTTTTATCTCTTATACCCTTGCCCAATGGTATGAAAAACAATTATTGTTTTATTTATATTCTAGTAGCACCCTAATGCTCTAGAAATGAATTAACTTTGTATGTATTATGAATAGGCTTCTTGAAATTAAGTGATGGGTAATTGAATCTAGAATGATTATGATATATTTACAAATTAATTCTTATTAAATTTAATTCATTTAACTAATACTTAAAATAATTGAGTTGGTTAATTATGTTATTTCTTTAGTTTACTTATGAGCTTTAGTGATTTTTTTAATGGCTAATATTCGTTAATTGGCTAATAGTTGGAATTTGGGAATCCAAAATTGGCTAATTGTTCAAGCTATAATGTTACTTGAATTGCGACATTTTTATAAAATTTTATTAGTCTTATTTAAATCGCCAAATAATTTATTTTATTAAAAAAATTAACTAATTTTTTTTCCACAATATTCGATACATGGTTAGATTAAATTCGCCTAAATTTTATAAATTATAGTAGAAATGTATATTAATTCACCAATAGTATCATAATTATTAGTTGCTTTAGGACCATATTTCTAAACTTAAGTTTCTACCATTGATTTATAATATAATCTAATGGCCCTTGTTGTATTCCATGAGGTAAAATGTGGTGCAAGGGCACCTACAACCACTTCTCAAATCATACCTTGGTGGTAATTTGTCATGAGATGTCCCGGGTGAATTAAAGAGTTTAGGTGTTAAGTCATGGTTTTTATTTAAAATAAGGTCCATTTGACCATTTTCTTTCATGTAGTTGGGTTTTGTGTAGGTTAGTGATCAACTATGCACAAAGTGCATTCTTGCTATGAATGGTGTCCAAAATTGAATTGTAAGTCTTAATGGCAAACATATGAATTTGTACAAATTGTGCAAGGGTGAAGGTTGAGATTATGTATTAGGATTAAGTTTAAAATGGTCTAAAAGTTATTAGTTAGAGTCATTAGGTCAGAGGAATCTAAAAGTGCAAATTTGTGAGTTGCTTAATGCAACAAATTTGTTATGTGTTTCCCAAAAGTTAGTTTTTGGTGGTTATGGGCATTGAAGGGAGTTGGTTCTAATTTGAAATGTATTAAAAACATCATTGAAGCCCGAATGTGGGGTAATAGCTTTTGAAGATTTGATGCTCTTCTCAATGCTAAAACTGTGGCATATCAACAATTTTCTGAGTTTTTCAGTTTCTTTTCCCTGTGTATGGCCCAATACAGGCCTCCCATGTTTGGAAATTCATGAAATATTGTAGTGGCAGGTCTTAACTTGGTTTTCCATTGGTTTTGTAGCTCCTTTTGGTTGTTTTGGTTAAAAGAAAACTCATTTCTTCCTGATCAACCTGTACAGACCAACAGGGTCTGAGTTTTATTTCAATTTTGTAATGGAGCCTTTCCTCCTACTGTGGTGAATTGTGACTTGGAGGAAAGGCTTATAATGTGTTGTTTTCAGGTTTCCTTAACTCATTTAGTAGTGGCAAGGCGTCAATAGGGCTGGTGATGCTATCTTTGGCTGTGAATGTGAGATTTTGGCTTGAAATGGAGGAACCAAAGTGGTGTTTTTGAGATCTACTAAGTCTAAAGGCCAGGTGAAGGTTTATTATGTGTGTGCAGACCCTAACAAACTTTTTTGATGCTTTGGTGAGGTTTGGAAGGCCTTGGAGTTGTGAGATGCTGAAAACCCTAGGTATTTGTTAGGAAATTGAGGGTTTTAAGAAACTATGGCTTAGAGGTTGAGTGCTTGTCTAAAACCTGTGGAATTGGGAGTTTTGTGACCTATTTGATGACTGTCCAAGAGATTTTGGGGTTAGAAGAAGTTTAAAGAGCATTTTGTTTGTAAAACAGGGCTAATTTTGTAGCCTTTTTGTAGGGCAGTTTGAAGGATCTCCAAGAAATTGCAAAGCAACCTTGTATGTTTGGCATGGGAATGGTGTTTGGGGTCTGAGTAGATGCTATATTGATGATGAGATAGTCTTTGAGAGAATTTCTCTAAAAGGATAAGCCAATTTGTTGGGTTTGAAGCCTTTTTAACCTTGTTGATGATAGTTGATTCAAGATGGCTGAATGTAATAACAAAGGTTGTTGTTTTACTGAAATCTGATTTGTTTGAGTCTTCTCCACCTTGACTCTGCATCAAAATGTACCACAATCTGTAATGCTCATGGGGCCCAAAATTTTGAGTCTCATGAGCATTATAGATTGTGGGTACATTTTACCTTGTAGGGTACAACAAGGGTCATTAGATCAATGATTTAAAAGCGATTTTAAGCCCCATGAGAATTACAGATCGTGAGTACATTTTACCTTGCCGAATATAATGAGGGCCATTATATTATATTTTAAGACAATGGTGGCAAGTAAATATCATAGTCTACCACTTAAACCCATCAATAATTTTCACTCTTGGGCCCCTACTTTTTCATGAGAATTATTTTTAGATTGGATGGATTCACCATCATAATTAATGAATTTTCTTAATTATGTTTTAAGATTTGCCAAATTATTTTACAAAATTTTATTGATGTAAAAAAAATCGCCAATAAAATTAATATTTTTTTTCGAAAAAAAGGAAAGATTTGCCAGTAGATGTTAATATTTGTTCCTAAAAGAATGAAAGATTCACTAGGATTTAATATCTTTTTTTGAGGGGGGTTTCTTAAAGTTATCACTGATGAGCTTTGTTGCACCATATTGATATGTAAGTATGAAAGTCACTCATTATAGATTGAAATACAATCTCTCTATTGTTGGGTCATCTACATCTATTTTTGCACATTTAGGATGTTTATTTGTTGTGTTTTGAAATGAAATGACAATATTAATGTGTTAGCATCCATTGTTGACTAGTTGTGTTGCAATATTTAGCATGAAATTTGTTAGCCTTGTTTTGTACGTTTTGTCCTTGGTAAAATTTGAACATTACATGTAGCCTTGAACTATTTTGTGTCTTAATGAGAAGTGTGTGGTGGTAGATATGAATATTTTTAATATTTTCATTATATTGTAAGCCTTAAAGAATCTATAATTGCCATTGGCTAAGTAAAGTAAACTTGTGTAAATGTATACACAAGCTTCTAACCTCATGTGTAACATCATATCACCTTCAATGCCTCTAAGAAAATGATCTATTAAGGATCTCTTATGCTTTAGGTGAGATCTTGGGTTCTTCTAGGGTTTGAGTGACAAGATAGAGTGGCATCTTAGCCGTATTGGGTAGCCATTAGTATGCATATAATTAGTGCTCATGATTGCTTGTATGCTTGTGTTTAAAAGAACCAAACATTTTGGTTTTGTTGCAAGTACATTGCTTGACTTTGTCTACATAGAGACTAGATGGTGTGTCCATTCAATGATGTTGTTGAGATAGGGTGAGTCATTTTCAAAGATAAGAAGCACAAATGATGTGGTGAGTAGAGACCATGACTTATGCCATTCAATTTTTGGTTAAATATTGTCATAATATGCAAGGATTGAGTAAAATTTTAGATAAAGGCGATCATATATTGTAGAATTCAAAAGTGCAACAAATTTGTTGGTCCTATAACAAATTGAGATATCTTGGCTAAAAAACTTCAAATGTGATCGTATGCATGAGTTTATCAAGAAAGTGAATCTAAAATTGTTGAATATTTTCTTAAAGGGATTAAGTTTTATAAACCTTGGAGAACCATTAAATTTGAATTAATTTTAGTAGTATTTTTCAATTGGATCAAGTATGGGTGAAAATATGAGCACTATTTGTTTAATGGTGGTAAATTAGGCTAGTTTTTTAAAGATAAGTCAACATGTCTCATTCTTGGTGTTACTAAAGGTTTTTAAAATAATTTTTTGGTTACAAATGATGAAGTGGGAGTTGTAGTTTGGCCAAATGGAGTAATTCATGTATGGACCATCTTATGTTGGAACAAGTTGAGGAATGGTTTGATGGAAAATCTATTGAGGTCCTCCCAAAAGGAATTTTTCTTGACATGCTCATATGTCTTCATAAATGATGCAGAGTCAAGGTGGAGAAGACTCAAACAAATTAGATTTCAGTAAAACAACAACCTTTGTTATTACATTCAGCCATCTTGAATCAACTATCATCAATAAGGTTAAAAAGGCTTCAAACCCAACAAATTGGCTTATCCTTTTAGAGAAAGTATCTCAAAGACCATCTCCTCATCAATATAGAATCTAATCAGACCCAAAACACCATTCCCAAGCCAAACATACAAGGGTGCTTTGCAATTTCTTGGAGATCCTTCAAACTGCCCCGCAAAAAGGCTACAAAATTAGCCCTGTTTTACAAACAAACTGCTCTTTAAACTTATTCTAACCCCACAAGCTCTTGGAAAGTCATCAAATAGGTCACAAAACTCCAAATTCCATAGGTTTTAGACAAACACTCAACCTCTAAGCCATAGTTTCTTAAAACCCTCAATTTCCTAACAAATACCTAGGGTTTTCAACATCTCACAACTCCAAGGGCTTCCAAACCTCACCAAAGCATCAATAAAGGTTTTTTAGGGTCTGAACACACATAATAAACCTTCACCTAGCCTTTAGAATCAGTAGATCTCAAAAACACCACTTTTGTTCCTCCATTTCAAGCCAAAATCTCACATGCACAACCAAAGATAGCATCACCAGCCCTACTGATGCCTTGCCACTACTAAATGAGTTAAGGAAACTTGAAAAAAACCCATTATAAGCCTTTCCTCTTAGTCACAAGTCACCATCGTAGGAGGAAAGGATCCATTACAAAATTGAAATAAAACTTAGACCCTACTGGTCTGTACAGGCTGATCAGGAAGAAATGAGTTTTCTTTTAACCAAAACAACCAAAAGGAGTCACAAAACCAATGGAAAACCAAGTTAAGACCTGAAACTACAATATTTCATGAATTTACAAACATGGGAGGCCTGTATTGGGCCGTACATAGGGAAAATAAACTAAAAAACTCATAAAATTGTTGATATTCCATAGTTTTAGCATTGAGAAGAGCATCAAATCTTTAAAAGCTATTCATTGAACCCCACATTCGGGCTTCAATGATGTTTTTAATACATTTAAAATTATAACCAACTCCCTTCAATGCCCATAACCACCAAAAACTAACTTTTGGGAAACACATAACAAATTTGTTGCATTAAGCAACTCACAAATTTGTACTTTTAGACTCCTCTGACCTAATGACTCTAACTAATAACTTTTAGACCATTTTAAACTTAATCCTAATACATAATCTCAACCTTCACCCTTGCACAATTCATATAAATTCATATGTTTGCCATTAAGGCTTACAATTCAATTTTGGACACCATTAATAACAAGAGTGCACTTTGTGTATAGTTGACCACTAACCTACACAAAACCCAACTACATGAAAGAAAATGGTCAAATGGACCTTATTTTAAATAAAAACCATGACTAAACACCTAAACTCTTTAATTCACTCGGGACATCTCATGACAAATTACCACCAAGGTATGATTTGAGAAGTGGTTGTAGGTGCCCCTACACCAATAAACCTCAAGTGAATTGTGGTGGGGGAGGAATGAAGTTTAGTGAGCAAGTGAGGCTTGAGTTGGAAGTTGTGACATGAATAAATGTGGTCATGATATTTTAGTACTTGTCCCTACCATGTAAACCTCAACATTGATTGAGGATATTGTCCCAATTAGCAAATAATATCCCAAATTTTGTGATTAGCTACCCATACGTGACTAACCTCTTCCATTTAGGTGGGGATTGATACTAATAGAGAAAAGCATGAACCATTATCTTCATAATGGTATAAGAGAGTGTAACCTTTGGAATTTTATTTGTTTTTCTTATAAATGATCTTGCTCATAACCCAACATATTAATGACCCACCTTTGTTTAGGGGAGGACTCCCTTCACTACAAAAGATATTTTAAGTTGTGATGATTAATTTTGATTTAATTTTTTTAGCCCAATAGGTAAGGACACCATTGTTGAACATGTAGAAAAGCCATAATTTATTTTTCATATGTGGATATAATAAAATTTTCCCTATTTATTGCTTGTTGGTAAAGGCTAGGGGTTGACACTCTTGCCTACACCACTCATACATATTCATCAATGATCACACTCTAGCAAAAAAGGTTTGTGAAGATTAAGATTGATCAAAGTTGTGGTGGAACATAGTGAAATTGCAGGCAAGGAATGCCTATCAAATTTTACAATATAGATGGAGGAATTATTTTTTAGTAATATGGTGAAAGGCCTTGCAATTTTACCATAATTTAGAATAAATTGTGATAGTATTGAGCCAAAAAAAATCTTGATGGATTTGGATTTAGGCAACTCCTAAATTGCTTCATTTTTGGATCCACTTACACTCTTACAAAATAATGTGGTCAACATACTTCACCTATTGCACTCTAAAGGAACACTTAGAGTGCCAGGAAAAAAAGGAATGATCCTTTAAAATCTTGAGGAAATGATTAAATGCTAGAGACAATTTGTCCAACCATGTTTGTAATAAGAATGTTATAAAAAATACCAAGATGAATTTATAAAGGAAATGTTTTAACACCTTATTCATTAGACTCTAAAAACAAGAGCGAGGATTAGTCAAGCCAAAGGGAATCACAAATAATTCATAATTTCCTTCGCATTTCTTACAAGTCATTTAGGAATATCCTCTTCTTTGGATCAAATTTTGGTGATATTGAGAGTAAAGACCTATCTTGGTTACAAAATTATCCCTAGAGAGCTAATTAACCAAATCATCAATGATAGGAATAGGGAGCTTGTTCTTGATGGCCAAGTTATCTAGTTTCTAAAAATCATGTCAAATCCACCATCTTCTCAATTTCATTCTTTTTCTCAAAAGGATAGTGATAGGCTCAAATATTTGGAGGTTGAACATTAAGATTTAAAGGAATAACATCATAGTGCCCACCCACATATCAACTCTTATCTTGATGCAGAAGCATCCTGGTCCATGAGAAATCTCGCATCACCAATTTTTTTTTTAGCCAAATAAGGTAGGTGTGGAAGTGGAAGAAGTAGATTTAAGATAAATAAGGAAATGAAAATGAAAAGACACATAAAAAACATGCAATAGAGAAAGAATTTTTTTTGGAAGGCTACAAAAGCTATTAAAGATGAGAGAAAATTAGCTATAGGTGTGTGATAGTTTGTTGTAGGCCATGTAGCTTCAATGGAGGGTTTTAAACATTTGCAACAATGAAAATAATAAGGGAATGGATGGTATTTTTGAAAGAGCTCTTTGTTAGAAAATTTTGAGATCAAGGTGCGACTAAGGAATATCATGAAGGAAATTTGTAGCATAGGGGAAGAAATTCTAATTCTATAATAACAGGTAGAGTATAGAAACAAAGACACAACTAATAGGGAGACAATAATGAAGTAACTAGAAATAACATAGAGGAAAATTTGAAATATGGCATTACAATTTGCACTAGAGAACAAAGGAAGAAATATTTGATTTAATTGAAGTCAAAATATTTTTTTTCTTGTGTATAGATGAAACCAATAATAAAAATAATTCTTGTTCTTGCTATGTTATTCTAACTTTTAATAATTTATGAATTGGCAATTGGGTGTGGAATTTATTTTTTATGAGTTTAAATTGAATTGGTAAATTGTTTGAAGCTACTATGTTTGGTTGTCTAATAAGACTCCCGATTCTAGATTGCATCAATTGGTATAAGAGCAAGTATGATGCTAGAATGTGTGTGAGGATAAGGGTTTCATATTTGAGGTATGTTGCATTGCAAGTTTTAAATTCTTGTAAATGTAGACAATCATGGTTTGATGAGTTGTGTTTAAGATTATGAGGATTCATTTTGTGTAATTGTTTTGGGTTGTCCTTTAATAGGGATGTATCTAGGTAGAAGGTGTGCTAACTTCCTCCACAATGAAAAGTGGATAGAAGGGATTTTTAGATCACATCTTGTAGATCCATTGTTGGGTAGATGACCACATGTTATTAAAGAAGACAAGTGGACTTTGGTGAAGGTATTTGAGTTCCTTATTATGAATTGATATTTTTGGAGTCTCATTTTGTGAGAGAGATTGAGGAGGCATGAGTATATAAAAAAGGTTAGTTTTTGTAAGTTCGTTGGAATATGTTGCAGGTAGAATATTGTAACTGTAGAGGGCTTTATGCTCTATTGATGTGTTGCAAGTATATTCTTGTGAATATAGGGAGAAAGTTGTAAATCTCTAGAATTTGTAGGTTGTAGTGTCAAAGTTGTATATAGTTAAGAAAAGTGATTTGAACAAGGAGGAATAGAGTGGCCTTAGGTAATGCTATCAAATTTTATTTTACAAAGAGAGAGTTTAGATGGAAAGTATTTTTGAAGGGTTGAGATAAATTCAAGCAAGTTTGGATGCATTAGAGGTTGTGCAAAGGAGATTTGTTACAAATAAGAATAGTTATGAAAGAGAGTGTTAGGTAGATGGCATGTTGAAAGAAGAAAATGTGTTGGTGAAAGAAGAATATATCCTCATGCAAGAGGATGCATATGGAAATAAAGAGTTTTTTGAAGCAACATGTATCTAAAAAAGGCATAAAAATGTTAGTGAAAATAATGAAGATGTAAGAGAATAGGATGTTGCAATAGAGGCTAGTGCAGAAGGAAATATTGTAGTTCAACAAAAAAAAGTGAGGTTGTAGCAGTGGATCCTTTAGAAGACATGGAGACATTGAAGAATTTAGAACAACAATATGAAGAAGAGTACATGGAGGAGTTTACAATGAGAAGATGATGGAAGATAAAAAATAAATACTGAGGAATGATAAAGGAGTGGAAAGTGTAGAAGAAGAAAGCATGCAGGTGTTGAAAGTTGCAGTGCAAAAAAGAAATAGCGAACATATTGGCATTAAGAAAGACGAGTTTGAAGAGGAAGAGGTAGGTGTAGATGAGATGAAAATATTTAATTTTTATTTCATTGATATTGATATGTGTGTAGGTGAAATTGAGAGTGAGTAATGGGAAGAAGATTTTTGGTGGAGAAGGATGGATAAGGTTGGGTTAAATTCCACAAGAGTAGAGAAGGAAATAAACATTGGGTGGATGTGTATGGTTTGTAGTGGATTGAAATACATAAGAAAAATAAAATGGAAAATGTTTTGGAGGAGGTCAAGCTATGGTGGAAAAAGATCCACAAATGAAGAAAAGATAGGTGAAAAAAATTGGCAGAGGAAGAGAGTATTTGTCTCACCAAATATTGGAAAAGGAGAATTATTTTTTTAGGGTACCTATCATAGCATTGGAGTATGTTGTAGATTATTTAATTTTTGGAAGGGTAGTTCAACTAATCAACTCCATTTTTTTATCCCATATGGGATCAAAAACCTCTTACTCGTTGTGTTTGATGCAATAGCATATGCATCGATGTGTAGCAATTTCCCCTCAACTGCTACCAATTTTTTTTCCTTAAATCAATTTAGAATAAATACCAAACTTATTTGACTAGGCATCTTCCATGTGCTAAGACTTGTGATAACTTCAAAACCTCTCCATTCACCATGGTGGCATCAACTCTACATCACCACTTATATTCTTATGCATAGGAGTGGTAAGCTCCCAAGGCTAAGGACATTCTTGGACCTAGACCTAAGCCTTGAGGGTTAATTCTTGATGACCCTACTTACATATCTCTTCAAGAAATCAAAGGATTTGTAGTTCATTTGAAAATGTTAGAGGGAGTTAATTCTCTTCTCTTGTATGATATCTTTGATCTCACCTTTAGACCATAATTATTCATTAAGCGTAGGCTATCAACTTATCCAATTGTATTAGAATGATAATATTTTTCCATAAGGTGTTGGTTACATACCACACATAACAAAGCATTAATATACATGCATAAATAAATAGGGGTCACATCATACCATAATCCCAAGATCACATACATAGTGATTGCCTCGAGTATACGTCACATACACAAGGCGACTAGCTCGTACACATCACAAGTACAACAACGACTAGCTCATATGCACATCATAGTACAATAGTGACTAGTTCAAACACACTCACAAGTACATTAGAGATTAGATCATATATACATCATAGTACAATAGTGACTGGATCATGTACACATATCACAAATACAATTGTGATGAGCTCATGTGTACATCACATGTATAAAATGACTAGCTCAAGCATACATCACCTATATCCAGTTTGACAATACACATAATGAATCACATGTTCACATTAAGAACAATTGGTAAAGTGGAAATTGATGCAACCTTATGCATTCTTCATCCCACTACCTAATTCCCAATCATATAAGCTTGCTATGACCACAGTTAAGCATCATGTACTACTCGATGTCATCACTAGCAAGGGCACCAATATATCAATGCACACACCCCTAGGCCATTTACACAAGTACTTAGGGATGCATTAATTTATACATACACTCAATTACACATAGGCTCTTATCCTTCATGATCCCAAGGAGTTACCTACCCCTAATAATCTAAGATACCATTTTCCACATCAAGATAAGCCAAAACTATAATATGAGGTTGGTCCAACTATTACCTACCTATTCTTCATTAGAAACTCTCTTCTCTACAATTCATCAAATGAATACGAAACCAAGGATTTCCATCATTGGTATAGTATGCTCCTTGACCATTTTCAATCTTGAGCCTCATAGTAATGCTCCTTGATTATTGAAAATTTCTAGCATTATAATATTGCTCCTCAATTGCTATCGGTCTTGAGAACCATAGTATTGCTCCTTGACTATTGTCAATTGTCACACCTCGTCTTGTTATTACTGATTTACTTTTACCTTCATGGGTAAATAGGATGGTAAATACAATCATGATTTTGATATGTTTGTTAAATAAATGGAATATTGAAATAGGTATTAAGGTATTACTGCCTTGGAAGAGTAATTATGTTTACATTGGTGATGAACATGTATTTCTATATGAATATGCTAAAGTTTTTTGATGCATATAGATTTATTATGAACGTCTAACTACCATTGTAAATGTGCTAAGATGGTTGCAAGGACAGGTTCAATCCTCTGAAAGGGAGGGGAAGTATCACTTAGGAGAAGTGATTGGTCGAAGGACCCTAAATGAAACCTATCTAAGCTCACACACACTCACAATAGAATGGTTGAGTCTACCCATAGTAATGGGAATTGGTAAGTCATCCTTTAGACATGATATGTTTGCATTAGTAAGGGTCTTGATTACTGATGATTGCATTCTTGGATGATGTTTAAATGTTTGGAGCTTATGAGCTCTTCCCTATGTAACAATGCTTGATTGATGAGGCGAACATACACTGAATGTATATATGTACATGCATATGCAAGTCGATGATAGACCATACAAATGGAGGAGCATGTATATGAGATTACATAGGTAGATGTACCTATGCATGATTATGAATGGGTTTCTTATGAGTATGGTGTTATCTTATGGAAAATACGACATGTATGTGTGTATATTTATATATACATTGCATGTATGATACTATCAATAAGATAGTACTTGTGTATGTGCTTGATTGTGCAATCATATATATATATACATGTATCGATACAAACATATGTGTGAAAAATGGAAATGTCCATATAGATATATCAATATATGAATACATACATATACATGTACATAGAGGAATATATATATATATATATATATATAATTGATATGATTATTATTTGAATGTTAACTTGATCATATTCATTTGTATATCAAATGTATATATACTTGATTAACATGGAATATATTTACATATACATATATATGTGTGTGTGTACTGTATATATATATACATATATATATATATATACATATATATAAATATATAGGATTTATAGGGGCATATTTGTATGTATGTTATGCAAAATATTAAAGGCCGATTTATGCAAGTACATGTGCAAATGATAAAAGCGAATCCATAGAA
Organism: Sequoia sempervirens; assembly: GCA_007258455.2. Taxonomy (NCBI): domain Eukaryota; kingdom Viridiplantae; phylum Streptophyta; class Pinopsida; order Cupressales; family Cupressaceae; genus Sequoia; species Sequoia sempervirens. Next base: position 537,138,186 of record VDFB02271358.1, read on the forward strand.
GCATATGTTTGGTCGATACAAGAGAAATATAACGCTGGGTCTATATTATAAGCACATAGTTTATAAGGATACTACGAGCTTTTAAGTAATCAATTTAAAGCCTAAAGAGACTACACATAAAGCACTTATGTGAAGGAATGCATATAATGTGTTGGAAGTTTTATATGAAATGAATTGAGCATATTACAAATATAACGTGCAAGTATATAACTTACAAACTGCGCATTTTGAACCTTGCATACAAACCATTGACAACGAGAAATCATAGTGAATGTAGTTGTGCATATATACAACACATAGAGTAGTATTAGTCAAATGCTAAGTGATAGTACTAGGCGCAACACATTGAAGCCAGTACACAAAGATGTATTAAGACTTATTCAATGTAATAAAGGAAATATGTTAACACTTAAGTGTGGTATATGTAATAGAAGACAATGCTAGGATAAGGGAAATTGATTCGCTCAATGATGTGTCGATTATAAGTCCAAGACCAAGTCAGCAAAAGGGAAACACAGGAAGATATAGATTGACTTATTCTCTGTTTAAATGGCAAGCTAAAGAATAGGGAGATTTCTGAAATATGGAACCAATATATGAATCTCAGTTTTGTAGAAGTCTATTTTGGTTGCAAGTCGATTCTCATCTTTTAGGAATGTGCACATTTGAATTGGTCTTGAGTTGCTGTCAAGCCCTAGGGGTTGATCTATAGAATTCCAAGTTGAGTTTTCACTTAGATTTTTGCCACCTTTTTGTTGTGTGAGGTGATGTTTTGCATGAGTGTTGTCAAATGGCATGCCTTATCTTTTGGCATCAATGTCTCACTTTTTTTGTATAAATAGATGGGATAACTCTCTCATTGGGACACATTACTATTCTGCAAATCTATTTTGTTGCAAATATTCTAGGAGCTATATTTTGTGAGAGGTTAGAGTTATTTTATGAGAGATTAAAGCTACTTTGTGAGAGCATTGAGTTTTCTTGTGAAAGAGGACATAGTGAAGTATTGCTTTGAGTGGAAAAGTGAAGACTAGCAAGTTGTCAATAGAAGGCTGTGCAACAAGTTAATCAAATGGGTTAAGCACATTACATGCATGAGGATTTAGTCTTCTCTTATTTGTCTTCATTTATGAAAGAATGGGATTTGAATTCTTTGTTTGATACTACTTGAGAATAATTGCATTAGGAAATCATAGCATTTGATTTGGAAAGGAAAAAGAAGTTGTTTTATGCTTTTCTATGAAAGTGCTTGTATTTACTCCATAATAGGAGTGTTTGTTTGTCATTGGTATTATATACTAGGAATGATGAAACACAAATAGCTTAAGGGTTATTTATAATGTGAAACGTATCAATGTCACGAAGTGACTTGACACTATTGGCTTATGATGTTAGGAAACCTTAGGAATGATAAGGTTTAGTTGTACATCAACAGTTTGGAAGAAATGATATGATGAGTCATTGCTAATCTATACTTGTGTGATCACTTGATCATTGCTTTACTACTGGATAAAACCCTAGGATGGGAGTAACCTATTTGGGTTGAGAAGTATTATGAAACCCAAGTTAATATTTACCTATTAGGTTGGAATATTTACTTGACGAATCAATGAAACCTATAGGTTTGGAATAACCTACTTGGTTGGGTTGATCATTTGGTTTTGATTGGAACATATAGGGTTAGATTAACATATATAATCAGGCTAGTCATTGGTTGATGACTTTATCCTTAGGATTAGGATATATCAAGGTTTAAACTTACCTATGTGATTAAGTTAATCACTTGAGTTAATGTAATACTATATGTTTGGAACCATAGGTGGGATTACCTATTGAGTTGGAGTGGCTACTTGATTAGTTGCTTTACACTCTTGAAATGAAGTCATATTGTTGACAAGATTCTACTCTTTTGAATAACTCTTTTTACTAAGGAGTTTACACTCTTGAATGGAATCGTCTATTGATATGATTATTCTCCGATTGAGGTCATTCATTGATGTGGCTATACTCTTGATGAGAACCACTTATTAATGTGATATATTACTGATTGGAGTCAATTATTTATGAATATTTAATCTATGAATAGTTGAAGCTTATGTATCTATACTCTAGATTATAGTTATAATTGGGACTAGATTGTCTTTTGAAGTGAATATCTTGTCTATGCATAGTTAATTTGTAGACTAGAAAAGCTCATATGTGATACTTGGGCTTGGAATATCCATTGAAGGGGGTAACTTATGCTTAGGCTTTATTGGTAGAGATACCATTGTGTTTTTGGGAAAAAGGGAATAGGTTATTTCCAAGGTTAGGGATTACCTATGGAAGGAAATTACCTAAGCATAGTATATGAAAGGTCATAATCCAAAATGACCTATAGAAGTGTATGTGAATAGGATGACTGTCACTCGAAGTACTGGGTGAGAATACTTTGGCCAAAGTAGTGTAAGTAGCCACTGTTTTAACTGTCAATTCACTGTGTTACTTTTATGCATTCTAGTTATTATTTCCAAGGTTAGGGATTACCTATGGAAGGAAATTACCTAAGCATAGTATATGAAAGGTCATAATCCAAACTGGCCTATAGAAGTGTATGTGAATAGGATGACTGTCACTCAAAGTACTGGGTGAGAATACTTTGGCCAAAGTAGTGTAAGTAGCCACTGTTTTAACTGTCAATTCACTGTGTTACTTTTATGCATTCTAGTTCTGGATTTTCATACTCGTAGAGGAAACGATTGTATGATTAGGTTCTGGTTTGTAGGGCACAACACAACTCAAATAGGCTATTGTTATAGGGTTTACCAACCAATCTCTTCATTGAAGGGTAGGGCCATCTTGTCATATGTGATAGATGTGCGGGGGAACGCATTTGAGTTCATGGTTGGCAGAAAATCGCTTGAGTGATGCTTCTCCTCATCAATTGGTGACCAAGGTTTGTGGATGTATGCGCCAATATTGGGGACAACTAGAGTGGATGCACCAGGAAGCGGGGACATCCAAAATGTATGCACCATTGTGGCGACATCAAGACCACTTTGTATACCTATTGCTAGATGAAGCTCAAAAGAGCTATGCATGTATCATGTACCCATTTATATGGAAGGATGTAATCTTGAATGATAAACTTGAGTTTACTCAATATAAAATCTTTGTTTTGGAAAGATTTGTGAAATTACAATGAAATGTGATAGAAGTTTGGAAATAGTGTTATTTCAAATGTGCATGTAATTTACATCATGGAAAGAAAAAAAATTATTGCTAAGCTATGGCATCATGGTTCATTCACTTGAGGTGAAATCTTTGGAATTTTACTAAGTAGAACACTGGGGTTGTTACATGTGGTATCAGAGCTACCAAGTTCAGCTTTGGAGCCTATGGGCTCATTACATAAGTGTTACATAAACCTTATCAGAAGATAATGGTTGAAAAGATCTTATGCCAAGATGACAAGAGGAAAGAACATGGGGAAATGAAAAGGAAAATAAGATTCCAGGAAACTTGTTTAAGTTTGGGACTAGATATGAGTCTTCCTTGGAATTGAAAACTCCAACTCATTATGATACCCCCTTGGATTGCGGAAGATTATGCAATCGGGTTATGTAGGAAGGTTATGAAGGATAACCAATATGTATCTTTCACCCTACTAAAATAGTTAAAGTGACTCTAAGGAATAGACAAACTTGAAATAATTCCCTTATTGGTAGCCACCTATAGTTGCAAAGAGTTAAGGAATTTTTGATTTAGTAAGAATACTATGAATCTATGGGTATGCATCATAGGCATAAAATGGAAAATTTCAAACGAAGTAGAAAATCAAACTTTTGTGAATTTAAATCAACTAAGGAGGTGTTGAAAAGGTTGGATAACCCTTGAAAAAATCTGATTTTGAACAAAACCAAGATCTTGCAAGAAGAGTTAGTACCTTACAAATAGGGGAAGAGACCAAAATGGTCATAATTGACAAGATCAATTTGGAGTTCTGATTAAGATAAGAAAAAGAAACCAAGCCACATAAAGTGCTCAAGGTTATGAAGATCCCAAGAATCAGATTATGAGAAAGAAACCTAAAAAAGGTGAATCAGATTGGCTCAAAAAAGGTTCGGTTAGTACTAAGTTTGGAAGTGTGGAATAAACACACCAACTTGTCAACAAAAATAAGCTTATGTTTAGAGGTTCCAAAAGGAAATGGGATATGGTGTGACACTATGTGCCAAAAGTATATAAATTGTAAGAAAAACAATGCTTTAAGTTGAAGACACATCAACAAAAGAGGCTTTGTGGATATGGAATTTTCTCCAAAAAAGGAAATTGGTATACATGGAAAAGAGAATTGGAATATTAGAGTGCCTCTTAACTTGTAAAGTTATTGATTATTCATTAGATCTCTTATTTGACAATCCAAAATGTTGAATCAATGAGATTAGAGATCAATGATGAATCTAACTTTGGAAAAATAATATTCAAAGCATGCCATGGAGGCAAGAAAAAGGCAATAGAAATCTAACAACAAGGAATGGTAAATTATTTCGAGAAAGGAAATTTTTGCTAGGAGTTCAACTTTGAGTTGATCGAATATCATGGAAACACTAAGGGGGGAAGAAAGAGAGTGGACTGACTCAGATAAAGTACCTGGCCCAATGAAAATTGTGAATATATTTTTGATTTGGAAGAAATTTTGACTTCTTTGTAAGTCATGATGTCAATTAAGTCATATATTTCATGACCACGTGAATGAAGTATTGGAATTATTGAAAGATAATGAAAAGGTCAAGGATTATGACCAATGAGAAAGGAATATTATCACTCAATACTTTATATATGTTTGATTGGAAGATCAAATGACATTATTAGTGATGCCTTAGAAGAGGATAAGCAGTATGCTTGATCATACAAGGAAAAGATCATAGCCTATGGGATAGGCAAGGGAAGATCTAAATTACTCATCATTTAGAGTTTTTGAGAAACGTTCATGCTTGGTAATTAGGTATGCAATTAGATTTGATATCTTTTAGGAACCAACATGAATGAACAAGGGTTATTACTCAAAATTGGTACCGGTGCTCATCGGGAAAGATAGATCAAGCTGAAAATCGGATTATAATTTTGAAAAGGATTTAAGGATGAAAGAAATCCAAGGTATGGATGTCCTAAGATATAGGAGATTTATCTTCACAAATTATCTTGCCATTAAACTAGAAAATCAAATATGGCATGAGTCCACGAAATAGGTTTTCACTTAGTTAGAAAAGACTAATATGGGATGTAAAAGAACCTATGTACCCAAAATTTTGGAAGATTAAGAAATGAAATGAAAAAAATTATGTCATTCTCAGGACATTGGAATGAAAAAATTATTTGTCGATTGAGTAACCACTATAATCTAGAAAAATATAGAGTAAGATGTTGTAGGATATGTAGCAATTTATTGTCTAGTATGCTAGGAAATGAAGACAAGATGTCATCATCGACATGATGTGAATATTCTCTTGAGATTCCAAAGGGGGAGTGGTAGAACACAAGATAGTTTAATCTGTCTATGTCAATGGAATTGACATAATATTATGGTGGACAGACTCACCAAGGTAACCAACGTTGGTTGGAATTTTGATTTATGGGATTTCAGTCCTAAATAATATATTGGGTGAAGTAGTTGCTTAGTGTCCTTGAGAAGGTTATCTCAAATGAGAACAATAAAATAATGATGAGGTTTTGTAAACCATGATCATACTGTGAGACATTCAATTGAATGAATGCTCAATATATTATTATAACTGGATAGGGAGAAGTGATAAACCAAATCTTGAATGATTTGTAGAATACTTATAAACTTCTATCATTGAGGTTTAATCCATTATATGGAAAGGAAGGTTGAAAACTCTATTAAGCTGAAATAGGCTAAGAAATCAGGTTAACCTTAGATATGAAAGGATTGTCAAATGGAATAGAAGATTGAAAGATCAATGAAAAACTTTGTTGATACAAAGCTTGAAATATGAAGCAATATCGTTATGTTTGGAATTTAACAGCTGTCCAAGAGTAATGTTATGTTCAAGATGGACAAATAGTCAAGAGCATTATTTTTATGATTGAGGAAAATGGATGTGTAAGTGATGGATGAACTCAGATTTTGAGTTGTCTAAAGGTGTAAATACCAAAGAGAAGGATGGGACCCACAGTGTAGTGTGCAATGCACCGGTTCCTTTCCTATTTGGATTGCACTAAGTATAAATTCATTAGCCAATGAGAATGTGTTTTCCAGTCACTATAGCATAGGTGTCATGTGGTATATAGTTACTATTGTACCTAGGATGTACATACGAGGTAATATGATAAAGCTCTTTGAGAGAGAAAGTATGTGTAAGGCACACAAGTTCTACCTATGCGTTAAAAAGGACACTCGATGCAAGGTCCATGAAGGACAAGATTGCAAGGAGTGATGTTGCAAGGGAAGATTATTATATAATTCTTACATGATTTAGAAAGGGTAAGTAAAACCTTTATTTGACTTTATCTATATGTTAAAGTTCTTTAAATCATCACAGATGATGATTCACAAGGGGGGAAGTATGTCACACCCTATCTTGTTATTACTGATTTACTTTTACCTTCACGGGTAAATAGGATGGTAAATACAATCATGATTTTGACATGTTTTTTAAATAAATGGAATATTGAAATAGGTGTTACGGTATTATTGCCTTGGAAGAGTAATTATGTTTACATTGATGATGAACATGTATTGCTATATAAATATGCTAAAGTTTTATGATGCACATGGATTTATTATGAACATCTAACTACCATTGAAAATGTGCTAAGTTGGTTGCAGGGATAGGTTCAATCCTATGAAAGGGAGGGGAAGAATCACTTAGGAGGAGTGATTGGTCAAATAACCCTAAATGAAACCTATCTGAGCTCACACACACTCACAGTAGAATGATTGAGTCTACTCATAGCAATGGGAATTGGTAAGTCATCCTTTAGACATGATGTGTTTGCATTAGTAAGGGTCTTGATTACTATTGAGTGCATTCTTGGATGATGTTTATATATTTGGAGCTTATGAGTTCTTCCCTATGTAACAATGCTTGATTGATGAGGCGAACATATGCTGAATGTATATATGTATGCATATGTATGTCGATGATAGACCACAAGCATGGAGGAGCATATACATGAGATTACATAGGTATATGTACCTATGCACGATTATGAACAGGTTGCTTATGAGTATGGTGTTATCATAGGGACAATACGACATGTATGTGTGTATATCTATATATACATTACACATATGATACTATCAATAAGATAGTAATTGTGTATGTGCTGGATTGTGCAATCGAATGTATATATATATAAGATATATACATATATAAATATGTATACAGGTTTCAAAACATACGTATGCGTGAAATGTATATATACTTGATTGACATGGAATATATATACATATATGTATATATATAAGACATAACGTTGAGGCTATTTATTGACTTATATATATATATATATGTACATGCATATATATATATATATATATATATATAAATAATGTATATATATAAATATATATTTATATATATATAGGATTTATACAGGTTGATTTGTATATATGTTATGCAAAATATTAAAGGCCGATTTATGCAAGTAAATATGCAAATGATAAAAGCCAATCCATAGAAGCATATGTTTGGTTGATGCGAGAGAAATATAGTGTTGGGTATATATTATAAGTACATAATTTATAAGGATACTACATACTTTTAAGTAATTAATTTAAAGCTTAAAGAGGCTGCACATAAAGCACTTATGTGAAGGAATGCATATAATATGTTGAAAAGTTTATATGAAATGAATTGAGCATATTACAAATGTAATGTGCTAAGTATATAACTTACAAACCGTGCATTTTGAACCTTGCATACAAACCATTGACAATTAGAAATAATGGTGAATGTGGCTGTGCATATATACAACACGTAGAGTAGTATTAGTTAAATGCTAAGTGATAGTACTGGGTGCAACACATTGAAGCCAGTACACAAAGATATATTAAGACTTAGTCAACGTAATAAAAGCAATATGTTAACACTTAAGTGCAGTATATGCAATAGAAGACAATGCTAGGATAAGGGAAATTGATTCACTCAATGATGTGTCGATTATAAGTCCAAGACCAAGTCAACAAAAGGGAAACACAACCAGATAGAGATTGACTTATTCTCTATTTAAATGGCAAGCTAAAGAATAGGGAGATTGTTGAAACATGGTGCCAATATATGAAAACTCAGTTTCTATAGAAGTCTATTTTGGTTGCAAGTCGATTCTCATCTTTTTGGCATGTGCATATTTGAATTGGTCTTGAGCTGCTATCAAGCCATAGGGGTCGATCTGTAGAATGCCAAGTTGATTTTTCACTTAGATTTTTGTCACCTTTTTGCTGCATGAGGTGAGTCGTTCTGCATGAGGAGTGATGTCGACTGGCATGCCTTATCTTTTGGAATCAATGTCTTATCTTTCTGTATAAATAGATGGGATAACTCTCTCATTTTGGATGCATTACTATTTTGCAAATCTATTCTACTGCAAATATTTTGGGAGCTATATTTTGTGAGAGATTAGAGTTATTTTAGGAGAGATTTGAGTTACTTTGTGAGAGAATTGAGCTATCTTGTGAAAGAGGACATAGTGAAGTATCACTTTGAGTGGAAAAGTGAAGACTAGCAAGCTATCAATAGAAGGCTGTACAACAAATCAGTCAATTGGGTTAAGCGTATTATAGGCATGAGGATCTAGTCTTCTCTTATTTGTCTTTATTTATGAAAGAATGAGATTTGAATGCTTTGTTTGATACTGCTTGAGAATACTTGCATTAGGAAATCATAGCATTTTCTTTGGAAAATAAAAAGAAGCTATTTTATGCTTTTCTATGAAAGTGCTTGTATTTACTCTATAATAGGAGTGTTTGCTTGTCATTGGTATTATATACTAGGAATGATGAAACAAGAATAGCTTAAGGGTTATTTATAATGTGAAATGTATCAATGTCACGAAGTTACTTGAAACTACTGGCTTATGATGTAAGGAAACCTTAGGAATGATAGGGTTTAGTTGTACATCGACAATTTGGAAGAAATGATAGGATGAGTCATTTCTAATATATACTTGTGTGATCAATTGATCATTGCTTTACAACTGGATAAAACCCTAGGATGGGAGCAACCTATTTGGGTTGAGAAGTATTTTGAAACCTAGGTTAATATTTACCTATTAGGTTGGAATATTTACTTGACGACTCATTGAAACCTATAGGTTGGGAATAACCTACTTGGTTGGGTTGATCATTTGGTCTTGATTGGAACATATAGGGTTAGATTAACCTATATAATTGGTCTAGTCATTGGTTGATGACTTTATCCTAGGATTAGGATATATCAAGGTTTAAACTCACCTATGTGATTAAGTTAATCACTTGAGCTTATGGAATACTATATGTTTGGAACCATAGGTGGGATTACCTATTGAGTTAGAGTGGCTACTTGATTAGTTGCTTTACACTCTTGAAATGAATTCATATTGTTGAGAAGATTCTACTCTTTTGAATAACTCTTTTTTCTAAGGAGTTTACACTCTCGAATGGAATCATCTATTGATATGATTATTCTTTGATTGAGGTGATTCATTGATGTGGCTATACTCTTGATGAGAACCACTTATTAATGTGATATATTACTGATTGGAATTAGTTATTTATGAATATTTAATCTATGAATAGTTGAAGCTTATGTAGCTATACTCTAGATTATAACTTGTTATACTTGGGACTAGATTATCTTTTCAAGTGAATAGCTTGTCTATGCAAAGTTAATTTGTAGACTAGAAAATATCATATGTTATACCTGGGATTGAAATTTCCATTGAAGGGGGTAACTTATGCTTAGGCTTTATTGGTAGAGATACCCTTGTGTTTTGGGAAAAAAGGGAATAGATTATTTTTGAGGTTAGGGATTACCTATGGAAGGAAATTACCTAAGCATAGTATATGAAAGGTCATAATCCAAACCAAGCTATAGAAGTGTATGTGAATAGGATGACTATCACTCGAAGTACTAGGTGAGAATACTTTGGCCAAAGTAGTGTAAGTAGCCACTATTTACACTGACAGTTCACTGTGTTCCTTTTATGCATTCTAGTTTAGGATTTTCATACTCGTAGAGGAAACGACTATATGATTAGGTTCCGGTTTGCAGGGCACAACACTAAGCTCATATAGGCTATTGTTATGGGGTTTACCAACCAATCTCTTCGTCGAAGGGTAGGGCCATCTTGTCATATGTGATAGATGTGTGAGGGACCGCATTTGAGTCTGTGGTTAGTGGAAAAGTGCTTGATTTATGCTTCTCCTCATCAGTTGGTGGTCAAGGTTTGTGGATGTTTACACTAGTATTGGGGATAGCTAGAGTGTATGCACCAAGAAGCGAGGATATCCAGAATGTATGCACCATTGTGGCGACATCGGGACCAGTTTGTATACCTATTGCTAGATGAAGCTTAGAAGAGCTATGTATGTATCATGTACCCATTTATATGGAAGGATGTAATCTTGAATGATAAACTTGAGTTTACTCAATATGAAATCTATGTTTTGGAAAGATTTGTGAAATTACAATGAAATGCAATAGAAGTTTGGAAATAGTGCTATTTCAAATGTGCATTTAATTTACATTATGGAAAGAAATTTTTTTATTGCTAAGCTATGGCATCATGGTTCATTCACTTGGGGTGAAATCTTTGGAATTTTACTGAGTACGTCACTGGGGTTGTTACATCAATCATTTTTCGTCATAGTACTAATCCTTGAATCATGCATAGTATGATAGCTAGAAGATAGATTCCTAATTAGAAGTAAGTAGATCACAATCAACTGATTAGGAGCCTATACATAGTCATATAATTTTGCGGTTAATTTTCACTACACATAAATAAATCACCTAGAACCAACACGAGATGTGCTCAACTGAACATGTAACCACTACCAAGTAGTCAAGTACATTCCCTTCATTTATCTTACTATTTAAAAATAGATTATGTATTAAATACAAGTTATCAGGTTTTTTTAACTCTTTCATAACAATCTAATACCCATTTCGGCCTCATCTGAAGCCTTCTGAACAGAGAAGGTAAAACCAATTACGAACAACCCCAAAATCTGGGAGTTATCCCTCCTAGACCCTCCCCCTATGGACTTGAAGTCACAGGGGCATCCTTCGCCCAAGGATCACCTATTTACCTACTTCCAAATATATCAAAGTCACATGTAGTTCTCTTGACACGGTCTCTGAAAGGGTCTACACACAAGATCCCATGATCAATGTTTCATTAATTACTACTCCATACTCCAACAAGGTTCCTTTAACGATTCCCAACAATTAATAGTACTTAATGACAAGCGGAGAATTTCAACACAATACCTAATTTAGCCTAAACTATCACACTTCCATCTAAGGACACCAATATTTCAAATCATACCTCACCACGTTTATTATTCATGATCCAATTTAAAAGGATCCTAGAATCTCTTATGATTACCTATCAAATATATCATTCAAAATTTGATACCTTGATGATAGTTCAAAATATAAGGTTTTATTTAGGATTAGAACATGATAACCTAAATTGTGATTTGATAATCTTAGATATCATAAGCATAATTGTTCTTGATATCTTGAACCTCTATATTGTACTAATAAGAAACCCCTTAAACATTCATATACGAGGATAATAGCTTGGTAGAATAAATATCTCAATTAGGATACATTTACTAACAATAAGAGTAGTAATACTCGTAGGATCTATTTACAATGAGATAATCATGTGAAACCCCAATATGGCTCCAAGTAAATTCTAATAATATGAACATACATCATGATCCTATTAATATTTGATATCAATCCCTACTAGAATGTGCCTTATCTTGGTAGGTCCATACACATTATGTAAACTTTGAAAGACCTAACACAATAGTGAAATAAAGAAAAAGTAGGTGGGTTACCAAAATGGGATTGACGAACCACTTAGGGACCTATTTCTCCTTCTATTTCATTAGGAAATGAGATCCACACAAATGACTATCAACCCTTAGGTGAATCAAGTCAAAGTGTGAATCTACAGATTTCCTTTTTTTACAAGGACAAGGGTCCTGGTCAAACAACACTTTGGGGAGAAAGATTAAAAATAGTAAACTAACTCCAAAATGTAATCTACAACTTGGAATATCTAGATGAAACTCAAAATAAGCAGAACTAGAAATTAGATCACATATCAGAGAAGGGTAGAATGATGTTTACCGATCACCAAAAGTTAGTTGTTGAAGCCGATTTAAGACTCATTCGCCCAGGGGCGAATGGGTCTTGAGTTAGGGTTTGTATGCAACTTTCAGGAGCCTCTTGCTATAGATCTGAATCCTTAAATTTTCCCAAGTTTTAGGTTCAGAAAGCAAAAAATAATTTCTACAAGTGAGTTTTCATGAGATGACAACTTTTATAACAACTTTTGCAACTTTGACAAGTTCTCCAATTTTTCTCTTCGATAGATCTTCAAGATTTCTTCCACCTAAATCTGCAAACACAAATCAAGAGGGAAAAATGTTTTGTTTTTGATGAATGGGGGTTTTCCTTGGTCAATCCCCATTTTGGTAATTGTTAGTAAATAGATTGTCCTCTTCAAATAATAAAATACAATGACTCAAATATGCCCAACAATGAAGACTAATCAATTACCAATAGCTTGAAGATCGCTATTGGATTAGCGATCATCCTCTGAATTTTAGAGGTACAACTCTCTCTTATGATCTTCAATGAATTAGAGAAACTGAAAACAAAACTAAAGTGTGCTTTTAACCGGAAAGCAGTAAAGGAAAACAAACATCTGCACATAAAAATGACACAAATGCGGGAACGATTTGGAATAAAAGATCAAAGTAAATGAAACAAAGACCATTCACTCAAACTTGTAAATGATAAAGAGGAGGAAAGAAGATGATTTCTAGAAAATACATGAACAAAACAAGACTCAAAGATCCTGCAATGAACACATCCTCAATTTGATGTAATACAGAAAATATGAATGAATAATTGCAGACTCACAAAGGAAATCAACAATTCCAAAGAAGATAATCAAACACAAGGCTTAGAAATGTCTCCTTTATTCAAGAACATAAAACAGAGCTCCAAGACTCTATCTCCCTGTACAAAGATTAAGTTCAGAAATTAATGTCTTTTCCCAAATGAATAAAAAAATGATCTGATAACTAAACTACCCCAGCATTCATAGAGGCTCTCGTGTCATAGCCAAAGGATCCCCTTTTGTGAACCAATATCTTCCTTTTATAACATTCGTATGGAAGAATGAATCATTTCCCCCAAGCAAACTCTTCGGTTTCCTACCTGAATCTTGGAAATTAGTTACAATTAAAAGTTTTTAATTTCACTTTTCCTCCATGGTAACTGTGTCTTTATACTTTGATTTGAAGTTCCAAGGAGAATTTTGAAATTCCCTTTCATTTCGTAAACTGATTCTTCTTTAATTATAATGTTTCTAAGTAAACTCTCGAGACTCTTTAGATTTTGGTCATGATTGTAAGCTCGCTCCCTTCCGGACTAGATTTTGGCAATATAATTCATTTTCTCCGATTGTTCCAAAGGAGGAAAGCTTTGATCCACCGATGTTTGATAGGAGAATGAATATGGTGAACAAAAAATTCATAACTTCTCAAATTTGTATTGCAAGTGTTTTCAACAACCTTCTTATAACAGAGAACATTCTTAACTCTACCAATGGAATCACCCTCCTCATTATTTTATTTGAGGCTATACGTGGAAGTGATGGTACAACAACAATGAAGCTTACTTTGAACAAGGGATTCAACACTTTTTATATAAAAACCCATAGTTGGAGTACTGAATGCAACAAGAGATTGTGATTGCAACATTGAACCTGTGACAAAAGCACCATTGATTTCGATGCCACAACAATATTCTATAACTGGTCTATACGAGGCCATCCCCATTAGCCATAGGTATTCATCAACATTAGATGCCTCACCACTGGAACTAAAGCATCGAATGTTTGACCAGTTAAGGCCAGCAATGCAATTCATACGATTCCAAGATCGTGCCAAACTTGGTACCAAACCAAGGATTGTCACTTTTGCATCCTGCACAAATTTAGTAAAACCATGACCGGTTGGAGACCCATTGTAAATAGCCATAGAAGATCCATTTAGAAGTGAAGCATAAACAAGCCAAGGGCCCATCATCCAACCCATATTCATTGGCCAACATACAACATCACCTAAACGAATATCCATATGTGCCCAAGCATGAACAACTACCTTTAATAGAGTGGCATGAGTCCAAGGTATTTCCTTTGGTTCACCTGTAGTTCCAGATGAAAAAAGGATGTTTGACATTGCTTGTATAGGTTGTACAATATCCTTGTATTCATAATCTCTGTCCAACAAGTGAGTTCATTACAAAAAAATATTCCCAAGAAATGTCACCTTCTAGCAAAGGTATGCACAAAGATGAGTCTCTTTTAGGGACTACAATTTCAATTGGGGAAGTGGCTTCAATCACTCTAGCATAGAGAAGAAGTGTTTTATTGCCTCAAATGATAACATCCTCCCATATTTCTGCTCTGATATCTTCTTCAGAAGGTTGCCTCTCACATCTGGATTCAGATAGCTCTTTCAACAAAGATAATAACACCATTCATGTCCTCTTTATTCATAGCTATGGTATGCAAAGCTTCCATAAGATCCTCTGGAAAAACAAAACGATCCATATATGAGGGAGATTTTTGATGACCACTCCAATTATAGCCAAGAACTTGACTACTATCTTTCTTGCAACCGATACAAGATCAAATAATTCGACATGGTTCTTGTACATGCTTGCAATGTCAATTGATTGAATTCCACTGCTTCATGTCACTATGGTTCGATCTCCTTCAATATTCTTGAAACCATTTACCACAATCATACCTAGCTTATGTTACCTATATTAAGCTTTTCCTACCTTCTTGACTCGGTGGTTCACGGTGTTTATCATTTATTCAACCAAGATGCTTGTTGTCACTAAAATGATTCACCGGCACAGGTCTCATATGATTCTACCTTTAGACGCCTATAACCACAATATCTTAGCAGAGTAACTTGGATTAGATTTGGAAAGGCCACTTACAAAATTCTACCGATTTAAAGCTTTCTCAAATTAGGAGTGAAGATCCTGATGAATTATGACCATACCATAATCTTAATGCCTCAGTTTAAATGCTTGATCATGTCAGAATTTATCACCTTTGTTATGCAATAAGATCAAGTTTCCCAACAATGATGGCTCAACAAAAAGAGCGTTGATTATGCATCTCGACTCATTACCATTGGATCACCAATGGCTTCATTATTGTTGGCAGGGATTTCAGTGATTATGGGAACTAGCCGCCCGAGTTAGCACGATACAACAAAATGCCACCCGTGTTTTGAAACAAGTGAAGACTTTCACTTTATTTATTTATTTGCTTTTCATAATGTAGGTGGAAAAAGTGCCGATGTTATGAACTTAGGCGGAGATTTTTGGAGTTTGACGAACCTTGCGAAATGCCGCCGCCATTCCATTGCTTTCAAGTGCGTTGAGATCAGGTTCCTACGCATATTCAAGTTTCACCATATAAATCTTGATAATTGCACAACTTTGAGCAATCTTCAATCATAATTGGGAATTTTTCCCAACTCATGTTATGCCTTTTCATCGATTGTATTGATTGCGTGCCATTGGAAAAGTTAGTCTTGGACTCTCGGTTAGCCTTAACAATATTTTCCTTGATAGAAATCTTCAGTGCTAGCTGCACAATGTCTGAATGCATTGAATATGCGTACCATGATAGTAAGTTGCATTAACTTCACTGCCTTAAGCATTATCTATGTATAATCTGATCTCCTAATTAGCAATGCTTCAAGACTCTTGTATATTCATTAGATATACATGCACAATACTATAACTAGGAAATATCTCCTCTCATTTGTGATGACTTAAAGTGTCATATGTCCAAGTGAATTGACTAAAGAGTTTATTTTCTTAGAATGGAGGCCCAGACTATATTGCTATAATGCAAGAAAAGCAGCATGGTGAATCTTACGAGAAGAGCTTCACACCATACAAGGATGTTTAAAGGCATATTCTGGGAAAATGCTTTCCAATTGATGTTTGAAGTAGCCTTCTATTGCCAGCCGTAAGGTAAGTCCTCAAACCTAAGTCATGATGAAATAATCCAAAACCTTTTCTTCAAAATAACAACAATGCTTTCAATGCAGATTACAATGAATATTACAACTTCCTCTGTGAATGAATTCAATGCTGCCCGAGTATACTTAAACTATTGAGAGTGAAGCAATTCATATTCATTGGATATCTGTCATAATGCAAAATGTGAGGCAATCTTAGTTGAAATCATCATTAATCTTCCGCATGAGAATTATCCCCTATTGCTTTCTTTTGTCAAACCGATTTACCCAGCTTGTGTAGAGCATAATTGCTTTTAAAAGGAGACATAAGCTGTAACATTTGGGATTCAATCAAGGAAATCATGTGTCCTAAAATTCTCAATCTATATTCATGTTTAATTTAGAACCACGAGAAAGACACTTATGCACAAACAACAATGCTTTTATTGTCATCCTGACAGGGAATCCTCAAAAATTTATATGGTCTAAAA
This sequence comes from Sequoia sempervirens, assembly GCA_007258455.2. Lineage (NCBI taxonomy): Eukaryota > Viridiplantae > Streptophyta > Pinopsida > Cupressales > Cupressaceae > Sequoia > Sequoia sempervirens. The sequence goes on from VDFB02271358.1 coordinate 537,154,965, forward strand.
TGAGAGTAATAGTGGCTTTGTCTAGGGAATGCATTTTCTATGGAAATGCAAAGAACTCCAACATCTCTGAGATAGACTAGTGCTAAGTCCATTGGGCAACAGAGTCAAGGGGAGCAACATGAGACAAGAACCAAAGCCAAAATAGGAACCAACCCACACAATGGAAAGGAAAATGCAACCTAAGACACCTATATGCACCCGGACTAGGTGCAACACTCTGAATTTCCCAGGAGACTATGCAAAGCCATTAACTAGCTGGGAGAAATATCTACCAGTGCAAAACAAAGGTGTGAACTCATGTAGCATTTGTAGACCCAGCCATATGAATACAAGTCTGAAGTTCAAGAAATGAAAGCCCTTATGGAAATGCATACCAAAAAGCCATTTTTCATCATAAATTTTTGAATCCTCTTGAACCTCAAAATGCCTGCTCTGTATAGTGCTAATTATGCTATCCTATACCATCTCAAATAGATCAAAAATTGTCATTACTTCTATCTTATGACTACTGTTAATTGCAAGATCCAGATTTGTGGCATGAGAGCAAACCAATGAACTATAGAATGGTGTCTCAATTTTTTATTGCAAACAATAATAATTAGAGCTTCCTAAAGAAATGGCTGTATTACTATTTTTTTTATTGAGGTCATCATGTCTAAAAGACTCTTTAATATCCTTATCCACCTTAGGACATAGAATAACCTCATCTAGCATAGGATCTTCCTTAGCTGAAAAAGATTCATCCTTTATTGCAATCAAATCTGAAAACTCTCTATCCACAAATGAAGTAGCAAGGTCCATACCTGGAGTTACAACGAGCAAATCTTCTCCTTCAAAAAATGATAAAAATTGAAGTATAATTTCTTCTTCACAAAGAGAAACACCATTTGAAGCTTCTAATAATTCTCGAGGCCGCAATATTTCATCAGCTTGACCATTGTTCTACTTTTCATTAATCTCAAAAATTCCTTCCTCTTTTACAAACTCAGATTTTGAATTGTCATCAACAGAGTATACATTTGTCTCAATTTTACCACAAACTTCATTCATTGAATCATCTTCAAATGGTATGATTGCATCTTCAAAATGAAATGATTTCAAAGCACTCACTACTAACTTCTGGCTGCTGCAAATCCTTTTCACCAATTTCTTCACAAAACTGAGAAGTCGTATACTCTGACTGTGTGTCAATCTGAAAATTATCATCTTCACACTTTTTAGAAGCAAACTGATTTTCAACATTTTCAAAATTGAAAATTTCTAATTCTGATGAAGAAGAGAGCCTCAACAAATCATTGTTATTTACATTAATTGCAGGGCTCGCAATCCTTTCAATATTTCTTTGATTGTGACTATCTTCTTTCAACGATACTGAATCTTCATGAGGCTTAATCATCATATCTGTTACATCTTGTTCATCAAAAACTGAAAAATTATAAGAAAAAAAAATACCAGAGGCACCTAGAGCATCATCATCATCAACTTTTAATTCTTCTTTAAGTCGCTTGAATTTTTGTGTGATTGCTTGCAACGAGCTCAAACCTTCTTCGAGTTCTTTGAGTTTGTAAAATCTAGCATGAAGACTCCTCAACAATAGTGCTGATTTGTAGTCATCCTCTATACTTAACCCGGTTCTTACAACTTTGGTAATGCATTCTTTGTAGTGATCCCAAAAGTCATGAAGCACTTTGTCATCCATTGCGAGAATTTCTTCAATAGTAGCGTGGGTCTTCTCCCATTTCTTTGATTTTTCTGATTTTGCATCATAATATCTTTGAATTTCAAATAGAGTCGCCAATCTCCCAACACATAGAGATATCATTAAAAAAAAAGAAGGAAATAAAGCACCAATCTTTGAATTGAATCCCCAGCGGAGTCGCCAAAAATCTATTAGTAAACAGATTGTCCTCTTCAAATAATAAAATACAATGACTCAAATATGCCCAACAATGAAGACTAATCAATTACCAACAACTCGAAGATTGCTATTGGATTACCGATCGTCCTTTGAATTTTAGAGGTACAACTCCCTCTTATGATCTTCAATGAATTAGTGAAACTGAAAACAAAACTAAAGTGTGCTTTTAACCAGAAAGAAGTAAAGACAAACAAACATTTGCGCATAAAAATGACACAAATGCGGGAGCGATTTGGAATAAAAGATCAAAGTAAATGACACAGAACATTCACTCAAACCTGTAAATGATAAAGAGGAGGAAAGAAGATGATTCCCAAAAAATACATGAACAAAACAAGACTCAAAGATCCTGCAATGAACACATCCTCAATCTGATGTAACAGAGAAAATACAAATGAATAATTACAGACTCACAAAGGAAATCAACAATTCCAAAGAAGACAATCAAACATAAGGCTTAGAAATTTCTCCTTTATTCAAGAACATAAAATAGAGCTCCAAGACTCTATCTCCATGTACAAAGATTAAGTTCAGAAATTAATGTCTTTCCCCAAATGAATAACAAAATGATCTGATAACTAAACTACCCCAACCTTCATAGAGGCTCCCGTGTCATAGCCAAAGGATCCCCTTTTGTGAACCAATATTTTCCTTTTATAACATTTGTATGGAAGAATGAATCGTTTCCCCCAAGAAAACTCTTCAATTTCCTAACTGAATCTTGGAAATTAATTACAAATAAAAGTTTTTAATTTCCCTTTTCCTCTGTGGTGACTGTTTCTTGAAACTTTTATTTCAATTTCTAAGGAGACTTTTGAAATTTCCTTTCATTCCGTAAACTGATTCTTCTTTAATTATAACGTTTCTAAGGAAACTCTCGAGACTCTTTATATTCTGGTCATGATTGCAAGCTTGCTGCCTTCCAGACTAGCTTTTGGCAATATAATTCATTTTCTCCACTTGTTCCAAAGGAGGAAAGCTTTGATCCACCGAAATTTGATAGGAGAATGAATATGGTGAACAAAAACTTCACAACTTCTTGAATTTGTGTTGCAAGCGTTTTCAACAACCTTCTTATAACAAAGAACATTCTCAACTCTGCTAATGCATTCACCCTCCTCATTATTTTATTTGAGGCTGTATGTGGAAATGATGGTATAGTAGCATTGAAGCTTACTTTGAACAAGGGATTCAACACTTCTTATATAATAGCCCATAGCTGGAGTACTGAATGCAACAAGAGATTGTGATTGCAACATTGAACCTGCAACAAAAGCACCACCGATTCCGATGCCGCAACAATATTCTATAACTAGTTTTTAGGAGGCCATCCCCATTAGCCATAGGTATTCATCAACATTAGATGCCTCACCACTGAAACTAAAGCATCGAATGTTTGACCAGTCAAGGTCAGCAATGCAATTCATACACTTCCACGATTGTGCCAAACTTGGTACCAAACCAAGCATTTTCACTTTTGCATCGTGCACAAATTTAGTAAAACCATGACCAGTTGGAGACCCATTGTAAATAGCCATAGAAGCTACATTTAGAAGTGAAGCATAAAAAAGCCAAGGGCCCATCATCCAACCCAGATTCATTGGCCAACATACAACATCACTTAAACAAATATCCAATGTTCCCAAGCATCAACGACTTCCTTTAACAGAGTGGCATGAGTCCAAGGTTTTGCCTTTGGTTCACCTGTAGCTCCAGATGAAAAAAGATGTTTGAAATTTCTTGTATAGGTTGTACAATAGCCTTGTATTCATAAGCTTTGTACAACAAGTGAGTTCATTCCAAAAAATATTCCCAAGAAAAGTCACCTTCTCTTAAAGGTATGCACAAAGATGAGTCTCTTCCAAGAACTACAATTGCAATTGGGGAATTGGATTCAATCACTCTAGCATAAAGAAGTGTTTTATCACCTCGAATGATAACATCCTCCTATATTGCTGCTCTGATATCTTCTTCAGAAGGTTGCCTCTCGCATCTAGATTCAGATAGCTCTTTTAGCAAAGATAATAAAACCATTCATGTCCTCTTTATTCATAGCTATGGTACACAAAGCTGCCATAAGATCCTCTAGAAAAACAAAATGATCCATATATGAGGGAGATTTTCGATGACCACTCCAACTATAGCCAAGCACTTGACAACTATCTTTCTTGCAACTAATACAAGATCAAATAATTCGACATGGTTCTTGTACATGCTTGCAATGTCCATTGATTGAATGCCACCACTTCATGTCACTATGGTTCAATCTCCTTCAATATTCTTGAAACCATTTACCACAATCATATCTGGCTTATGTTACCTATATTAAGCTTTTCCTACCTTCTTGACTCTGTGGTTCACGGTGTTTATCATTTATTCAACCAAGATGCTTGTTGTCACTGAAATAATTCACCACCACAGGTCTCATATGATTCTACCTTTAGATTCATATAACCACAATATCTTAGCAGAGTAACTTGGATTAGATTTGGAAAGGGCGCTTACAAAATGCCGCCAATTTAAAGCTTTCTCAAATTAGGAGCGAAGACCTTGATGAATTACGACCATATCATAATCTTAATACCTCAGTTTAAATGCTTGAGCATGTTAGAATTTGTCACCTTTGTTGTGCAATAAGATCAAGTTTCCCAACAACGACAAGTCAACAAAAAGATTGTTGATTATGCATCTCGACTCATTACCATTCGATCACCAATGGCTTCATTAGTGTTGCCGGGGATTTTAGTGATTATGTGAACTAGCCGCTCGAGTTAGCACGATACAACAAAATGCCACCCGTGTTTTGAAACAAGTGAAGACTTTCACTTTAATTTTATTTTGCTTTTCGTAAGGTAGGCAGGAAAAGTGTTGATGTTATGAACTTAGGCAAAATAATTTGGAGTTAGAAAAACTTGCAAAACGCTGCCACCATTCCATTGCTTTCAAGTGCGCCAAGATCAAGTTTCTACGCATATTCAAGTTTCACCATATAAATCTTGATAACTGCACAACTTTGAGTAATCTTCAATCATAATTGGGAATGTTTCCCAACTCATGTTATGATTTTTCATCGATTGTATTGATCGCGTGCCATTGGAAAATTCAATCTTGGACTCTCGGTTAGCCTCAACAATATTTTCCTTGATAGAAATCTTCAGTGCTAGCTGCACAATGTCTGAATGCATTAACTGTGTGTACCATGATAGTAAGTTGCATTAACTTCATTGCCTTGAGCATTATCTATGGATAATTTGATCTCCTGAATTAGCAATGCCTCGAGACTCTTGTATATTCATTAGATATACATGCACAATACTATAACTAGGAAATATCTCCTCTCATTTGTAATAACTTAAAGTGTCATATGTCCAAGTGAATCGACTAAAGAGTTTCTTTTCTCAAAATGGAGGCCCAGGCTGTATTGCTATAATGCAAGAAAAGTAGCATGGTGAATCCTACAAGAAGAGCTTCACACCATACAAGGATGTTGAAAGGCATATTATGGGAAAATGCTTTCCAATTGATGTTTGAAGCAGCCTTCTATTACCAGCCATAAGGTAAGTCCTCAAACCTGAGTCATGATGACATAATCCAAAACCTTTTCTTCAAAATAACAACACAACTTTCAATGCAGATTACTGTGAATGAGACAACTTCCTCTATGAATGTATTCAATGCTGCCCGAGTATACTTAAACTATTGAGAGTGAAGCAACTCATATTCATTGGATATCTATCATAATGCAAAATGTGAGGCAATCTTTGTTGACAACATCATTAATCTTCCGCATGAGAATTATCCCCTATTGCTTTCTTTTTCCAAACCGATTTACCCAACTTGTGTAGAGCATAGTTTCTTTTAAAAGGAGACATAAGCTGTAACATTTGGGATTCAATAAAGGAAATCATATGGCCTAAAATTCTCAATCTATATTCATATTTAATTTAGAACCACGAGGAAGACACTTATGTACAAACATCAATGCGTTTACTATCATCCTGATAGGGAATCCTCAAAAATTTATATGGCCAAAAATGAGAGTAAAAGTAATCAAACCTTTAAATGAAACAAAATAGCATGAAAGGAATGATGAATGAACAACTCAATGTCACAACTCACCAAACCCTTCAATAAACCTTGGAATGTAAATCTGCAACATGCATGAAATGGCTTCAATGGATGTGGATCTTGAACCTTGAATCTTAACTTGAAATAATGCTTTGAATGCTTGAATGGATCATGAAACCTACATCATCATATTAGCTCCAAAAACATGCATGATGCAATAAGACTTTGACATGACAATTGGATCTTGATTGTTGCAACAAATCTTCAATAAATCCACCTTTGAATTCCTTGAATTACTCTTGAAATGCTCTTTAAAGTGCTCTCTTAGATCTTGAAAATTTCTAGGTTGCTTTCTTGAAATTTCTAGGTGAAACATAGTGAAATAACCTTATATTTATAGATATATATCCTTAATTTCCCAAAATTCAAATATCATAAGTCGACATCTGAATATAAATTTGAATATGTTAAAATACCTCCAAAAACATAATTTAAATTTAGGTCCTAGGTCTAAGGGAGGACCCATTTTCCCATGGGTGAATGGGTCCTATGTCCCTAACCCTAGGACACACATTGCTCAATGAGAAGTGTTATGTTAAGGCATTAATTAATGTTAGGTTTCCTCTTCGAAAAATGTAATAAAATAGGCTTGGATTTGAATTAAAAGGGCCAATTAAGGAAAATTAAGCTGAATTAATTAAAGGAGCCTTAGATAAGTGTGAAAGTGTAAAGAGGTACACTTTACAACACCAAAATAAGGCACAATTAAGTCCAAATTAATATTAATTCCAAATTAAGTGTGAAAATGTAAAAGGGATACATTTTTCTACACTACATTTAGCCCCCACTTTAGTGAGAGGATGAACTTGCGCCAAACTCACACTAAAGTAGACATTCAAAATGGTATGTATGCAACAACAAAAAGATTACTCAGTCATACAACATTAAAGAATTAAAAGGAAAGGTAAAAAAAAAGGGTGGATCAAGCCTTGATTGTCCAATGCAATGTGGAACACACCTCAACTATTTTTCAAAAACATTCACAAGCGAAAATAACTGTCCACTATGCAAACAACAATGCATGCTCACTCCAGGCTAATGGAATCTTAGGTTGTCTACTAGGTGAGCCCTCAAAAAGTGGCTTAGTGAGAAAGTCATGCTAGGTCTACATGATCTCACTGTACTAACCATACCAAATCTATCCCTCTGATAACTCCAATAGGGCACCACAAAACAAAAATTTCGAGCTTCACAAGGTTAACAAGCTGCATTATGCTAAACACTTATGAACAAAATATAAATAAAGGTTTGTTCAAAGGGATCTTGCTTAGTTCATGTAAGGTTTCTTCTTAGGGAACATCGTGCCTAATGTCTCCAAGAGAGGACAAGTCAAGGATAAAAGAAATATCATGCTCTTGGAGGACATCAAACTTATTGACACCACCAAGAAAAAGATGCATTGCAAGAAGAAAGAAAATCACACAAGGAAACATAAGGAATGCCAAAAATTAAAAAAATAATAATTCCATTGTATGCCCCCACTTTAAAGAAATTGCTAATACCATTGTTGTGAGCAATTTAATTTAAAGTAGCCAATAATCAATGCTAAACAATAAAGAAGACATGAGAGCTTATTAAAAAATCCCTATGCCAATTCATATGTTCCCGAATGAAGCTATATCATGAAAAAGAGAGGAAAGGGTTGCCCCCAAAATGAAATCCCAAAGCACATAAGGGATCTATGGATTTGGGGTCATTATGTCTTTGATACAATGTTGTTATAGAGCTCAGAAACTCCATCATTCCACAAATACTCATAGAACAGGAAGAATGACACATAAAGAGAAAAAACAAAGAAAGAGATTTTGGGTCTACATGGAAGAGACCTAAATGTATCAACGCCTTGCGTCATCCCCAAAAGAAAAACACAAGACAAAGAAAAGATAAATGTTTACGACATATAGAAGAATGTAGGTACAAATAGAGGAATGCACATGAAGAGAGAGATACATCAAACATAATAGTACAGAGATATCACATTACACACATGCAATCACACAAAGAACATGAAAAAGGAAAAAAAACAAAAGACTAGTAAGGCACATGCAAGTCAACCTATAGTAGGTCATCTACATCCCAATCTTGATCAGTATATGTGGAAGGAAACTAACTAGCCAAAGGGACAACATCAAGTGAAAAAATAGGACAAGCACCAAGTTCAACACTCTTATTAGGAGGATCATCATTTAAGCTCATAGAAGATGAAAACAATGAATTTAACTCATTATGCACTTGTTCATCAATCTTTGAAATTTCATTATCATCATCCAAGTTGATCACAATAGGAGGTCTAATGACAATATCCATATAAGTTTGTTTATGTTGCGTCGAGGGTGGAGAGGCATCATGCATTGCTTGAGACAAGTTTTGAGTTTGATTTTATATGTTGTTATTTTCTTCTTTTGCTTGTAATGAACGAGCAATAGCACGACGTCTATGCTTAAGATCTCTAGCATTTCAGTTTCTTTTCATTCAGTTTTCAAGTTGTGATTATGTAGGAGTGATTTTTTCAACCATAGGTTGTTTTTCTTCCCTTAAGGGAGGAACAAAAGGAACCATGGGAGGTTTTTCAACCACTTTCTCTTTAGCTTTGTAAACTTGTTTGACTTTAGGAGGCACAACAAGATTTGTTTGATTATCTCGCGGTCTCTTATATGAAATAGGGGGAGGATTTGTCATAGGTTGATCTTGGATACTTGGAAGAGCTTTTGGTTCAATCATGGTCTCATCAAGGATAGGAGGCTCAATCATGGGTGGAGGCATATTACTAAGGGATAATTTTTCTATGCGCTTTGCCTTAAACTTTTGATAGGATTTGAAAAAGAAGTCTTCACAGGGTCTAATAAGTTCAATAGGCTTAGGCCAAAAGAAATCCAATGAAAAATTCCCACTGGAAGACACAAGATTAAAGCAACTATGATTCCTAGTAAATATTTCATTTCCAAATGGAAACTTCAATTATGCACAACTGACGAGACAAAATTCATGGAGAGAAGCCATGGATAGCCTAACTTCACATGAAATTGATATGAAGTCGGGATGATGGTGAATGAGACATTTAATTCTTTCGGTCCAACCTTTATAGGGAGATTTATCAAACCAATCATAGGGCAAGTAAAACCATTATGCATTTTGATCCAATCTTTCAGTCTTTCATAAGTATCTTGATAAATCTCATGCACAAATATAAATTCTTCAGTGATCACATTTTCTACACAGACGATATCAATTAATATCCCATTAGTAGGCTTGTCATTGATTCTTCTAGCTAAGTAAAGAGGACCATCGGGTGCATGTTTGAGTATGTCTTGTTGTGAGAAAGAAATCTCAAGATGCATCTTAGTTAGGCCCTTACGAGGTTTAGCCTCAATAAATCCAACCAAACCATCCATAAGGTTCTCATTTTTTTTCATGTTTTCATCATCCATGTCAACATTCATCACATCATTCTTTGTTTCACTAGCTTTGACAAAGGAGATATTATGATTAGGCATAGGATTGGTAAAGATTTGAAAATTTTGATTAGGAGGAGTTATAGATTTATTACCTTGATCATTAGCACCTCCAATTAGGATATGATTAGAATCAATGAGGTCTTGCACAAATTTTTTAAGACGCTTAAAATGTTTCGTATCATGTCCATTTTGTTGATGAAAATGGAAATAAGCATTTGGTCTATAGTTTGAATGTAAAGGATTAGTAGGATCAGGAGCTCTAACAGGAGGTGAGGAAATCAAATTCTTGTCTAAGAGTTGCAACATGGTATTATGAAGGGTATTAGGAAGGGGTGTAAACTATCTATTTCTATTCGGAAAGGCATATGGTTTTGTCGTCTTGATAGTAGCCACTTGGGTGTCAACATTTTGATTTGATTGAGGGAGATTAAGTTGTAGAAAACCCTTATTTTGTTTCTTGAAAGGTTGATAGTTAGTTTGAGGTGTGGATTCAGACTTTTCAAGACAGTTAGAGGGAGTTTTCACTTCACAACTACTAACTGATAACATTAGTGACCTTTTCATCATCCTTTTTTTTACATGTGATTAAAGTAGCTAAGGTCATCTTAGGACCCATGTGAATTTGGAAGTGGTTGTAAAAGGCATCAATAAGTTCAATGAATGAACTAATTGAATTATTTAGTAAGGAGAAAAACCACTCTAAGGAAACATCTTTCAGGATTGAGGGAATAGCTTAGCCAAGAGTTTATCTTCAAAAATGAAGTCACTACATAGGGTTTTGTAAGTGGAAACATGACTAACAGGATCTCCTTTCCCACCATATTTCTCAAATTTAGGAACCCCTATACCTTGTGGCATTTGTCTTCTCAATATCTCCAAGGATAACAAATTGGTTTTGATGTATTGTGAAGGTTGGCCATTGTTTTTTGGTTTAATGTGGCGATTTGTTGTTGGAGGGATGACATATTTTTCAAAAGTGTGTTAAGGATTGGATAATTGTTGGTATTGTGAGATGGAGGTGAATAAGGTGGAGTTTTGTATGTATGCGGAGGATAAGTGAATTGTATATTTATGAGGGGGGATGGTTGAGGAGATATGAGATTTGAATTCACAAAGGTAGAAGGATTCCCAGTGGAAATATCTAAGGAAGTGTTGACATTTCTAGTAGGTTGGATGATTGTAGTAACATGAGTACTAGTGTATGTAGGAATAAAGGTAAGGGTTGTGGAAGGAGGAATTGAATTTCCATCTTCACTTTGAGTATACCCCAAAGCTTGAGCACAACTAGTCATGGTAGGGATGTTCTTATCAACAATATGAGCTATACTTTGCACAATATCTAATCCATGTTCATTTGCAAGTATTTTCCTCACATTATCTAAAAGCAAGAATGACACTACTAGCAATGTTTTCAGAAGTGACAAAGTTTTGTAATTTTTCTATTTTTTCATCTATCATTCTTATGTTTTCTTGCAAGACATTAGCAACCATTTTTTCAACATCATGCACATTAGTTGAGGGTAGGGAAGGCATTGGAAATGAGGTATGAAAGCTAGGATCCATAGTGGGTTGATTAGTATCAACACTATGAGTGAAAGAGTTGGAGAACCCAATATCCATGATGAATGGTGTATCACGGGGTGACATAAGTCTCAAACTACGCCTAACAATAGTATTGCTAATAGGACACCAAGCTGTGAAGCTCATACAAGTTCCACAAACTCGGTATGCACCCAAAATGGATAAGAGGTAAAATGCAATAACCTAGAATGTAAAGTACAATGCAAATATGTAAAAATAATTTTCATATTTCAAACAAGATAATTTTTTGATTATCCTATGCAAAAACCTGAAAAATGATGTCTTGTAAATGCAATTTTGAATTCACACAATGCACAAAATATATCAAATGAAGCTTAATATAATCAATTTGAGATAACAAAAATTCTACAAATTGAACTAGAAAACTAAAAATAGCATAACATAATACAAAATCAGAGGTTTTAATGCCCAAAAATTTAGGAAAAAACCTTGACCATGGACTCATTTTCCCTTGGGAAAATGGGTCCTATCTTAGGGTTTTGAAAAATGTTTTTACAAATTTTTGATTTAATTCTTGTGGTTTCTAGGTTTTGGTTTCAAACAGTGAGTTACACTTTCATTTTTTTGTGAAATTAAGCTTGAATGCAAATGCAAAATATGACTAAATGACAACTTAGGAGCTAATTTGAAATGCAATTTTGATTCAATTTTCAAATGTAAATGAATGATGATGCAATGTTATGTAAGTTCTTTGCAAAACGACTATTTTTTTTTTGTATTTTTTAGAATTTAAAAGATGCAAACATGCAATCCTAAAACCCTAAATGAGATGTAAATTAATGCAAGTTAAACAACTCAAAATGATATTCAATTAAATGCAATGCAATGCAAGATCTAGATCTAGGGTTGAAATAGACTCCAAAATCATAAAGGAACAATGCTCAAAAGGTTGGGTTCACCAAAATGAAATGATGAAAAATAGTTTAGTATCAATGGAATATGATGGACCTATCTTCCTTAATTTCATTAGGAAATGAGATCCACACAAAGAATTGTCTTACAATCCTTAGGTGAGTCAACTCAAGGTGTGAATCTTCAGATTTCCTTTTTGTGTCAAGATGAGGGTCCTGTTCAAACAACACTTTGGGGAGACATTAAATCTAGTAAAATAACTCCAAAATGCAATATACAACTTGGAATATCTAGATGAAACTCAAAATAAGAAGAACTAGAAATCAGATCACAGATCAGAGAAGGGTAGAATGATGTTTACCAATCACCAAAAGTCAGTTGTTGAAGTTGATTTGGGACTCATTCGCCCAGGGGCGAATGGGTCCTGAGTTAGGGTTTGTCTACAACTTTCAGGAGCCTTTGCTACATATTTGAATCCTTCAATTTGCCTAGGTTTCAAGTTAGAAAAGCCAAAAATAATTTTTGCAAGTGAGTTTCCGTGAGATGACAACTTTTGCAACTTTGACAAGTTCTCCAATTTTTCTCTTCAAGAGATCTTCAAGATTTCTTCCAACTAAATTTGCAAACACAAATCAAGAGGGAAAAATGTTTTGTTTTTGGTGAATGGGGGTTTTCCTTGGTCAAACCCCATTTTAATAATCAAACCTTCAAATGAAAAAAATAGCATGAAAGGATTGATGAATGAACGACTCACTGTCACAACTCACCATACCCTTGAATAAACCTTGGAATGTAAATCTACAACTTGCATAAAATTGATTCAATGGATGTGGATCTTGAACCTTGAATCTTGACTTGAAATAATGCTTTGAATGTTTGATTGGATCATGAAACCTACATCATCATATTAGCTCCAAAAACATGCATGATGCAAGAAGACTTTGACATGACAATTGGATCTTGATTGCTGCAATAAATATTCAATAAATATGCATTTGAATGCCTTGAATTACTCTTGAAATTCCCTTGAAATTTCTCTCTTAGATCTTGAAAATTGCTAGGTTTCTCTCTTGAAAATTCTAGGTGAAACATAGTGAAATAACCTTATATTTATTGATATGTAACCCAACATTAATTAATGTCTTACATAACACTTCTCATTGAGCAGTGTGTGTCCTAGGGTTAGAGACATATGACCCATTCGCCAATGGGAGAATGGGTCCTCCCTTAGACCTACGACCTAAATTTAAATTATGTTTTTGGTGGTATTTCAACATATTCAAATCTATATTCATATGTTGGCTTGTGATATTTGAATTTCGGGAAATTAAGGATACACTCTTCAAAAAATGTAATAAAATAGGATTGGATTTGAATTAAAGCTTGTTGACATCAATATAACAACACCAACTACTCATACTTGCAACACCCTCTGGAGGATAATTTGGTGGCATGTGTCATAAGTTAGAGTTTAATCTATGAAAGATTATGACTAGTTGATATGACAAGTTATGATAGTGGAAGAGTTATGTATGAAAAACTATGATAGGTGGGAATCGTGTGATTGAGGTGCCTATGCATACATGGAATTTACAATCATGGAAGTGCATTACATATTGAGGAGATATATCTATGAGGATATAGGTGTTGGAAATGAAAAAATAAAATCAGGTGGGTCCCAGCTATGACATTACACTTCATGCAAGGTTGTTGCATGTATGAAAGTGTTGTGCATGTTAAGGAGACTCAAGAAGGCATGTGGGTGTTGGATTTATGCCATGTAGCAATCCTAAGCATCCATCTTCTCTCACGAAGTTGTATTTATTTGATACTTGTTCACTTTGCAAAGAGTACCTGTTTGAAGATTTCATAAGTGCCATTATGTTTCCATAATCACTCTAGAAATCCTATTGCAATTGAAGACTCTTGAATGAGCTTAGCCATATGAATGTGTTGTAACCTTCATAATTTATTGATAATACAATTTGGGTTGTGCTTTTGGAGTGTGGGGATTTTCTCTCGAAAGGGTTTTCCCCATGTATATAATGTGTTATGGTTTATTATGTTTTTGCATAAATTATTTAAATATAATATGTGCATCTGAGTCTTTAACTGATAAGGATTCATATTAAATTTTTGTAATATCTCCCCCACTTAGATTGGTGTAAGAATTTTCTTCTTCTTACCTATCTTCCTTTCATACATAAGGCTTCCAACAACACTAGCTTATGAAGCATGACCCTTTTTCTCTATCTCAATAGGTTTCTTAAGACACCATTCCATTGAAATTATTATTCCCAAATGAGTAGGAAAATTCACTACCTTATAATCATGTAGCTTAATGCATAACAACACAAAGTTAACACACTTTTAACTTAACCAAATTTTCTTGTTAACACCATCTCTCCTAATCTCCATACTTAAGATAAAATTAACATCCTTTGGATACTTCATTTTAAACTATGATGAAAACTAAGATTAAACATCCAAATCATATCCTTATTACTATCGATTAAAATGTCATCAACATATAAAACAATAATAATAAACTAATTATCAACTTTCTTAAAATAAATACAACAATCAAAATTTTCTCTAATATATCCTAATTTCAAAACATGGGTATCAAAACTTTGATACCACATCATACATGACCACTTCAAGTCCTTAAAATATTTATTCAATATCCAAACCATTTTCCCTTTCCATTTACATTATAGTGTTGATGTTGTGCTTCCTCTTCTAGGCCCCCATATAAAATATATCTTAACACCCATCTACTCATCTCAAGATCATATGTAGTAGTTACAACTACCAAAAATCTAATCCCCTGACCAAAATAATATTTAGTAGTTAAATTTACAATTGTGGAGAAAATATCACCAAAATATATTCCCCCAACTTAGGAATAGCTTTTGCCACCAAGTTTTCCTTTTATTTTTTAAAATTTCCCTAAAATTAGAATTATTCTTAACCATTTACAACCAATATATTTCTTTCCTTCAAGCAAAGAAACTAACTCCCAAGTTCTATTTTTCTACAAAGTGTAGACACTTAAAATTGTTCTGATCAATATCACACACCAAATTCGATTTAATAACACCATTTCTACTTTGATTTGATCGTCCTCATGTATTTAATTAAATAATGCTAATTGTTTAATTAAATTCATTATTTTATTCTATTAATCGGGTAATTAATATCGTTTGATTAATTCACCCTTTTCATGCTAATTTTCATCCTATTTGGTTAAATAATGCAAATTGTTTAATTAAATTCCCCAATTCTTCTCATTTGATTAAATAATCTTAATTATTTAATTAAATGTCATAAATCTTCCTTTTTAATTAAATGATCTTAATTATTTAATTAAATGATCTTAATTATTTAATTAAATCCTAAATTCTCTCCCTTTGCATAATTAAATAATTTCATAATTATTTAATTGACTAATATCTTCTAATTCCTCCAATCACTAAAAGAATATTTTCATAGAATATTCATCCAATTTGAATTCAAACATTTCCCTCCAAATGGAAACATCTTCTCCATCTTCCTAAAATCCTGGGATTGCAATTGACTAAAGCAATTTGAGCCCTTGGTTAGAATCATTGATCCATGTCAATATTCAATCTCATCTATAGATTTGATCCTTGATCCATGCCATCTCTCATCTTTGAATTCTATCCCTTGATTAGCTAATTCAATCCTAGCCATTGATCCAATCAAAAGGCCTATAAATAGTCATTTCTATGAGAATTTCATTCACAAAGCATTTGAGTAATCATACTATAGCCAATTTCATATTCACTTTTGAGAGCATTTTTTCTATTTCCATCAATTTCACCATTAGAGGTCATCAAAGCTTTGCTTCAACAATGGGATTAGTGAGCATTTCACATCAAGTCAGCACTAATCCCCCAACAAATGAGGTTTTCTTGTGTTAATTAGATGTTTCATTTTAATTTAGAATGTTATTTCATGTTTAATGGCATCTTAGTTAACTTGTGAGAATTTCATTGGGAATATGATCTAATTAGGTTAATTTTTAGTTTCTTAGTTGATTCTTAGCATAATTAATCTGATAATATTTCATGTTCACATTTTGGCATGCTCAGGGGGACCATGTGTCCTTTCTAACAAAATTTCTTTGAGATTTCTTGGATTTTGTAGATCAGGAAGCAAGCTGATGCTTTTGCAGTTTATCAAAGCGATGCTTCTGCAAATGGTGCCACATATTCTTTTCAAAGGTCAGTGTATCTACAAATTTCTATGCATCTACTAAGATTCTTTAGTTTTCTGCTTGCAAGTTTTAGAGCGATGCATTTGCAAAGGTCGACACATATGCAACTTACTAGACCAGTGCTTTTGTAAACGGTGACACACTTGTAATGATGTAGAGCGATGCTTTTGCATGACAGTTCGATGCTTATGTAGGTAAACCAGAGAGGTAAAAATTAGGGTTTGGTCCAAATGTTCAAATGGATTTGATTTCTAACCCTATATGGTTCTTGATTGTTGTTTGTTGGTTCAGACTAACTTTTTGCAAAATCAAGTTGAGCATCAAAGTATGGAGTAAAGTGTTCATCAACACTCATCATGAGTAAAATTGTTAAAATTCTAAAGTGTTTTTAAACGCTTATTGAAGGATGACCTAAGAGCTTTTAATTCCATTCTTTAGATTAGATCCCACATTTTGTTTGGGTTGATAAAATGAACAAAAACTATCTCACATTTCAATTGGGTTAATTAATTAACAAAATTTTGTCTTTGGATTAAAAAGAAAACACCTTTGTTTAGGTTATAAAATGAACACACAACTTGAACAATGAACATGTAGGCTTAAAATAAATCACATTTCTTTTAGTGCAACTTAAAAAGATTTTTTTTCTTTGTTCAACGTCCTTGGTAAGCCAAATGCGTATCCTCTCCCCTCGTGCCTAATGTGATTTTGGGTGAAGAGAAACTTCTTGAACTTGTATATGTTCATTGTTACCCTATAAGGTTTTGCTACGTATCCTCTCTCCTCACACCTTGTGTGATCTTGGGTGAAGAAAAATAGCATCTCCTTTTTTTCTTTTGTGTAGGAGGCCTGCCTTGAGACACATCCTAATGGAGAACTCAATGGTTTAACCTTAAGCGACGTTTAGGGGTAGGCTATATAAATTGATTGAGAGTGAAAGCTATAGGTCAAACCACGAATGTAGCACTGTAGAATTGCATTATGGGAATACGGATTTTCTGGTTCCCATAGGCAATGTCTGAGAGGTCAGCGGTGTTCACCTAATACCCACTAAAAACCTTTGTTTTAGAGGCCTAAAACTTTTGAACATTTTCTCAAAGTGGTGCATTGGAATAGCAATGATCCATTAAGTTATTCACCATGTGACACAATCCCTTGCAAGGAACTTTTCCTTCCAAGGTAAGAGGTGTATCGTGTATGCATGCATACTCTAGTTACTCACTCTATGGGTAGTATTTTATTATGTGAAACTACTTTGAGAAAATAAACTTGATCTACCCACTAAATAGGTTGTGCAATTTGATGTGTTTTCATGTTGAGACCAACTAACACCATTTAGTGAGTTCTTGGCGTGCACACAATCACCTGATTACCCTATTGAGTTATTTTACATCCTATATTTTATGTTTGTAAACTTTAAAAATCAAACAAATTAGGTAAAATAGACATTTTAAAGATCCCTCGATTAGACTGACACATTTTCTTGATAGTGCGGCGCCTTTGCACAAATCAACGCTTCTATTTTTGTCAAAATAATGCTTTTGTTTGAACATCGATGCTTTTGCACATATCAACACATTTTCTAGGGAAAAAAAAAATTGAACATTGACGCTTTTGTTTGGACATTCAGACACTTCTGTTCAAACATCAATTCTTCTACCAAATAGGCCGATGCCTTTGTAGAACAATAGTCTGGTGCATTTACATTAACAGTCCAATGTATTTCCCTGATTTGACAAACAACAAAAAAAATTCAAACAAAACTGATTATATTTTGGTTCTAAAACATCACATTGATTTGAAACTAGTTCAAATCAAAACAAAACCAACTGTGGCTTGCTTATAACACTCTTCAAACACTAAAGAAAAGTTCATATTTTTCAACACCTTGATCTTGTCAAAAGTATCTCTTAGGTTTCAATTAGGATTGATCAATACAATCAAACACCAACATCAAATTGATATCAAATATCAACCATCCAAACATTCCACTTCACAAACAACTTGAAATTTTTGGCTAATCCCTTAGACTAAGTTTTCAAAACATTAACTAATTTAGCTCTATGTTTAGAAACAATCTATTTCTAGATATTTAGGTGGATTAGTACACATATTTTGGACAAGTTTACCTTGAAGTCACAAGTCTACTTTCAAGGTTTACAAGTTCATAAACATCATCATCAAAAACACATCAAAACTTGAGTCTAGATTATTGTAAAAATTGAGAAGTTTCATATCATTCACACCTTCATCACATCATCATCATCATTGGTCCAAAACATATTAGAGGTTCTTTGTTAGAAAAAAATGAATCAACTAGGGAATTACAATAATATCATTCACAACACACAACTCCTAGGTTTGGTACATATTTTATGGTCACAACAAGGTCACGTCACAAGAAAAACATGGAAGCAAACCCTAGTGGTTCAAACGTACCCATCACAAGCAATGCTAGTGAACCTATCATTGGGATGATTGATTCCAGTCCTAGAGGTTTTTCCACTCCACCAAACAATCTTCCATCTCAACAATCACAAGAAACAAGGGTTCAAATAGATGACATTGTGGACAAACCTCATGAGTTCACCATCGAAGAGTTACTTGAAATGCAACAAGACCCAAGGGTTCATCAAATCATAAACACAAAGTTGAGCTTAAACCCAACTCAATACATGCTAACACTTGCACAACAAGGAACAAAACTTCTCTCTACTTTTTATTTGAACAAACTTAG
>VDFB02271358.1:537173999-537550593 GCA_007258455.2 Sequoia sempervirens
TTTAGTAAAACCATGACCGGTTGGAGACCCATTGTAAATAGCCATAGAAGATCCATTTAGAAGTGAAGCATAAACAAGCCAAGGGCCCATCATCCAACCCATATTCATTGGCCAACATACAACATCACCTAAACGAATATCCATATGTGCCCAAGCATGAACAACTACCTTTAATAGAGTGGCATGAGTCCAAGGTATTTCCTTTGGTTCACCTGTAGTTCCAGATGAAAAAAGGATGTTTGACATTGCTTGTATAGGTTGTACAATATCCTTGTATTCATAATCTCTGTCCAACAAGTGAGTTCATTACAAAAAAATATTCCCAAGAAATGTCACCTTCTAGCAAAGGTATGCACAAAGATGAGTCTCTTTTAGGGACTACAATTTCAATTGGGGAAGTGGCTTCAATCACTCTAGCATAGAGAAGAAGTGTTTTATTGCCTCAAATGATAACATCCTCCCATATTTCTGCTCTGATATCTTCTTCAGAAGGTTGCCTCTCACATCTGGATTCAGATAGCTCTTTCAACAAAGATAATAACACCATTCATGTCCTCTTTATTCATAGCTATGGTATGCAAAGCTTCCATAAGATCCTCTGGAAAAACAAAACGATCCATATATGAGGGAGATTTTTGATGACCACTCCAATTATAGCCAAGAACTTGACTACTATCTTTCTTGCAACCGATACAAGATCAAATAATTCGACATGGTTCTTGTACATGCTTGCAATGTCAATTGATTGAATTCCACTGCTTCATGTCACTATGGTTCGATCTCCTTCAATATTCTTGAAACCATTTACCACAATCATACCTAGCTTATGTTACCTATATTAAGCTTTTCCTACCTTCTTGACTCGGTGGTTCACGGTGTTTATCATTTATTCAACCAAGATGCTTGTTGTCACTAAAATGATTCACCGGCACAGGTCTCATATGATTCTACCTTTAGACGCCTATAACCACAATATCTTAGCAGAGTAACTTGGATTAGATTTGGAAAGGCCACTTACAAAATTCTACCGATTTAAAGCTTTCTCAAATTAGGAGTGAAGATCCTGATGAATTATGACCATACCATAATCTTAATGCCTCAGTTTAAATGCTTGATCATGTCAGAATTTATCACCTTTGTTATGCAATAAGATCAAGTTTCCCAACAATGATGGCTCAACAAAAAGAGCGTTGATTATGCATCTCGACTCATTACCATTGGATCACCAATGGCTTCATTATTGTTGGCAGGGATTTCAGTGATTATGGGAACTAGCCGCCCGAGTTAGCACGATACAACAAAATGCCACCCGTGTTTTGAAACAAGTGAAGACTTTCACTTTATTTATTTATTTGCTTTTCATAATGTAGGTGGAAAAAGTGCCGATGTTATGAACTTAGGCGGAGATTTTTGGAGTTTGACGAACCTTGCGAAATGCCGCCGCCATTCCATTGCTTTCAAGTGCGTTGAGATCAGGTTCCTACGCATATTCAAGTTTCACCATATAAATCTTGATAATTGCACAACTTTGAGCAATCTTCAATCATAATTGGGAATTTTTCCCAACTCATGTTATGCCTTTTCATCGATTGTATTGATTGCGTGCCATTGGAAAAGTTAGTCTTGGACTCTCGGTTAGCCTTAATATTTTCCTTGATAGAAATCTTCAGTGCTAGCTGCACAATGTCTGAATGCATTGAATATGCGTACCATGATAGTAAGTTGCATTAACTTCACTGCCTTAAGCATTATCTATGTATAATCTGATCTCCTAATTAGCAATGCTTCAAGACTCTTGTATATTCATTAGATATACATGCACAATACTATAACTAGGAAATATCTCCTCTCATTTGTGATGACTTAAAGTGTCATATGTCCAAGTGAATTGACTAAAGAGTTTATTTTCTTAGAATGGAGGCCCAGACTATATTGCTATAATGCAAGAAAAGCAGCATGGTGAATCTTACGAGAAGAGCTTCACACCATACAAGGATGTTTAAAGGCATATTCTGGGAAAATGCTTTCCAATTGATGTTTGAAGTAGCCTTCTATTGCCAGCCGTAAGGTAAGTCCTCAAACCTAAGTCATGATGAAATAATCCAAAACCTTTTCTTCAAAATAACAACAATGCTTTCAATGCAGATTACAATGAATATTACAACTTCCTCTGTGAATGAATTCAATGCTGCCCGAGTATACTTAAACTATTGAGAGTGAAGCAATTCATATTCATTGGATATCTGTCATAATGCAAAATGTGAGGCAATCTTAGTTGAAATCATCATTAATCTTCCGCATGAGAATTATCCCCTATTGCTTTCTTTTGTCAAACCGATTTACCCAGCTTGTGTAGAGCATAATTGCTTTTAAAAGGAGACATAAGCTGTAACATTTGGGATTCAATCAAGGAAATCATGTGTCCTAAAATTCTCAATCTATATTCATGTTTAATTTAGAACCACGAGAAAGACACTTATGCACAAACAACAATGCTTTTATTGTCATCCTGACAGGGAATCCTCAAAAATTTATATGGTCTAAAATGAGAGTAATAGTGGCTTTGTCTAGGGAATGCATTTTCTATGGAAATGCAAAGAACTCCAACATCTCTGAGATAGACTAGTGCTAAGTCCATTGGGAAACAGAGTCAAGGGGAGCAACATGAGACAAGAACCAAAGCCAAAATAGGAACCAACCCACACAATGGAAAGGAAAATGCAACCTAAGACACCTATATGCACCCGGACTAGGTGCAACACTCTGAATTTCCCAGGAGACTATGCAAAGCCATTAACTAGCTGGGAGAAATATCTACCAGTGCAAAACAAAGGTGTGAACTCATGTAGCATTTGTAGACCCAGCCATATGAATACAAGTCTGAAGTTCAAGAAATGAAAGCCCTTATGGAAATGCATACCAAAAAGCCATTTTTCATCATAAATTTTTGAATCCTCTTGAACCTCAAAATGCCTGCTCTGTATAGTGCTAATTATGCTATCCTATACCATCTCAAATAGATCAAAAATTGTCATTACTTCTATCTTATGACTACTGTTAATTGCAAGATCCAGATTTGTGGCATGAGAGCAAACCAATGAACTATAGAATGGTGTCTCAATTTTTTATTGCAAACAATAATAATTAGAGCTTCCTAAAGAAATGGCTGTATTACTATTTTTTTTATTGAGGTCATCATGTCTAAAAGACTCTTTAATATCTTTATCCACCTTAGGACATAGAATAACCTCATCTAGCATAGGATCTTCCTTAGCTGAAAAAGATTCATCCTTTATTGCAATCAAATCTGAAAACTCTCTATCCACAAATGAAGTAGCAAGGTCCATACCTGGAGTTACAACGAGCAAATCTTCTCCTTCAAAAAATGATAAAAATTGAAGTATAATTTCTTCTTCACAAAGAGAAACACCATCTGAAGCTTCTAATAATTCTCGAGGCCGCAATATTTCATCAGCTTGACCATTGTTCTACTTTTCATTAATCTCAAAAATTCCTTCCTCTTTTACAAACTCAGATTTTGAATTGTCATCAACAGAGTATACATTTGTCTCAATTTTACCACAAACTTCATTCATTGAATCATCTTCAAATGGTATGATTGCATCTTCAAAATGAAATGATTTCAAAGCACTCACTACTAACTTCTGGCTGCTGCAAATCCTTTTCACCAATTTCTTCACAAAACTGAGAAGTCGTATACTCTGACTGTGTGTCAATCTGAAAATTATCATCTTCACACTTTTTAGAAGCAAACTGATTTTCAACATTTTCAAAATTGAAAATTTCTAATTCTGATGAAGAAGAGAGCCTCAACAAATCATTGTTATTTACATTAATTGCAGGGCTCGCAATCCTTTCAATATTTCTTTGATTGTGACTATCTTCTTTCAACGATACTGAATCTTCATGAGGCTTAATCATCATATCTGTTACATCTTGTTCATCAAAAACTGAAAAATTATAAGAAAAAAAAATACCAGAGGCACCTAGAGCATCATCATCATCAACTTTTAATTCTTCTTTAAGTCGCTTGAATTTTTGTGTGATTGCTTGCAACGAGCTCAAACCTTCTTCGAGTTCTTTGAGTTTGTAAAATCTAGCATGAAGACTCCTCAACAATAGTGCTGATTTGTAGTCATCCTCTATACTTAACCCGGTTCTTACAACTTTGGTAATGCATTCTTTGTAGTGATCCCAAAAGTCATGAAGCACTTTGTCATCCATTGCGAGAATTTCTTCAATAGTAGCGTGGGTCTTCTCCCATTTCTTTGATTTTTCTGATTTTGCATCATAATATCTTTGAATTTCAAATAGAGTCGCCAATCTCCCAACACATAGAGATATCATTAAAAAAAAAGAAGGAAATAAAGCACCAATCTTTGAATTGAATCCCCAGCGGAGTCGCCAAAAATCTATTAGTAAACAGATTGTCCTCTTCAAATAATAAAATACAATGACTCAAATATGCCCAACAATGAAGACTAATCAATTACCAACAACTCGAAGATTGCTATTGGATTACCGATCGTCCTTTGAATTTTAGAGGTACAACTCCCTCTTATGATCTTCAATGAATTAGTGAAACTGAAAACAAAACTAAAGTGTGCTTTTAACCAGAAAGAAGTAAAGACAAACAAACATTTGCGCATAAAAATGACACAAATGCGGGAGCGATTTGGAATAAAAGATCAAAGTAAATGACACAGAACATTCACTCAAACCTGTAAATGATAAAGAGGAGGAAAGAAGATGATTCCCAAAAAATACATGAACAAAACAAGACTCAAAGATCCTGCAATGAACACATCCTCAATCTGATGTAACAGAGAAAATACAAATGAATAATTACAGACTCACAAAGGAAATCAACAATTCCAAAGAAGACAATCAAACATAAGGCTTAGAAATTTCTCCTTTATTCAAGAACATAAAATAGAGCTCCAAGACTCTATCTCCATGTACAAAGATTAAGTTCAGAAATTAATGTCTTTCCCCAAATGAATAACAAAATGATCTGATAACTAAACTACCCCAACCTTCATAGAGGCTCCCGTGTCATAGCCAAAGGATCCCCTTTTGTGAACCAATATTTTCCTTTTATAACATTTGTATGGAAGAATGAATCGTTTCCCCCAAGAAAACTCTTCAATTTCCTAACTGAATCTTGGAAATTAATTACAAATAAAAGTTTTTAATTTCCCTTTTCCTCTGTGGTGACTGTTTCTTGAAACTTTTATTTCAATTTCTAAGGAGACTTTTGAAATTTCCTTTCATTCCGTAAACTGATTCTTCTTTAATTATAACGTTTCTAAGGAAACTCTCGAGACTCTTTATATTCTGGTCATGATTGCAAGCTTGCTGCCTTCCAGACTAGCTTTTGGCAATATAATTCATTTTCTCCACTTGTTCCAAAGGAGGAAAGCTTTGATCCACCGAAATTTGATAGGAGAATGAATATGGTGAACAAAAACTTCACAACTTCTTGAATTTGTGTTGCAAGCGTTTTCAACAACCTTCTTATAACCAAGAACATTCTCAACTCTGCTAATGCATTCACCCTCCTCATTATTTTATTTGAGGCTGTATGTGGAAATGATGGTATAGTAGCATTGAAGCTTACTTTGAACAAGGGATTCAACACTTCTTATATAATAGCCCATAGCTGGAGTACTGAATGCAACAAGAGATTGTGATTGCAACATTGAACCTGCAACAAAAGCACCACCGATTCCGATGCCGCAACAATATTCTATAACTAGTTTTTAGGAGGCCATCCCCATTAGCCATAGGTATTCATCAACATTAGATGCCTCACCACTGAAACTAAAGCATCGAATGTTTGACCAGTCAAGGTCAGCAATGCAATTCATACACTTCCACGATTGTGCCAAACTTGGTACCAAACCAAGCATTTTCACTTTTGCATCGTGCACAAATTTAGTAAAACCATGACCAGTTGGAGACCCATTGTAAATAGCCATAGAAGCTACATTTAGAAGTGAAGCATAAAAAAGCCAAGGGCCCATCATCCAACCCAGATTCATTGGCCAACATACAACATCACTTAAACAAATATCCAATGTTCCCAAGCATCAACGACTTCCTTTAACAGAGTGGCATGAGTCCAAGGTTTTGCCTTTGGTTCACCTGTAGCTCCAGATGAAAAAAGATGTTTGAAATTTCTTGTATAGGTTGTACAATAGCCTTGTATTCATAAGCTTTGTACAACAAGTGAGTTCATTCCAAAAAATATTCCCAAGAAAAGTCACCTTCTCTTAAAGGTATGCACAAAGATGAGTCTCTTCCAAGAACTACAATTGCAATTGGGGAATTGGATTCAATCACTCTAGCATAAAGAAGTGTTTTATCACCTCGAATGATAACATCCTCCTATATTGCTGCTCTGATATCTTCTTCAGAAGGTTGCCTCTCGCATCTAGATTCAGATAGCTCTTTTAGCAAAGATAATAAAACCATTCATGTCCTCTTTATTCATAGCTATGGTACACAAAGCTGCCATAAGATCCTCTAGAAAAACAAAATGATCCATATATGAGGGAGATTTTCGATGACCACTCCAACTATAGCCAAGCACTTGACAACTATCTTTCTTGCAACTAATACAAGATCAAATAATTCGACATGGTTCTTGTACATGCTTGCAATGTCCATTGATTGAATGCCACCACTTCATGTCACTATGGTTCAATCTCCTTCAATATTCTTGAAACCATTTACCACAATCATATCTGGCTTATGTTACCTATATTAAGCTTTTCCTACCTTCTTGACTCTGTGGTTCACGGTGTTTATCATTTATTCAACCAAGATGCTTGTTGTCACTGAAATAATTCACCACCACAGGTCTCATATGATTCTACCTTTAGATTCATATAACCACAATATCTTAGCAGAGTAACTTGGATTAGATTTGGAAAGGGCGCTTACAAAATGCCGCCAATTTAAAGCTTTCTCAAATTAGGAGCGAAGACCTTGATGAATTACGACCATATCATAATCTTAATACCTCAGTTTAAATGCTTGAGCATGTTAGAATTTGTCACCTTTGTTGTGCAATAAGATCAAGTTTCCCAACAACGACAAGTCAACAAAAAGATTGTTGATTATGCATCTCGACTCATTACCATTCGATCACCAATGGCTTCATTAGTGTTGCCGGGGATTTTAGTGATTATGTGAACTAGCCGCTCGAGTTAGCACGATACAACAAAATGCCACCCGTGTTTTGAAACAAGTGAAGACTTTCACTTTAATTTTATTTTGCTTTTCGTAAGGTAGGCAGGAAAAGTGTTGATGTTATGAACTTAGGCAAAATAATTTGGAGTTAGAAAAACTTGCAAAACGCTGCCACCATTCCATTGCTTTCAAGTGCGCCAAGATTAAGTTTCTACGCATATTCAAGTTTCACCATATAAATCTTGATAACTGCACAACTTTGAGTAATCTTCAATCATAATTGGGAATGTTTCCCAACTCATGTTATGATTTTTCATCGATTGTATTGATCGCGTGCCATTGGAAAATTCAATCTTGGACTCTCGGTTAGCCTCAACAATATTTTCCTTGATAGAAATCTTCAGTGCTAGCTGCACAATGTCTGAATGCATTAACTGTGTGTACCATGATAGTAAGTTGCATTAACTTCATTGCCTTGAGCATTATCTATGGATAATTTGATCTCCTGAATTAGCAATGCCTCGAGACTCTTGTATATTCATTAGATATACATGCACAATACTATAACTAGGAAATATCTCCTCTCATTTGTAATAACTTAAAGTGTCATATGTCCAAGTGAATCGACTAAAGAGTTTCTTTTCTCAAAATGGAGGCCCAGGCTGTATTGCTATAATGCAAGAAAAGTAGCATGGTGAATCCTACAAGAAGAGCTTCACACCATACAAGGATGTTGAAAGGCATATTATGGGAAAATGCTTTCCAATTGATGTTTGAAGCAGCCTTCTATTACCAGCCATAAGGTAAGTCCTCAAACCTGAGTCATGATGACATAATCCAAAACCTTTTCTTCAAAATAACAACACAACTTTCAATGCAGATTACTGTGAATGAGACAACTTCCTCTATGAATGTATTCAATGCTGCCCGAGTATACTTAAACTATTGAGAGTGAAGCAACTCATATTCATTGGATATCTATCATAATGCAAAATGTGAGGCAATCTTTGTTGACAACATCATTAATCTTCCGCATGAGAATTATCCCCTATTGCTTTCTTTTTCCAAACCGATTTACCCAACTTGTGTAGAGCATAGTTTCTTTTAAAAGGAGACATAAGCTGTAACATTTGGGATTCAATAAAGGAAATCATATGGCCTAAAATTCTCAATCTATATTCATATTTAATTTAGAACCACGAGGAAGACACTTATGTACAAACATCAATGCGTTTACTATCATCCTGATAGGGAATCCTCAAAAATTTATATGGCCAAAAATGAGAGTAAAAGTAATCAAACCTTTAAATGAAACAAAATAGCATGAAAGGAATGATGAATGAACAACTCAATGTCACAACTCACCAAACCCTTCAATAAACCTTGGAATGTAAATCTGCAACATGCATGAAATGGCTTCAATGGATGTGGATCTTGAACCTTGAATCTTAACTTGAAATAATGCTTTGAATGCTTGAATGGATCATGAAACCTACATCATCATATTAGCTCCAAAAACATGCATGATGCAATAAGACTTTGACATGACAATTGGATCTTGATTGTTGCAACAAATCTTCAATAAATCCACCTTTGAATTCCTTGAATTACTCTTGAAATGCTCTTTAAAGTGCTCTCTTAGATCTTGAAAATTTCTAGGTTGCTTTCTTGAAATTTCTAGGTGAAACATAGTGAAATAACCTTATATTTATAGATATATATCCTTAATTTCCCAAAATTCAAATATCATAAGTCGACATCTGAATATAAATTTGAATATGTTAAAATACCTCCAAAAACATAATTTAAATTTAGGTCCTAGGTCTAAGGGAGGACCCATTTTCCCATGGGTGAATGGGTCCTATGTCCCTAACCCTAGGACACACATTGCTCAATGAGAAGTGTTATGTTAAGGCATTAATTAATGTTAGGTTTCCTCTTCGAAAAATGTAATAAAATAGGCTTGGATTTGAATTAAAAGGGCCAATTAAGGAAAATTAAGCTGAATTAATTAAAGGAGCCTTAGATAAGTGTGAAAGTGTAAAGAGGTACACTTTACAACACCAAAATAAGGCACAATTAAGTCCAAATTAATATTAATTCCAAATTAAGTGTGAAAATGTAAAAGGGATACATTTTTCTACACTACATTTAGCCCCCACTTTAGTGAGAGGATGAACTTGCGCCAAACTCACACTAAAGTAGACATTCAAAATGGTATGTATGCAACAACAAAAAGATTACTCAGTCATACAACATTAAAGAATTAAAAGGAAAGGTAAAAAAAAAGGGTGGATCAAGCCTTGATTGTCCAATGCAATGTGGAACACACCTCAACTATTTTTCAAAAACATTCACAAGCGAAAATAACTGTCCACTATGCAAACAACAATGCATGCTCACTCCAGGCTAATGGAATCTTAGGTTGTCTACTAGGTGAGCCCTCAAAAAGTGGCTTAGTGAGAAAGTCATGCTAGGTCTACATGATCTCACTGTACTAACCATACCAAATCTATCCCTCTGATAACTCCAATAGGGCACCACAAAACAAAAATTTCGAGCTTCACAAGGTTAACAAGCTGCATTATGCTAAACACTTATGAACAAAATATAAATAAAGGTTTGTTCAAAGGGATCTTGCTTAGTTCATGTAAGGTTTCTTCTTAGGGAACATCGTGCCTAATGTCTCCAAGAGAGGACAAGTCAAGGATAAAAGAAATATCATGCTCTTGGAGGACATCAAACTTATTGACACCACCAAGAAAAAGATGCATTGCAAGAAGAAAGAAAATCACACAAGGAAACATAAGGAATGCCAAAAATTAAAAAAATAATAATTCCATTGTATGCCCCCACTTTAAAGAAATTGCTAATACCATTGTTGTGAGCAATTTAATTTAAAGTAGCCAATAATCAATGCTAAACAATAAAGAAGACATGAGAGCTTATTAAAAAATCCCTATGCCAATTCATATGTTCCCGAATGAAGCTATATCATGAAAAAGAGAGGAAAGGGTTGCCCCCAAAATGAAATCCCAAAGCACATAAGGGATCTATGGATTTGGGGTCATTATGTCTTTGATACAATGTTGTTATAGAGCTCAGAAACTCCATCATTCCACAAATACTCATAGAACAGGAAGAATGACACATAAAGAGAAAAAACAAAGAAAGAGATTTTGGGTCTACATGGAAGAGACCTAAATGTATCAACGCCTTGCGTCATCCCCAAAAGAAAAACACAAGACAAAGAAAAGATAAATGTTTACGACATATAGAAGAATGTAGGTACAAATAGAGGAATGCACATGAAGAGAGAGATACATCAAACATAATAGTACAGAGATATCACATTACACACATGCAATCACACAAAGAACATGAAAAAGGAAAAAAAACAAAAGACTAGTAAGGCACATGCAAGTCAACCTATAGTAGGTCATCTACATCCCAATCTTGATCAGTATATGTGGAAGGCAACTAACTAGCCAAAGGGACAACATCAAGTGAAAAAATAGGACAAGCACCAAGTTCAACACTCTTATTAGGAGGATCATCATTTAAGCTCATAGAAGATGAAAACAATGAATTTAACTCATTATGCACTTGTTCATCAATCTTTGAAATTTCATTATCATCATCCAAGTTGATCACAATAGGAGGTCTAATGACAATATCCATATAAGTTTGTTTATGTTGCGTCGAGGGTGGAGAGGCATCATGCATTGCTTGAGACAAGTTTTGAGTTTGATTTTATATGTTGTTATTTTCTTCTTTTGCTTGTAATGAACGAGCAATAGCACGACGTCTATGCTTAAGATCTCTAGCATTTCAGTTTCTTTTCATTCAGTTTTCAAGTTGTGATTATGTAGGAGTGATTTTTTCAACCATAGGTTGTTTTTCTTCCCTTAAGGGAGGAACAAAAGGAACCATGGGAGGTTTTTCAACCACTTTCTCTTTAGCTTTGTAAACTTGTTTGACTTTAGGAGGCACAACAAGATTTGTTTGATTATCTCGCGGTCTCTTATATGAAATAGGGGGAGGATTTGTCATAGGTTGGTCTTGGATACTTGGAAGAGCTTTTGGTTCAATCATGGTCTCATCAAGGATAGGAGGCTCAATCATGGGTGGAGGCATATTACTAAGGGATAATTTTTCTATGCGCTTTGCCTTAAACTTTTGATAGGATTTGAAAAAGAAGTCTTCACAGGGTCTAATAAGTTCAATAGGCTTAGGCCAAAAGAAATCCAATGAAAAATTCCCACTGGAAGACACAAGATTAAAGCGACTATGATTCCTAGTAAATATTTCATTTCCAAATGGAAACTTCAAACACTTATGCACAACTGACGAGACAAAATTCATGGAGAGAAGCCATGGATAGCCTAACTTCACATGAAATTGATATGAAGTCGGGATGATGGTGAATGAGACATTTAATTCTTTCGGTCCAACCTTTATAGGGAGATTTATCAAACCAATCATAGGGCAAGTAAAACCATTATGCATTTTGATCCAATCTTTCAGTCTTTCATAAGTATCTTGATAAATCTCATGCACAAATATAAATTCTTCAGTGATCACATTTTCTACACAGACGATATCAATTAATATCCCATTAGTAGGCTTGTCATTGATTCTTCTAGCTAAGTAAAGAGGACCATCGGGTGCATGTTTGAGTATGTCTTGTTGTGAGAAAGAAATCTCAAGATGCATCTTAGTTAGGCCCTTACGAGGTTTAGCCTCAATAAATCCAACCAAACCATCCATAAGGTTCTCATTTTTTTTCATGTTTTCATCATCCATGTCAACATTCATCACATCATTCTTTGTTTCACTAGCTTTGACAAAGGAGATATTATGATTAGGCATAGGATTGGTAAAGATTTGAAAATTTTGATTAGGAGGAGTTATAGATTTATTACCTTGATCATTAGCACCTCCAATTAGGATATGATTAGAATCAATGAGGTCTTGCACAAATTTTTTAAGACGCTTAAAATGTTTCGTATCATGTCCATTTTGTTGATGAAAATGGAAATAAGCATTTGGTCTATAGTTTGAATGTAAAGGATTAGTAGGATCAGGAGCTCTAACAGGAGGTGAGGAAATCAAATTCTTGTCTAAGAGTTGCAACATGGTATTATGAAGGGTATTAGGAAGGGGTGTAAACTATCTATTTCTATTCGGAAAGGCATATGGTTTTGTCGTCTTGATAGTAGCCACTTGGGTGTCAACATTTTGATTTGATTGAGGGAGATTAAGTTGTAGAAAACCCTTATTTTGTTTCTTGAAAGGTTGATAGTTAGTTTGAGGTGTGGATTCAGACTTTTCAAGACAGTTAGAGGGAGTTTTCACTTCACAACTACTAACTGATAACATTAGTGACCTTTTCATCATCCTTTTTTTTACATGTGATTAAAGTAGCTAAGGTCATCTTAGGACCCATGTGAATTTTGAAGTGGTTGTAAAAGGCATCAATAAGTTCAATGAATGAACTAATTGAATTATTTAGTAAGGAGAAAAACCACTCTAAGGAAACATCTTTCAGGATTGAGGGAATAGCTTAGCCAAGAGTTTATCTTCAAAAATGAAGTCACTACATAGGGTTTTGTAAGTGGAAACATGACTAACAGGATCTCCTTTCCCACCATATTTCTCAAATTTAGGAATCCCTATACCTTGTGGCATTTGTCTTCTCAATATCTCCAAGGATAACAAATTGGTTTTGATGTATTGTGAAGGTTGGCCATTGTTTTTTGGTTTAATGTGGCGATTTGTTGTTGGAGGGATGACATATTTTTCAAAAGTGTGTTAAGGATTGGATAATTGTTGGTATTGTGAGATGGAGGTGAATAAGGTGGAGTTTTGTATGTATGCGGAGGATAAGTGAATTGTATATTTATGAGGGGGGATGGTTGAGGAGATATGAGATTTGAATTCACAAAGGTAGAAGGATTCCCAGTGGAAATATCTAAGGAAGTGTTGACATTTCTAGTAGGTTGGATGATTGTAGTAACATGAGTACTAGTGTATGTAGGAATAAAGGTAAGGGTTGTGGAAGGAGGAATTGAATTTCCATCTTCACTTTGAGTATACCCCAAAGCTTGAGCACAACTAGTCATGGTAGGGATGTTCTTATCAACAATATGAGCTATACTTTGCACAATATCTAATCCATGTTCATTTGCAAGTATTTTCCTCACATTATCTAAAAGCAAGAATGACACTACTAGCAATGTTTTCAGAAGTGACAAAGTTTTGTAATTTTTCTATTTTTTCATCTATCATTCTTATGTTTTCTTGCAGGACATTAGCAACCATTTTTTCAACATCATGCACATTAGTTGAGGGTAGGGAAGGCATTGGAAATGAGGTATGAAAGCTAGGATCCATAGTGGGTTGATTAGTATCAACACTATGAGTGAAAGAGTTGGAGAACCCAATATCCATGATGAATGGTGTATCACGGGGTGACATAAGTCTCAAACTACGCCTAACAATAGTATTGCTAATAGGACACCAAGCTGTGAAGCTCATACAAGTTCCACAAACTCGGTATGCACCCAAAATGGATAAGAGGTAAAATGCAATAACCTAGAATGTAAAGTACAATGCAAATATGTAAAAATAATTTTCATATTTCAAACAAGATAATTTTTTGATTATCCTATGCAAAAACCTGAAAAATGATGTCTTGTAAATGCAATTTTGAATTCACACAATGCACAAAATATATCAAATGAAGCTTAATATAATCAATTTGAGATAACAAAAATTCTACAAATTGAACTAGAAAACTAAAAATAGCATAACATAATACAAAATCAGAGGTTTTAATGCCCAAAAATTTAGGAAAAAACCTTGACCATGGACTCATTTTCCCTTGGGAAAATGGGTCCTATCTTAGGGTTTTGAAAAATGTTTTTACAAATTTTTGATTTAATTCTTGTGGTTTCTAGGTTTTGGTTTCAAACAGTGAGTTACACTTTCATTTTTTTGTGAAATTAAGCTTGAATGCAAATGCAAAATATGACTAAATGACAACTTAGGAGCTAATTTGAAATGCAATTTTGATTCAATTTTCAAATGTAAATGAATGATGATGCAATGTTATGTAAGTTCTTTGCAAAACGACTATTTTTTTTTGTATTTTTTAGAATTTAAAAGATGCAAACATGCAATCCTAAAACCCTAAATGAGATGTAAATTAATGCAAGTTAAACAACTCAAAATGATATTCAATTAAATGCAATGCAATGCAAGATCTAGATCTAGGGTTGAAATAGACTCCAAAATCATAAAGGAACAATGCTCAAAAGGTTGGGTTCACCAAAATGAAATGATGAAAAATAGTTTAGTATCAATGGAATATGATGGACCTATCTTCCTTAATTTCATTAGGAAATGAGATCCACACAAAGAATTGTCTTACAATCCTTAGGTGAGTCAACTCAAGGTGTGAATCTTCAGATTTCCTTTTTGTGTCAAGATGAGGGTCCTGTTCAAACAACACTTTGGGGAGACATATTAAATCTAGTAAAATAACTCCAAAATGCAATATACAACTTGGAATATCTAGATGAAACTCAAAATAAGAAGAACTAGAAATCAGATCACAGATCAGAGAAGGGTAGAATGATGTTTACCAATCACCAAAAGTCAGTTGTTGAAGTTGATTTGGGACTCATTCGCCCAGGGGCGAATGGGTCCTGAGTTAGGGTTTGTCTACAACTTTCAGGAGCCTTTGCTACATATTTGAATCCTTCAATTTGCCTAGGTTTCAAGTTAGAAAAGCCAAAAATAATTTTTGCAAGTGAGTTTCCGTGAGATGACAACTTTTGCAACTTTGACAAGTTCTCCAATTTTTCTCTTCAAGAGATCTTCAAGATTTCTTCCAACTAAATTTGCAAACACAAATCAAGAGGGAAAAATGTTTTGTTTTTGGTGAATGGGGGTTTTCCTTGGTCAAACCCCATTTTAATAATCAAACCTTCAAATGAAAAAAATAGCATGAAAGGATTGATGAATGAACGACTCACTGTCACAACTCACCATACCCTTGAATAAACCTTGGAATGTAAATCTACAACTTGCATAAAATTGATTCAATGGATGTGGATCTTGAACCTTGAATCTTGACTTGAAATAATGCTTTGAATGTTTGATTGGATCATGAAACCTACATCATCATATTAGCTCCAAAAACATGCATGATGCAAGAAGACTTTGACATGACAATTGGATCTTGATTGCTGCAATAAATATTCAATAAATATGCATTTGAATGCCTTGAATTACTCTTGAAATTCCCTTGAAATTTCTCTCTTAGATCTTGAAAATTGCTAGGTTTCTCTCTTGAAAATTCTAGGTGAAACATAGTGAAATAACCTTATATTTATTGATATGTAACCCAACATTAATTAATGTCTTACATAACACTTCTCATTGAGCAGTGTGTGTCCTAGGGTTAGAGACATATGACCCATTCGCCAATGGGAGAATGGGTCCTCCCTTAGACCTACGACCTAAATTTAAATTATGTTTTTGGTGGTATTTCAACATATTCAAATCTATATTCATATGTTGGCTTGTGATATTTGAATTTCGGGAAATTAAGGATACACTCTTCAAAAAATGTAATAAAATAGGATTGGATTTGAATTAAAGCTTGTTGACATCAATATAACAACACCAACTACTCATACTTGCAACACCCTCTGGAGGATAATTTGGTGGCATGTGTCATAAGTTAGAGTTTAATCTATGAAAGATTATGACTAGTTGATATGACAAGTTATGATAGTGGAAGAGTTATGTATGAAAAACTATGATAGGTGGGAATCGTGTGATTGAGGTGCCTATGCATACATGGAATTTACAATCATGGAAGTGCATTACATATTGAGGAGATATATCTATGAGGATATAGGTGTTGGAAATGAAAAAATAAAATCAGGTGGGTCCCAGCTATGACATTACACTTCATGCAAGGTTGTTGCATGTATGAAAGTGTTGTGCATGTTAAGGAGACTCAAGAAGGCATGTGGGTGTTGGATTTATGCCATGTAGCAATCCTAAGCATCCATCTTCTCTCACGAAGTTGTATTTATTTGATACTTGTTCACTTTGCAAAGAGTACCTGTTTGAAGATTTCATAAGTGCCATTATGTTTCCATAATCACTCTAGAAATCCTATTGCAATTGAAGACTCTTGAATGAGCTTAGCCATATGAATGTGTTGTAACCTTCATAATTTATTGATAATACAATTTGGGTTGTGCTTTTGGAGTGTGGGGATTTTCTCTCGAAAGGGTTTTCCCCATGTATATAATGTGTTATGGTTTATTATGTTTTTGCATAAATTATTTAAATATAATATGTGCATCTGAGTCTTTAACTGATAAGGATTCATATTAAATTTTTGTAATATCTCCCCCACTTAGATTGGTGTAAGAATTTTCTTCTTCTTACCTATCTTCCTTTCATACATAAGGCTTCCAACAACACTAGCTTATGAAGCATGACCCTTTTTCTCTATCTCAATAGGTTTCTTAAGACACCATTCCATTGAAATTATTATTCCCAAATGAGTAGGAAAATTCACTACCTTATAATCATGTAGCTTAATGCATAACAACACAAAGTTAACACACTTTTAACTTAACCAAATTTTCTTGTTAACACCATCTCTCCTAATCTCCATACTTAAGATAAAATTAACATCCTTTGGATACTTCATTTTAAACTATGATGAAAACTAAGATTAAACATCCAAATCATATCCTTATTACTATCGATTAAAATGTCATCAACATATAAAACAATAATAATAAACTAATTATCAACTTTCTTAAAATAAATACAACAATCAAAATTTTCTCTAATATATCCTAATTTCAAAACATGGGTATCAAAACTTTGATACTACATCATACATGACCACTTCAAGTCCTTAAAATATTTATTCAATATCCAAACCATTTTCCCTTTCCATTTACATTATAGTGTTGATGTTGTGCTTCCTCTTCTAGGCCCCCATATAAAATATATCTTAACACCCATCTACTCATCTCAAGATCATATGTAGTAGTTACAACTACCAAAAATCTAATCCCCTGACCAAAATAATATTTAGTAGTTAAATTTACAATTGTGGAGAAAATATCACCAAAATATATTCCCCCAACTTAGGAATAGCTTTTGCCACCAAGTTTTCCTTTTATTTTTTAAAATTTCCCTAAAATTAGAATTATTCTTAACCATTTACAACCAATATATTTCTTTCCTTCAAGCAAAGAAACTAACTCCCAAGTTCTATTTTTCTACAAAGTGTAGACACTTAAAATTGTTCTGATCAATATCACACACCAAATTCGATTTAATAACACCATTTCTACTTTGATTTGATCGTTCTCATGTATTTAATTAAATAATGCTAATTGTTTAATTAAATTCATTATTTTATTCTATTAATCGGGTAATTAATATCGTTTGATTAATTCACCCTTTTCATGCTAATTTTCATCCTATTTGGTTAAATAATGCAAATTGTTTAATTAAATTCCCCAATTCTTCTCATTTGATTAAATAATCTTAATTATTTAATTAAATGTCATAAATCTTCCTTTTTAATTAAATGATCTTAATTATTTAATTAAATGATCTTAATTATTTAATTAAATCCTAAATTCTCTCCCTTTGCATAATTAAATAATTTCATAATTATTTAATTGACTAATATCTTCTAATTCCTCCAATCACTAAAAGAATATTTTCATAGAATATTCATCCAATTTGAATTCAAACATTTCCCTCCAAATGGAAACATCTTCTCCATCTTCCTAAAATCCTGGGATTGCAATTGACTAAAGCAATTTGAGCCCTTGGTTAGAATCATTGATCCATGTCAATATTCAATCTCATCTATAGATTTGATCCTTGATCCATGCCATCTCTCATCTTTGAATTCTATCCCTTGATTAGCTAATTCAATCCTAGCCATTGATCCAATCAAAAGGCCTATAAATAGTCATTTCTATGAGAATTTCATTCACAAAGCATTTGAGTAATCATACTATAGCCAATTTCATATTCACTTTTGAGAGCATTTTTTCTATTTCCATCAATTTCACCATTAGAGGTCATCAAAGCTTTGCTTCAACAATGGGATTAGTGAGCATTTCACATCAAGTCAGCACTAATCCCCCAACAAATGAGGTTTTCTTGTGTTAATTAGATGTTTCATTTTAATTTAGAATGTTATTTCATGTTTAATGGCATCTTAGTTAACTTGTGAGAATTTCATTGGGAATATGATCTAATTAGGTTAATTTTTAGTTTCTTAGTTGATTCTTAGCATAATTAATCTGATAATATTTCATGTTCACATTTTGGCATGCTCAGGGGGACCATGTGTCCTTTCTAACAAAATTTCTTTGAGATTTCTTGGATTTTGTAGATCAGGAAGCAAGCTGATGCTTTTGCAGTTTATCAAAGCGATGCTTCTGCAAATGGTGCCACATATTCTTTTCAAAGGTCAGTGTATCTACAAATTTCTATGCATCTACTAAGATTCTTTAGTTTTCTGCTTGCAAGTTTTAGAGCGATGCATTTGCAAAGGTCGACACATATGCAACTTACTAGACCAGTGCTTTTGTAAACGGTGACACACTTGTAATGATGTAGAGCGATGCTTTTGCATGACAGTTCGATGCTTATGTAGGTAAACCAGAGAGGTAAAAATTAGGGTTTGGTCCAAATGTTCAAATGGATTTGATTTCTAACCCTATATGGTTCTTGATTGTTGTTTGTTGGTTCAGACTAACTTTTTGCAAAATCAAGTTGAGCATCAAAGTATGGAGTAAAGTGTTCATCAACACTCATCATGAGTAAAATTGTTAAAATTCTAAAGTGTTTTTAAACGCTTATTGAAGGATGACCTAAGAGCTTTTAATTCCATTCTTTAGATTAGATCCCACATTTTGTTTGGGTTGATAAAATGAACAAAAACTATCTCACATTTCAATTGGGTTAATTAATTAACAAAATTTTGTCTTTGGATTAAAAAGAAAACACCTTTGTTTAGGTTATAAAATGAACACACAACTTGAACAATGAACATGTAGGCTTAAAATAAATCACATTTCTTTTAGTGCAACTTAAAAAGATTTTTTTTCTTTGTTCAACGTCCTTGGTAAGCCAAATGCGTATCCTCTCCCCTCGTGCCTAATGTGATTTTGGGTGAAGAGAAACTTCTTGAACTTGTATATGTTCATTGTTACCCTATAAGGTTTTGCTACGTATCCTCTCTCCTCACACCTTGTGTGATCTTGGGTGAAGAAAAATAGCATCTCCTTTTTTTCTTTTGTGTAGGAGGCCTGCCTTGAGACACATCCTAATGGAGAACTCAATGGTTTAACCTTAAGCGACGTTTAGGGGTAGGCTATATAAATTGATTGAGAGTGAAAGCTATAGGTCAAACCACGAATGTAGCACTGTAGAATTGCATTATGGGAATACGGATTTTCTGGTTCCCATAGGCAATGTCTGAGAGGTCAGCGGTGTTCACCTAATACCCACTAAAAACCTTTGTTTTAGAGGCCTAAAACTTTTGAACATTTTCTCAAAGTGGTGCATTGGAATAGCAATGATCCATTAAGTTATTCACCATGTGACACAATCCCTTGCAAGGAACTTTTCCTTCCAAGGTAAGAGGTGTATCGTGTATGCATGCATACTCTAGTTACTCACTCTATGGGTAGTATTTTATTATGTGAAACTACTTTGAGAAAATAAACTTGATCTACCCACTAAATAGGTTGTGCAATTTGATGTGTTTTCATGTTGAGACCAACTAACACCATTTAGTGAGTTCTTGGCGTGCACACAATCACCTGATTACCCTATTGAGTTATTTTACATCCTATATTTTATGTTTGTAAACTTTAAAAATCAAACAAATTAGGTAAAATAGACATTTTAAAGATCCCTCGATTAGACTGACACATTTTCTTGATAGTGCGGCGCCTTTGCACAAATCAACGCTTCTATTTTTGTCAAAATAATGCTTTTGTTTGAACATCGATGCTTTTGCACATATCAACACATTTTCTAGGGAAAAAAAAAATTGAACATTGACGCTTTTGTTTGGACATTCAGACACTTCTGTTCAAACATCAATTCTTCTACCAAATAGGCCGATGCCTTTGTAGAACAATAGTCTGGTGCATTTACATTAACAGTCCAATGTATTTCCCTGATTTGACAAACAACAAAAAAAATTCAAACAAAACTGATTATATTTTGGTTCTAAAACATCACATTGATTTGAAACTAGTTCAAATCAAAACAAAACCAACTGTGGCTTGCTTATAACACTCTTCAAACACTAAAGAAAAGTTCATATTTTTCAACACCTTGATCTTGTCAAAAGTATCTCTTAGGTTTCAATTAGGATTGATCAATACAATCAAACACCAACATCAAATTGATATCAAATATCAACCATCCAAACATTCCACTTCACAAACAACTTGAAATTTTTGGCTAATCCCTTAGACTAAGTTTTCAAAACATTAACTAATTTAGCTCTATGTTTAGAAACAATCTATTTCTAGATATTTAGGTGGATTAGTACACATATTTTGGACAAGTTTACCTTGAAGTCACAAGTCTACTTTCAAGGTTTACAAGTTCATAAACATCATCATCAAAAACACATCAAAACTTGAGTCTAGATTATTGTAAAAATTGAGAAGTTTCATATCATTCACACCTTCATCACATCATCATCATCATTGGTCCAAAACATATTAGAGGTTCTTTGTTAGAAAAAAATGAATCAACTAGGGAATTACAATAATATCATTCACAACACACAACTCCTAGGTTTGGTACATATTTTATGGTCACAACAAGGTCACGTCACAAGAAAAACATGGAAGCAAACCCTAGTGGTTCAAACGTACCCATCACAAGCAATGCTAGTGAACCTATCATTGGGATGATTGATTCCAGTCCTAGAGGTTTTTCCACTCCACCAAACAATCTTCCATCTCAACAATCACAAGAAACAAGGGTTCAAATAGATGACATTGTGGACAAACCTCATGAGTTCACCATCGAAGAGTTACTTGAAATGCAACAAGACCCAAGGGTTCATCAAATCATAAACACAAAGTTGAGCTTAAACCCAACTCAATACATGCTAACACTTGCACAACAAGGAACAAAACTTCTCTCTACTTTTTATTTGAACAAACTTAGGGAACAACCCTTGTTAGATGTTGCATCCATGGGTCAACCTTCTCAAAATTAACCTTTGGTACATAGCATCATTCAATCTATGCCACACACATCTTCATCACATTACCAAGTAAACCTACAATCACTAGGGTGAATTCAAGTAGTTTTACAAGTCAACATGGAAATCCCCAAAGTCTAAATGTGGACATTCAAAACACAAACACCAATGTTCCACCCACATTTCATGTAATTCATAGTACACAAGGTTCACAACTCATATCACAACAACCTCAAGGTTCACAAATCATATCACAACAACCTTAAGGTTCACAACACAAAAACCTCAAGGTTCACAAATCATATCACAACAACCTCAAGGTTCACAAATCATATCACAACAACCTCAAGGTTCACAAATCATATCACAAAAACCTCAAGGTTCGCAACTAATATCGCAACAAGGTTATCAAACATCACAAGGTCCTCAAAGTCAAAACCAACAACCTCAAGGTATTCAAAAACCTCAAGGTTCACAACATATACCTCAACAACCACAAGGGACCATAAATTATCACAAAATATAGGGTCTCAAAACCAAGGTATTCAATACACATCACAATATCAACCAATATCCCAACATCAATTGGTATCAAATTAAAGTTCACAACAACTATCTCAACATCATGGGTTTCAAAATCAAATGGGTTCACAATATCATGTGGTTCATGTTGTGTGGTCTCAGAACACGCCCCAAGACTGTAAGGCTTGGGGACCCAAGTGAAAATTAATGCTTATGGCAGGTGTTGGGTAGTCGAAAGGGATCACCAAAAGTTAAAGTTAAGAGGAAGTCTTTTAGAGTAATTCGTGATTCAAGTGTACCGGGTACCAGGAACTAGGTATTGGAAGGTCACAGTGGTTGAAATGTTAATGCAAGGTTTGGTAAATTGTTCCGGTCCGAAAGTGAAGGTCTGGGAAATGTGAAGGTTCCGATAATAATCAAGGTCTGGGAGTTAAATTCCAGTAAAGGCTTAAATTGTCGGGTATTGGGTATAGGGTATCAATGCATGTTTAAAAGTTAATTGTTTAAATTGGCCCAAGAAGTTCAAAATGTCCAGTAACCCACCTAAAAGGAGAGTTACGTGAGAATGTATTTTAAAAGCATGATATTTATGATTTGTTCTAAAATGATGATTTATTAATGAAGGTTTTATTTTCATGAGAGTTTTATGAATGTTTTAAAAAGGGGGATTAATATATGGAATTTGTATTTGTAGGAGAAATAGATTGTGATGCAATATTCAAGTATGGATGGTCAGGAAAATTTGGATCGCGAGTAGTGGCATAGCTAGGTCAGGCAGTACATTTCGGGATTCCATATGAAGGAGGAGCTTGAGATATCAGAATATCGGGAAACCTGGTATTACACATGCGACGAAAGGGAGTACCTGAATTTGGGGAAACTTACCTCCGGGTATGTTTCGTTTGAGTTCGAACCTAAGTGTAGGAACAAAGGTCCACGTGATAATTTTGAATGTATGGGAAGTTCCTACATTTTGTTTGACAATATCTACTCGACTCCAAGTTAAGATCTTGACTATATTTTAAAGATGGAGATCCCAAAAGATTTTAAAGTGCTGAAGAAGGTTGACATCCATTGAATTATTTAGCAATTCTCCTGTCAGTTGTCATATTCCACATGCCTTGTGATTCATTCCTTGTATTCTATCTCATGTATTGGTTGAATTTACCGAGTATCTTGTTTTTATAAAAGGCCAGGAGATGTTTCATTTTAAGTTAAGTTCAGAATTTGTGGATGTCAGAGAACCAAAAAAAATTCAAGTTTTGTTCTTTTTCCTATTTTCTATTCCATTCCAAATTAAAAACTTGTATGTTTCATTAGAAGTTAATCAATATCAAAGCCAATTTGAAAGCTATTTCCTAATATGAAATAGTATGTAGCTAATTTTTTTTTCCTATCAGAAAAGACTGTGTGCTACGTCGTTTAAGGGTGCATACTGACACTATCCAGTGGAAAATAATCCCCTCTCTCTTTAAAATATCGCATCATTTTGTGCCTATTTTTGAAGTAATATGGTGACATATGAAATGATTTGCTCTGGTTTGGTTATTTCTTGAAGCATGCATGGATAATACCTAGGAGAAATTTTACTTTTTCAGTAATTTGTTATGCTTTAATTTAGAATAGATGTTTAACTTTCAGAAAATGTTTCAAAAAAGAGATGAATGCATGGAGTTTTATTGCAAATATTTTGATTCCATGATATTTTTGGATGCTTAAAGCTAAATCTACTTGGATTAATGCAATTATTTGAAGTTCATGAAATGTTATTGCAAATTTGTCGATTTCATGAAGTTGTTAAATGACCGAACCGAGATCATCTTTTGCTTATCTTTATGATTCCTTTGAGAACTTGAGACCGAAAAAACCATTTACCCCTCATTATTAATAGCATTATCACAATGAACCCTAATGTGAACCTAGTACAATCAAGACCTGACATAAATGATCATTGGGATCAAGTTGAGTTAGCTTAAGATTTAGGCTGTCTTGGTGCAATCTTTCAAGTAAAGATAGGTCCCTATGGTGTATTTGTGATGATTTATCTGCAATGTTGGTGTGAGACTATTGTCATCAACAAGAACTGGTGCTAGAAGGAGGGTCTTTCTCCGGTCACCTCCGAGTTTTATCTGGAATCAATATTGTTCTCCTGGTTTCAGGTTGGAAATTTTCTTGTGAGACGAAAGTCTAAGCAAGCTAGTAATGGAAAGTAAAATGGACATTGATAAACTCTGGAAAATTCTTAACCAAAGGCTTTATCCTTTGAGTTTGTTCACCTTTGGTAGGGTTACTGAGTGTAGAATTCATGATACAATTGATTATGGTGAACTTGATTGTGATTTTTTTTAACTACAGTGAGTTTGGCCACTTATAATGTGATTCTATTAACAAAAGCATCTTTAATTGCTAGAAGAAAGGAACCATTACTGGAAAGAAGTTTGAATTTTGAGAAAGTTCCTAACCCTAGTGAAACTATAAATATTGGAAAATTAACTGTTAAGTCAAATGGATCCACTAACTATAATTGTCGTGTAGAAATTCTTGAAATATTGCAGGAAAAGAGGCAAAGACATTAATACTTAGAAATAGTGCGTCAAAAGCATGAATGTGAAAATGATGAGTCGTTGATATTCTCACACGTGGAAGGTGAAAATGAAGAGAAAGAGCAGGGAAAACGAGCGGGAGACACAATATTTTCAGCCCTTACTGTGAATCCACGATCTAAAAGGGAAAAAATTATTAATTTTATGCAAAACATAGAGTATCAAAATTTTACTTTCTCTCTTTTTGATGATAGTGTAAATT
This sequence comes from Sequoia sempervirens, assembly GCA_007258455.2. Taxonomy (NCBI): domain Eukaryota; kingdom Viridiplantae; phylum Streptophyta; class Pinopsida; order Cupressales; family Cupressaceae; genus Sequoia; species Sequoia sempervirens. The sequence goes on from VDFB02271358.1 coordinate 537,198,850, forward strand.
GTGTTAATGCTTGGTCTAATGAAATGAATAGTGATACTAAGATGAGAGATAAGGTCGAGAATCAAAAGAACTTTGGAGAGAAAGAAAATCAAGAAATGAGTGCAGTCGTTCATGGAGCAGAATGAAGAGAAATAGAAAACCGTGAACCAGGATTGGAAGAAGGTAGAGTATGGAGAAACCAACAAAGGTGTGTGCAATCAAACTTTAATGAAGTCATTTTCATACATATGAGCCAATTTATTGGTAAGTACGTATTTGAATTTACATTTATTAAACACATAAAAGTTAAGATAATTAATTGTTACAGTAGTTGAAATGTATTCAAGTGAATTTAAAGACAAGCTTGTTATAATTCGTATAAAAAACACCATGAAGATAGTAATAGAAATTAAGATAAATTGCTTAGTTAGGGTTAGTCGCTTGATTAGGGTAAATTTTAGTTAGTTAGGTTAAATTTTTTTTGTAGGGTTTTTTTTTTTTGGTTTGTTCCTGACATTAATAAATTATGCTTAATTTTAAAGCTAAATCTACTTGGATTAATGCAAGTTATTTGAAGTTCATGAAATGTTATTACAAATTTTTCGATTTCATGAAGTTGTTAAATGACTGAACCAAGATCATCTTTTGCTTATCTTTATGATTCCTTTGAGAACCTGAGACCGAAAAACCATTTACCCCTCATGATTAACAACATTATCACAACAAACCCTAATACGAACCTAGTACATTCAAGACCTGACATAAACGATCCTTGGGATTAAGTTGAGTTAGCTTAAGATTTAGGTTGTCCTGGTGCAATATTTCAAGTAAAGATAGGTTCCCGCGGTGTGTTTGTGATGATTTATCTGCACTGTTGGTGTGTGGCTATTGTCATCAACAAGAATTGGTGCTAGAAGGAGGGCCTTTCTCCAGTCACCTCTGGGTTTTATCTGGAATCAGTATTGTTCTTCTGGTTTTGAGTTGGAAATTTTCTTGTGAGACAAAAGTCTAAGTAAGTTGGTAATGGAAAGTAAAATGGACGTTGATAAGCTTTGGAAAATTCTTAACCGAAGGCTTTATTCTTTGATTTTGTTCACCTTTGGTAGGGTTACCGAGTGTAGAATTCATGATACAACTAATTATGGTGAACTTGATTGTGATTTTTTTTTTAACTACGGTGAGTTTGGCCACCTATAATGTGATTTTGTTAATGGAAGCATCTTTAAATACTAGAAGAAAGGAACCATTACTGGAAAGAAGTTTGAATTTTGAGAAAGTACCTAACCCTAGTGAAACTATAAATATTGGAAAATTAACTGTTAAGTCAAACGGATCCACTAACTATAATTGTCATGAGGAAATTCATGATATTTTGCAGGAAAAGAGGCAAAGACATTAAGACTTAGAAATAGTGTGTCAAAAGCATGAATGTGAAAATGATGAGTCACCGATCTTCTCACATGTGGAAGGTGACAACGAAGAGAAAGAGCAGGGAAAGCAAGTGAGAGACGCGAGCTTTTCTCCCCTAACCATGAATCCACGATCTAAAAGGGAAAAAATTCTTGATTTTATGCAAAACATAGAGTATCAAATTTTTACTTTCTCTCTTTTTGATGATAGTGTAAATTGTGTTAATGCCTGGTCTAATGAAATGAATAGTGTTACTAAGATGAGAGATAGGGTTGAGAATTAAAAGAACTTTGGACAGAAAGAAAATCAAGGAATGAGTGCAGTCGTTCATGGAGTAGAATGAAGCAAAATAGAAAACCATGAACCAGGATTGGAAGAAGGTAGAGTATGGAGAAACCAACAAAGGTGTGTGTAATCGACCTTTAATGAAGTCGTTTTCATACATATGCGACAATTTTTTTTAGTAAGTACGTATTTGAATTTACATTTATTAAACACAAAAAGTTAAGATAATTCATTGTTACAATAGAATATTTGAAATGTATTCAAGTGAATTTAAAGACAAGCCTGATGTAATTTGTATAAAAAACACCATGAAGATAGTAATAGAAATTAAGGTAAATTTCTTAGTTAGGGTTAGTTGCTTGATTAGGGTAAATTTTAGTTAGTTAGGTTAATTTATTTTCATAGGGTTTGTTTTTATTTTTTGGTTTGTTCCCGACATTAATAAATATTGCTTAATTTTAAACACATGAGAGTGAATTGAAATATTCTTAAAACATTGCACTATAAATTTGAAAAGATAAAACCATGAAAGGTAAATACATGCTTAATGTACGGAAAAAAAATTATTATCTTTCGTATGTACATGGAAATACAAAATTCTTGTCATAAAGTAGCAAAAAGGAAAAAAGGAGTTGAGCTAAGAAAAGTAGGTGGCTAGTCAGTTAATTTGGGATGCTTTATCCATAAGGGAAGTATACCCCAAGTAAGCGTTGTCCCTATGAGTATCAAGCTCAGGGGTATGCAAATCAGTTAGGAAGGGCCAGATGGGAACTAATTCTCCTCGTTCCAAAAATAGAGGAATTCCATCAACATACAAAATCCCAACAGTCGGGTGAGCAACAAAAAGGACAAGGTCCAAATTCCCCAAAAAGTTAGGCCACACGATCATGTTAGCAGCTTCACAAACTTCAACAACAGAAAGGCCAAGGTCCAGAAGTGAGGCTATGAACTGCGAAGCCAAGTCCAAGTTCAGTCGGTAGTATGCTTTGGATTCCACAAAAGTTTCCCTAAGGACTAGGTGCAAGTTTGATTTGGTAGCTAGAGTCCTGAGATAGAAAACCTTATTAAGCCTTTGGGTCATAATTCAACCAAGGAAGCTATTCAAGTGGCAAACGCAAGTTAAGCAGATGGGAGTATCCATGGCCTAGAAGCAAGAAATCACAATTAGAGCAAAAAAGAAAAATAATTGAAGAAAGCTAAAAAGAAGTGAAGAATTCGAAAAAGAAGTGCGAAATTTATAGAAAGCCATGAGAAAGATGTGGTACATAGTTTTCTGGATAGAAATCTTGGGAAATACAAGTTGAGGTGGCAACAAAACACTTTCCTCTAAGGTTAAATGTTAAATCAAATAAATTTTTCATAGAATTGGTGGCCATTTCTTTGAAGTTTTCTAGTACGAAGATCATGAATCAAGCAAATTGAAGATTTCAAAATTTAATGGTGGTCATTTCAGTGTATTTTATCGAGCCGTATTAATCATGAAGATGTCCATGTGTGCATTGTAGAAAGGAAAGTTAAGTTGGTGAGGTGGCACATGTCGGCATGTGAAGAAATTAAAGGAAGTAATATGTGTGTGTTAAGGCATGTGAATTAAATGGAGTGTATTATGGTAGAACTTAAGTGTAATCATGAAAAAATTGATGCATTAATGTTAGTGCAACACTGTCGAATCAGAAGTGCTAGCCAAGTTTATTTTAGCAGTTGCCATAAAATTTAAAATGGAAGGGTGGTAACCGGTGTTTCAAAATTTAGAATTAGTTTGGTGATTGAATTACTTACTGCTAAATTTTAACTTATGCATATTATTTTGATAGATAGCGAATTGCAGTTAGTTGGAATTTGGCATAAGAATGGTAAATTTTAGCTAGAAAGTCGCACCTACATGGAATAATTAAATAAGTTTCTAGTAATTGGTGAAACAATGAAGGGATTTGCATTGAATGAAAAATCAATAGGTAACCTTCATTACCACTATAATTCCCAACCTAATAGCGAGCTTCATTTCCTGCAAGTTGAAGCAAATGGGCTTACAAAGAAATATCAAAAGAAAAAAAAGAAAAAATGAATATCAAAGAAATATCAAAATAGAAAATTCAACTCTTTAGGCTATCCAAATATCTCTACCGGGGCTATGGATGCCTGATTGACAGTAGAGCTATGTTTGGGTGAATTACAAAGATAACCTTGTTGGGGCTATGGATGCCTGACTAGCAGCAAGTCTCTATCCAAGGTCTACTTTGGAGGATTACAAAATTATGTAGTTTAATGCCAATGAACTAGTTTTTTCACCAAGTTTTGAAGACTGGAATTAATCAAAGCACACACTGATACTTTCCAAAGAAATTTTATAGTCTTTATGCTAGAATTCAAGGTAAGGAGTTATTGTTGGAAAATATGTATAAGTTATAATTTATAGCGGGTGTTATGATCCCAGATTTCTTTTAAATTTTGTTTTGTTGGTTGCAAGATGTTGTGTGGTCTCATAACATGCCCCAAGACTGTAAGGCTTCGGGACCCAAGTGAAAATTAACGCTTATGGTAAGTGATGGGTAGTTGAAAGGGATCACTGAAAGTTAAAGTTAAGAGGAAGTCTTTTGGAGTAATCCATGATTCAAGTGTACCAGTTATCGGGTACCGGGTATCGGAAGCCCAGAGTGGTCGAAATGTTAATGCAAGGTTTGGTAAGTTGTTCTGGTCCAAAAGTGAAGGTCTAAGAAATGTGAAGGTTCCAGTAATAATCAAGGTCCGGGAGTTAAATTCCAGTAAAGGCTGAAATTATCAGGTATTGGGTATGGGGTATCAATGCATGTTTAAAAGTTAATTGTTTAAATTGGCCCAAGAAGTTCAAAATGTCCAGTAACCCACCTAAAAGAAGAGTTACGCGGGAATGTATTTTAAAAGCATGATATTTATGATTTTTTCTAAAATGATGATTTATTAATGAAATTTTTATTTTCATGAGATTTTTATGAATGTTTTAAAAAGGAGGATTAATATATGGAATTTTTATTTGCAAGAGAAACATATTGTGATGAAATATTTGGGTATGCACGGTCAGGAAAATTTGGATCGCGAGTAGTGGCATAGATAGGTCGAGTAGTACGTTTTGGGAGTCCATGTGAAGGAGGATCTTGAGCTATCAAAATACCGAGAAACCTGGTATTACGCATGCAATGAAAGGGAGTACCTAAATCTGGGGAAACTTACCTCCAGGTATGTTTTGTCCGAGTTCGAACCGGAGTGTAGGAAAAAAGGTCCACTTGATCATTCTAAATGTATGGGAAGTTCCTACATTTTGTTTGAAAATATCTACTCGGCTCCAAGTTAAGATCCTGACTATATTTTAAAGATGGAGATCTTGAAAGATTTTAAAGTGCTAAAGAAGGTTGGCATCCATTGACTTATTCAAAAATTCTCCTACTAATTGTCATACTCCACGTGCCTTGTTGTGATTCGTCCCTTGGATTCTATCTCATGTATTGGTTGAATCTCCTGACTGTCTTGTTTCTATAAAAGGTCGGGAGATGTTTCATTTTAAGTTAAGTTCAAAATTTGTGGATGTCGGAGAACCAGAACTTTTTCAAGTTTTGTTCTTTTTCCTATTTTTTGTTCTATTCCAAATTAAAAACTTGTATGTTTCATTAGAAGTTAATCAATATTAGAGCCAATTTGAAAGCTATTTCCTGATATGCAATCTTACATAGCTAATTGTTTGTTCCTATTGGACATGACTGTGTGTTGCGCCATTTAAGGGTGCATACTAACACTATTTGGTGCCCCCCCTCTCTTTAAAATCTTGCATCATTTTGTGCCTAGTTGTGAAGCAATCTAGTGATGCATGGAATGGTTTGCTTTGGTTTGGTTATTTCTTGAGGCATGCATGGATAATAATTGGGAGAAATTTTACTTTTTCAGTAATTTGTTATGCTTTATTTTAGAATAGATGTTTAAATTTCAAAAAATGTTTCAAAAATGAGATGAATGCATGGAGTTTTATTGAAAATATTTTGATTCCATGATATTATTGGATGGTTAAAGCTAAATCTACTTGGATTAATGCAAGTTATTTGAAGTTCATGAAATGTTATTACAAATTTGTTGATTTCATGAAGTTGTTAAATGACCAGACCGAGATCATCTTTTGCTTATCTTTATGATTCCTTTCAGAAACTGAGACCTAAAAACCATTTACCCCTCATGATTAACAACATTATCACAATGAACCCTGATGTGAACCTAGTATAGTCAAGACCTGACATAAACAAGCCTTGGGATTAAGCTGAGTTATCCTAAGATTTAGGTTGTCCTAGTGCAATATTTAAAGTAAAGATAGGTTCCCACGGTGTGTTTGTGAGGATTTATTTGCACTGTTGGTGTGTGACTAACATCATCATCAACATTTCCCCCACACCATCAAATCTTGCAAGGTCTCATATCACAACAATATCAAACATCCCAACATCAAGGTCAAGTTGCCTCTCATCAAAATCAAAATATCTCAAATCAAAATCTACAACATCATGTGTCACAAAATCAAAACTTAGTTCCACAACACACCAATACCAAGATTTTCAAGGTCAAAATCAAAACATCCATCCCCCACGACACACTCATCAACACATTCCACTAAATCAATATATCACATTAAATCAATACGTGCCACCAAATAAAAACATCATGCCACATACACAACACATCATTCCATCTCCTCAAAGACAAGCTATGGCACAAAAACAAGCCATTTCAACACAAGCCTTGCAAGCACAACAACAAGCACAACAAGCCTTGCAAGCTCAACAACAAGCACAACAAGATTTACAATCTCAACAAGCTTTGTAAGCTCAACAACAACAACAACAACAAGGCTTGCAATACAACACACAAAAACAACAATAATATGCTATTTCTCAACAAAATGTCACAAATTAACATTCGTATGGAGAATATAACACCTCACCATCTTCATCACCTCTAATTCCACAATATCACACCAATCCACAATACACACCATAGAACACATATAACAACAACACACCATCATATCAAAATATAACTCACAACTCATCCACCATTCTATAATACCCAACATATGCTCCACCATTGAATAATCCTACAAATGACATATCTTCACAAATCAAAAAGCTCATGCAAAAAATCTAAGATATTGAAATGGGAAAAACTAAGAATTCATACTAGTTCAAGATTTATGCTCCTACCCATTTGATCACAATATCGTAATGATACAATTCTCTCCAGGTTTTGAGATCCCTAAGTTTGAAAATTACAAGAGGTGTGGTAATCTAGGGGAGCATATTAGAGAATTCTATGTGGCATGCATGGAAGATGCATATAATGATTCATACTTGATGTGTCTCTTCCCAAGAAGTTTGGGAGGCCAAGCTATTGAGTGGTTTTCACACCTACCTCCAAGAATCTGTTGGATGATGTGGATGTGTTGCTGATATGTGGTTGTCATTGATGTCAACACTATTATCATTTGGTGTATTGAAGGCTATATATGTCAAGGATATTGAGAAAATTGTAAAAGAAAGTGTTCTAGGTTCCCAGTGGAACTACGTAGGTCATGAAGGCATCTTGTTCTGTATGTTGAAGACAGCTATTGTGGACTAAAGGGTTTATGTTTGAGAGTATCTAGATCATCTACCGGAAGTTTCAGAGGTCCACGTGAAGATTTGATCGTGTTGTGGTCTGACAGTATTTATGTGGTCTCTATCATGTTCCTAAGTGAAGTTTGTGTGATTTTGGAAATTCTAGTTGTTGTGGATGTTTCTTTGTTGTTTCTTGGTATTCTTGGATGTTTCTAGATCATGCTCTATCTTTGTGGTACGTCCACATTGATCGGTGTGCTTGTGGTCGAATATTTTGTCTGTGTATGTTTGGTTTCTCATGTTCTTGGCCGACATGATGGGTGTAACATGTGGTGGATCTTCAAGGAGAAATTAATTGAAGTCTTTTCATGTTGGAGTTGTTAATTTGGGTCTCCACTATGTTGTGGCCAACCTTGGTGGATTCGCATTAAAAATTTAATTGCAAATTTGGGCTGACATTGTAAACATTTTTTATTTTTCTGGCTGACTAAGTTGTTGATGTAATCTCTTGTTACAGATATATAAGAGCGATTGTTTCATTAGTGTAAAGTGTGCTCAGTGTGCTCCCATGTGTGTATATGTGAATATCATTCGATTGCAGAGCAGAGTGTGAAGAAGACTGAGTGAATTGTAAAGAAATTTGAGTGGAGTGAAGAAGGTTTTTTTGTGCTTAACTGGAACTGTAATCAAGCTTGTGTAGAAGCTATTTTCTCAGTTCACAATTTGGATGGTTCTAATCCCTCTTTGGACAGTGAGTCCTCTTTTGTATTTGAGCAGTGAGTTCTAGGTAGTGTGCCTGAATGCATGTGCATTCCCATATTTCTCATTATACTCTTAATAGGGTATAATATTGTGGACTGGCCTCCACCATGGTTTTTCCCCTAACAGGGTTTCCACGTAACAAATCTTGGTGTTCTCTATCTCCTTGATGTGTTGATTGTTTTTGGTTAATTGCTTATTCATCAGATCTAAGACTAAGTTAAGTAAAGTTTGAAAATTTTAAATTTTTGTGACAATTGATTCACCCCCCCCTCTCAATTGTTTGTCCTTGTTTTTCCAACAATTGGTATCAGAGCAGGTTCCTTTGAAGAAGTCTAAAAGCTTGAGATGATCCGAGATGGAAACATACAAGAAGGATAGTCCTCGATTTGATGGAACTAACTACTCACTGTAGAAAGTCAAGATGGAATGTCACCTAAGATGTATTGGTGAAGCTTTCTGGAAGATTACAAAATATCCATATGTTATTCCTTAGAATGGTCCCTCCACTGCTGATGAGATCAAAGAAGCTGAAACTAATATCAGGGCTATTGAAGCTTTGGTGAGTGCTCTGACAAATTCAGAGATGGAAAATATGATAGGTTTGTAGATAGCTCATGAGATTTGGATGAAGTTGGAAACTTTGTATGAAGGAGATGCACAGGTGAAGATGGCTAAGCTACAGAGTTTGAAAGGCAAGTATGAGAATTTAAAGATGGGTGAAGATGAAAATACCACTTCTTTTATGCAAAGAGTAAATGAAATAGTGATGGTTATTAGATGTGTCGGTGGTTCTCTGGATGAGGATGAAATTGTGGCTAAGATACTTAGATCCTTGCCTCCCTCCTACAAAGTGAAGGATCATGCTATTGAAGAGCTCAGATCAGTAACAAGGATGACAAGAGACATGCTGGTTGGTAAGCTTGCTACTTTTGAATTAAGTGAATTTGGTGAATCTGTTTCGAAGACCGAATCTGTATTCAAGACTACTGTATCTGGAAGTAACAAGAAAAGATATGGTCCAGGAGAATGTTCCAAAAAGATATCCAAGTATGATGAAGAACTGAAACAACTTGAAGATAAAGAAAGAGAGGTAGAAGAATTGGAAGCACTGATTGTAAAGAAAGAAGGAAGAGGAAAAGGTAAGTATGGAGGAGTGTTGCCTATTAAATGCTTTTCTTGTAGTAAAATAGGTCATTTTGCATCAAGATGTCTTGAAAGAGTTCCTAGATCTAAGCCTAACAAGTCTAGATTCCAAAAGAAATGTTACTTTGCTGAAGGAGTGACTAATGATGAGTCTAATAAAGATAATGGAAATGAAGATGAATGGGTTTTCATTGCTACCATTGAAAATAGTCCCGTGGCTACTGAATCTGCTAAAGATGAGAAAGCTCTTGCAGCCCAAATTGAAGAAAAGGATGAGTGGGTTATTGACAGTGGATGCTCACATCATATGACTGGTGATAAAAACAAATTTGTAAGTATAGAGAAGTATGATGGTGGTGTTGTAAGATTTGGAGACAACAATGCTAGTGTGATTCATGGCAGAGGTTCTATTTGTCCTGGTGGTAAGCCTAACATTGATGACGTTCTTTATGTTGAAGGTCTGAAGCACAATCTTTTGAGTGTTGGACAGATGGTGGACAAAGGCCATGATCTACAATTCAAAGATGGAAGATGCAAGATACATGGAAGTTCTAGCAATATGATTGCTACAGGTAGAAAGATAGAAGGTAATATTTTTCACCTGAATACTGCTAGTGAGAGTTGTTTAATTGCTCAAGTAGATGAAAGTTGGTTGTGGCATAGGAGGCTATGTCATGTGAATTTTGATAACATTGTCAAGGTAAGTTCCACTCAAGAAATAAGAGATCTACCTAAGCTAGTGAAGCCTGCTAACACAATTTGTAAGGAGTGTCAGATGGGTAAATAGACTAGAGTCTCCTTCCAGAGAAAATAGTTTCATTCAAATGATTTGTTGGAGCTGCTACATACTGATCTCCGTGGTCCCTCCAAATTCAGAAGTATTCTTGGAGAAAGGTACTTTATGTTGATTATTGATGATTACTCTAGAATGATATGGGTTTCTTTCTTAAGTGAAAAATGTGAAGCACTGGAAAAGTTCAAAAGTTTCAAGGCTATGGAAGAGAATGAGAAAGGTCTAAAAATCAAATTCCTGAGGTCTGACAGAGGTGGTGAGTTCACCTCCAAGGAGTTCAACTCTTTTTGTGAAGAACATGGAATCAGAAGATAGTTATCTGCTCCCCAAAACCCTCAACAAAATGGAGTTGTAGAGAGAAATAATAGAACAATTTTGGATGTTGCTAGAACAATGATGACAAAAGGAAATGTGCTCTAGATGTATTGGAGTGAAGCTATAAGCACTGCTGTGTATACTTTAAACCAGGTAAATGTTAATGGTAATTTTGGTAAGACCCCTTTTGAGCTATGGTTTGGTTATAAGCCTACTGTTAAATATTTCAAGATATTTGGAAGAAAATGTTATATCAAGAGAGATGATGATATAGGAAATTTTGATGCAAGAAGTGATGAAGGAATGTTTTTAGGTTACTCTACAAAAAGAAAGGCTTACCAGTGCTATAACAAAAGATTGAGAAAGATGGTTGAGAGTGCAAATGTCAGAGTTAATGAGGACTATGCCAAATCATCCAGATATTATGGTTATGATTCAGATGAAGAAAATATAAGCCAAGGGAAGAATTCTTAGACATAGAACCAACTTCAGATTATTCCATATGTTCTGGTAAAGCAATCTCAATTCGTTCCAGTAAATCAAGTCAGGAAGCACAAAGAAGTGCAAGTGTAGAAGAAAGATCAGAAGAACCAGAAGCTCATGAAAGTTCCAAAACTCCAAGGTATGTAAAGATAAATCATTATGAAAATTAAATTATAGGAGATAAGAGTTAAGGTGTGCAAACTAGAAGAAAGATTGTAGAAGAATATTGCCTAATTTCCAAGATTGAACCTAAAGATGTCACTAAAGCCTACCAAGATGAACACTGGATGGAAGCTATGAAGGAAGAGCTAACACAGATTGAAAAGTGACATGTGGACATTGGTTCCCAGACCTAAAGACAAAGATGTGATTGGTATTAAATGGGTGTTTCAGAACAAGCTGAATGAACAAGGTGAAGTGGTCTGGAATAAAGCAAGACTGGTATGTAAAGGGTATTCTCAAATGGAAGGTGTTGATTTTGAAGAAACTTTTGCCCCTATTGCCAGAATTGAAGCTGTTATATTATTTCTTGCTTATGTTGCATATAAGAACTATAAAGTATATCAAATGGATGTAAAGTCAGCCTTTTTGAATGGAGAACTGGAAGAAGTATACATTGAACAACCGGATGGATTTCAGCTGACTGACAAGGAAGATATGGTCTGTAGATTGAAGAAAGCTCTATATGGACTTAAGCAAGCCCCGGATCTGGTATGCTAGTGGACAAATACTTTGAAGCTTGGAGTCAATAAAGGAACTGATAGCAACTTATATTTCAAATTGGATCATGATAAAGAGTTAATTATAAGTTTTTGTTGATGACATCATTTTTGGAGGAGATGACAATCTATGTATGAAGTTTGTTGATGAGATGAATGGTGAATTTGAGATGAGTATGATTGGAGAGATGAAGTTATTTTGGGATTGCAAGTTACCCAGTTAGACAAGGGAATTTTATATCTCAAATATGTGAGAGAGCTCTGAAGAAATTTGGGATGGAAGAATCAAAGCCTATTGGTACTCCCATGGTGACTGGATGCAAGTTAACACAAAATGATGATTCTCCTAAGGCAAATCAAACTAGATACAGGTCAATGATTGGTGGATTGCTCTATTTAACCTAGGCTAGACCAAATATTATGAATGTTGTATGTATAGTTGTTAGATTTTAGGCTGATCCAAAAGAATCACATGCGACTGTTGTTTAGATAATCTTCAGATATCTAAAAGGAACAGTTGACTTTGGACTTTGGTATCCAAAGGATGATGATCTCACTTTGAGTGCATATACTGATGCGGATTGGGTTGGAGATGTAGATGACAGGAAAATTACTAGTGGTGGTGCTTTCTTCCTAGGGAAGAAGTTGGTGTCCTAGTTGAGCAAAAAGCAGAATTCCATTTCTCTATCTACTGCTGAAGCATAATATATTGCTGCTGTAAATAACTGTGCTCAAGTGATATGGATGAAATAGATGTTGAAATATATTAGGGTGATATATGAAGAGCCTATTGCCATATACTGTGAAAATTCAAGTGCAATAAATATTTCAAGGAATCCGGTGCTACACTCTAAGACTAAACATATATCAATCAAGTTTCACTTCTTGGGGGAGAAAGTGAATGAGAAAGAAGTCAAATTGGAGTATGTGCCTACCAAAGAATAGATTGCAGACATCTTTACTAAGTTGTTGCCAAAGGATACTTTTGAGTATCTCAGAGGAATGCTAGGGGTGATTACCCCTCGTGATAAGAACTAAAAGATGCATTTACTTGCATCAATCTGTGAGCTTCATTGCTATATTCTGATTCGGATTGATGTTTCCATGGCTACTACTTAGGGGAGTAGTCAGATGTGTAGATATGTGGTTCAAAGCATGTATATGGAAAGGTCATGTTTACCTTTTCCATTGATTTCAAAGGGGGAGAAGTGCAATGTGAAAAATATTCTGAGGAGAAGTGCCTTGTGGGAGAAGAGCAGTTGAGAAGAAGAGTCAGAATCTAAGGAGAAGCAAGTATGTTGGGTCGATGGTATTTTTCACATCATGTGTTTCCATCAATGCCAAAGGGGGAGATTGTTGGATGTTTTGGATGTGTTGTTGATATGTGGTTGTCATTGATGTCAACACTATTAGCATTTGGTGTATTGAAGGTTGTATATGTGAGGATATTGAGAAAATTGTAAAAGAAAGTGTTCCAGGTTCCTAGTGGAACTGTGTAGGTCATGAAGGCATCTTGTTCTGTACGTTGAAGATCAACTGTTGTGGACTAAAGGGTTTATGTTTGAGAGTATCTAGATCATCTACAGAAATTTTCAGAGGTCTACATGAAGATTTGATCGTGTTGTGGTCTGACAGTATTTATGTGGTCTCTGTCAGTGTTCCTCAGTGAATTTTGTGTGATTTTGGTAATTCTAGTTGTTGTGGATGTTTCTAGATCATGCTCTATCTTTGTGGTACATCCACATTGATCGGTGTGCTCGTAGTCAAATATTTTTTCTATGTATGTTTGATTTCTCATGTTCTTGGCTGACATGATGGGTGTAATGTGTGGTGGATCTTTGAGGAGAAATTAATTGAAGTATTTTTCATGTTGGAGTTGTTAATTTGGGTCTCCACCATGTTGTGGCCAACCTTGGTGGATTCACATTAAAAATTTAATTGCAAATTTGGGCCGACATTGTAAACATGTTTTATTTTTCTGGCCGACTAAGTTGTTGATGTAATCTCTTGTTGCGGATATATAAGAGTGATTGTTTCATCGGTGTAAAGTGTGCTCAGTGTGCTCCCATGTGTGATATGTGAATATCATTCAATTGCATAGAAGAGTGTGAAGAAGACTGAGCGAAGTGTAAAGAATTTTGAGCGAAGAGTGAAGAAGGTTTTTTTGTGCTTAACTGGAACTGTAATCAGGCTTGTGTAGAAGCTATTTTCTTAGTTCACAATTTGGATGGTTCTAATCCCTTTTTGGAAAGTGAGTCCTCTTTTGTATTTGAGCAATGAGCTCTAAGTAGTGTGCTTGAATGCATGTGCATTCCCATTATTTCTCATTATACTTTTAACAAGGTATAATATTATGGACTGACCTCCACCGTGGTTTTTCCCCTAATAGGGTTTCCACGTAAAAAATATTGGTGTTCTTTGTCTCTCTGATGTGTTAATTGTTTTTGGTTAATTTCTTATTCATCATATCTAAGACTAAGTTAAGTTTAAAAAGTTTAAATTTCTATGACAATTGATTCATGCCCCCTCTCAGTTGTCTGTCCTTGTTTTTCCAACAGAACCAAGACATTCCAAGAGATAATAGATTAACTTGTAGCACATTGTTCCTATAATCTTGATACAGATGTAATCTTGGAGGAACTCTATACCCTTAAATAGAACAAGGGATAACCATTTGCATCTTTCTTACAACTATAGAGACATAGAGAAAACAAATGTAAATGGCTAATACCTGAGGAACAAATGGAGATCATTGTAGAAAATGTGGAAATAGACCAAGCCTTTTAATTAAGAATGCAATGTGTGTCAACATATGAAGAACTCATACCTAAATTCCTTAACATTAAAACAACCCTCATCACAAAAGGAGCAACACAAAAAAATACAATCGTCCATCGTCTAGTTCCAGTGACAAACCCTGTATATGGGCCAAAAATAAGAACATTACTAATGATGACATCGTTGATGCGAAGGTTGTAATAAGTGCTCCACCACAACCAAATACACAACAACAGAACACACAACCCTAAAAAAAATAGTAGATGATTAACAATGTACACCCCCCAAGAGGACCACCACCTACGCAAAACAATTACCCACAATGATGTAAATATACACCCTTGGGGGAGCCTATCAAAATAACATTATAAAATTTGATTTAGTGAAATCTGTTAACACTCCTAGATTAAAAAAACTATCAAGAACCTCAAGTCAAGCCTCCTTAGTAGAAAGATGATGATCATTGTGAATTTCACAAAACCAAGGGACACAAGATGTCAAATTACATGAAGTTGAAGAACGTTATCCAAAACCTCATTGATAACAGAGAGGTAAGTATTGACCAACAACCTAGGAACCAAGACCTTGATGCTTGATCATAACAAGGGAAATGATAATGAAAAGGGAAAATGATACCATCAAGTTAGACATGTGTACAACGATGTCGTAGGAGCATGTGATCATCGCATATCCATCATCATGATAAAAGTTCCTACTATTGAGCGTGGAGTCACCACATGAAGAGAGAAGGTAACTATCCAAGGAGCCTTGTGACAACCTAGAAGCCCATCAAAGATAAATTCCATAGATTATAGTCTTTTGGATCAATTGAAGAAAAATCCTACTCAAATTTCCATCTTGGAACTCTTGAAAATCTCCCCAGCACATAAGGATATCTTAGATAAAGCTCTTTGGTAATCATTTGTACCTAATGAATTGATATTGATCAATTCCAGTCTATGGTTGGACACATTGCATCCACCCATCAACTTACATTTTTTGAGAGTGACCTCCCACCACAACCATCTCATAACCGTGATTTACACCTTGAGGTCCACATCCATAAGAATAAAGTGAAAAGAGTCTTGGTAGATGGAGGTGTTGGACTAAACATTTGTACCATTCAACTAATCAAGAATGTAGGCTATTTTTAATATGTAATTGAGAAAGAAAAAGGAGTTACTATTAGAGATTATGATAATTATGAATAGAGTTTAGAAGGAAATATCAAGATACCTATCCAAGTAGGGCCAACTATTGCAAAAAAAACTTTCCAAGTCCTTGATCTTGATCTACCCTACAACACCCATCTTGGCTAACCATGGATACATGCCATGCAAGTTATAGATTCAACCTAGCACCAGTGCATCAAATTTTTGTATGAGAATAGAGAAATAACAATCCATGGGGATTTGGAGCCTTTCTTCTATTGCAAAAACTTGGAGGAGAAGTATTACAAAGTGCCACAAATTCATAAGAATGATACGATTCTCATACCATCCTCCTATATTGACCCATCTACCTTAGCATCCACATCTAATCCAAGGCATCAACATTGAAGAACATCCTAGAGATCAAGGAAATTATCAAAGACAATGGTTGTGGAGATTATAATCTCAAGGAATATTTTGTTGTGGGGGAACTTTCGCTTTCTCCTAGATCCTATGGAAAACCTCAACATATTGACAAAGTGACAAAGACAATCAAGATAACACCTACCACTTTCATGAAGTGAGGAGATCTAAATTAGGAAGTCATTTGCAAGGATAATACATCAAAGTGGTTATATAAAGATGAGAAAGAAGTACCTCCCCTTCCCATGGATGGCAACAATAAAAGGGATTCAGTTGATGAAAGGTATGGGATATAACAAGAATGAAAAGCTTGGTCTAAACCAGCATAGATTGCAAGAACCTCTTGCCACTAAGAAACATCCTAAAAATATTGGTCTTGGATTCACCACGAGAAAAGTGACCCTTCTTTGCAAGGGTGCTTCTATTAAGGAAGTTAACTCTTCCTCTTGGTTAAATGCATTGTTACATATTTTTTGCCTCAGCTCAAATAGAGGAGCTGGCTGACTGTTTTTCAACATTAAGTGGAATTGCAGTTTGAATTTTAAATGTTGTTTCACATTACTTTGTGCATTGAGTAACAGTTATGCATTTAAAAGAAGAATAGAGTTTCAGAGTGGTTTTCAGATGTTGTAGGATGTAAAGAAATACATAATTGAGTACATGAGCAAAGTAGCATTTCAGATGCTTTTATTCATTTCGTAAAGAACTCATATTTTTACAAGGCTTCATTTGATTTCACAATCAGAATGATATTACAACATTGCATTCAAATGCATTTTCTTTTCAATTGAAAAACAAAATTGAAATCAAAGATCCACACAAGCCGTGGATATAACTGTGACTGCTACAATATATTTCTAACTACACATTGCACTACTGGAGGTGCAAAAAAGAAAACATATAAGTGACAGATAATCATCATTGCCTGATTATTGACGTTCGATGCTGAATGGTGCACCTTGCCTTCTTGATCTCCTGTCGACTTGCAAGAGGAAAAGAGGGGTGTTAGTGGCTCCAATTATGATGTAACTTATATGGAACACCCACAATAGTACAACATACTATTAGCAATGCATTGAAACAATCAATCAAGTGCAGTATGAAGGAAGTGAGCTAAAGGAGAAATAGCAACAACATAATCATCATGTTCCATTTTTTATGCTAACACTGTTTGTTTCCTTGTGCAGGTATAGGTAAAGTCATGAAGCTGAACATTATTCGAAGACCAAGCATGTGGAGTAAAACGGGCTCCCAAAAGGGTAGAGCTCGGCATGCTGCCCTATTATTAAATGGGCTGATTTTAAAAGATACTTTATTATATTCATCAAATGAAACGAGAATAATTGAGAGAGTAAAATAGAGAATCCACCAAGTAACGAAACCAACTGTGCATTCATAACGATCAAGTTTTCTTTCTGAAGGCTACAGGTGAACAGTGAGTTTAGTTCACTTAATAAATTTAACTGAGTACATGTACATCAAAAATTGCTGAATAACTACATTTTCTGTGCTGATTGTACTCAAATGTCATGTAAGTTTCAATTCATCAATTCTTTCTCAGATAGTGAACATGCATACATTGTGCCTTAATGGTTTGATTTAATTTTCATTGTCAAAGAGAACAAATTTTAAGAGCAGTTTGTGCTGTGAGATATAAAAATGCATGAAGAGTACCATGTTTCTCAAGAATTCAAAACACAGATAAGTCCCTAGTTCCAATTGATGAGTAAGTACATAATGCATTTTGATTTGAAATAATAAAGTGATCATTCCAGAATATTAAAGAAAGAGTAAGCTTTGTCTTTCTAGGAAGTTTGTGAGGTGTCAGTCATGCTTGAGAACAGAAGACTAGGTACAGTCCATTTTTAGCTCAATGTTTCAGCTAAAGCCCTACATAGGTGCTAAAAGAGGAAAAGCAGGAGTTCACTTTGGATCAATTGTGATTTGAGATCTTAACTATGACATTTTCTGTCTCAAGGGAGTAGCTGGATACAGTAACGAGCATCAGTGATACAATACTTAAATATTGAGTACTGGTTATTAGAAGTTACAGCAAGGACAGTGAACTCATTCTGGTTGGGATGGTGCCTCAAACGAGATTGTGTATCAATGATTAGTGGAGGACAACAATCAAATGTGATACACATCCATTTTGTTTTCAGTGAGTTACAAGTGTCAAAGTAAGATATCACTTGTAATAGTTCAAGCCATAATTTAAATACAACAAATATGCAGGATTTTGATCATTTTCAGATTACTCAGTCAAGGTCTTGTCAAAACAGTAAGGTAAAGGTTCTGTCTTATCTACAAGATGAGCAACGAAATATAGTTGGGGACCCTAATGAAATGTTCAATTTCGAGCTTAATACACATATGAGATTTTAAATTCAAGACAAATCTTTCAGAATCTTGTGGACATCATGGAGAGTCATACTGACTTTCAACAGAAATAACAAATGATTTTTTTTCTGTCAAGATTCTTAGTACCTGGAGAGTATTCTCAGAATGTGTATTGGATGTTCTTTTTAAGGATAGTTTACAGCTCCATGTCAAGGACAATTCTGTGAATTGAGCTTAGGTGTTATGACTATCAAAGAAAGTTACAAAATACTAAAGAGGTTTAAAGTAAAGACAATGTAAGTTTCAATTCATCAATTCTTTCTCGGATAGTGAACAGGCATACATTGTGCCTTAATGGTTTGATTTAATTTTCATTGTCAAAGAGAACAGATTTTAAGAGCAGTTTGCGCTGTGAGATATAAAAATGCATGAAGAGTACCATGTTGCTCAAGAATTCAAAACACAGATAAGTCCCTAGTTCCAATTGATGAGTAAGTACATAATGCATTTTGATTTGAAATAATAAAGTGATCATTCCAGAATATTAAAGAAAGAGTAAGCTTTGTCTTTCTAGGAAGTTTGTGAGGTGTCAGTCATGCTTGAGAACAGAAGACTAGGTACAGTCCATTTTTAGCTCAATGTTTCAGCTAAAGCCCTACATAGGTGCTAAAAGAGGAAAAGCAGGAGTTCACTTTGGATCAATTGTGATTTGAGATCTTAACTATGACATTTTCTGTCTCAAGGGAGTAGCTGGATACAGTAACGAGCATTAGTGATACAATACTTAAATATTGAGTACTGGTTATTAGAAGTTACAGCAAGGACAGTGAACTCATTCTGGTTGGGATGGTGCCTCAAACGGGATCATGTATCAATGATTAGTGGAGGATAGCAATCAAATATGATACACATCCATTTTGTTTTCAGTGAGTTACAAGTGTCAAAGTAAGATATCACTTGTAATAGGTCAAGCCATGATTTAAATACAACAAATATGCAGGATTTTGATCATTTTCAGATTACTCAGTCAAGGTCTTGTCAGAACAGTAAGTAAAGGTTCTGTCATAACTACAAGATGAGAAACAGAATACAGTTGGGGACCATAATGGAATGTTCAATTTCGAGCTTAATAAACATATGAGATTTTAAATTCAAGACAAATCTTTCAGAATCTTGTGGACATCACGGAGAGTCATACTGTCTTTCAACAGAAATAACAAATAATTTTTTTTTCTGTCAAGATTCTTAGTACCTGGAGAGTATTCTCAGAATGTGTATTGGATGTTCTTTTTAAGGATAGTTTACAGCTCCATGTGAAGGACAGTTCTATGAATTGAGCTCAGGTGTTATGACTATCAAAGAAAGTTATAGAATGCTAAGGAGGTTTAAAGTAAAGACAAATGTTCAAGGCATCTTTTTGTTACGGAAATGAAAGTAAAACATCATTGATTATTTGAGTCAAAGCCTTAAGAATAAATGCAAGCAAATATACAATTTTATCACCATTTCAAGCAAATATGGGAGGTCGAGTTCTGTTAGAAAATAAGAGTGCATGCTTTTGGCTTTGAGAATTTTCAATACTCATGATATTGTTTTCCAGGAGTTGAAAATAAATCACTGTTTATTATAGCTCGAGTCCATGTGGAGATGACAAACAGAGTAATGAAAGATACATAAATGAGCATCTTTTCTTCAAATATCAAATGCCAATATGGAGTTTTCTGTTACAGCTAATGATGTAAATACACAGTTTTTGTTAACTCTTACAGGTGCTTTCAGTTTTGTGGGTAAAAAAAGATGAACAACAGTTACCCACATGTGGGTTTGTTTTCAAAATACAGTAAATATGGTAATCTATGATACCCATATGGGTTTCACATAAAAACAACAGTAAAATACAAATATGAAGATTTATGTGCTAGGTCGAGCTTCAGAAGAGAGGAAAATGCAATTTTCTTAAATAATCCCAAAGACCCACTTTCAGTTTAGTATCAAAACACAGAAAATCAATTACAAAGATAACCATGTGAAATCTGGAATTGAATAGAAGGAATATACAACAAATGCAAGTTCTTTGATGTTGGGTCGAAATGCAGAGGGAAGAAGATAAAGCTTTTTTCAACTTTCTATGATACCCACAAACAAAAATGCTTTTAAATTGACATAATGGTAGTTTTTTGTTCTGGGTCGAGCCCGAAATCCACAAAAAATGCTTCCTACAATGCATATTTGGCGCGGTCTAAGTATAGCTAGAAATTCACAAGTAAAGTTTCTTTTATTTTCTGGAGAATGAGTATCTAGCGGTGGCTCACCGGTCCAAGTCTGTAGAAAAGCTTCCCAGCCGCGGCCAAGAGCTTTAGAAAGTGTCCATAAAGCAAGAGTCGAACTCACATAACAGCAAACCAAAAGCCACAGAAAATGCAGAGCAAGGTATTAGAGTGTGTTAGCCACGGCTTTGAGGCCGAAATGAGCAAGAAATACGAAGCTATGAAGTCTAAGAACACACAGCTCACCTTGTGCACAGAAAGTGAAAGCACAACCCAAGAGCTCTCTCATGGAGCCTTCAACGAAGCTCGAGCTCATGATGGCATGGAGGAGCAAAAGAAAGAATAGAATCAGAGAACAAATTCATATAGGCCGCAGCCTTATCTCTTTTTGGTATTCAACAGTAAGTGAAAAGAACTTCAATACTTCAAAGTCAGACTTCCCCACTAGAGTTTCGGTCGACTGGAGAGCATGGAGAAGGTCATCAAAGCATTCAAGCTCGAGTTCAACTCAGTCATGGCAGCAGTAGAGTCTCTTTCCTTCAAGCTAGAAAGTGTAGAATGAGTGATAATTAGGGTTCGATTCTGTTTTGACTGAACCCTAATTCGAGCATTATGATGTTCTAGAATATTCAATCAAGCACATGTGGTGAATTCCAATGGAGGCCGAAATTCACAATGTTTTCCTTGTGATTTATTTAACCTAAGTCCAAATGTATATCATGGAGGCCGAATTCCCAAGTTGGTCTATGGGTTAGGAATTAGTATTTTTCCTTTAAGCCCTGGTGAAATATTAAGCCTTGGGGATAATATTGTTGAATATCTTGTGACCTAAGTTTAGATGCCATATGACTTAGGAGCTTTTGCTTAAAGGTCTATTATCTATTCTAGGGTTTTATTTTTAATTGATTTTAAAAGAAATCAATGAGGGATTTTAGCAAGATGATGAAGGCATGAAGGATGATTATTAATGATTTTAATGTTTTTTTGGTGAAAAATCAGAATATTGTAATGGAGGAATAAGGAGTTTTCTTTTTGCAAAAGATTTTCAATCTTTGAATTGCAAAAATAGACAAATTGTAAAAATCTGCATCTTCTAAAGCAGAATCATAAAGGCAATATTCTATTAATTGCTTTGTTTTTTCTTGCTATTTTTAGCAGATCTTTGACTAACCTTTCCTCTTGGTCAGATTTCAGACTTGTCTTGGAGAGATAAGGTGTTTTTTTGTGCTTTTAAAGTAGATTCAACCTATTTTTAGAGGCTTGACAGTGTAATCATGAAAGCATTTTTCTTTTTTCTGCTTTTAAAGCAGTTTTTGAGTTTGTTTGAAGCCTTTTTCCTTGAGCTTTTTTCTGAGCTCGGATTAGGGTTTCCTTGAGAGTTCTTTTGATAGACTTAGTCTTTCAACTCTCCATTCTCAGCAGTTCAGATTAGAGTTTCTTTCCCTTACACATTTTGGGGAGCTTGTAAACTTATGTGTGCTCAGATTCTGAGAGTTTTCACTCCATCATTCAATAAAATAGCAGAGTTTTCCTTTCTCAGTTCTCTTTCATGACTTGGAATAGTAATTTGATTTGTTATGTGATTCAAATCTGTTGGATCCTTTTCTTTTCTTACTATTGTCAAGTAATATGCAGGAGTTGCATGCCAGTTCAGGTTATGCCTTGTGTTAATTTGACCTTTGCATAAATCACTGATTGAACTACATGTGTTGTGAGATTGTGAGGATTTAATTTTAAAGAGTTGGTGAGAGTGAGTTATTTTCAGGGTCTTCTTACAGTTGATCAGTATTTTAGGATGATAGAATTTCAGCTTTAGATTTTAAGTCCAGTTTATCCTTCTATCCTTTTTCCTGAAAAAAACACTTAGAATAGAATTCATCATTCTGAGAACTAGCTCTCTCTGGAGATTCCTTCTTTGTTCAGATCACCCACATCTGAAGAAGGTTTCCATGTTTCAGTAGTTTGCTGAATACTGCATTCAACAGGGTGCAAAACTATTGATAACATGCATCACATAATGAAATCATCAATGACTTCCCCCTTGATGTTACAGACCTTTTTGGGGATACTTGCATTTTCTTGATTAACACCACATCCTTTTATTCTTCTAGCCAAATTACTAAATTGATACTTTTTTATCCTCAACTCATTAACTGGGGCCAACAAGGATCGCTTCGATTCTTTCAAAAATGATGAATCTATCTTTGAATTTATGGGGCTCTGAGACCACATGCCATTTGGAGATCACAGGGAGGGATTTGACATTGAGCTAGACACCCAAGCGTACTACGGTGAAATGATTGAATACCTTAGTCATAAAATTACAAATATGAAAATCATAACTTGATTCCCAAGTGAAAACAACACTGTGGCACTTTATGATCACAAAATAGTCAAAATAAAGGAAATATTTGAGGGTGAAAACCTCTTTGATGTGTTTGAGGATGAGGGATTCAATCTGCCTAGTATCACAAGAGACAAGGAAAATTCAGAAGTACTAGTAGAGGCATCTAATCCAATCAATGTGGGAATAGAGGAAGCACCACAAATCACATTCTATGCTTCTTCCCTAGAAGATTAAGAACATAAAAACTTGGAAAAATTCTTGAGTGAGCGCAAGATCAATTTTGCTTGGTCCTACATAAACATGCCAATGCTTGACACATCATTAATAGTTCATCACCTCATGGTTCATCCTCACATGAATCTCGTGAAGCAAAAAATGAGAAAAATGCACCCACAAATTACATTGTTTGTAAAAGTTGAGTTACAAAAGATTCTAGATGTAGGGTTCATTAGAGAAATTGACTATCCTGAGTGAGTTTCCAACTTGGTTCCAATTTCCAAACTAGCTAGGGGCATCAGGATATGCAAAAAAATTAGAGACTTGAATTAAGGCATGTTCCAAGGATGAATTTACCCTACCGAACATATATATATCATTGTATACTTGACATCTAGGCCCACAAAACACTTTCACTCATGGAAAAATTCTCAAGATATAATTAGATAATGATAGCTAAAGATGATCAACATAAAACACCATTTACATACTCGTGGGGAACTTATTGTTGGAATGTAATGTTGTTTGGTCTAAAGAATGTTGGAGCAACATACCAAAGAGCAATGACCCTCATATTTTATGACATGATCCATAAGAATATAGAGGACTATGTCGATGATATCTTGGATAAATCAAAAACAAGGAAGGAGCACCTAGATGTGTTAGCACCAATATTTGACAGACTTGAGTAGTATCAGGTATGGTTACACCCTAAGAAGTGCATCTTTGGTGTTACTATAGGAAAACTTCTAGGATACATTGTTTCATGAAGGGGAATTGAATTAGACCCAACTAAATTCAAGGAAATCATGGACATGCAGCCACTGCAGATCCTCAAGCAACTCTGAAGCCTACTAGGAAAACTCCAATCCATCAAAATATTCATCATGCAACTAACAAATAAGTGCCACCTATTTACCCATCTCCTCCACAAAGGTGTGGCCTATAAATGGGATCAGAATTGTGAGAAATCATTTCAAAAATTGAAGGAATATCTAGTGAAACCACCTATCTTGATGTCATCGATAGCAAGAAAGCCCATTATACTCTACATCCCAGCGACCTCAGCAGCCCTAGGGGATCTCTTGGCTCAACATGATGAAATAGGAAAAGAGAGAGCTATATACTACATAAGCATAACCTTGGTAGGATAAGAATTAAACTATATGCCCTTTGAAAAAGCTTGTTTGGAAGTGGTGTTTGCTTTCCAAAATTTGAGGCATTACATTCTTTCCCATCAATTTAAACTCATTTCCAAGCAAGATCCACTCAAGTACTTGTTAGAAGCTACTCTCTCAGGTCATACAAAAAAATGGGTAATGATCCTTACAGCGTTTGACGTACAATATGTTGCTCAAAAATCCATCAAGGGATAAGTCATTGTTGATCAACTAGCAGAATCACCCATCTATGCAAAGAATCCTTTGGTGTCAAAGTTTCCTGATGAATTGGTGTTCATCATTAGCACAACAGAGCAATGTAAGTTGTATTTTTATGGTTCATACACACAACATGGGTCTAGAGCAAGAATTATTTTCATCACCCCACAAGGTGATTACATCCCCAAATCATACAGGTTAGCTTTTCCATGCACAAATAATATAGCTGAGTACAAGGCCCTCATTATTGGGTTAAGAATTTTTGTACAATGGAAAATATAAGAGCTAAAGGTTTATGGAGATTTTTAGCCAATTATGAACCAAGTCAATGATGAATATCAAACCAAGGATGACAAATTGATGCCCTATAAGCAGATGGTTGATAGTTTCAAGGACTATTTCATTGACATAACATTTGAGCAGATACCTAGAATCAACAACCAAGTAGTAGATGTCATGTCTACCATTGGATCCTTGTTGGAAATTCCTTATAACAGTTTGAAATGCAAGTTTCTCGTTGAGTAGCTTCTCATACCAGCTTTCAAGGTACTCAAATCCGAATTTTTGTGTAAAATCATTGGTATTGATTCCCCATGGTATCATGACATATTCACTTATCTTTATAATGGTATCCTCGCATTTGACCTTACCTCTAACCTTAAAAGACTTTTATTAGAAGGGCATC
Organism: Sequoia sempervirens; assembly: GCA_007258455.2. Lineage (NCBI taxonomy): Eukaryota > Viridiplantae > Streptophyta > Pinopsida > Cupressales > Cupressaceae > Sequoia > Sequoia sempervirens. The sequence goes on from VDFB02271358.1 coordinate 537,223,934, forward strand.
CTAATTTGTTCTTTTAGGAAATGCCCTTTATTAATGAAGTCTTGAAAGAACGTTATTGTGATGTCTTAATCAAGAGGAAGTGTTGACTTCTTTAAAAGAAGTGCATGAAGGAATTTGTAGGTCACATTCAAGTGGTGCAACCTTGGCCAAGAAATTGTTGAGGATAGGATACTATTGGATCACCATGGAATAAAAAGCAAATCAATTTGTCAAGAAATGTCTACAATGTCAACAACATGGGGACCTCATCCATGCACCCGCTCAAGATCTTAGGCCTATCACTACACCTTGTCCTTTTTCACAATGGGGACTCGACCTCATAGGTAAAATCACCCCTACCTCTTCCAATGGTCATAAGTTTATCATCACAATCACTGAGTACTTTACGAAGTGGATTGAAGCAATACCAATGACCTATATCACAAGGAAGAAGATATCCAAGTTTATGTTGAACTACCTCATTTTCCATTATGATGTTCCTCAAGCCCTTATCATAGATAATGGAACACCTTTTAAGAATCAGGATATCCATAAGCTATGTAACAAGTTTAATATCCAACATCGCTTCTCCACCCCTTACTACCCCTAAGGAAATAGTCAAGTTGAAGCTTCTAACAAGACCATTATTAAAATCCTGAAGAAGATAGTCAATGAAGCTGGTCATGATTAGCGCCTACAACTAAACCCCACTTTGTGGGCTTATCAAACCAACATCTACACACCCACAGGTACAACACCCTATTCCTTGGTCTATGGAACTGAAGCTATCCTACATATTGAGGTTGATATCCCATCCCTAAGAGTGTCACTATAGCATCTCATCATTGATGAAGAATATACAATATCTAGGTTGAATGAGCTAGAGTTGTTGGATGAACGTCACCTTGAAGCATTGTATCACCTACAGGTTTATCAAATAGACTTAGAAGGAGCTATAACAAAAAGATTAAAGGTTGTTGATTCTAGGTAGGATACCTTGTCCTTAAAGAGAATTAGAAGAACATGTCAAATCAAGATAGTAAGGGTAAATTTGAGCCAAATTGGTTAGGGCCTTTCATTGTCACAACAAGCTATGGCTCAAGAGCTTATCAACTAGCTACCCCTGAAGGAAAACACTTGCAAGAGCCCATCAATGACATACATCTCAAAAATTTGTATTCCTAGCCCATGAGGGGTATAAAATCCAAAAATCCAATTTTTTTAAAAAATAATAATAAAATCCAAAAAAATAGAAAAAGGATCAAAATAGTAAAAAGAAAAATCGTCCTCTAGTGAAAACCACTTTGGTGGTCTTTGGGAAAGTACCTTGGTGAAAACTTGGTAAACATGTGCCTTCCATAAATAAGCACTGTCTCCCATCTACCATTGGCTCTTTGACTTGTCCTGTCACTTTCATCCATTTATCCTATTTATTCTTTCACCCATTTTTGTTCATACCATAGCTTGGTGTTAAGCAAGTATCTATTCCCCTTTAGTACTACTTGGCATAATCCTAAGGTCAGTTTTTCTTGCCTATATCGAGGTAGTATATCACATTACACTGGGGGAATATTTATATACTTTCATTGGATCAGGTTCTTTTATATTCCCTTAAGGTTATTTTCCAAAAATCCTAATAACATTTGAAACATCTTCAAAAAATCCAAAATCATCCAAAAATTTGTAAAGTTCAAAAAATCCAAAAACATTCAAAACATTGTAAATGTCAAAATCCCAAAAACATTCAAAACATTCTCAAAATCCAAAAACATTCAAAACATTTGTAGAAGTAAAAAATCTCAAAAACATCCAAATCATCCTCAAAATCTCAAAACAAAATTGAAACAGGTTAAAAATCCAAAAACATCCATATATTGTCAAAACCCCTAAACAGGTCTAAAACATAAAAATGTTAAAAACACTTGTCAAATTAGGTTATCTCTGTGCTTACGTAGGCAAGGCCATCTTTTGATGATCCCCTGAGGCTTAGGTTAGTCCTTTAGGAGTTTGTCATAATAAACTAATAATCCATCAATGTTCATATCTCATCAATAGACGATCATTTGTCAAGTGTTAGTCGAACTATGTTGTCTTTGCACTTACATAGGCAAGGCCACCATCGATGAGCCCCTAAGGCATTAGGTCAGTCCCCCTTAGGTCTTATTCTTGGTATAACCTTGGAAAACAAAAAACATTTGAAAAACTAGAAAAATCAAAACATTCAAATATCTTTTAGAAATCCAAAACAACCTCAAATAACTTGAAAACTTAAACATTCACATAATCTCAAAAGTTCAAAAATAGCCTCACAACATTTTAAAAACATCAAAAATATTGAAATATTTGGAAAATAAAATCACCCATCCCATTTCATTTTCACTCGCAATAAACTTTCATCCCTAATAAATCGATTGTCACATTCAACCTTTGGCAACACGAATGAAAACATGTGTAATAGTCAAGATTCACAAACTTTAAGTAAAAAGTCTTAAGTCTTGATTGTGAGTAAATATTTCGGTTAACATTTTTATCAATGGCCTATCAAATAGTTAGAATTAGTTAAACATCCGATAACATGTCTTACAGATATATCGTTCCTATAATGGACATCATCATTGGAAATCACCTTAATCACATAACTTCAACAAGAGATATGAATAACATTGACTGTTTGTTCATTTTGATCTTTTCTTATGATTTATCTTATTGATCCATTCCGATGATTTCTCAATGATGGCTACCAAAAATATTTAGAGAGAAAGGAATGGGGCATTGATCATTGCTTTTGTTTGTTGTGCTTGTTGGATATTCTTGTAATACAACCTTGGTGAATACTTTCCTTGCGTGTGCAGGGATAGTCTCAAGTAAAAAAATGGCTAGGACATATCAAGTTCTTCATGCCTTTTGTGTGTTAGTCTCCTTACTTCGATGGATTCATTCTTTCACATGATCAAATAAGGTTTTTGCATGTCGGGTATGAGCACAGATACTCCTATTTGTTTGCAAAGTCAAAGTCTATCACATTAGATTCAATATCATCTTGGTTTTCAATACCTTGGTGCATCATGTCTATTTTCTATACCAAAAATAAGGAATGCTATGATGAATTTATACTAATTTGATAAGCAAAGTAGTATCATCTATCCTATCTCATCACATTTCTAATAAGGTCTCAAATAATCATAGATCTGTTGGACTTTTGAATCAATCACAATAATAAATGCTAACCAATATCCATCCCATTCTTCTATCTTCTATTCATGCTAAAATTTCCAACCTAGTATCATGATAGTAAAAAAATAATAATATATCAAAGCATCCACCCTGCATCCATAAATCATCAACATATACATATCATAGCATACGTCTTGCATAATCATCGCATATCATATGAGAAAAGAGATGAAAAAGAAATCATTCATTGCATTTGCATCCATATTGCACTACATCATATTCACATACATCTACATCTACATCATACATATCATAAGCATAATAAAGTGAATCAACATCATACATAATATAATCATCTCATAAGCATTTGCATCCATATATCATATCCATAAATGCATCCATACATATATCACATGAGCATAAACATGAAATGAGACATCATAAGTATAATGCCACATCCAATCATCTCATATATATATTAAAATAATAATTGTCATGACACAGATCAATATGTGTCATATATCATCAGAATATACATGAGGCTATAAAAAATGAGCCAATGAATGGATATACATCAATAATTAAGATACATCAAAAAAGTGTCTATATATTAAAGCTATCCTTTGCTCCCCCCCCCTATCATCTCGTGGTGGTGAATGGTACCCAACTAATGGTTGACCTACAAAGGGCCCACCTACTGATGTACTTGATGCTAGAACACTCCTGTGGGAAAAATCTAATTGCTACTAGTGTCGAGGAACCTCGTGGTGGTATAGAGTCCTATAGTAAGAAGCCTCTACCATAGCTTGGCCGTATAGAGTTTCCATGACCATGGTGACCTATCCCTGAGCTTGGGTCTATGTCGCGATCTCTAGGTACTGCCTCTAGGAAGTCTATGCCAGTTGTATATCCATCTACTGCCACTGTTGCCTCTCTTGAGCAAGCTTGACATGGGCTTGATCGTGCTCCTATCTATATCTATCCTACTCATCTTGGGACTGATCTCTCTCCTATATGGTTGTGTCACGCTTCATTGTCCTCTATTGAAGCAAAATCTGGGGATATGGACCCCTGATACCTATGCTACCTATTGTACCTGCTAAACATGGGGTTGTACTTGTGGTGGTTGTTGTGAAATCTATCCTACCACACTCGAAACCTATCCGAGAACCTGTCTATCATGTTGAGGAACCTATCCTCTACCCTTGCCTCTACCTCTGCCTCTCCCTACCCTGCTAGGTCTATTAATCAAATGGGGTGGTGCTGAGAAAACTATGTATCATAAGTAGGAGTTGTACAAGGATCATCTGGTCCCCCTGCATAAGCCCATGGAAGAGGAGAATGATGTCTAAAGTCGTCAATGGAAACCTGAGGGACTATCTGAGGCCCCCAAGTCGTAATATTTCTAAAATTATGTGCAAACACCACTCTGTAATCTGGTCCTAGGACATTTTGTGGGTCCCCAAACTGCCTTGCAACCTAATCTGGAAGGTACCTCTCAATAATATAGATTTTGAGGCCGCTAAGCCACTATGTATGTCATGCATAAAAGAGTTGGTCTTGGTTGTCATCCCATGGCTAGGCTTGTAGCCAGGGTCTCCACCTAAATACTATCATATCATCTATGACTCTCCTCCAATAAGCAATATCCACTGCTCCAGTGTGATGGAGTTAGTCATCCTTGCATATCTATACACCACTAGTTCCTCATCATCCACGTCTCTCAATGCAATAACAAGTTTTAGCACCACAATGTGCTCCCAAGACCAAATGTGTAGCAATGTAACTACAATTGATAAGCTATGCCCTCTCATGTATACCACCCAATGCATGTTGTGGTATAGTGTGGCCAAGATGTATGGTCCCCAATCATAGGTGCGAATGTCCTCAAAGATGCTCTCTAGCACAACTCCCCAGCCAACATTGAATCCTCAACTATGTCTATCTAGAATCAAGAATCCCATGTAGAGTCCTATGATCACCAAAGTCAATTCACTAACCTGAACATGGTACCTCCTCAAGTCGATTTGGCTTCCCTACCTTCAACTAATCTAATCCCAATACTTTAAACATGGCATCAACTTTGAGGTCTTCATCATAGATCACTCTCTCTCCATGAATCAGAACTCATAAGATACACCATACGTCCTCGAGTGTGATTGTCACCTCACCTATCGAGAGGTGAAATGAGGAAGTCTGTGAATGACATCGCTCTACGAATGCAACTATCATAGCTAAATGAGTCCTAATCTCTAGAATATAACAGATGTGATAAATTCTAATGGCTCCCAAGAACTCATCCTCCTCAGTGTCAAAACTAATCATCCATCCTAGAATCCTTAGCCTCCTCTTGCATGAAAGTAGTGTATGAAAGAATGCTTCCATGCACAACAAACACAACATCAATTTTCTAAAAATAAAGAAAACATTCTATGTTTGGAACCCTAAAATGCAAAAGCAAGCCTTTATGCAAATGCATAGATCAGTCTTATCAACAAGTGCATCACTATTTAGTAATAGTGTCGCTATAGTGTAAAAGTGCAATGGTATTTCAAAAGCGTTTCTAGAAAGAAAAAGCATGGATTTGAAACTATGCATTTGCACCAACATATCAAATGCAAAAGTGCAAGTTTGTCTACAAAAGCATCAAAATATTCTGAACCTCAACACAAATTTTCTAGAGCGACACTCTATTGTAAAAGTGTCACTGAAGCCAGAAAATGTGTCATCGACCATTATGGAAGCGTTGCTAAAATAGTAATGCCTTTGTTTTTCCTATTCTAGCTTACATTTAGTTATCTTGAAAGATGTGTAAGGAAAGTTTTTCAAGGTACATACTGGTGGTCCTGCATCGACTAGTCATTGGAACTCTTAGACTCGATTTGTGCAATGTAGGGGAAGCACATGATCCACCATTCTGTCAAGTGCTCTGCTAGGTCTCTTGCGAAATCACTCTCAAATCTAAGTGTGAAAATGAGGTTGAAAGTGACCTAAACTCATATATATGCATGATAAATAAGGTTTTTTCCTTGAATCTCCATTTTCTTGCCTGGTAGATTGACATGGTTAGTTTATCAATATCCTGAGGCTTGTTTTTCATCCTCTTCCAGTTGAACTCATCCTGGATCTTTTTCGTGAGCTCTACCTAAAAATTAATTTTTTGCTCGACCTCTCGAGGGGCAAAAAACCAAAATTCATTCCTTCCGCTAGGGAACAGTGGGACATCTAGAAAAGTTAGGAATTTTTAAAATTTTCATCAAAGCAACAATGTTGATCCGAGAAGCATTAGTTCTTCGAAGCATTGCATTAGGTACCTAGCTTCAAAGAGGGGTAAAATCTAGACACTTATAATTGTCTTGATCAATATCACACACCTAATTCGATTTACTAACACCATTTCTACTCTGATTCAACCGTTCTTGTCTATTTAATTAAATAATGCTAATTGTTTAATTAAATTCACCATTTTTTCTATTAATCAGGTAATTAATATTGTTTGATTAATTCACCCTTTTCATGCTAATTTTCATCCTATTTGTTTAAATAATGCAAATTATTTAATTAAATTCCTTAATTCTTCTCATTTGATTAAATAATCTTAATTTTTTAATTAAATGTCATAAATCTTGCTTTTTAATTAAATGATCTTAATTATATAATTAAATCCTAAATTCTCTCCCTTTGCACAATTAAATAGTTTCTTAATTATTTAATTGACTAATATCTTCTAATTCCTCCAATCGTTGAAAGAATATTCTCATGGAATATTCTTCCAATTTGAATTCAAACATTTCCCTCTAGATGGAAATATCTTCTCCATCTTCCTAAATCATGGGATTGTAATTGTCTCAAGTAATTTGAGCCCTTGATTAGAATAATTGATCCATATCAATATTCATTCTCATCCATGGATTTGATCCTTGATCCATGCCATCTCTCATCTTTGAATTCTATCCCTTGATTAGCTAATTCAATCCTAGCCATTGATCCAATAAAAAATCCTATAAATAGTCATTTCTATGAGAATTTCATTCACAAAGCATTTGAGTAATCATACTATAGCCAATTTCATATTCACTTTTGAGAGCATTTTTTCTATTTCCATCAATTTCACCATTAGAGGTCATCAAAGCTTTGCTTCAACAATGGGATTAGGAAAGGGCTGAGCATTTCACATCAAGTCAACACTAATCCCCCAACGGATGAGGTTTTCTTGTGTTAATTAGATGTTTCATTTTAATTTATAATGTTATTTCATGTTTAATGGCATCTTAGTTAGCTTGTGAGAATTTCATTGGGAATATGATCTAATTAGGTTAATTTCTTAGTTTCTTAGTTGATTCTTAGCATAATTAATCTGATAATATTTCATGTTCACACAAAGTATCAAATTTCTCATCCATCGATTTCTTAGGACTTAGGCTCCTCTGTTCCAAATACCTTCTTCATAGTTTTAGTCTCATCATTATTAGTGGATGAAGAAAAATAATATAAAAAATTGATGGACTGTATTTTTTAGGTTCCCTCCTTTTCTAAATGGATCTCTTGACTAGTGGAGTATGGCCTTTTTCTTCTCCTAAATTTCATTTGCATCAAATCTATCTACATGTACCTTCTAAAACTCTTGTTAACATAAGGTGAATTTTTCTTGTTCTTCGACAATGACTACACCTCCTATTTCACTTCTCTGATTTGCTCAATATAAAATTATCTAATATTGTTGAAGATCATATTTTGATTATACACAATATTCTTTGTCATAGTTATAAATCTTGTATCCATTCACACCATTGTAGGTAATGAAGGTAGACTTCTCTATTTTGAAATCCAACTTGAATCTTTTCATCTTTAGTACATGAATGCATGCATCGCCACCAAACACTTTGAGATATGAAAGTGAGGTATACTTTCTTTTTTATACATATTCATGGGTCAAATAAATAAGCATTGATATAGGGGATCATGTTGTTCCATTATCCTTAGTTTTTTTAAAATGGCACCAAATAGAAATCTCCACCAATTGTCCTTTTTTAGATTCTTTATTTTCTTTTTAGATTGATTCTCAAAAGAGCCTTAAATTCTTTCAAGATGTAGAATAATATATTTATGCCTATAAAAGAACACCAATGTTTTATTAGAGAAATCATTAATAAATGGTACATCATATATGGTTTTCCTTAAGAAGTAATATCAATATTTCTAAATACATCACTATAAACCAAATGCATAATTCCATTAGATCTAGTAGACATATTAAATTTAACAAAATTTTATTTCCCATAGATACAATGTACATAAAAATGAAAAAAATAAAGAATAATCTACATGAACCTCTACATTTTCCTTAGATTTGAGGGTCCTTAGACCTTTTTCATCAATATGCCCATGCAATCAAGTTTCAAAATTGTCTTCTCAATAAGAAGTTTCAAATTTTCTAAAATTAGTTTCCTTATAACTATTACACTCAATCATTTGGAGAAATATGTAGTATGAACCCATTTGGACAACACAATAGATTATTTTACTATTTTACTTTAATCCTTGATAAAGGCAATGTGACATCTACATCATATATTCTATTTATATAAATTTAATCTCTAGCTAAACCATAAATGTGTACCACATTAGTAAGGGTTTACACCATTCCATCATAGAATATCAAATTGAACTTTCCTCATCCAAAAATACTTTAGGATGGTTTGTCGCCAAATAATACTTAACCTCTAATATAGCTCCCATACTTAGAAAATCACTCCTTGTGGAGTTTAATATGGTATGAAGTGCCCAAATCAATCCACCATACATTATTGAATGCACATATAATACAAGTTTCTAGGAAAACATATCAAAACTCTTCTTAAAGGTCTTAGAATTTGAGTCATCACCAAACTTAGTCTTAACCCTCTTATCTTTGCATTACTTGTAAATGTCAATTTTCTTCATGAAATTTCAAATTTCACCTTTAAATATCTTGAAGACTTGAATTTATCCTTTGAATTTGATTTACAATTTTATTTCTTGTCCTTTTATTTTTTCTTTGTAAATATATCACAATCAAAGCATCCTTGATATATTTAAAAGCTTTCCACTTCATTTATTCTAACAATAAAGCACCAATCACCATTATAAGGTTTTCCCAATAATATATAAATTGACATAACATGGTGATACACTTGTCCTCCTTTTCAATGTTCATACCAATAAAGGATAACTAATAGACCATAATGTCCAACTCATTTAGGTGCTTAGTCATAGAATAACTATCTAACATGCACATGGAATACAACTTCTACAAAAAATATTTGTTGACTAGAGACTTAATTTGATACAAAGCCTAAATGTTATCTCATATTTTCTTAGTGGTATCTTTTCTAGAGAAATTTGGGAGCATTGGATTAGAAAATCATAGGAAAATGTGGACCTAGAGTTTCTATAAAGCTTTAACCACTCTTTTTCTTTCATTGTAGTGGTATTTTATTTGGTCACTACAATTTTTTAGTCACTTTTAAAAGTATATCCTCATTTTTCAGTTTCCACAACTTGAATTTTTTACCATTGGAATTATTAATCTCCATTCTTTTATAATTTATTTCCATCTATTTGTACCTAAAAATTGATCCACCCAGACATAATTTTTACTTAGACTAAGATTAGATCAAAGCCAAAATTCCCCCTTGCATGGATCTTATAAGAAATTTAGGTATGCTACTAAACAGAAGGAGTTTATGATGCTATCAAGTCAAGAAAAAGAGTTGAATAGAAAGAGGATTAGATAATTTAAAATAGATAAAACAATAGAGCATCAATAACAAAGAATATGCCCTAGAAAAACATTTTTTTGATAAAAACCTTAAATAGCCCTAATATTGTTGCCTCTGGCGTTGCTTTAGTTTCAAACTTTGCCAGTGAACCCCCTACCGCTCCTCTAGTAGACCTTGGTGGCACGAGTTGCCAAGATGGTCTGGTCCAATATTTAGGCCCTCGTGGGTGCAAAGATGGAATCCCCCCAGAGGGATCACTTAAATCCTCTTTGGCTATTGAAATCAGCCTGAGTGGGTAGAATCTCTTTGAGGGCTCTAGCAATTTTCTTAGTAATCTTAACCTCAAAAATTCCTTCGAGGTTCTTACTGAGCAGGATGACACCTCGAACACTGAACCAGGAAGTGATTCTGTAGCACCCCCAATCCATTCCCAAGCTCTTCCTAGAAACAACTCCCCCTCAAATTGGCTCCCATTCGAGATAAGAATTTGCAAGGAAAACTAAATGCTCAACAAATTGCTAAGCACAATATTAGAAAGAGAATTGAAGATAATTTCTTAAACAATAATGCTAGTAGTAAATGTTCTCCTCTTCAAGTCTCCCAATTTTAATTTAAAAAAGATGAGGGAAAAATAACCCTCATTAAGAGTAACCCTTGTCTAGAACAAGGGGTTATACTTGTTTGGCTAGGGGAAATAGGATCGTTGGCATGTTCAAAGATCTTGTTGCTACAACTGAGGATAAACTCCCTAGTGTTAATAACCTCATTCAAAATGGCACCCCAATTGCACCTCAGGTTGAAACCTTAAAGGAAACAATTGATGGCAATGATGAAACCTCCTTGCTAGAAATCAAAGGCCTAGAGCCTTCTAGAAAAACAACAAAACCAAAACCTATTTGTGACCAAGATCCTCTTAACCTTAGTTTTGATCCCTCGACCCCCAAAATTGGGTTATCTCCTGATGAGGGTGACTCTGAAGCCCTAAAATTTGAAGGGATTGTTGGGTGCTCAACCAAAGCCCCTATTTTTTGAATATAAAAAATCCTAACAAGCATTATCCACAAGAAAACTAGGAAAAAGTAGAATACACAAGGAATTGTGTTGATGAGAATATCAGAAAAGGGCAGTTAGGAAAGACACCTAAAACCTGTGTTGGTCTGAGAAGGCCAAGGAAAAATGAGAAGTCCCTAAATGTAAGTAAAAAAATTTAGTTGGAAAAAAGCAGAAGGAAAAAAAAGCACGATAATTCAGTATCCCTTGGCAAAAAGAATAGATGCAGAGGATAGGTTTCCTAAGTGATGGCGATCATTCTCAATCACACACTCTGCTACTAAATTTTTGTTAGCATGCTTAATCCCAACCAATCTCCATCAAATAGTAAAAACCAAGATTCTTTAATACTAGCACTAGGTTATAGAGTTATAGAGCATTAAAAAAAATGCTACATTGAACCCAAGGAGTTTATTGTATTAAACAAAACCATACAAGCTTCAATGTAAGAAAATGGAGCTTCAATTATATATGTATAGCCATGCTAGCTCGAGTGAAAGGGGAATGAAGGTTTTGACATACCAATCCTCAACCCACGTGCAACCCATAGTCGAAAGAACTAGAAATACAAGCTCACCACACTCCAACGCTAAGGACTAGATAATAATGTTTTACCCTATGCAAACTAAGCACTATGAATTACAACTACAGATTACAAGATACACATTTCCCACCAGTCGGGTTCTTCCAAGATAAGTAAAATTGTTTCTCCCTTCTCCTGCACACAAAACACGTCAATCATCTCTTTTTCTGTTCATTTCCCCTTGAATAATCCACCTTCACACTCATATCTTCCAAAATCGGCCTCTTCCAAACCATGAAACCGTCGATACTCTCCTTCCACAAGCTGAAAAAACTTTGATTTCCTATTGGGGCGATTCAGTTGTTTCTTTTGGGAACCATTGTCTATTTTTACTACTCTCTTGGATTATACCTTTTCCCCAAGAATAGTTATTTGTTGCTTTCCTTCTCTTCCATGATGTAATTTCCTTGTGAAAATAGGACATATTCCAATCTTGCTGATCCATAAGCACTCACCACGTGTCCATGCTAAAAGAAACAAGAATTGATCAAAAAGGCAAACCAAAATATCAAAACCCAAAACTGGAATAGCAAGCAATCCAAAATTTGTCTAATTCCTCTATATCAGGTTCCCCAAGAGACAAAAGAAACATGTGCTCCTGCACATGGAGTCATCAACCAGAACTCATTTCTTTATTTGTTTTTCTTTCATGTCTTCCAACATCTCTCTGGAACAACTGCCATGCATTCAATTTATGTTTGTTTTTTTTCCTTTTTCTTATTATATCTTCTACTACTTATGTCCTTTTCATCTACAAGCTTCCAAAATTCCACCTCAAGCTCATATATCCTTTTCATCTACAAACTTCCAAAATTCTACCTCAAGCTCATATATATCCTTTTCATCTACAAACTTCCAAAATTCTACCTCAAGCTCATATATATCCTTTTCATCTTTGTCTTTTAAACTCTTCCTTTCAACAATTGCATTCAAAGATTCAGAAGAATCATTCCTAAAATCATCGAAAACAACTTTCTTATCGTTTACCTTGCATGCACGCTCCTCAAACTTCTTCCAAGCTACTCTCGAAGGGATGTCATTCTTTGTTTCCATTGATGTTAATACTTGTGTTTCTTCATCTCCATTTACATCGTTTGTTTTTTCCTTCTCAAGGTTTCTTGCATCCTCCTAACCAACATTTTCCTTTCCATCTTCCATTTTCTTCTTCTTCTCCTCTTCTTCAAGGTCTACTTCCATGTCAACTTCATGATGCAACAAGGCTTCTTCTTCTACCAAGGCAACCATCTTCTACCCCCTTCTTTTCTTGAAAATCGTCTGCACAGGCCACTTCAACTTCTTTTTCAATGGCCAACCTCAATAACATTCATGGCTTCTTTTCTCAAGCCATTGCTTCACCAATAACTTGCATTTCTCCAAATCTCTTCTTAACTTCTTGATCAAAATCTGCATCTTGTCTTATTTTATTGACCTTCAACTTGTCCTTCTATTTGAGTCTTTCTTGTTGCTGCTTCTTTTATTTTCTCTTCTCCACTTCATGACACCTCACCTAGGGCTTCTCTCCTTTTCCTCTGCCTAGTCTCTTGGTACCCAGGTTCTTCCTTTTAGCCTGTCAAAACCTCCACACACACATACTTGTCAAAAATCCCAATAGACCTTTTTCCAGACTCTCCCAAATATTTCTCGCTTTGATACCAAAATGATGATGGTCATTATCAATCACACACTCTGCTACTAAATTGTTGTCAACATGCTTAATCCCAACCAATCTCTATCAAATAGAAAAAACCAAGATTCTTCAATACCAGCGCGAGGTTACAGAGTTATAGTGCATTAAAAAAATGGCTACATTGAACCCAAGGAGTTTATTGTATTAAACAAAACCATACAAGCTTTAATGTAATAAAATAGAGCTTCAATTATATATGTATGGTTGTGCTAGCTCGAGTGAAAGGGGAATGAAGGTTTCGACGTACCAGTCCTCAACCCATGCGCAACCCAAAAATCCAAAAGACCAAAAATACAAGCTCACCACACTCCAATGCTAAGGACCAAATAATAATGTTTTACCTATGCAAACTAAGCACTATGAACTGCAACTATAGATTACAAGGCAGACGTTTCCCACCAGTCGGGTTCTTCCAAGATAAGTAAAACCGTTTCTCCCTTCTGCACGCAACACACTTCAATCATCTCTTGTTTTGTTCACTCCCCCCTGAGCAATCCGCCTTCACACTCATAGCTTCCAAAATAAACCTCTTCCAAACCATGAAACCTTCGATACTCTCCTTCCATGAGCTGAAAGAACTTTGATTTCCTGTTGGGGTGATTCAACTGCTTCTTTTTGGAATCGTTGTATCTTTTTACTGCTCTCTTGGATTAGACCTTTTTCCCAAGAACAATTATTGGTTGCTTTCCTTCTATTCCACGATGTAACTTCCTTGTGCAAATAGGAAATATTCCAATCTTGTTGCTCCATACACACTCGCCACGTGTCCATGCTAAAAGAAACAAGAATCGATCAAAAAGGAAAACTAAAATATCAAAACCCAAAATCGAAATAGCAAGTAATTAAAAATTTGTCCGATGCCCCTGCATCACTAAGTGCTTTGAGAAATTCAAGAGTGACCAAGATACCTCCCCCATGAAGGTTGATAATGAATCTTAACTATATCTCTTAGAATGTTAGGGCATTGGAATCCTTTGATTGAAAATATATTGTCAAAAGGTTCTTAAACCTTGAGCAACATAAAGATGTGGTCCTGCTTCAGGAAACCAAAGCAACTAGTTTCACCCTTGAGACCAATTTGAAATTCATTTAGAAAGATTCCTCCTACTTCAATACCAAACATGAGAGAGGTAGGGGAGGTGTTGCTATCCTCCTCTCTAACAAGTGGAAACATTATGTCACAAATGTTATCTCCCCCCTGTAATAGGGTGGTGTGGGTTACTCTGAAGATAAACGAGGTATGCTTTGTTTGGCATATGATCCATTTATGCCCCTAATGACCGTCGAGAAAGGGAAGTTCTATAGAAATGGCTAATCACATTACTTGATGTGTCGTAGATCTTGGGTGGAGACTTCAATATGGTGGAGCATTTGGAGGACAAGTGAGGGTATTGATATGGCTTGGAAAGGCAATGAGAAATTCTTTTGGAAAAAGTTAAAATCTAAGCTCAAACTGGTGGACCCCTTGGAAAAAGGAAAAAGTGACTTCAAAGGGGTATGGTTCACATGGTGTAACTCATAGAAAGGTGGCAACAAAATATACTGTAGATTGGATAGGTTCTATGCAAATAAAGACCTTTTTAGTTCCCTGCTAGATGAGAAGGGGTGTCAAGTTTGTGTCCACCCTTACACTCTATTAGATCACCACCCCATAAAAGATAAAATTATCACCAACCAAACCAGGTCCCAAACTGATCATAAATGGGGTACCTTCATCCTAAACACACACTTGCTCCAAGATTTTGAGTGTAGAATGTCATTGCCTCAATCAGGGAGATTAACAAATGACTGCTAAAAGATGAAAGCACCATAGAAAGATGGGACCAAAACATTGAGGCATGGACAAAATACTCCAAACTATTGGAAAGAAAAGGGCCTTAGACAACTGAAGGGCGGAAAGTGAGTTGCAAGATCAATTGTTGCTAGTTGAATCCAAAATTCAAGATGATCCCCAAAATGAAAGGCTTGGGGAAGAGTTGACTCTTGTGAAGAAAAATTTGAGAAGAATCCAAGGCCAAAAGATTCAAGACCTTAAGGTGAGGGCTAAGCTAAACTAGCTTAACTGTGGGGAAAAAGGGTCAAAATTCTTCTTTAATTATATTAAAGAAAAGAGCTATAAGGTACAAAAAAGCCAAATCTAGGAGGATGACAACTTGTTTACCTCTCAAGAAGATATTCTGGGGAAATTTCATGCATTCTATAGAAATTATTTACATCAAAAGTCAATAAGGAGGAAAATATCAAGGCTAGACATTACATAAAAGGAATCATACCAGAAAAGATAAGTAAGGAAGATGCACAAAAACTATCTGCAAATATAAGCAAAGAGGAGATAAAAAAATGTTATCCTTTCCATGAATGATGATAAGTCACTTAGAAGTGATGGTCTATCTATTGAATTCTACAAGACCTTCATAGACTAGATAAGTGATGACTTGTTGCAAGTCTAAACTGAAGCTCAAGACAAGGGCTCCTTGGGAAGGAATATTAATAAAGGTATAATAATTTTTTTGTGAAAAGGGGGAGACAAGAACTTGGTCAAGAATTGGAGGCCCATAACATTACTAATAAAATTGTTGTGAAAAGGGGGAGACAGGAACTTGGTCAAGAATTGGAGGCCCATAATATTACTAAATGTCTCTTACAAGGTATTGGCCAAGGTTCTTTCCTTAAGGCTTGTGGACACTCTACCCAAGTTTATCAATAGCACCTGAACCGAGTTTATAAAAGGGAGATACATTCTAGAGAACTTGATTACTAGTTGGGAGGCTATTAAGTGGTCAAAGCATTCCAATAAAAATTAGCTATGCTCCTACTTGAATTTGAAAAATCTTATGATAGAGTTGAATAGTCATTCCTAAGAACAACCCTCAAAGCTTTTGGATTCCTTGTGGTGTTTTGTAATGTGGTAGACTCATTGCTAAAATATGTTGTAGCTTAGGTGGATGTGAACAACTCTTTATCTGAAGAATTTTAACTTGAAAGGTCAATTAGGCAAGGATGACCCTTAGCCCTTTCCCTATTTGTCATTGCAATTGATGCACTCCATTATCTTTTAAGGGATCAAACTCACTCTCCAAGGGTAAAAGGTACTAGACTCCCATATCAAAATGAGTTAATCAACATGCAGTTTGTTGATGACACTACCATATTCTTAGATCTGGAAGAAATATGCTTCCAAGCTCTAATGGAAAAGCTTAACATCTATTGTCAAGCTTCGGGTGAAAGGGTTTCCAATGCCAAATCAATCCTCTTAGGTCGGGATGATTCCCCTCTTGCATGGCTTCAAAAATATGATTTCCATTGGGGTGGCCCTAATAGGAAAGTGAGGTACCTTGGCATACCCTTTTTCGTTAGCCCCAATTTAAAAGAAATAGGGCTTTGGATTAGTGAAAAGATTGTGAAAAAATATTGAGTTGGAACATGCAATATCTCTCCCTTGTTTTCCGAATACACGTCTATCAAAAAATCCTCTCATCCTATAGCATCTGTTTTGCCTCAGTATGGACCTTTTGTAGCTACCAAGCTAATGAAATTTAGAAAATGATCCATTGCTTATGTGGTCAGATGGCAAGGGCAAGAGGAAACAACACTCTATAAAATGCAAATGGTGCTACTTGGACAAATTGCAAGGGGGGATAAGCTATACAGATTTAAGACTTCATGGTATTTCCTTAGTAGCCAAATGGATTGCTAAGGCTATGGTTGGTAATGAACCCTAGAAAGTGTTGATAAGGAACAACATTTAGATGGCTACCCCTAAACAGGCCAGACCTTGGAAAAATCTACCAATTTGTGATATTCTCATAAAAAAGGCCTATTGTCTCCTATTGGTTCCCTGGTGTTTAAGAGTCTTTGAAAGGCTTGGGAAATTTTTAAGCATAATGTGGCTTTTAAAGATAGTAATGTTCTTATTGATAATAATTTGAAATGTCAGTTGTACCCCAAATTAAAAATTTTGCTACACTTAGGCATTTTGAAGAAATGGTAAAAGTCTTGTAAAAAAAGGTCAAAAAATGGATTTTGCATGTCATGGTCAAAAACTCAAAATTTTCAAAATATGAGGATTTGGGTCTATTCAGAGCGACCTTGTCTACAAAACCTAGATCTCAAGGTTTTAGCCCTAAATTTTAGGAAATTGTCTAAAAATAGACTTTTTTTTGGGTTTTTCTAGGTTTCTTCTCAAATGGATGCTTGCAAAATTTTCTAAAAATAATTTTTTTCTAAAAATAGAAAGTCTTACTCCAGGGGTTCAAACTGATTTTGATTGGCTTAAAATATTTCCTCATCAGGCCTGTCCAATCAGAATCATCAAAAGATCGATTTTTCTCTAATGGGTCTATTCTGCTTTTTCAAAAGCCAAATTAGGAGCTCCAAGGTCATCAATGGAGGTTGCTCAATTGCCAGGTGTCAGATTCAAGGTTTAAGCACTACATAGATCAAGAAATGGCGGAAGATGCTTCACAAAACAAAGAATGAAGGAAGGAGGTTGAAGAATCTTGAAAACTAAGAAAATTTGACTAAGTCTTGAGATGCTAGGTGCCCCTATCCAGTCTAGGTGCCTAACCATTCATGCCTCAGTATATTTTTCAACCTCAGCAATCAAAAAATGGAGCGGAATGTGAGGAACAGAGGAGAAGTTGTAAGATGATAAAATTTGACTAACATTGGCAAGTAAAGGCATCCTTGCTAGCCAAGGGCGCCCATCATTTCAAGCTATTAGATGTAGTTATTAGGGTTTGTGCTTCTAAGTATCTTGCTCAAAATTCCTCCTGCTCTGCAGTGAATCTATCAAAAAGTTCATCGGATCAATCAATCAACCAGGATCGTGAATCAAATGGAGAAGTTTCATCAAAGGGAAAGAATGCAAATCATGAAAAAAATAAAAAATATTCTAAGTCTAGGATCTTTGGGCACCCCAGGTAGCCAGGGGCACCTAGGGTTTTGGAGGACCTAATTTAGAGATTAAGGTTTGCAAATATGATCATTGTCTTCAAAAAAATTTCAGCTATCTAGTGGATGTCTCGGCTCAATCATTAGATTCATTTGTCACCAACAGTTGCAAATCAAACGGAGGACAGAGCGTGGAAGATCAAGTTTGAAGGTTGAAAATCAAGTAAAAATGGTTAAGTTTGGAGATCATGGGCGCCTAGGTAGCCAGGGGCACCCAAGATTTTGGGCATTCAGAAGTCAAAATTAGAGTTTGTTGCCTCTAAGGAATTTTCTTCAGATTTCAGCAAGCTTTCTAGTGGATCCATCTGTGAGTACATCATATTTGTCGAGACAGAATAGAGAGGTAAAATTGTAAAGAGCATAAAAGTCAAAATGGAAAGTTGAAAATTAAAAAAAAATGACTAAGTCTAGGTAGTAAAGGCGCCCTAGGTAGCCAGGGGCACCCAAACTTTTGAGACCCTTAAACTACTTTTTTGGGCCAATCACTTCCAGAATACCCCCCTCAAAATTCTTTGAGCTATCCAATGAATCTGACAGCCAGTTCATCAGGCTAGTCAATCATCCAGAAATGAGAATTCATCTAAAGATCAGAAAAATGGCTAACACTAGGAGCCATGGGCGCCCCAGGTAGCCAGGGGCGCCCATGATTTTGGAGGTCCAAATAATGTTTTTAGTAGATATTGCCTCTAGAATAATCTTCTCCGATTCGGTCAGGCTCTGTAATGAAATCATCAGCCAGTTCACAGGATCAATCTAGAAGCTGGAATGAAGATCAAACTGAGGGCATATTTTCAAGAAAACGTTGAAATTTCAAGAAAATTGGCTCTAAGTCTACTAAGGAAAAGCGCTCCTAGTCAAGGAGGGTTCCCAAGGCTAAATTCCTTAGAATATTTTCCAATTTTCCTCATGCATCATCCAAACAGCGTCCAAATTCAAAGAACCTTCTCAAGATTGGATTCAATAGTTTCAAAGCTGGGGAATAAGCATCATTTTCATCCTCAAATCCTATTTAAGATGGATTTGTGCATTCATTATTCACTTTTTGCAGGTTGACATCCAGAGGAAGAAAAGTATCCTTTTCTTCTCATCAAGACTTGAAGGCCAAAACGTGGTGCTTTTTTGAAGTTCTTCATATTTTCATGATTAGTATTCACAAAGGCTCACTTTTTCATGCTTTATTTTTCCAAGGCATCACTTTCAGAAGAAGGGGGTCATCTTTTTCAAAATTCATTCATTTGGGTCCTCTTGATTTTTTATTCTCTTCAACTTTGGAAAATTTCAAGTTTTCAAGAATCTTCTTTTTTCACGCTTTTTCAGAAAAACCTCAGCTTTTTCAAGATTTGATCATCTGGATCCTTCCAGAACGTGATTCTCTACAAAACCCAGGCCTTAGTTTTTATTTTTTATTTTTTTTCAGAAAAATGCTTTTTCAAGATTCTATTTTCAGCAGTTCGTGCAAAAAGTTTTCGAACATATTCGAGTTTACAGTCAAAAATCAAGATTTTCAGCATGCGACACTCTCCACTTGAAATCAAGAACAAATCAACTTTTTGGCAGATAAAGTTTCCCAAATTATCAGTGAATGAGTCACCTCTTTGGGGTAGCGATATTTTTCGAGAATAGAACTCAAAAGAAACAATTAATTTGATGCTTTCTCTGAGCTTTCTTGCTATTCTTGTCTCATCCTTATCCATTCTTTGTGAAAGAGAAATATCAAGTTGTAATAGTTGGAACTTTCCCTTTTTCTTTGCTTTCAATAGGTTGTTAGATAGTTATCTTGTTCTAGTTTTAGAAATAAAGCTTGCGAGTTGGAAAGTCTTGGTTGTAAAAGCAAGGAGATTTTAGGGTTCCCTACTCCTTTGCTTGTGTATAAATAAGGGTAAACTTGGCCATTATTTTCTTAACAGTTATCGTGATAGAAAATTTTTGAGCCTATTTTTTCCTGCAAGTTGTTATTCAGTGTCAATTCACTTAGTGTAAGAGCAAGCTTGTATGCCTACCTTTGCTGCAAGATATTGTTCAGTTCATGTGTTACTTATGTCAATGTATTTTGGTTGACTGCAAAATTGTAAGCTTGTTAATGCTACAATCATACTATCCCAAAAGTTTAATATTTGTTATTTGAAATTTGAGAAAGGGAATCCTATGCCTACTTTGTTGCTTTGATCTACTATCTCAGATTTTCATTTTATGTGTTATACTTATATAATATTTATTTCAACTTGCATCTATAAGTACAATGAGTCTTAAGGTGTATGTTGAGAGTGAGTTTATGTGAGTTTTGTGTCAAAGAATCATTCCTTGCTTACTTTTAACTCTCAAGCTCTGAGTTTACTTGAGTTGTTAAAAGCATCATAGAGTAGGCTTAGTCATAGTTGAAGTTCAAATAGTGAAAATTTCAGCTACGACCTAGATTTTTATAACCTTATTCTCTTAGCTGAATAGAAAGATTGGAAAATAGTTTTAGTTTACTTTCTTTAAGCAACATCATCAAAGAGGGGAGCTTCCCCTCCTAATTTGAAGAGTAATTAATCTGTGCATAGCTATCTTTTTCTAATTCACATACTAGAGGTGCGAATTGAAATGCCAACAGTTTTATGGTGCCCACCATGGGGCACGAGGCATAAAAATTCAAGAAAGCTTACGATTTATGTCACGAGAATGACTCTCTGGCATCCTACTGCTCCAGTTTGACAACCTAATCTTGCACCTGCTATCATTCAACCAAATTTTGAGCTAATTGAAGGCGAGAAAATAGACATCATCAGTAGCCTAAGGAGTTTCATATTTGAGAAGAAAGAAACACCTGCTCAGTGGAGAAATGTTGCTACCATTTTAGACAAAGAATAAAGGAAATCCGACCTTGCAATCAGAAGACCAGTACTACCACCTCGTGCGTGGGTTTAGACAATCCTGGCTTACAAATTTTATACAAGGAGAGGAAAAATCCTCTCTTTCAAGGAGATGCGGACGATGATACAAATCCTTTCCTTCCAAAAACGCACCCTACAGAAGTTGGAGAGTAATCCAACACAGTACCTGAGATTAAAGAAGAACTTGAAGTCAAGCAAGAGGAACCTTTGATCCAACTAGAAGAGATGGGTGATAACAACAACAATGATCCTAATAACCGCAATTGGAGATGAGCACCCTCGCTTCCTTGGGGTAATCAAATTAGACCTTTGGATTTGGAGGCAAATCATGAATTACCTAAAGGGTCTAGAAAGCACTTTCCATGGTTTCACGACAATGGAACTCAACATCCCGATGATCATATTTCTGCCTTCTCAACAACTTGTGTCGTCTTGCATGTGGCACATGAAGACATCGCAGTGCGTCTCTTTGTTGAGACCCTTGTCGGAAATGTTGTCAAATGGTTCAATCACCTAGAGTCAGGATGCATTACAAACTAGGCTACTATGAGCAAAAATTTCTTGGCGAGATTCAAGCCCACAGAAGAAAGTCACCAATTGTTCACCCAACTTTCAAACTCGAAGATGGAGGTCAATGAACCCATGAGGGAATTCGTGGTAAGGTTTAATCACCTGGTCACTCGTCTTTCACATACACTCAATCCACCACCTGAAATTCTATTGAGCAATTTCATCAACGCTCTTCCATATGAGATAGCCTTTTTCTTGAAATCAGCTAATGAAACATAACTAGAGAATGCACAACAATGTTCCATAGAGATTGAGGAAAACATGATTACTTCTGGAAAGATGAAGATAGATGTTATCGGGCCTTTGGTTTAGAGTTTTGCAGACCCACTGCTATAGAAGGTAGCTAATGAAATGACTATTCTCAAGAGGCAGTTGCCCACACAGCCTACATTTCCTGCTCAACCTACACCACTTGCATTGCCCGCACTGCAACCATATCAACCTCAGCAACCGTATCAACTAAGGAGAAATAATTTTCAGCCTTACAACAATTATAGGGCATGAGGGCCAACTCCACCAAAGCAAGCGACTGAAAAATACACAAAATGTAGTATTTCGCTCCTTTCACGAGATCGATGCACATACCGGCTCCACATATCCTAAAAACTTGAGGATGAATCGAATCATGGGTTACACTAAAACTACACCAAGCTCAAGTTTTGTACCTACTCCAAGTTCGAATGTTTTCTTACCACAAATGAAAAACTTTGATGGCGACTCCGCAATAGGATACTTCGAAAGAGAACCCATTATTGAAGAAGAAGAATAAGATCCCAGTTAATACTCTCTTGTAGTGAATCTTGGGGTAAGTGCAAAAAGATGGGGGGCCAAAAAGGGGGCTTAAGTGGCCACTTTTTTTTCTCTGAAATCAGGAAATACTAACCTTGGATGTGAAATTGAGGATAGTTACACTCAAAATTTTGAGATGCAACAAAAACAA
This sequence comes from Sequoia sempervirens, assembly GCA_007258455.2. Taxonomy (NCBI): domain Eukaryota; kingdom Viridiplantae; phylum Streptophyta; class Pinopsida; order Cupressales; family Cupressaceae; genus Sequoia; species Sequoia sempervirens. The sequence continues at coordinate 537,246,504 of VDFB02271358.1, forward strand.
AGATCATAGTGCTTCGAGTCTACTTCCTAAACTACTAATTTATTTTGAAAATGGTTAAGATTAAGGGGTTCAAAAGAGGGACGTACAAAAATTGGTGTTGTTTTTGTCAGAAAATCATAACATAGCAACTTTTGTACATCCCTAGCATAGTGAACTTTTTTTTAGTATTTTTAAAATCCCTTTAGTGAGAAATTAGCTAATAATATGTAGTTGATGCACAATTTTTCTAATAATTTTTTAGTGAATATTTGATTTTTTACTAATTTTCAAAGTGGACACTTCCTGAAAAATAGAATTTTGGCCGTGCTACCCCTACAAATTTTGGAAACTAATTGAATGTTTTTTTTTTAATTTGTAGAATGGAGTCTAGTTTCTAAAAATATAATTTATTTGAAATTTTGATGAACGATTAATTTATAACGAAAAAAAACCAAACACTACTTTTTGCCAAAAAAGAGACACAAACAAAATAAATTATAGATGAAAGGCTTAACATTGTCAAAAAGTGAAAAAAAATACATCGTTGGATAGCTAAGAGAGAACCTAACATTACCCAGGTGTTTGATTTGTTTGACATTGAAATACGTGCAATCTTGATGGTAACCACAAACATGATTATGTGAAATATTGTAGAATTTGCAAAAACACCTCTGGTCATTGGGAAGGCCCTCCAAGCCTTTGGGTTGGTATTCCAAGGAAAATACCAATCCTAAGGTTTGGGGATTCCCAAAACAAGATATAATGTGAGCGCATTATAACACGCTCATGTTATATCTTAGTTATGACATGGCTTTTGCATTTTGTGAATGCATTGACAAAACGCGAGCGCGTTATAACACGCTCGTGTTTTGATCTACATTGAATTTATTTTTCTTCTCTTTTTCTTTATTTCTTCTCGTTATCTTTGAGGGAAACTATGTACATGAAATAAACATTTAATTATAAGTTGACATTTACATATGGAAGTTTACTTTCTTATACTTTAAGTTATATTTCATGTATATAGTTTCAAGATGTTTGAGAGTGGTTTCAGATCTCTAGGAGTTATAATGTAAACTCTCTACCCTAATCCCTCAACCCTCAACCCCTATACCCTCTACCCTATATATTGGACCCTCAACCCTATACCCTCAATCCTCTACCCTCAACCTTAAACCCTCAACCATAAACCCTTAAACCCTCTACACTTACCCTATACATTAAACCCTCAACCCTCAATTCTCAACCCTCAACCCTATATAATGGATCCTCGACTCTAATCCCTCAACCTTAAACCCTCAACCCTCAACCCTCAACCATTAAACCCTAAACCCTCTACCCTCTACCCTATACATTAAACCCTCAACCCTCAATTCTCAACCCTCATCCCTTATTCCCTCAACCCATAAACCCTTAACCCTCTACCCTATACATTGGAACCTCAACCCTAATCCTTCAACCATATACCCTCAAACCTAAACCCTAAAACCCTCTAACCTCAACCCTAAACCCTTAATCTCAACCCTTAAACCCTCAACCCTCTACCATCTACCCTTAACCCCCCTAATCCTCAACCCTATACCCTCAAACCTCAACCCTCAACCCTTAAACCTAACATTAAACCCTCAACCCTCAATTCTCAACCCTCAACCCTCGACCCAATCCTTAACCCTCAACCCCTATACCCTCTACCCTATACATTGGACCCTCAACCTAATCCTTCAACCATATACCCTCAAACCTATACCCTCAACCCTAAACCCTCAACCCTAAACCCTAAACCTTCTACCCTACCCTCTGCCCTCAACCTTAATCCCTCAACCCTATACCCTCAACTCAATACCATAAATCATCAACCCTATAGAGCCTCCACCTAATCCTCAACCCTATACCCTAGACCCCTCTCCCTCTTTCTATGTACCTCTTGCTCAATCAATCCATACCACTCTCTCTCACTCCCTCTATCTATCTCTATCTCCCTCTGACTGCCTCTCCATCACCCCCTCTCTCTCCCAGTCCCTCTTGTTGGTTTACGGATTAGGGTACAGAGTTTTATTGCATTTGAGGGTTTAAGGTTTGAGGTATTAGGGTCGAGGGATTAGGGTTGATGGTAGAGGGTATTGGGTTGAGGGTAGAGGGTTTAAGGGTTTAGGGTTTAAGGGATGAGGGTTGAGGGTTTAAAGTTTAGGGTAGAGGATTGAGGGTATAGGGTTGGGGGATTAGGGTTGAGGGTAGAGGGTAGAAGGTTTAAGGGTTTAGGGTTTAAGGGTTGAGGGTTGAGGGTTGAGGGTTGGGGGTTGAGGGTTAAGGGTTGAGGGTATATGGTTGAAGGATTAAGGTTGAGGGTTGTAATGCCCATAATTCTACACTCGGACAAAAGCACAACTAACATTTTTTTTTTGAAACATAGTTACAAAATACTAACATTAACAACCATACATGTGTATGACACTTACAACGTGCATCGATGAGGTGACGTAGCTCATGCACATCATCACCACTATGTAGGCCAAGAGCGGGGTAAGTGGATGAAATTGAATTTGGGTTGACTCCAAACAAAGGGTTTACTAGACCCTTAACTACCAAATCAAGATTTGATGCTCCCTTTCGCATGAAAGTTAATGTCCTTATTAGACCCCCTTGGTAAGGGTTCTCACGAGGGAAAACATATAAATATCATCAAATTTGATTGACTATAAAACCTAAGGACTTATTGATAAAACATTATTTTATTTGCTAATCCTACCCTTTCCAATCACCTTGATGATAACAAAGGAGTCTACATTAAACATTCCACCTTGAAACTTGATTATAAGAATGAGGAAGATATTGATAATATAATTTAGCCATTAACTTTCTTATTTACTTATTTATTTTTAATTATCACTAATTTAATTATTTACTCATCCCTACTAATAAATATATATCTATTTCATTTTATTTTAAATTGATAAGATTACATAAATTAAATATAAGTTACTTCCTTTATATTTATATTTTACTAGTTTTCTTTTAAGAAAATGAAGAAGGAAAAATAAATAAATAAAGGAGAAACTATCCTTTTTAAAATAATTCCTAGTATTACGTGAGCTTGTTTTTTTTTCCCTTACATGTATTCTTTTTAAATTAATTGAATCCTCTTTCTAAGAGTATGGGGAATATTCTCCCTTCTCTTTTATTTAAGGAGAATTTACTAGGTTAGCTTTTAAATACTATAGTGGCTTTTTACGTGGCAGAGAACATGAAGCTTTTGATGGAAATATTTCCAATGCCACCCACGTAACATAGGCTCACATTACCACGATTGTTTATTTATTTATTTCTGCTGTTCCATTTATCTTCTTTCTTCTGTATTTGCCTTGCCATACTCCTAAAACTACAGGTCGCTAACATTTATTTCATGCTTAATAATTGATCATAGTAAAACAAAACTGCATTTGGTTTCGAAATTTATTAAAAATGTGAACATAAACATGGAATAGTTATAAGATCACACTGGCACTTTTTACTGTCTTTTACATTTAACACTTAGTCAACCCAAATCTCATTAACTTTCTTACAGCCAATAGCAAATAAGCAACAGTGAGTTGTACACGGTTTGCAATGTTTACTGTTTTAAGCATCAACATAATAACACATCAGGTAGAGTGTATTTGACTTAAGGCAACACGAGATAATAAGCGGCACAACAAATGAACCATATCACAGACAATTACACATCCATTTTGAACTCTGAACAGATCTATTTCCTAATTATTATTATTATTATTGCCGGTAACGAGACCATTACCTCCTATCATTATCAAATGCAGGTGGTATCAGTACTGAACATGAGACAGGTAAGCAATGGCATTGGATAGAAGCTTTATTTGCTGCATCCTTTCACGTTGCTTAAAGCGCACTAATCTATCTCCTTCTACCACGCTGAAATTGCTAAGGCAAGGACCCTATGTTAAGTCTTGTCCTAAGAAAATGTTGGCTGTGGGCAGTCACTAAAGGCTCGTGATACCTTTCCTTACCAAGTTTGTGAAAGTGACCAGCCTAGAGGCATACAATTGCCAAAATACATCAAGCTAGAGCCTCAAACTTCTCTCCTGTCACCTCACGACTGCAATGCATAGGAGGTGGAAGATGTGAGCCCCGAGGATTGGTCTGACAACGCTATAAGCCACATAACCGTTTTCTAGGAAACTATGAAGTTCAACCCTATCCTAGTGGATTATTCAGTCCGCCTCATTCATTCAATCAAAAGTGCCATTAGCACACTTCCTATACAAGCATACGAACATGGAGAGAGAGATAAAAAATATCACCATGATAGAGCCTGGGGATTTTAAACTATTTGACATCGTCTGCCACGAAAAGAGCTTGATTCAGTCTTACTTGAAAAGTCGATATCTCCATACTCTGAGGATAGAACAGTGATGGGTCACACACATCAGTAGTCTAAATATATGAAAATAAACATTAAGGAGGAAGCACGCAAAGAAACTGGCCCATTTTTAAAAAAATTGCTTTTCAGAAGGTCCTTCCGCCCAACCAAGTGGCAGCATTTCGATACTTGTGATTCACTTACACTTCACATCCACAAGGTATTATCGTGAGCCCTAAATCTTCCAAAAGGATTCTCTTTTCTTTATTTAACATATTCTTAGATCATTACATAGTAAGAACTGAGTTGTAGACAAAGGAGAAGATTATTTATTCTAGGCTTTAGCTTCTATCTTTGCTGGCAAGACCATTAACATGTATATCCACTATTTTCTCATTTGGTGTTTTCTGCGTAGGCTTTGAGGAAATGCACAGGTGCTTGAAACTTCCAGTGTTTGACTCAACAACTGCAAAGTCTGAATTAGATGGTGCTACCTTTATTTAATTAACGTTGTGCATGACTTAATCATTCCAGTGACTGTTACAACGTTAGTGGTGCAAGTTCTTAAGGCATCATTTTTTCTACTCAATATTGTTTGTCCTAACTCAAATTATCTTTTATAGCATAGGATCTTGTCTTGCTTATGTTATTTTCTTTGAACTGTTGTAGCTATTTTAGATTCGCCTCCTTCGTGTAAATATGGGAAGTATGCCCCATCAATGTATGGAGTGTTGTTCGTAACCTTTCAAAATTCCTAACTTATAGTTCATTAACAGAATTTTTGCTTCCAACAATTCTTCACAAAGTGTAAAATGATTCAGTCCAGAAAGAAGTAAATCTAACCCCCCCCTCTTTTTTTTTTTTGACATAGTAAGTTCACAGTTTCACAAGTGGCAACATACGTCTTAAACAGAAATACCCCCTTTTCTTTTCTTTTTTTGGTTTTTCTCTGTTTTTGAAAGAATACTATATTACTGTCAGACTCACTTTATAAAATAGGTTTTAACAAATCAGAATATTACATGTTTTTTCATGATTAACTACCTATTTTCCTTCAACAAAATTTATGTAGATAATATAAAAAAAAAATCACCCTTAGAATGTCATAAACCAAAGCATAAAGTCTATAGATATCATTCCCTATTTCTTTAAAACTATTGAGTTGCATTTAAAGTTTTATAACAGATTAATATTTATTCTTTCCAAACAATACATGTTTTCATTTCCTTGGTGCAAGGGAGGATATTTTCTCTTCTTTAATGGTAGAACATACATTATTATGTAATCTTTAAATCTAGAATATTTCATTTTATTTTTCTTGCAATGTAAATACAAATATTTATAAGAAACAAAGATGTTCCTTTTTCCATTCAACACATGAAATCTATAAATATATACTTATGTATTACAACAAAATAAATTATCATTTCTTAAGCATATGATTAAAAGGTAGGAACTTTAGTTTTAGACTAACATTCATCTTTTTAAAAAGAAGTACATATCCTTTTAAATAGAAGGACAATGAAACTAATTTAACAAATGTTCTTTTTCACCCATAGGCATAGTCTCAACATCATACAAATATACTCCACTTTCACACATACGCTTTTTTCCCATCTCTACCAATATAGGTAGTTATATTTTTGTGAGGTTATCTTCACCTCATGGACATGTTGATATGACACAATAGGTGACCCTCCCCAAGCTTGAAGTGTCTTTATAACTTTCTCCAACCTACACAAAACACAAACATGTTTTCCATAGCCAAGGTAGTGCTCACCTCCCAACCTTTGGTTGGAAAACCAACCACCCCCGAGCTAGGAGGTAACCGAGGGAACTAGGTACTAAAAAATCCAAACAAAACAATATTTACACACACATGATACACATAAGATCACTTTCACACACACCAAAGGGATTTTCACATAACTTTAGGTTTCCATCAAGAATCCAATGTGGGGGATAGAGAGTGGACTACGCACTCCATATGGGGACTCATAGTAATAACAATAAGAATAATTCATATCATACTCCCATCATTTCACATGCAATCCTTCTTTAATATCTCCTCTTTCTCCAAAACCCATACCACCAAAACCATTTCTACCATTTCACAATTACATATGGGTACTCATACCCCTTTTTGAGCCTCTCCTCTTAAGGAGGGATTAAACTTCCCCATGGAGGTTCCTACTCCATACCATCCCCAACGAGGGATGCTCTTCCCATATTTTGGGTGAGCCTATCCCTATACAACCCTTTTCCCAACACATAAACCACATTCGACAAGTCAAGAAAACAAGAACTAAAAGCATTTTGAAATGAGCATACAAGCAAAACACAAGAGATAAGATACCCAACACATTTCTACATACACATGAAATCTTTCAAATAAAACATAGAGAAACAAAAAGAGTGGTGAATCTACCTTAAAACCAGGCTCAAGGAAAGATGGGTTGAGGATCCCCACCACTCCTCTTCTTCCAAGATTTTTCTTCAAACTCCTCACTCCCCCAAAATTCAACCAAAATCAAGAATGCAAAAGAATCCCCTAACCCTTGTTTTTGAGTTTGCTTTATAGAAACTCAAGTTTTAATTCCTTTGAATAGGGAGCTGGCATTTGTCAGCCTTCCATTCACCCTCCCAGGCACACTCACCCATGTGTTCTCACACATGTGTGAGGACTTGGGAGACTTCCAAGATAACATGGAAAAGTGGGATTGGAAAGGGACTAGTCCCCATCCCACCTCCCAAACCTTATTTTCGTCAAACCTCTTTAAGGCCTCAAAAAGAGTGCCCTATCTTGAGACTGACCCATGATTTTGAGCTAAAAAGGTACCTAACCCATAGGTACCTGCCCTAGGGACCTTAAACCCATAAAACACTTAAAAAATATCAATTTTCAATCCCCAAAAAGTTCCTAAAAGTTCAAATCCGAGTTTGTCCACTTGGATGGACAACTCATCTCCTAGGTGGATTAACATGGAAATCAAAACCAATTTACAAACATTCAGAAATAACATCACAAATAAAATACATTACAAAATGGAACTATAGTCTCTCCATATAGACTTTAGCTCAGTTTCACTGGTTAAATTACTTAGGGTTCCCAAGGATCACCTCCAATTTCCATTGGCCATGGAAAGTGTACCTACACACTCGATGAACACGTTAATCCATCCAAGTAAATAATATTCATATAAAAATAAAACCATTGCATTCACACAAGTTTCATAATTCACATAACATAAAGATCCAATAAGATAATTGAAACATGATTAGCCATCTATCGTATCCTATTTTCATTAACAATAATTTTCATACTCATCCAATTGCAACATGATTGGTTCACCCCACTTGTTTCATTCATTCATCATTAAGCTTCCATATTCAAATTAAATAAACTCAATAACCGGCATAAAATTATATCAATCATCATAGTCAACTAGCATGTCACATAATCAAAATCAAATATTCATATGAACTTAAATGTTTAAATATCATGTCACCAATGGTATCAATAGGGATAGACAATAACCTACCTCAAAATAATCCAAGTACTAGATGTAGCATAGTCATAATCAAATCATCACAATGTGAACAAAATGCCTAAATATCCTATCATCAATGGTATCATCGGGCATAATCAATAATTAAACTTAAATAGTTCACTTACTGGATGTAGCATAGAGGTGGGCCTTACAAGGGTCCAATGTATAGGGTAGAGGGTATAGGGGTTGATGGTTTAGGTTTTAAGGGTTGAGGGTTGAGGGATTAAGGGTTGAGGGTTTAACTTGGCTTGTTTGAAAAAATGGGTCCAAGAAATGGGTCCAAGAGAGAGAGAGAGGGGAAGGGAGGGAGAGGGGGTGGGAGAGAGAGACTTGAGAGAGAGAGAGAGAGAGAGAGAGTTCTCTAATTAGGGTGAGAGGGAGAGGTGATGGGAGGGAGAGACCTAAGAGAGAGGGAGAGAGATAGAGGGAGTGAGAGAGAGAGACCTGAGAGGGTGATGAGGTGTGAGGGAGAGACCTAAGAGAGGGAAAGAGAGGGGGAGAGAGAGACCTGGAGAGAGAGAAATTAAATAGCATGAAGGAATGATGAATGAACAAATGCAATGTCACAACTCACCAAACCCTTGTTTGAACCTTGGAATATGGATTTGTCACTTGAATGAAATGGCTTCAATTGATGTGGATCTTAATCATGAAACTTGACTTGAAAAAATTCCTTTGAATGCTTGAATAGATCTTGAACACTACATTGAGGGTATAGGGTTGGGGGATTAGGGTTGAGGGTTTGAGGGTTGAGGGTTGAGGGTCCAATGTATAGGGTAGAGGGTAGAGGGGTTGGGGGTTTAGAGGGTTGAGGGTTGAGGGTTTAACTTGGCTTGTTTGAAAAAATGGGTCCAAGAAATGGGTCCAAGAGAGAGAGAGAGGGGGAAAGGGAGGGAGAGGGGGTGGGAGAGAGAGACTTGAGAGATAGGGGGAGAGAGAAGAGAGAGAGAAAGAGAGTTATCTAATTAGGGTGAGAGGGAGAGACCTAGGAGAGAGGGAGAGAGATAGAGGGAGTGAGAGAGAGAGACCTGAGAGGGTTATGAGGTGTGATGGAGATACCTAAGAGAGGGAAAGAGAGGAGAGAGAGAGAGAGAGAGAGAGAGAGAGAGAGAGAGTTAGTTAGGGTGGGAGTGAGAGACTTGAGAGAGGGGGAGGGGTGGAAGGGAGAAACATGAGAGAGAGAGAGTTATCTAGTTAGGGTGGGAGGTTCATACTTGAGAGAGGGGGAGGGGGTGGGATGGATAGAACTAAGAGATAGGGAGAGAGAGAGAGAGAGAGAGATCTAGTTATGGTGTGAGGGAGAGACTAGAGAGAGAGAGATAGAGGGAGTGAGATATATCTGAGAGAGAGAGGGGGGTGGGACGGATAGAAAGAGGGATATACCTAAGAGAGAGGGGGATGGACCTAAAGCCTAAGCCATAAACCATAAAGCCTAAAACCTAAAGGTTAAACCCTAAACCCTAAAGCCTAAATCCTAAATAGAGAGAGGGAGAGATAATAGTGAGATAGAGAGTAGAGAAGGAAGGAGGGAGTGAGAGAGAAAGATAGAGAAGGGAGAGAGAGATAAATATAGAGGGAAGGAGTAAGGTTAGGAGATCGAGAGAGATGGAGAGAGAGGGAGAGAGGAAGAGAGAGGTAGAGAGAGAGGGAAGGAGGGAGGGATAGGTAGATATGGAGAGAGAGATAGGAACAAAGAGAGGAGGAAGGTTGGGATATTGAGAGAGAGGGAGAGATAGGGAAGGAGGAAGGGAGAGGTAGAGATGGAGAGAGGGGGAGATAGAGAGAAGTATATAAGGAAGGAGAGATATGCTTGAGGGTTGAGGGTATTGGGTTTAGGATTGAGGGTTTAGGGTACAAGACTGAATGTAGGGCTTAGGGTTTAATTTTATGGTTGAGGGATAATGTTCAAGGTTTAGTTTATAAGGTTGAGGGTGTAGAGATTAGGGTATAGGGATTAGGATTTATGATATTCGGTATAGGGTTTGGGAGATTGAGAGAGAGGGTGAGAGGGAGAGAGAGGGAGAAGTAGAGAGGAAAGGAGAGAGAGGTGATAGAGAGAGAAGTAGAGAGTGAAGGAGGAAGGTGGAGAGATTGAGAGAGAGGAGGGAGGGAGAGAGAGAGAGAGAGGTAGAGAGGGATAGGTTAGATAGAGAGAAGTAGAGAGGGAAGATGGGTGGGAGAAAGGGGGAGATAGAAAATATTAGAGGGAAAGAGGGAGGGAGGGAGAGAGAGAGGTGAGATAGAGATATGAGGGATGGAGGGAGAGAGAGAGAGAATTGTGCTCGATAGAGATTAAAGAGGGAAGGAGGGAGTGAAAGAGAAAGATAGGAGAGAGGGAGAGAGAGGGAAGGAGGGAGGGATACGTAGAGATAGAGAGAAGTATATAGGGAAGGAGACAGAGAGTAGAGAGGAAATGAGAGAGAAAGAGAGAAGGACAATTGAGAGATTGAGAGAGAGGGGGAGAGAGAGAGAGAAGGATGGAGGGAGATGTAGAGATTGAGAGAAAGAGATAGAGATAAGTATATATAGAAAAGGAGAGATATAGATGGGGAGGAGGGAGGGAGAAGTAGAGAGATATATATAGAGAGAGAGAGGGAGAGACAAGGAGGGAGAGAGAGGTGATATAGAGAGAGGAGGGAGGGAAGTGAGATAGAGAGAATGAGAGAGGGAGAGAGGGGGGAAGGAGGAAGGTGGAGAGATTGAGAGAGGAGGGAGGGAGATAGAGTGAGGTAGAGAGGGATATGTTAGATAGAGAGAAGTAGAGAGGGAAGGTGGGTGGGAGGAGGGAAGAGAGAGGTGATATATATATATATATATAGAGAGAGAGAGAGAGGGAGAGAGGGAGAGAGGGGGAGGGGGAGTTTGTGAGAGAGAGAAACACAAAGGGAGGGAGGAAGATTGGGACATTGAGAGAGACGGAGAGAGAGAGATGGAATGATGGAGGGAGAGGTAGAGATAAGTATATAGGGAAGGAGAGATAGAGAGGGGGGAGGAAGGAGGGAGAAGTAGAGGGAGTGAGAGGTAGGGAGGGAGAGAGAGGTGAGATGTAGAGAGAGGAGGGAGGGAGAGAGATAGAGAGAACTAGAGAGGGGAGGAGGGAGGGATAGAGGGAGAGAGAAGTGCAATAAAGAGAATGAGAGAGAGGTGGGGAAGGAGGAAGGTGGAGATATTGAGAGAGAGAGGAGGGAGGGTTAGAGATAGGCAGAGAGGGATAGGTTAGATAGAGAGAAGTAGAGAGGGAAGGTGGTTGGGCTGAAGGAAGAGAGAGAGAGAGAGAGGAAAGGAGGAAGGTGGATAGATTGGGAGAGAGGAGGGAGAGAGAGAGAGAGAGGTAGAGAGGGATATGTTAGATAGAGTGAAGTAGAGAGGGAAGGTGGGTGGAAGGAAGAGAGAGAGAGAGGGGGAGAGAAAAATTTAGAGAGGGAAGGAGGGGAGGGAAGGACGAAGGGATGGAGGGAGAGAGAGAGGTTAGATAGATAGAAGTATAGAGGGAAGGAGAGAGTGTGAGAGAGAGGTCTAGAACATAAGGGATAAAAAATGAGTGAGATAGAGAGAGAAAGATGATACAACTTGTTGATTACTGAAATTTGAGTATCTGAAATTTGTGAGATCTTCCAAAAAATAGAATTTACATTATAACTCTTAGAGATCCGAAACCACTCAAACATCCTAAAACTATATACATGAAATATAACTTAAAGTATAAGAAAGTAAATGCCCATATGTAAATGTCAACTTATACTTAAATGTTTATTTCATGTATATAGTTTCCCTAAAAGATAACAAGAAGAAAGAGAAGAAAAAAATTCAATGTACACCAAAACGCAAGCGCATTATAATGTGCTCGCATTATGGTGATGCTATTTTGAATTTAAAAAATGTGCATTTTTTGAATTAAAAAACGTGCACTTTTTGAATTAAAAAACGTGCACTTTTTGAAATTCAAACAATAACGTGAGCGTGTTATAATGCGCTCGTGTTTTTGGCTTGGTAATGACCAAGCCTAGGCTCAGTAATTACCAAGCCATAACGCGAGTGCGCTTTAGTAAAACGCAATCACGTTTTCACTATTTCAGGATGAAAAAGTGAATTGGCCACTTTTTGGCCCCCCATCTTTCTACACCTACCCCTTGAGAATTTTACAACACCTATGTTTACACAAGCTCAACATCTGAAAGCACAGAAAGAGGAAGAAGAGAGACTGAAAGCACATAAAGAAAAAGGAAAAGAAGTGGCATCTGCTTCTAATCCTAAACCCTCTCAAGAGAATTAGTTGCTCAAGACATGTCTTTAGAAAATTTTGATATTGTAGACTCCTTGATGAAGACAAAAGTGCAGATTTCTCAGCTGGAATATTTCCAAGATCATCTAGAATAGTTGGATAGACTTCTTAAGTTTGTGAAGAAATGACCTATCATACAACCGACATTGCTCGAGTCATCTGTATCAACAGAAGAAAAACCTAAACCCTTTTATATCTCTTTGTATATAGGGGCTTTCAAACTGAGCAATTGTATTATTGATTCAGGAGCTTTGAACACCATCATGCCTCTACAAGTAATGAATGTTTTAGGAATTCCGTGCAACAAGAAAAAACACAAATGTTATTCACAGGAGTCTAAGTCAGTGTCGTTGGTTGGATAGTTGAAGGATGCTCAAGTGAGGTTGGCAGCTTGTCCCGAGAAAAAGATAATGATGACCATCCTAGTAGCTGACATTCCAACTAGCTATGGGATGTCATTGAGTAGAAGCTTCTACAAAGATCTTGGCAGAGAAATACAAATGGATTGGTCTTCTGCAACTATTCCACTAAAGAATGGCACTTTAAAATTGGAGCCAAAGCCCAAGTCTCAATTTGTGATGGTGAAGTCCCAAGATCCTCAAGCCCAAATACTATATCAAGAAATAGGACTCAGTACTTATGCTATGTTGTCAGAAATACCTGAAGAAAGTCAAGAGGTTGCACATTCAATAGATAAATTAGTAGATGATCCCAAGTTGTGGACTATGCAGTTTGATGGGAGTTGTTCCATTGTTGGTTTAGGAGCGGGAGTTGTAATAATTTCTCCTGAAGGACGGTTGTATCCATTTGCATAATTCCTACAGTTTGAATGCACAAATAATACGACGAAATATGAGGCGCTCTTACTAGGTCTCAAAAATGCAAAGGATATGGGTATTAAACAACTCAAGGTTGAAGGTGATGCAAAGCTGGTTGTGAAGCAGGTCAAAGATCAATTTTGAGTAAGAGCGGATCGCCTTCGACATTACAGAATCAGGGTGTGGAATGCAATCGAATGGTTCAAGGAATTTGATATCAAATTCATTCCATGTATAGATAATAGTAAAGTAGATGCCCTTGCGGTATCAACTTCTCTTTTCATGCTACATTCTGACTTTCATTAGAATGCATTTTCCATTGAGCTTATATACAGGCCGATTGGCCTTGACAACTGCGATAACTGGAAGGTCTTCAATGATGATGACCATATTAAATATTTTCTTTTCATGGGGGATAATTTCAAAGGACTATTCTTTGAGGGAAATTCATCTTCTTTCAGAGAATTAGTAACAAAGGTTTCTGATGTGCTAGAAGCTGCAGAAGATGCAGAAAATTTAGAAGAGATAGATACAAGCATTATCCAACTGAAGGGTAATAAAATTCCCAAGGACCTAGTTTCCTTGGCAAATATATTTGACAGGCATGAACGATACATTCAAGATCAAAAGAACTCAAGAGATAAGACCTTTGTCGAGTGTCATCAAGTAAACATTGGTATAGAAGACAAGCCTCATCTTGTTAATTTGGGTAAATGTTGCACTGCAGAGGAGAGTGAGAGGTTTATCTCTTTGTTCAAGCAATACCAAGATGTCTTCACCTAGTCCTATGAAGTCTTGAAGTTTTTCACACCAAGAGAATTGTCTCATACAATTCCTCTTCAACTTGAAGCGAAGCCCTTCAGGAAAAAACAAAGACACTACAATCCACATATTCAAGATACCATCTATGCAAAAATTTAGAAGATGGTGGATACTCAAATCATCTTTCCAATACATCATTCCACCTAGGTGTTGAATATAGTTCCTGTACGAAAGAAGAATGGAGAAATCAGAATTTACGTAGATTTTAGGAACTTGAATCAATCATCTCTCAATGATAGTTATCCTTTGCCAATCAGGGAACATACCTTGCAGACGGTTACCAGTTCGTAGATGTTGTCTTTACTAGACGGTTTTTCTGGGTACAATCAAATAGCAATGGATGAAGAAGATCAATATAAGATGACATTCACTACCCTATGGGGTATATTTTCCTATGAAAGGATTACCTTTGGCCTCATCAACGTCGGTGCTATGTTTCAAAGAGCCATGGATTTGGAGTTTGAAGACTTGAGGAACAAAGTAATTGTTCTCTATCTTGACGACCTCACTATTTTCTCAAAGATACGGGGAGATCATTTTTCAAACTTAGGAAAAGTGTTCGAGAGATGTAGATACCACAAAAATTCATTGAATCCTAAGAAGTCCATCTTTGTGACGACAAAGGGCAAGCTGCTTGGCCACACGTCTCCAAAGAAGGGACTCAAATTGACCCTAGTTGGGTTGAGTCTATTAGAAACTTGTCTCTTCCAACAAGCAAAATAGGAGTACATTCCTTCTTTGGTAATGTAAATTTCGTATGAAGGTTTGTGTCGGACTTCTCAAAGCTGACAAAGGATATAGCCGCTATGATGAAGAAGAAGTTTGTTTTCAAGTGGACAAAAGAAGGCAAGAAGGCATTTGTCGCAATAAAAGAAGCTATCAGTCGAGCACCAGTGTTGGTCTGTCCTAACTTTTGATAAGGATTTTACCCTTTATTGCTATGTGCTAGAGCATACATCTTTTTCCATACTGACACTGAAGCTTAACGAAGAAATTTAGTCTCCAATTGCTTTCATGAGTAGCAATTTCAAGGATAGTGAGTCATGATACTCTTAGATTGAAAAGAATGCATATGTAGTGGTCAAAGCTATAAATAATTTCAGATTTTATATCTTGAATTCCACACAACTATGTATGTCACTGATCCACCAGTTAAAAGTGTGTAACTCAACAGGAGATGGGCACCAAGAGAGGAAACTGGGTTGCAAGGGTACAAGAGTATGACTTGGAGATCAATCCGACCAAACTCGTTCGCGGGAGAGGTCTTTGTCAGTTGATAGTAGAAGATTATGATAAGAAGCATTAGGCCGAGGGTTAGCATGAACCCGAGCCTGAAGTAAAAGAGGATCTTCCTATGGTCCTACTTGTCGATTTTGCAGATGAATGGTATGCTGAGATATGGTATTACCTAACTTATGGTGAATGTCCAACCCACATGGAAAAATAACAAAAGATAACACTAAAGTTGAAAGCACATAAATTTGTGCTTTGGAATGATGTTTTGTATAAGAAAGGGTTGGATGGGACATTTTTATTATGTGCTAACAAGGACCAACAACAACGCCTATTGGAAGCTTTTCACTGTCAAGAATGCGGTGGCCACTTTTCATCAAGGGTTATAGCATTTGAAATCTTGCGAGATCAATTTTTTTGGCCAACTATGTTTCGTGACACATATGAATGGGTGCATAGATGTCAGATGTGTCAGCATTTTTTTGGAAAGCTCAAGTTGGTAGCCATTCCACTCAGGCCAGTTGTTATAGATGCTCCATTTCAGCAATGGGGTTTGGATTTTGTAGGACCTATCAACCCACATTCTAAAAAGGGGCATATCTATGTCCTTACATCCACAAACTATTTCACTAAATGGGTTGAGGCCATTCCAACCAAGTGGGATACCTTTGAGGTCGTGTGTGACTTTTTGAAGGAAAACATTGTTTCATACTTCGGGATGCCTCGTAAAATTGTGACTGATAATGCAACATGTTTCTCATCTGAGGAGCTACTGGAGTTCTATTTTGATCACAACATCACTTTGTCACATGCATCATATTATTACCCTCAAGGTAATGGACAAGCTGAGTCGTCAAACAAGAACATTGTCACAATTGTACACAAGGTAGTTGATTCCAATCAACAAACTTGGCATAAGAAACTCTATGATGCTCTCTGGGCTAACAAAATTACTCCAAAGGGAGCCATTGGTACTTCACCCTTTATCATCATGTATGGTATAGAGGCTATGTTACCTATCATATTGGAGTTGTCTGAAAGTTCACAGATCTGATTGAGAAACGTATCCTATACTTGACGAAGCTGGAAGAAGAGAGGGTGGAGGTTGTTAATAGAATCACTCAGCATCAGGAGCAAGTGAAGAAAATCTTTGATAAGAAAGCTTGCCAGCAAGATTTTGAGGTTGGAGATCAAGTCCTTTTGTGGGACAAAAAACATGAGCCCAAGGGAATGCACGACAAATTTGACTCCTTGTGGTTGGGGCCGTTCAAGATCCACGAACTCGCAGGGGGTAACACTTATATTCTCTCACACTTGGATGGAAGGATCCTCCCACTGCCACATAGCGGGCAATATCTGAAGCATTTCATCCCTGTGGGGGTGGAGTGAATTTTCTATACATAATTTTCCTTTCTTTTTTTGTGATGTGTTTCCCCTTTTCGTGATTCAAGTTTCGTCATGTTTTAGGTGATTATGCGTCTTGTTTTAGGTGATTTTTAGGGAAGTTCCAACTATTAGGTGATTCTAGGTAGTCCTGTCCTAGGTGACTTAGGGAAAAGTATTGTTCTAGGTGATTAGGAAATGTTGCTGACTCCGAAGCCCAATGGATAAGGCACTGGTCTAAGCTTAAAATTCCAAAGATTCCTTGGTTCTCCTATTTTGTAAGTATCCGACATGGTCCCCAGACAAAGCCAAATGTTGTACCCCAAATTAAAAAATTTCCTACACTTAGGCATTTTGAAGAAATGGTAAAAGTCTTGTCAAAAAAGGTTGAAAAATGGATTTTGCATGTCATGCATGTTGGTCAAAAACTCAAAATTTTCAAAATTTGAGGATCTGGGTATGCTCAAAGTGACCTTGTCTACAAAACCCAGATCTTAGTTTTTCAGCCCTAAATTTTAGGAAAGTTTCTAAAAATAGACTCTTTTTTTGGGTTTTTCTAGGTTTCTTCTCAAATGGATGCTAGCAAAATTTTCTAAAAATAGAAATTCTGACTCCAGGGGTTCAAATTGATTTTGATTGGCTTAAAATACTTCCTCATTAGGCTGGTCTAGTCAGAAAATCAAAGGATCATTTTTTCTCTAATGGGTCTATTCTACTTTTTTAAAAGATAAATCAGGAGCTCCAAGGTCATCAATGGAGGTTGTTCAACTACCAGGTGTTAGATTCAAGGTCTCAAGCACTGCACAAATCAAGAAATGGCGGAAGATGCTTCGTGAAACGAAGAACAAAGGAAGGAGGTTGAAGAATCTTGAAAACTGAGAAAATTTGACTAAGTCTAGAGATGCTAGGCGCCCCTGCCCAGTCTAGGCACCTAGCAATTCATTCCTTAGTATATTTTTCAACCCCTACAATCAAAACACGGAGCGAAATGTGAAGAGTAGAGGAAAATTTGTAAGATGATAAAATTGACTAACACTGGAAAGTAAAGGTGCCCTTGCTAGCCAAGGGCACCCATCATTTCAAGCTATCATATGTAGTTGTTAGGGTTTGTGCTTCTAAAGTATCTTGCTCAAAATTCCTTTAGCTCTGCAGTGAATCTATTAGCAAGTTCATCGGATCAATCAATCAGCTAGGATCATGAATCAAATAGAGAAGTTGCATCAAAGGGCAAGAATGCAAATCATGAAAAACATAAAAAATATTCTAAGTCTGGGATCTCTAGGTGCCCTAGGTAGCTCGGGGTGCCCAGGGTTTTGGAAGACCTAATTTAGAGATTAGGGTTTGCAAATATGATCATTGTCTTTAGAATTCTGCCAGCTATCCAGTGGATGTCTCAACTCAATCACCAGATTCATCTGTCACCAACAGTTACAAATCAAACAAAGGGAAAAGCATGGAAGATCAAGTTTGAAGGTTGAAAATCAAGTAAAAATGGTTAAGTCTAGAGATCATGGGTGCCCAGGTAGCCAGGGGCGCCCAAGCTTTTGGGAATTTAGAAGTCAAAATTAGAGTTTGTTGCCTATAAGGAATTTTCTTCAAATTTGAGTAGGCTTTCCAGTGGATTCGTGAGTTCATCAAATTTGTCAAGCACCTGATATTGTAGATGTAATTGAGAGGTAAAATTGTGTAGAACATAAAATTCAAAATGGAAAGTTGAAAATTTAAAAAAATGACTAATTCTAGGTAGTAAAGGTGCCCCAGGTAGCCAGGGGCACCCAAACTTTTGAGACCCTAAAACTACTTTTTCGGGCCAGTCACTTCCAAAAGACCCCCCTCATATTTCTTCAAGCTATCCAACGAATTTGATAGCCAGTTCATCAGGCCATTCAATCATCCAAAAAAGAGAATTCATCTGAAGATCATAGAAAACAAAAAAATTGAAGAACATCACAAAAATGGCTAACACTAGGAGTCGTGGGCACCCCAGGTAGCCAGGGGCGCCCATGATTTTGGAGGTCCAAATAATGTTTTTAGTAGACGTTGCCTCTAGAATAATCTTCTCTGATTCAATCAGGCTCCACAACGAGATCATCACCAATTGACAGGATCAACCTGGAGGCCAAAACGGAGATCAAACTAAGGGCATATTTTCAAGCAAAAGTTGAAATTTCAAGAAAATTGGCTAAGTCTGCTAAGGAAAAGCGCTCCTAGTCAAGAAGGGCACCCAAGGCTCAATGCCTTAGAAAATTTTCTAGTTTTCCTCATGCATCATCCAAACATCATCCACATTTGACAAACCTACTCAAGATTGGCTTCAACAGTTTCAAAGTTGGGGAATAAAGCATCTTTTTCATCCTCAAAACCTATTTAAGATGGCTTTGTGCATTCATTATTCACTTTTTGCAGGTTGACATCCAAAGGAAGAAAAGTATCTTTTTCTTTTCATCGACAAGTATCTTTTTCTTCTCATCAAGATTTGAAGGCCAAAATGTTGCTTTTTTTAAGTTCTTCATATTTTCATGATCAGTATGTGCAAAGGCTCACTTTTTCATTATTTTCTAGGGCATCACTTTTTAGAAGAAGGGGGTCATCTTTTTCAAAATTCATTCATCTGGGTTTGCTTGATTTTTTATTCTCTTCAACTTTGGAAAATTTCAAGTTTTCAAGAATCTACTTTTTTTGCACTTTTTCTGAAAAACCTCAGCTTTTTCGAGATTTGATCACCTGGGTCCTTCCAGAATGTGATTCTCTACAAAACCCAAGTCCCAGCTTTTTTTTCAAAAAACTACTTTTTCAAGATTTTATTTTCAGCAGTTCGCACAAAAAGTTTCTGAACATATTCAAGTTTATAGTAAAAAATCAATATTTTCAGCATGCAGCACTCTCCACTTGAAATCAAGAACAAATCAACTTTTTGGCAGATAGAGTTTCCCAAATTATCAGTGAATGAGTCACCTCTTTGGGGGAGCGATATTTTCCAAGAATATAACTCATAAGCAGTAGTTAACTTGATGCTTTCTCTGAGCTTTCTTGCTATTCTTATCTCATCCTTAATCATTATTTGTGAAAGAGAAATATCAAGTTGTAATAGTTGGCACTTTACCTGTTTTTTTCTTTCAATAGGTTGTTAGATAGTTATCTTGTTCTAGTTTTAGAAATAAAGTTTGTGAGTTGGCAAGTCTTGGTTGTAGAAGCAAGGATATTTTAGGGTTCTCTACTCCTCTGCTTGTGTATAAATAAGGGGAGTCTTGACCATTATTTTCTTAATGGTTATTGTGATAGAAAATTGTTAAGCCTACTTTTTCCTGCAAGTTGTTATTTAGTGTCAGTTCACTTAGTGTAAGAGCAAACTTGTATGCCTATCGTTGCTGCAAGATATTGTTTCGTTATGTGTTACTCATGTCAATGTATTTTGGTTGATCGCAAAACTGTAAGCTGTTATTGCTACAATCTTGTTGTCCTAGAAGTGTAATCTTTGTTATTTGAAATTTGAGAAAGAAAATCCTATGCCTGCTTTGCTTCTTTGATCTACTATCTCAGATTTTCAATTTATGTGTTATACTTAAATAATCTTTATTTCAGCTTGCATCTAAAAGTACAATGAGTCTTAAGGCATACGTTGAGAGTGATTTTATATGAGTTTTGTGTCAAAGAATCATTCCTTGTTTACTTTTAAATCTCAAGCTCTAAGTTTACTTGAGTTGTTAAAAGCGTCATTAGAGTAGGCTTAGTCATAGTTGAAGTTCAAAAAGAGAAAATCTCAACTACAACGCTAGAGTTTTATAACCTTGTGCTCTTAGCTAAAAAAAAAGATTGACAATTAATTTTAGTTTACTTGATTTAAGCAACATCAACAAAGAGGGAGCTTCCCCTCCTAATTTGAAGAGCAGTTAATTTGTGCATAGTTTTATGTTTCTAATTCGCATTACCAGAGGTGCAAATTGAAACACTAACAAATCTCAAGCACAATAACAAACCACTGGCCTTGCTCCAAGGTTGCTCTGCAAAAAATTGGAACCAATGTGGTGTCCAAACCTCTCAAGACATCTTGGAGAATGGGCAATTAAAAAGTTGGAATAAATTAATTGTTGATTTTGATATCCTTGTTGCTAATTCTAGAACTTATAACGCTATTGTGGAAGCTTGTAAAAATATGAGCTTCCCTTTGAATTATGAGAAAACTATGGATATTTCTTGTGATTTGGTTTGGAAAGATGGTACTAACCTATGTGATGTAAAATGTAAGGTAATTTATAAGGAACTTGCTAGGAACTCTACTATTATTGAACATGTTAACACTTGTTGGGGAACAACTCTGTTAGACAACAATTGGCACAAGATTTTCGGATCTATCTACCATAACGTAAAAGAGCCCAAAAAAGCTTGTTTTAAATGGCTCATTTTGTTACACAAAGTACCTTACAAAATTAATCATATGGATGTTGATATTTGTAGCATTTGTAGGACTCCTGAATCTATAACACATGTATTCTTTGATTCTTTTTATGCAAAATAGGTTTGGAAGATATTTTGTAATGATTTAATGATTTGGGATGTAAATGGTAAAATTATGTGGAAATATACGTTATTTAATAACAAAAAGTTAAATAAAGAATTTCAAATGTTCTAGGATTGTTTTTTGACTGAAATTTTATGGCATATTTGGAGGGCAAGAAATGAAGATAAGTTCCAAGGGAGTAGAAGGGTGCTTATTGAGTCCACAAAAAGACTCGCATTCCTTTCAATTGTTTGGAAAGTAATGGTTACAATGGAGATTTCTATGGAAAAATTCATGAGACTGATCAGTGATAGGGTTGTGATGGTGAACAAGGAAGAAGTAAAACATGGCCACACTTGGCATCATAACTAGCAGGACTCAGAGACCTTTCTTAGAGCCCTGGGAGAGCTTCAAAGAGCCTTCAACAATGTTGTTGCAAGAAATATAGAAAGACCAAGGGAGATAATTCTACCTAGACCTCGTGTGATTAGCGACACCAACCCTTCTTTCGAGGATGTTAGATCCAGTATGCAGCCCCTTGACAAGGAGTTCAAATGGGGTGATTTTGAAAATGCAACAAGGGTTGCAAGGGCTAATAGGGTTATTTGAGTCTGCTATAAAGATGTCAGTATTGTTTTGCAATGATGTTATATACATGTATATCTGATACTGGTTGAACTACTTACAAGACATAAGACTATGATACACTGGCGTAGTATAGTGATAATTTTTTGGCTAAGAGCTACTGCAATGTAGCTTTTATCAAGATTTATAGTAACTTGAGAAACTGCTAAGGCATCTAATTGTACCTATTTTTTGGCATACTATAATTAATATGAAAAGATACACAAAAATAAACATAATACATTATCAAATTGAGTATATGCACTTGCAATTCTCTCAAAAATTTAACCTTTTTGGAAAGAACCATGCAAAAATAATGCTATATAACTATCTAAAAAAGTGAAAATGCATTCCAAGCTTTCTCAAATGAATTTGCTCTTTTCACAAATCTTAAAAAAATGTTAACTTAGTCTAAATATGATGATACAAGTAATTTAGAAAAATAAATAAGTAATTAAATTTACACATAGTAAATGATTAGCACAATCTAATTGGCTCTGATACCATGTTAGACATTGGGATCTTAGGATACTAATCATTATAACAAAATATAAAATAAATAAAATGAAAAATATACAAGTATAGAAGTTTACATATTACACAAGATATACATAGGGAAAACTTTTTCGAGTAACCATAAAGAATAATTTTATTAAAATACTTACAAAAATGGTCTATTATAATATACACCAAACTTGGGGACACTCATCTACGTACTTCCACATGGCCAATAATACCTCATGTGCATAGTGATATAATTCATTATAAAATCTCCAAATTCCTCACATCTCAAATGAGAGTGAACCTCCTTAAATATAGAAGAAAGGTGGCATAGTACCTTGAGGGGTATTAGTCGCACCTATTCAAAATAACCATTCATAATAATTAATAATCTAATAGTATTAGACTATAATTATTTGAAATGGGATATGCTTATTAAAACATATACTTTATAAGGTTTAATAACCCTATATTAGAACATTATATAATTGTTATAAGGGTATGACCCCAATAGCATTATGTTCTAACAACTTGAAATCCTTGGAATATTGAGAACTTAGAGATGAAAGAACAAATATTCTTCCACCATTTTCACAAGTTAGAGTCGTAAGGTAAGATCCCACACTCTATTGTTTTTATTTTTATATCGATGCATGTTTAATAAGAAATAATATGAAATTAATTATTTGGGGGTCTTATAATATTTGATTTGTATTTTTTTTCCCTTTTCCTCTCTTGTGCTTCTGTAGAAATAAAATATAGGCATTATAATTTTATGCTTTGGTTTAGGAAATATGTAATTTTGAATACTTGGGAAGCATTATTGGTATTTTAATTTTATTTAAATCCTTTGTTGGGTGCCACCCTCTAGGTTGATGGCTTAGGAATTTAATGAGATTTAAATTGGGTGAGAGAAATGTTGGAGTGCATGTGGGCTCTTGTTACTTGCATATTTTGAGAGATAAATGATAATACTATTGTTTAAAGTGAAATTGAAAAATGTAAATATCATGGAATTTGTATTCTTATGATCTTGTTGTGGTGGGATTTGTAATATTGGATGAATAAGTGTTTTGGGTATGGTAGATGTATTATGGAAATGACACTCATGCTTAATTCTTGAGAGAATATATACATTAGTTTTGAATCATTCTTGAGAGGATATATTAGCTTGATTATATCTTTCCATTGGGTGGTAAATAACTTGGCACCCATTTTTTCCAATGAAAAGTAACCTTATTTCCCCCCTTGAGAGAGCCATTGGTTGGTTTATTATGATCATTCCCATCCTTTGATTATTTGTATACTTTTGTGTCCAAAATTTTGAGAACCTTGACACATCTTGGATCATTGGGAAATCCTCCTAGCTAGGGTGTTAGTGGTTGAGGCCATAATATAGTCAAGGGTTCCTATCTACCATTAGCCATGTTGCATTTTGAAGATCTTGGATCTCACCCTTTTGGATCTAATGATGCTTTGGTGTAACTCAAATGGAGTATACTACTCCATTATATTCCATGTACACTAGTGCCTCTTCTTACAATAAGAATCATTTTGTAATATAAGGTGTATTAATCACTTGCTCCAACAATTCAAAATTCTTTTAATTATGGTGCCTAGTATACTATAAAACTTATTGAGTAATTTCCATTTAAGAATTAACATATTATTTTATAATGTCCTATTTTACAATCTAAAGTTTAAACATTAATTTTGAATTTAATTACAAAAAAAAGTATTTGTACTTGTAGAGTTTATTTAGTAACTTGTGAGAGAAACAATGGATATAATAGAATTTTTATATTCAAATAAACCTTAAAATATTCAAATTACAATGTTTTACACCCACAAAACATACAAGAACAACATAATGGTAAAACATAAGTGCTCAATATTGTCAGTCACTGTCTATTATGTAAACACTTAAAAGATATAATATTACATTTTTTTCTTAAAATTATCAAACTATCCCCAACACTTAATACTATAATGTTGTATATTTAAAAACTACAAAAATGCAACAATTTTGATAAGAAATACTATTAATTGAATCATACTATACATTAATAATGTGTGACATTTGACCTTGTGTAGCATGTCTCACTCTTCATTTGTTGGAAGTGTAATTTTTTAATAATTTATAACTAGGAATAGTGATTTCCTTTATTATATCATAAAAATTTAGTTTTGAGATTATCAATGATTTAACAAAACTAAAAATATTTTCCTTCTCTGACTTCTTAGGAAACTAATCATTATCCTACTTTATTATATCATCCATCTTTTTACTAAGACCATATTTTGTAATTAATTTATTTTTTCGTCAAAAAGCATTGGCAAACTCAACTTTATGATATTTTCTACCTTGTCATACAACTCCACTAACTCTTTCACACTAATTTAGCAATTCATGTGCTTCACCTATCTTCATACACTTTTTAATGATAGATTATATCTTTATTGAGGCATCTCTCATGTTGTGAATTCTCTTACATGTCAATTTAATGTCAATAATTTTGTACATTATTTTTAAAATTTTCTTTGTTATAGTCTTTCTTGAAATCATTTATTTTTTCTTTCAATAAAGTATTTTGTGAGCTTGTCAAATATAATCAATGAATTCAATTTTTTTATTTAAATAATTGTTTTTTCTAGATTATTTCCTTGCAAATAGTATAAATCATTGTTTTCTTATAAATTTTAATTTTTGTGTCTGAAAAGGCATTATTTCCTTTTCTACTTTCGTCTACTCCCATTGTAATTTTTCATAGTGTTCTTTCACTTCCTCTAATTTCTATTCCTATTTTTTATACTTTTGTTTTCTCTTATGTTAGGTTGCCTTGCACTTTATTTTCTAAGATATTGGATTTTTCTAATCTTTGTTTTAATTTTTCTAAATTATTTTTTCATTATTATAGTTCTTTGTACTTTCCTTTAACTTTTTCCTTAGTTCTTTCGTTCCATTGATTCATGTTCATTCAAACTAATTATATATGCAGAGATAAACATTTTTATAATTTACACTAATTTATTACTATTAGTATTTACCACTTTCCTCCTTATGTTCTCATTTGTTAGATCTGAATTTAAATTTTCTATTTTAATCTTTATCTTGTTTCTTTATTTCTACCTTTAGCCATGATGTGTATACCATATCATTATTACCCTTTCCATACATTTTCATTCCACTAAATTCTACTTAAAGGGTGCTTACTTCATAGTAAGTGTGAAGCATTTGATCATGTGGTTTGTTAACCTTGGTCAAAATATATATGTACTCCATGTTTTCCATATCTAGTTCATATATAAGAAATGCCCTAGTTATTATAGGATTTGAAGTTACAATAGCCTTATTTTTTGTTTTTTTTTTCTCTTTACAATTTCTAGGCAAAATCATCTTCGTAATAAATAACTTATGGTTATTAGAACAATCCAATGCTTGAATGGAGGAGTACTTGGATTTTTGGGGGTCTTTGTTAGGTGTTGAGGATAAAATATTGTTGTCTCAATCACACCAATAGGAGGGGTTCCTACTACAATCAATTCTTTTGAGATGGAGATGGCATGCACAAGATTACTTGCAGTTATGATCTTAGTATTTTATCTCTTCTATTAGCCTTGTTGGTTTGTTGTACCTATCTCTATTAACATCGTCTGAATATTTTTTCCATGACACGTGTTAACCACCACTACCTCTACCATTGCTACTTGTAGCACCCAATTCTCTACAACCTCTAAACCATTTGAATCTTTAACTTGTAACCCAAACTAATGATGTGAAGACCCTTATAGTTGTGATTATATCTAATACTTAGGATTTGTAGATGAAACAAATTGAATTGTACTACCACTACTTACATTTTATAACCCCTTTTCAATGTGCTCATTAGTGAAGCTCTAGTTCCTTGCACATTGAGAGGTTTTCTATAATCTAGTATGGAAACCAAATGCCTTGTTCTATTGAACCAAAACCACCACCTTCACAACCCATTTGCATGGCTCTATTTACCCCTTTCATATATGTTCCTTTTGAGGTTTCAATCACACTTGATTTTGTTGGAAATATGTGCCTCAATAATCACAGGCTGAAACCTCCATTAGAGCAAAGTCGGTGTGACATCTTCATTGTCTAGCTGACTAGCAGTTTGATTCATTCTGTTTTGAACAGGTCGTTGTGACCTAGTTTCTGTCTTGCCGAATGCTTTCACTGTGGAGCTATCACTGTGACAAGGAGTGTTCAATATGACCTCTTAGCGCTCGGGAGACCTCTAGCCGACAGGCCATTCAATCGTGAATTGGGGAGACTCATGGCGACCACGGGCTTCGGGATAGCCTATAGCGGCTCGGTGAGAAGTCCCAGCGAACGGAGAAGTCTCGCCGACAGGAATACATATGATGTCTTCGCCATAACATAAGGATCCCGGTGTGACGTCTTAGCGATAAATGGAAGTCTTGCCGACGGGGACACACTCGGGAGTCTTCGGTGTAACACTAAGGTTTCGTTATGAAGTATGGGCGAAGTGTTAATGTCTCGCCGATGTTGAAGTCTGTTCTCGGTAAGATTCATGGCGAACGGTGGACTCGGGGTAGCTTGGAGAACTTCAATAAGACCTCTCGGCGAAAGACATAGGTCTTGCCGACTATTCTTTGGCGCCCAGTATGATTGGAGGTTTCAGAGTAACATCCTAGCGAAAGCGGTATAGTCTTGACGACTGTTGATGACTTCGGGGTGACATTTGTGATCTCGGAGAAACCTCTTGGCGATATTGTTAAGTCTTGCCGACTTGTGTTTGGAGCTCGATGTAACATGTGACTTTAGTATAACCTTTGGTGACTCGCTATGATCTCCTGGCGAAAGCGATAGGTCTGGGCGACTGCTTGGTGATTCGGTGTGACACATGAAGCTCGATGGAACGTCTTGGCGATATCAATTACTCTTGGCGACATCGGTATGAAGGTAATGTGGCATCGGCGAGACACTATTAGTGTCTCACCGAGATGCCAACACAGTGCGAATTTTGTTGACCGATTGACCGCCCGATGTGGCATCTTGTGGACGAATAGGAGGAGCCGAATGTGAACCGTTAGCAGTTGGTTCGCTGTGACAGTTCTGTGAAGAAGCTCGACAGATAGAGTTCGACATGGATATACTCTGTGATTGCAGATTGTAGTTGGTTGATTCAAAGGTTGTATCGACAGATTGTTGAGTGATTGTATCAGTGGATGTAATCTAATCTGAAAAGGCTGTAACTTGAAAGTTTCTATTCAAAGATTGTTCATGGTGAATGCTGCTATAAACAGGCATCAGAAAGATAAGTCTGTAACTTGTATGTAATCTTTATTATTGTAATACAAATTGACTTCTCTTGGTGTGGTGGGTTTTTCTCACATAAGGGTTTTCCCACGTATATCTGGTGTTCATGTGTGATTGTCAAATACTTTGTTTTTGTTATATTACTTCTTAGTGCATCTTGATTGGACAGTAATTGTAAATTTTAAAGTGTATCTGCATTCTTTCCTAAGGTACTGACGTTAGGAGAATTGTTTCCGCATCTAATTTTCCTTACAGATTTGTATGAATAATTTTGACTAGCAATTTTTGGATTATTCATCATGACCCTAATCATCATATTCAAAAAAAAATCTAGAGATGCTCTATGCACCAAAATTTGGTAAATTTAATAGCATATGGATTGCTAGATCCTTCCTCATAGACCAAAAGGAATATATTTTGACCATGACCAATTAGCATTTGTACAAACTCTCTTGAAAGCCTCCATCGTGTTTGAATAAAAGTACTTCTAAGTAGCTTTGGTATAAA
Source organism: Sequoia sempervirens (assembly GCA_007258455.2). NCBI lineage: Eukaryota > Viridiplantae > Streptophyta > Pinopsida > Cupressales > Cupressaceae > Sequoia > Sequoia sempervirens. Next base: position 537,274,388 of record VDFB02271358.1, read on the forward strand.
AGTATTTGTATTTGTTGACTTGTCTCCACCTCTTACTCTAGATGCAATTGCAAACCCATAATTTCTATGAACAACTATTGAAAATTAATTCATTTCTCAATTGTAACTCCTTCCATTGTTTTATCTCAAGAGTCTTTGGTTTTCAATATTTCTAGTAGGTTTTACTTTTGTCTTAAATTTTACTAGGAGATTTCTTGTTGGCCATTGACTTTGTTTTGATCATCTCACATGGATGATATTTTTGGTGGAAGTCAACAATAAAATTTTTAATTTCTTTTTTTTTTGTGCCACAATGAATTCTTTACTCTCAAATATGAAACCTCCATATGAAAAATTCAATAGAAGATATAAATTATTCTTTTCTTGACTAATAAAATATAGCTGATCTATACTATTCATTTGTTGTGTATATTTCAAGGCAAAAACCCTCTAAATCACAAGTATTTGAAGTATGTGAGGATTTACTCTTGATCTATAAAATACTAGCATAATATATTATTCCATGAAGTGTTATCAACCAATTTTATTTATAATCTTAGTTAAATAGAATGTTTGCAAGTCATAGGTAATCTAGACATTGGAGTATTTGTAATTGCTTCATAAAATGGAGTGTAGTATAAAAAAATATTATAATTCCTTCTCTTATCATTTATCCTTATTTCATGAGTCCTTTTAATTAGTAGTGCCAAAAAATAAATGAACCTGAAGGTCTGAGCATTTAAACCTCCTTTAATTAATAAAGAATGTTTATACATAAACTTTGCAGCATACCCAACAAATCTATATGTAGGTGGATAACCATAATGGATGTTTTATACCATTCAAAGGAGGGTTGTACCCATTAGATTGTCACTATCCAATCCACAAAAAAATATTAGCATAAAAATGCTATCATTAGCCTACAATTTAAAATTTGCAATTTTATAATTAGGATTACCTCTATGTACCTACCATTATGTGATTTATTTTGCTATAGACATGTTACTATCAAATTGAACTAGTCCATCTAATCATGTTTTATTGGGCTTGTTATTAAATAATTGAGCTCTATTACACTTATGCGACACTTTAGTCAAATAATGCACCTAAGTACATGTTGGAAGAAATGTTTAAAACACTGTAAGTAAACAAGTTAGTTTTGGATTATACAAAGTATTTTATAAAAAGTAGACCTTATCAAGGATTAAGGAAATGAAATAGATTATTGAGAAACAAGAATTTGTGAAGTTGTAAATAAAATTGAAAATAAAGGTCCAAATTGCTTCTATCAATGTACATTGAACTACAAACTAATGTTATCTATATATTAATAATTTATATTAGACCATAAAATATTATATAATTACAGTATTTTAAAATTTACTAGGTCAAATAATTTTTGACGTGAATTATTTTTTTACTTATTTTAAGAAATTATAGATGATAGGTGTTTGTATTTACAAAAGATATGCTTACTATTGCAAATAGAGGCAAGCTTCTAAAATGATAGATTGATATTAGATTTTTTTATCAATCAAATGAGGGTTTAACCTCTCTCCCTTCTCATTAATATCATAACAAAACATTACATAAACTTTCCAAAATGTGAATAGGTGGCATTGATAACATACAAGTCATGTTATAGGGTCATGGTTAAAGACATAACAAGTTTTTAACAACCCAAGAAAGTTAAGTAGAAACATTTTTATAGAGTGGTAGTACACTATTATATACTAGTTGACAAGTCTTTATCCTTTGATAGTGGCTTTATGAAAGTTGAAACATTGTCCATAGGGCTTGTTTGTGCCCTTGACCAAGACCATTCTACAAAGAAGGAATTTTGTAGCTTTTACTAGAACCTTTACTACCCTATATCTTGTTTGAATGGCTTCGTAAGACCAAGAACATTCATCTTAGGTTTCTAGAAACTCATTCTACCCATAAGCTATTTTTGCACCAGAATCACCTCATGAACAAAAGAAGCTAGTCTTGCCCCAATCTTCCTAATAGTCCCCTATCAATGCCCAACCAAAAAATTCCATCCTATTTACTGTTAGGGGGAAACTTGGGGTCTAATTGGCATTATTGATCATTACATCCAAGTTCTATGCTTAATCCTATATGTATTGCTTCCCAAGTGCCTTCATCATCAATTTGTCTCCCATGATTAGCATAATGTTTGAGACAAATGAGGAGTAGATTTATGTGTTCACATGACGTTGTGGGGCTTCTTTAATAAAATCTCATCTAAAAATTTCTTTAATTTATTTAGTGATGTAATGATCTTCACTTTGATGGAACATGTTGTATTCATTAGTCTATGATGCTTTCGGTGAAATCTATTTGATGTGTATCACCATCAAGAATTACCACAATGTCCATTTTTGTTGACGTGATGGAAAAAATACAAGGTGAACAAATGAGGGGGAGGTGCTCATTGAGAGATTTGGCCTTCAAGTAATGTGATGCCACATGTTGCATGCTTGTGTAATTAATATACTAACACAAAACAAATGTGTTGAGGGAATGAATCATGATAGGCAATTTGCTTCTCATATATTCATGTAAAGTGGTATTATATATATTTAGTCTTCCTAAATATATATCCATTAGTAAATATTCCACATAATTTATAATCCCATTGATTATTCAATAGCAAGTCACATTTGCCAATACAACATTGAGAAATGTCTCTACAATAGGTGTAAATGTGAGGCATGCATGTTATTAATTATCAATTATGTATAAATGTGTTGCAACATGAATGAACATAACTTCATAAAGAATGTTATATTAACACTTTACATGAAACTATTGCCCCCATTCATAAATGCCAAAACAAATGTCATCAGTGAATAAATGATTAACATTGTCTTTTCACTAGGCCTATTCTAAAACTTTTACTTCTAAAAGTGGATTCTACAAACTTCATTTCCAATTCCCTCACACATTGTCATCGTGTCATTTCATCAAACTCAATTCTAACAATAGGATTTCCTATCATAGACATAGGAAAATTTCCTTACCTATAAATGGTAAAGCTAATCATTACATCATTAGATCACAAGATCATTAGGTCATTTTTACATTTGATGTTTAACCTTTACATTGAACTCCTAATCATTTGTTCTACTTGGTTATTTCAAAACAAATTATTTAAAGGCTCTATTTTAATTTTATGTACATATAAATGAATTCAATAACTACTCAACTTATTGATATAACACTATTCATTTGTTTCTTGTAATCATTTAATTGTTATCAATCAACATAATGTTGTTTGCTTTAATTCAATAGATCTAGTATTTTGATCATTTCCAAATCACAATTTGATAAGGAAATTATTCCACTTAAGGCTCACCCTAGGAATCATATAGCATCTCTTTCTTTGCGGGTATAATTGATGATTTGTAACTAACATTTTCCAAAACTAGAGTTGTTACACGCAATAGTAGCTTTTGTACATAACCTTAACAACATTCTATTTCTTGGGAACTCCTTTTATTATTGGTATACTTCGAGGCTTATGAAGCCTTAACAAACTAGATGACTACTACAAGCTATAGTGAGCTTACGAAGCCTTAAATAACTTGTAAGAACAAAATAATATGGTATATTTTGAGCTAGTGATGCAACATGGCCTTTCCTTGGTTGCCACCATGCTTTCCAAAATTATAAGAAGTGTTAAAGAATAACTTAAAATCCAAATTTCATTGATTAAACTATACCCTAGCCCATGATTCAAGCTCATGGTTCAAGATATCTTGCTCAACAAGCTCCAAGCTCCCCAAGGACAAGCTATGGTCATTCAATGCTTGGTGTTGTCACATATATGACAAGGGCAATCCACTTAACATAACTTTTAACTCAAGGTTCAATAAAAACTCAAAAATAGCTTTTTGCCACTTAAAAAAACAATCAAGACCTTTAATAATTGTATGCTCAAAGCTTATCAAGGCTTGGATAACCTTCCACTTAAATATTTCAACTTTACAAATAATCTTCCATGCTAAAAATAGTTTGTACTGTAGATGGCTTTAACATGGTTATTTTGGGATTTAGAAAAATTTAAACCTAAGCAATATCATCTTAGCTTAAGCCTAACATGGAACAAAATGATACAACTTGGGGTTTTAGGATGGTAAGTCCAACAACCTCAAACATAAAACCTTGGCTACCTCACTCAAAAACATCAAGGACTCAAGCAACACTCGGCCAAGACATCAATCAAGTCCAACAATGACCAAAGACCTCTATTAGCCATAACATGATCAATTGCAGCAAGTTCAACATGAAACAATCAATATAATGAACTCAACCAACTGTATAATCAATATGAAACATAACATGCTAACAAAAATTCTAATGATCAAACAATTGTAACATCAATAAGTGACTCAATTGGCACTTGTACAATTTGGTCATCATAGTGATAACCCAAATCCTAACCTTTTACCTAATATGTCAAGGTACATGTACCTGTGAGAAGAGATTTCACTAGTAGCATCCATCCAAGATAAATCAAATCAAATGCATCACCATCTAATTAAGATAAATTAAGCATAATCCATATGTGATAACAATACTAACAATGTACATTCATCTAGTCATGCAATAACAATACTAACAATGTACATTCATCTAGTCATGCAATAACAATACTAACAATGATACTTCATAGATTTGACACAACCCTGATATTAATTGCTTCTGAGAATTGCATCATCAATACCCTAATTGGCTACAAGAAAAATAAATGTGCTTACATTAATGTTTTTTTTATTTTATTTCATTATTCTTCACAATAGATTTAAGGCTTTTCAAGGAACCACATTTTTAGCAGCAAGAGTGAATGGGGCACTGTTAACATTGTCAATTGCATTAGTATCGCTATTATATTTTTAAGGCAAGTTTTAAGCATCTTACGTCATTAGAAATGGTCTTTCTATGCAAAGTAGCTGAAACATCATTCTAATATTGAAAGCATTTGAAGCATAATTCATATAACTTTATAGAATCTATTTCAGATGTTAAATGCTTTTGCTTTTAGGCATAGGGTAGCACCACCGCCTCCCCTATGCTTAAGTAACCAGCTTTGCTTTAAAGCTTAAGAGTAGTTTCTTGGTGTTTTACAAAGGGTTGACAAGCTAGCAGAAGTTCGCCCATACATGTTACTTACAAGATGGCATGTGCCGAGCCATGAGGTAGCAACAATGTAGTCTACTAGTTTCTCATATTGTATCATAGGGACGTCAATAGAACATAGCTTTTCACTCGATGCAATGTAAATTTTGATTGTACAAAAAGTCTTCAATAAGTGGTTTTCCACGGTTTATGTAGCCCTTGGTCATTCAAGTAGTTTTAGGTTTCTCATATTGCAGAGGTGACTGAATAGAACATAGCTTTTCACTTAATTCATTGTAACATTTGATTGCACAAAAGGTTAATGAGTGGCTTTCCACCGGTTCATGTATCCCTTGGTCATTCAAGTATTTTTATAGAGCTCCATTCCTTATAAAGTACATTTTAACTGTAGATGTAGAGGCCTAAACAAGATAGTATCTTTTATTGGGCAGCGAGCAAAGACTGCTCAATTGTCAGTGTAATTGTGTTTTTTTTTTTTTTTTAAATGTATTAGTACTTATTTTTCCACCAAAGTGATGTGAAAAATTGAATAATGAATGATATGTCCTCACATAACACACTTTAAATAGAAATTCACCGTGAGTGAGTATTGCCAAATCTTAAATTAGATATTAAGAAAAAAAACTCCCTAATTTTCCATTTAGTTCGTAAGCATGTAAACCATAAAAAGGCTAATATTCTCACTAATGAAACCTTATTTGTGAAGGAACAGCCAGCACTATTGATCTATTCCTATAATCTCAAGATCACTAAATGAGTCTCAGGTCCATGCCGTAAGTAAAGATTTAGCTCACTATAGCTTCATATACTGAAGATTTTCCATGAAACAAAAATTAACTCAATCCATAGAAACAATTTAATGTCAATATTTTGCCTTTAGTACCAATAAACAACCCCAAGTTGTTACTTATGTGAGGTTATTCTCACACTGTAAATTTTGCGATCCTTGCACATACCATGTAAATGTGCGCAATCTTTTACATTACTCCTAGAGCTGATCTTTTCCTTGCATCCTGTATTCAGTAGGAAACCATGGAAAGAAAACAGGAATAATGTGCTCCAAGTTTTATATGCATAAAATAATAATTTGTATTCTCAATTTAGAGGTGCTGCTGAGTGAGTTTTGCAACTGCATGCCTGCCAGACTTCCATGTCACACACTTAACATGGAATTGTAACAGAAAATGTTCCATTAAACAAAAAGGGCTTATCCTAATTTCACGTAACAGTGAAATAGCATACAATTTCGACATATATCTCTAAAGAATAAATTCATTTTTTGTCTCCAATAGATATGTCTTCTATTATCCCCTTTCCATCCATTACATCAAAAAAGAAAAAATTCTTCAGCGGATCACCTTTACAGGACATTGCCTTAATGACTTCCTGTTCAACAATAATCCACATCATTAGTTCAATCCTCATGCAACAGAAAATGAAATAAAAGCAATACTTTTATAAATTTTATGAGCATTTTATGTTCTTCCTTTGGCAATTGTTCTTAACTTGCCAAAGTTAAGGACCGTATAAAAATTGAGGGGCTCAAGCAAATATCGCTGCACTGTTATATTTACAATGAGTTCTACATTACACAAGTGAACATAATTCAATGATGTAAATTATAAATGACACTACAGAAAATATGTATGTTAAGTCGTTAAAAAAGCCATATAGGATTTCAGATATTCTATAATTTCCCCCAATCCTGGGTTTTGATTAGTTTAGAACAGACGTATTGATCTAGTGTAGAGATGTCAAAAAAGTTGTCACTCGCAGAATCTTACCACTTATGGACCTTTAAAAGTAAATAAGCATATACCTGCCCAAGGATGCCCCCTACAATAGCACAAACAGGAGGGAGTTCTCTCTTTCCAGCATCAACAATTCTTTGCAAAAGCAGATCTGGTATTCGGGACTCAGCAAACCCCTGCAGAAACTCAGATTGTTTTATTTCTTTGCTGCAGTGTCTAATGTTTGTCTCACAAAGTTTGCCATCATAAGCTAGATGAAATCTATGGTATATACAGTTCCTTATTTTAATAAGGATCTATATTTGTGGTCAGAGTAAGAGCAGAGTAAGGTAATCAATACTGAACAGAGGAGTGTAGCTATAAAAGCATGCTGATAAAGAAGTATAAGAGAAACAACATGCAATAATTTGTAGATTTTATCATATAATGTAAAAAAATTGTGCAAGCGATCAGAAGCATCCTCCACGTGAATGTTTTAAAATAATGTATTCAGCACATCCTCTTACAGAAAAAATCCCACAAGTAATTGACTATCATATTGCTAGTTCAATATATTTAAAAAAAAATTTAAAAAATAATGTACTTGTTCTTCACAGAGCTTTTTCCGCATCTTAAGTACAGATGGCAAATCTGTGGATGACAGGTCACCAGGTTCCCGACCCTCAGCTTGTTCAAACATTTCTACAACTGCATTGGAAATACAAGCGTGACTGTATGAGAATGTCTGACAGTTATCCTCTGACTAACTGATAATTCAAATGCAACAGAAACTAAACTACACTGAGCTGTCATACTATATTTTGAAATTGATATTTACAAAATGGAAAGTTGAAAGGTACAAATGTAAATTGACATCACGAGTCTGAAGATTGATATCATATCATGTATATACAGGCATTATAATAATTTCTTAAAACTAAATACTAAATAGCAAAAAGGATTCTAAGTCTGAACAAAAATATGGAGCAATCCTGGCTCACGCCTCATGTCTCATGTCTGTTGCAACTGCTTATGTTCAGCTTCCATCCATCCCAAAGTTGCCTCAAGGATCAATAATCATACATGGCAATAATGTCATTATCCTCAGTATGCTCTGCCTGATCAACATGCTTCTTAGAATATATATAATCGTCACATTTATTGGTTATAAATGTTAAAGAGTTTGTTGTAGTTACGACTTCAATAGTAGTTTTGAGTTGGTAATTAGATGGTGATTGACAATTACAAAATTCAATTTATGGACACTACAAATGTAATATGCAGACATGAGCATTGCAAGATAAAGCATTGCTCCCTCCTTTCTCTCAATTTTATACAACCTACTTGTGTCATTAAACTAATCGATTTGGTTTCAGAGCCCAAAACAAAAATATCTCAGGTTTCGATGATTGAGGTCAGCATTTCTAGATTGAACATCCACGAACAAGGAGGACAAATCCTAGTGTTTAGGCATCTGTGGAGGAGAGATCTCTGGGGCAGAATGTAACTAAAGCTGAAACCGACTGCCTTAAATCTGGGAAAAAGACAGATAATAGCAAATGGGACAGCAAGCTAAGTGGAGGTGTTCTTGGGGTAAACTCCATGGTTAAGTGTGTTTAAGTTGGAGTAGTACTGAGATGGGTGCCCTCCAAAGAAGTCCTGATTCTTCCCCCATCACTTAGATGCAACAAATGCTAAGTGAACCATTCATGCTCATTAGAGATGTATTCATGTTAAACACTAATCATGAAATATGGGTTAATGAGTTTGACTCAAAATTACACAATTGAATATTAATAAAACATGAAACTAATTGCCTTAAATTTGGGAAAAAAGACAGATAATAAAAATAGGGGTGGCAAGCTAAGTGGGATTGATCTTGGGGGAAACTCCATAGTTAAGCAAACTTGAATTGGACGTCTTCTAGAATGGTTGACCTCTTGGGAAGTCCTGCTGGCTCACCCATGTGAGCATCACCTAGATGCAATGAGTCCTTAGTGGACCATTCATGCTCATGAGAAATGGGTTCATGTGAAACATAACTCATGCAATATGGATCAATGGGTTTGACTCAAAAAACTGCACAGCTAAATCTTGATAACACATAATAATTAGACAGAGTAGATCAGGTCTGAGAGACTCTGCATTTGATTATTTAAAGATTTCCATCTCTATTTCTTAGATTTTTTCTAATTTGTTAGTTTCACTCTTTCCATCCACATGTATAAAAGTATGCAGAAATGTTAATTTTGCACATTCATAGGAAGGTGTGTGTAAGAAGCAGGAATTTGTGCAACTCTGTTCAGTTGTAGAAACTGACTTAGAGTTTTTAGTTCTTGAATGGTCTGAGGGCAGCAGAAACAATTTCTGACACCTAGGGTTCCAAAAGCCTCAGTCAAGATTATTGCTCTTTTGAAATGAGCAATTAGGATTTCTATTTATTTTTTGAAACAGCTTGAACAGAGACATAAAAATCTACACAGAAAACAAACTGGAAAAATTTCAAGTATGTTACACCCTGTCTCTTAGTTACCAAGTTACTTTTACCCTCATGAGTAAATATGATGATAAATGTAAATCGTCACCTTAATATGTTCAATAGGTGAATGAAATACTGAGATATGCATTAAGATGTTATTACTTTTGAAAGAATGATTATATTTTATACTAATGGAAAATGTGATGAATGAATATGAATTGCAATGTGAATAATGCTTTGATGATGCAAATGATTTATGATGCAAATAGATTCCACGTGAATGGCTAACTACTTTTGTGATGCACTAAGTTGGATGCAAGAAGGAGTCAAGCCCTCAAGTACGAGAGAGGGGGAGTATCACTCAAGAGAAGAACTTGGTCTAGTAACCCTTAATGAGCCTAATTGAGCATACACCCACTCCCTAACTGAGACAGATGGTAAGTAACCTCCTGTCTGGGTTTGAGCGTGTTTTGTATTGATATGTGGTTTTAGTCTTTGAATGTTCTTGTTTGGGGTTGTGTGATTGAGTCTTTATGTCGAGTGAAAGTTCTTTGTGTGTTCATGTTTATATGCTAATCGATGAAGTATACAATGATTGATGAATATATGAGAATTTGTGCTTAAGTATGGATGATACATTAATATAAACATATATATTAATATATGTATATATATGTATATATATGTATGATTATTTTGAAATATGTTTGTACATAAATAAATCGATTAGCTTCAATATGATTATTTTGAAATATGTTTATACATAAATAAATCGATTAGCAATTGAAGCATTTAATAATCATATTAATATATATATATATATATATATATATATATAAGAATGCAATTTAGTGAATTTGGGAATACTTTCACTCTCTCGATTGATCCATTCGATTGGCCCGAGGCATATCATCAAGAAAGGTGTTGGCCCACACGCAGCATCAGGATTCAGCACCTTTATGGATCACCAAAAGCATTGTACCGAATGAGATCATTAGTAAAGTAAATGATGAGCCCTACTATCAACTATAGGGCATTCCGGGAGGGTGGGGGAGGGGGCAACGGAAGGGGGTGGTGGGTAGGGTGTGCAAATGACGAGCCCTACTATAACTAAACCATAGTCGGGGGGGGGAGGGTGCTACTATCTAGCCAAGCGCCTCTATTTAGATGATGCTTTATTTTACATGACGATAGGGTCGATACTTCTATCATTGACCGGGAGACACATGTGTGGGGATGGGTGGGGAGTAAAGTTCACTTCGTTCAGCTCTTATCCCACCCTCCCTTCTTTAGACACTTGACTTACAGGGGATGGAATCCACTTGACTGATTATTAGAATTACCCCCCACCTGGGTGGGCCCTGGCCACTTTAACCCCCCACCCACAAGACCCCACCACCCATATATATATATATATATGATGTCCCCCTGGGGTTTCAAATCTAATTTTTGTGCTTTTGTTTGAATTCTGATTTTTTTTTTGGTGCCGGAAGTGGTGCTGGAACTTGAAAGAAATTGCATAAAACAATAATGGAAAGGAAACTGCATAAAAGATTAAAAACCCAGTAATCTTTATTTATTTGAAACACATTTGTAACATACCCATTTGCTAATTGTGATTGCTACAGGTCTGATTTATTATAAATAGAAGATTTGATGACACAAAACCCTAGGCGCCTATCTCTGTTTTGGCTTCTCCACTTTGAAACTTGTTGCAGATTGGTTGAATGACCTGGACACCTCCATTGGAATGATTTCCAACCTTCAAACAAGGGAAATTTGCTTCTAAATTCCCACGTCCTCCTCTCCTTGGCTGTACGGCCTATTTGTCTCACACATGCCTCAATAAAGACCCTTTTTGCTGTTGAAACTCTCTGATTTCCTTTGCAGATCTGAACACCCAAGTTTGGTGAGTAAATTAATCTCAATTGCAAGCTCCAAACTCCTACTTGTGCCTCCTAAATTGTACGGCCTGCTCCAATACTCGCGTGCTAGGTAGGAATTGTGTAATTGCCGGAAATGACCTCTATCTTATTCAAACTTGCTGATGTAAATTGTAAATGCTGAAAGAAAGTGCTAAGTAAATCTGTGAATGCTCAGATTGATGGTCTTTGTGTGAATCCATCCAAACTAGAACCCTTAGACGGTCTCTCGCACCTGTAGATCTTGTCCTAATCGAGGGTTTCCATCCTCAGATCGGCTTGAAACTTCATACTTGCAACCCTATGCTTAGTTTTCTATTTGTAAATGATAAACTTGGATAAAGAAAATGATCTTTTCTCTCTTCATGCCTTCTCCAAATCCCACGCCCAAGTTAGGGTTTTTCTTTTTTTTAATAATAAAATATTAATATTGCTTCCTCAAAAACCCACGCCAACTTTGGCTTGCACAATAAATTAATATTTTTACTTGTCTTGAAAAGCGTCCCCCTTCACTTAAATATTAATAAAGTGACTTAAAATGTATTCTTTTAATGAAGTCACTTTATTACTTCAATAATGGAAAAGTTATAAAGTACTTTATCAAAGTAACTTTATAACATTAAATTAATAAGTAACTTTAATAAAAGAATATCATTAAAGTAACATGACTTAATAATTCAATAACTCCTGGCAAAAGTCTAGCAATAAACTCTCAAGAGTGTCCTATCACCATTACCAACAGCAGGTGTGCCATCACTGTGCCTGATATTACTTACTATAAATAGCAAGTATCAATGGTGAATTCTTGAAATGCCTTCGAAAGGCCAACCGAATGCTAGATCACTGAACTGAATAAGCTGGAATGAAACATCAAACCTACTGAAGATCCTAAATCTCCCCAAATGGGTCCCTTAAACATCTCACTGGCCTATGAGAACCGTAGTCAAAGGCTAACCCAAATCCCCAAATCACTGGCTAGAAAGGGGACATTACAATATATAATATATTGTTTTATATAAAAGCATTCTAAAATCATTAACGAAGTAAATGTAGCGCAGCTATATCAAGCCATTCACTACAGAGCATTGAAACTAACTTCAATGTATGAGTATAGCGCTGGCTTAAATGTTTTCTAGAGGCCAAAGCTTAAATGTTGTGCTTAAATATAGCGCTTACAAGCAGGAATAGAAAGCAAAGTTCATAAGCATTTTAAGTGCAAATTAAATGAAGTTGAATGCAACACTTAAACCAGCACATTGTTTGCAAATGAAAGACAGTTATTAAGTTATGAAAGGCGCCTAGAATCTATGCCTAAAGCCAGCACATAAAGAGTTTAGAACCTGCCACATATAGCAGAGAATAACGCATGATTAGAGGACTATTAGCCAATGATATAGTGAACATGTGCAGCGCATAAATAAAGGAGAGATTTGAAACAAAACAAATGGTATAGAAGTAGGTTTAAATGCAAAGAAATAAAATAGGAGTGGAGTATATTAAGCGCTGCAATATATAAGAGAATGACCAAGTCTAAGGCTGCGCATATGAGACAGCGCATAGATAAGGCGCATAAAGTGCATTGAATGCCAGTAAATAACAATTGAATAAAGAATATAGGGCACCTCAAACCGGCTCATGGTTTATAGAATATTGAATGCAAATGAAAGAGGAATACAAAACGCAAGTACGAGTTTATAAGCAGCACATAAATCACAAGTGAATAAGTCAAAGAACTCAAAGTGCATGAAAAGGGAAAAAAGTTTTTACGTTGCTAAGAGAATGAACGCAGAATTCAACGAATAGAATAAGTCTTTGGCAGTGCTATTATATAGGGCGCTAAAACATGAATGTGGTGCCAAATCTGAAGAATGTGAAACAAATAAGAAGTCTAAAACCTGAGCCAAGTTCTAGAAAAGCAATATGATAACCATTAAACTCAGTCAAAACTTAGATGGCAGAAATATAAGGGGGTAGTTGACTTGCAAACCAACTAGGAAACCTGCAAAAGGCATTGTTGTTCATTGCCTCAATAAAAGAGTCTTGTTGTCTCATGAACTAAGTCCACTCAGCCATTTGAAATGTGAGAACTGTCATGTGTTGCAATCTGAGAGTTAGTTCAGCTAAGTTGATGCATGTGCATAGGAAGGTGGTAGAATTGTTAACATGTTTGTAGCCTTTGGATGCTCAAGTTTTAGTATATATAGAGGTTCTCTCTCTACCATTTGTTACACTTTTCATTCCGATTACTCCATTGTTATTCTCCTGTATTTTCTGTGCAAGTGAATTAGAGATCTTGAGAGTTAGTGAGTTGCTTTGTTATTTTGCAATTGTATTGTTGAGAGATTTAGAGAGAGGGGCTAGAAGTGGCAAGCGGCTTGTGGCATTGAGCAAGGAAGGAAGAATTATATCAGTTGGAGCTTTTTGTTGATGTTCTATAGCAGCGTCAGTCATATATTCCAGCCCAGATCGCGCATATAAGAACAATTAAATAATAGCCTATTGGTTAAATTCAGGGTTACCCGGGGACGCGTCCCCCCTCCAAAATCCCCCGTCCCGGTTCCGGGGACGTCCCGGGTACTAGGGGACGGCTAGGGGACGGCAGGGGACCGTCCCCCTTTTTTGAAAAAACTCAGGAAACGTCCCGGGGACGGGGGGACGGCGTTGACCAAATAGGGACGGCTGACCAGTCCCGGGGACGGAAGGGGGACGGCTGAGCCGTCCCTCAACCGTCTCGGGGACGGCCAGCCGTCCCCTAAGCCAAAAACATAAATTTTAAAACATGAAATTTAAAAAGGTCGGCCCTGCCTACGTGGCATGTGTGGAGCGAAGTGTTTTATAGTTACAAGACTCGCCCAAACTCGGTGAGTACTCGCGAGTCCCGAGGCAAGTGACCCTGAACGAGTCCCAGAGACTTGGCTACCGAGTACTCACCGAGACTCGGCAGACTCGCCGAGTTTTGTGCCTCAGACTCGGCCATTTTAATTAAATTTTTTTAAAAAAATTGCAATCTTTAATTTACAATTTTTTTAATTAAACATTAAACGCTCGGTAGGCGTTGCCCTTCCAGCAGATCCCGCAGAAGGGCACTCCCCCTGATTACCCCTCAATCTGTTGGGGTGTTTCCCCCAAAACCTCATTAAAACTATAGGTCTAAGCATGTTATAGGCAAATGATGAATCATGATCATTAAACCTACAAAATACATATCCCCTGTTGCAAATCTTTGCATCTTTTGCAGTCAAAGCCATAATCAAGGATTATCTTGTTCCATACATTAGACATACGATATTGTATTTTGATTTTCATAACAAACTTTAAAACTATATGGCAGCAATGTAGCCTTTGGGCATTTTGATATAAGTTTATAAATTATAACTTGGAGGTTGTTTTATGATTTGTGTAACTGTATGTTAATTTTGAATGCGTATTGACTATTGACTTTGAGTATTGGCATAATGTTGAACACAAATGTTATATGTTAATGTTCTATAATGTGTATCATGCATGCCTTATTCATGTTATCTATTAAATATTTAAAATTTCCCTATATTTTTTAAATTTTCCCTATATTTTTATATAGCCGTCCCCTGCCGTCCCTAATTTTGGCCTCAAAAATCGGAAACTTGGGGACTCGTCCAGCCGTCCCCTGCCGTCCCCGTCCCGGAAACTTGGGGTAACCTTGCTATTTAATTGTTGAGTTCATACTTTATGATGGGTCACGTCCCTTGGTAAATATTAGTTTATATTTGTCACTTATGAATTGGCTCGATTCTTGAAGAGACGTGATTTATGAGGAGGCCGACTTGCTTGTCATTGGACGCGATTTATTGAAAGGGTGCTATCTCATATGAAGGGGCCGACTTGCTTGAAGAGTGACAACCTTTCACTCATGTATATATATGCGCCACCTCTCATTGTTTATTCATCAAGTTTTATATATCCATTTTTGTCAAGTACGTGTTATTCTTCAAGGCAGATCGGCATAGTTGGAAGCTGAGTTTTTATCATCTGAAGATAGCATTATATTTCTGTGTGTGCATCAACTTGTGATGCTTATTATTGGCCTCCATATTGGCTCATTGTAAAGGTGACATTATTGTGTTGATTCAATATATAAGTGATATATTGTTGCAGGGTTTTTCTCCCTCAAGAGGAGGGTTTTCCCAGGGTATCTGCTGTGTTATTGTGTCTTATTTGAATTAATTTTCTGTGCATTAAATTTGATCCTAAAACTAACATGGTTTCAGAGCGGGTTTGAGAAGATCGTGATCAGATTTGTTCTTACAGCGATACTCTATTCTCTTCTTCATATTTCTTTGTCTATCCCTACCTTAGTCAAGATGGTGAATGGTCTTAAGATTGAGGATAGACTCGAGGGAGCATCCAACTTCACATCATGGAGATTCAAGATCATGCTTACCTTGCAAGAGAATGACTTGGCTGAGTTTGTGGAGACCAAAGTTCCCAAACCTGCGGAGGAAGAAGAGAAATTGCAATGGAGGAAGAATGATATCAAGGCAAAGAAGATGTTGGTTGATTCTGTTAAGGCCAATATCTTTCCTATTGTCTCTAAGTTGAAGACAGCAAGAGATATGTTCAAAACATTGGAGGAGATGTACGAAATCAACAATACCAGCTGGGCTCTTGCACTGAAGCAACAACTACACCATGTGAAAATGGCGAAAGGAGAAACAGTCATTGCCTACTTCATGAGGATTTCAGATTTGAGAGATCAACTCTCGACAATTGGCCATGTGGTTGACGACAAAGACTTGACCATGCTTGCTCTCAATGGTCTTCCTTTGTCTTGGGAATCCTACATTCAAGGAATTAGTGCAAGATCAAAACTGCCTAAGTTTGATCGTTTGAAGGTAGACTGCATTCAAGAAGAATCAAGGTTGGTGGCTAGAGGCATTGGTCAAAGTTCAAACAATGAAGATATTCATGTTCTCGCCTCCCAAACTTCGAAGAAGAAAGGAAAAGATGGAAAGAAAGGATTCTTCAAGAGGAATCGAGATAAGGGAAATGATGGTGCTCCCGCTTTCAAGAAGAAGAGAGACATGTCCAAGATCCAATGCTTTAGGTGTGATAAGTTTGGCCACTTTGCTAAGCATTGTCCATCTAGACCTAAGCAACAAGCCACCGTTGCAGACGTTGATGATGCTTCTCCGCAGAAGGATTCATGTGAATATTTGTTCTATTCGGCATTGTCAAGCAATGTACCTATAGACACCAACACTTGGCTGATCGATAGTGGTGCTTCTCGACACATCACTGGTTTTAAGAAGCACTTATCCAGTTTGGTGGAGAGAGATTCTTCCGAACAAGTCATTATTGGAGATGATGCTAGCCACTCTGTGAAAGGGATTGGGACCTCTACTCTTCATTTGGATTTCGGCATCACACTTCAGTTGAGCGATGTTCTTTATGTTCCAAGAATCCAGCGCAATCTCATCTCAATTTCAGCTCTAGAAGATAAAGGATATCA
This sequence comes from Sequoia sempervirens, assembly GCA_007258455.2. Lineage (NCBI taxonomy): Eukaryota > Viridiplantae > Streptophyta > Pinopsida > Cupressales > Cupressaceae > Sequoia > Sequoia sempervirens. The sequence continues at coordinate 537,291,131 of VDFB02271358.1, forward strand.
AGTTGCCTTCTCCAAAGGCAAAGTACTTGTGTGGATGGAGAATTCCAGTTTCAAGGATGCTCAAGTAATTGGTGTTAGACATGAAAGCCTCTATAGGCTATGTACGCGTCCACTTCAGGCATTAGTTCATGACTCTTCAAGCTTATGTGATCTTTGGCATCGAAGATTGGCTCACCTGCACTTCCGAGCCTTACCTATCATGGAGAAGATGGTCACGGGACTTCCTAAGTTCAATCAGGAGCATGAAGGAACTTGCAAAGGATGTGCTATGGGTAAGAATTCAAAAGCTCCATTCCGTAATAGAGAAAGAAGATCTAAGTGTATTTTAGACCTTATTCATTATGATTTATGTGGACCTATGTTTGTTCCTTCTTTGAGTGGTTTCTTGTATTATGTTCTTTTTATTGATGACCACTCTAGAAAGACTTGGATTTATTTTTTGAAAACTAAAGAGTATGAGGAAGTGTTAGAAAGGTTCAAGGAGTTCAAAGCTCAAGTAGAGAATTTTTTCGGTAAAAGAATCAAGGTCCTCTGGCAGCTTTCAGAATTTTTGTGTTGATGCTGGGATTAAGAGGGAGTTTTGTCTCCCCTATAATCCTCAACAGAATGGTGTTGCAAAGAGAAAGAACAAGACGATTGTGGAAGCAGCAAAAGCCATGATCCATGACCAGGATCTGCAAACCTTCTTACGGGCAGAAGCTTCTAGGACTATTGTATATGTTCAGAATAGAAGTCCTCACAAGGTCTTGGAGAATATGACTCCGGACGAAGCCTTTACAGGAATGAAGCCAGAGGTTGGCCATTTAAGGATCTTTGGATGTCCTGTCTATGTTCATGTTCCAAAGGAAAAGAGAACAAAGTTCCAGCCTTCTGGCAAGAAGGGAATATTTGTGGGCTATAGTGAGACATCAAAAGCCTACAAGATATACATTCCAGGTCAGAAGTTGATCAAGATCAGTAGGGATGTCACATTCGAGGAAGATGTTGCATACAGGAGATCCAGGGGTACTCACATGGAGATTAAAAATTATGAGTCTCCTCAGCATATGGAAGTTGACCATACTCCTGAGATTTAGAGGGAGACTTCAAAACCGAAGGATGACATTGATCCTGTTGAACCCTTGGAACCTACTAATGGGCCTACCGACATTGTAATTGGGAGAAAAAGACCTCTTTGGGCTAGGAAAACTATGCAAGAAGCTGAAAGGTTCGCAGCTCCTAGAGGTACATTCAGAGAAAGTAAAAGGCCACATAAGTTTTCCAGTTATGTTGCCTTGATGAGTCAAATTATTTAGTCTGAGCCTTCTTGTGTGGAGGAAGCTTCCAGTCAACAGGTTTGGACAGATGCTATGTCAGAGGAGTACCAATCAATTCTCAAGAATGATGTTTGGGACATTGTTCCTAGACCCTAAGGAAAATCTGTGGTATCTTCGAAATGGCTCTTCAAGATCAAGCATGCAGCTGATGGGAGCATTGAGAAGTACAAGGCAAGATTCGTGGCTCGAGGGTTTTCACAGAAAGAGGGAGTTGATTATGAAGAAACATTTGCTCCTGTTGCTCGTTGAACTTCTGTTAGAACCATCATTGCCATTGCTGCATCTAAAGGATGGAAGATTCATCAGATGGATGTGAAGACAGCTTTTCTGAATGGTGTGATTGAGGAAGAAGTTTATATTGAGCAACCTGATGGGTTTGAGGTACATGGGAAGGAGTCTCATGTTTGTAGGCTGAAGAAGGCCTTGTATGGTCTTAAGCAGGCTCCTCGTGCATGGTACGAAAGAATTGATCGTTACCTATCAAGTTTGGGCTTCTTGAAGAATGATGCTAACTCTAATCTATACTTTAAGGTAATTGATGGTGAAGCATTGATTTTGGTTTTATATGTTGATGATTTGATTCTTACTGGAGAAGAGCACTTAATCATCAAATGTAAGAAAGAGTTGGCCTTTGAGTTTGAGATGAAAGACCTTGGGCTTATGCATTACTTCCTTGGCTTAGAAGTCTGGCAGAAACCAGATGAGATGATTCTAAGTCAAGGGAAGTACACAATTGATATACTTAAGAGGTTTGGTATGATGGATTGCAAATCCATGTCTACACCTATGGAGACCAATCTACATAAATTGAAGGAGGCTGCAGCTAGTTCAAACTTGGTGGATCCTACAATGTACAAGCAATTGATTGGGTCCTTGATGTATCTAGTTAACACTAGACCAGATATTGTTATGTTGTGAGTGCACTTAGTCAGTTCATGTGTGAACCGAGACAGATACATCTTGTTGCAGCTAAACATATCCTGAGATACTTGCGTGGCACAGTTGGATATGGGTTGAGATATTCTTCAGTGACTTGGAGCTGCATGGTTTATCTGATTCTGATTGGGAGTGTTATGGAAGAGCACGGATGTTGTTTGGGATCGCTATGATTTCGTGTAGTAGGAAGGATCGTAGCATTGAGGTAGAGTATATTGCAGCTTGTATGGCAGCTGAAGCGGTGTGGCTTCGTAAGCTCCTTGCAGGATTGTTTGGACAATCAATGGAGCCTACTATCATTCATTGTGATAACCAGAGTTGTGTGAAGCTTTCTGTCAATCTTGTGTTTCATGACAGAACCAAGCATGTTGAGATCAAATACCACTATATCAGAGATATGGTATTGAGGAAAGCTATACGATTGAGGTATATCAGCACTGATGAGCAGCGGAACATTCTCACCAAGCCTCTCTCGAATAAAGTTTGTGTACTTTCGAGATAAGCTTGGTATGGTGGAGAATCCAGCCTTAACTGAGAAAGAGTCTCAGTATCAATGATCCTCTGTAATGAGTTCTTCTCTGTGAGAGAAGTTCGAGGTGAAATCCCTTGATTCCACCCTCTGGGAGAGCCATGGCGGATGTCATGTGTGTGACTCCATGATAGCATCACGTGAGAGAGTCCGTGATGTTCTTGTACTTGTGTTTTTACCCTTTGGGAGAGCCATGGTGAAAGTCATGTTGAGGTGACAACATCACCCAAGTGATGAACACTTGTACATACCATACATGGTTGTAGCCATTATGGTTGATATCATGTTGAGGTGATATCTGATATCACAATGAGGTGATATTCTTCTCTTCCACTTATGGTTGTAGCCATTGTGATAGACATCACGATGAGGTGACATATCCTGTGCAACTGGAAGTATACTCCTTAGCTGAGAGGGAGTGTTGATGTTCTATGGCAGCGTCAGTCATATATTCCAGCCCAGATCGCGCATATAAGAACAATTAAATAATAGCCTATCGGCTATTTAATTGTTGAGTTCGTACTTTATGATGGGTCACGTCCCTTGGTAAATATTAGTTTATATTTGTCACTTATGAATTGGCTCGATTCTTGAAGAGATGCGATTTATGAGGAGGCCGACTTGCTTGTCATTGGACGCGATTTATTGAAAGGGTGCTATCTCCTATGAAGGGGCCGACTTGCTTGAAGAGTGACAACCTTTCACTCATGTATCTATATGCACCACCTCTCATTGTTTATTCATCAAGTTTTATATATCCATTTTTGTCAAGCACGTGTTATTCTTCAAGGCAGATCGGCATATTTGGAAGCTGAATTTTTATCATCTGAAGATAGCATTATATTTCTGTGTGTGCATCAACTTGTGATGCTTATTATTGGCCTCCATATTGGCTCATTGTAAAGGCGACATTATTGTGTTGATTCAATATATAAGTGATATATTGTTGCTAGGTTTTTCTCCCTCAAGAGGAGGGTTTTCCCAGGGTATCTGCTGTGTTATTGTGTCTGATTTGAATTAATTTTCTGTGCATTGAATCTGATCCTAAAACTAACATTTTTTGTACAGACATGCTGATCTCTATTCCCTTGTTATTAATGTTTTAAAGGTTATTTATTTATGGTTGTCTTGATTGGAAAGGATTGATTTAAATATGCGTTATAACGCTTAGGATAAGCTTGCATGTTCTTCGTTGTTTCTTGTTTTGGTGGAACCTATCTATTGAGTTAATACTTTTATATACCCTATATGGGAATTTACATGATTGTGTTTCTATTTATACTTTACGTAGTTTGTCAATACTATATATAGATTGTCAATACTATTCGTATGTAGCATGAAATGTGAAAAGCGGAATATGTCAATGTTTTGAGGTAACTTGAATTTGTTAGCTTATAATGCTAGGTAAACCCTTGTGGATAATGAAGTTAGGAATACAACGGGAATGATGGCATGATAGACATGTCATCATTGATAGGTTGTGATGTTATGCAAACCATATTGATAGGCTATACTTGATTAATTATTCATATCTCCTTGAAAGTAGGAAGAGAGTCTTTTCCCTAGGGTTAGGGTGTGTACTCGATGGTTATATCAATATTCAACGGTAGGGTTGAGAAATGTTATTTTTGGTTATGCTATTTTCTTATTTTGATTTAGAGTCTATTCCTATTCATGGAATTCTAGAAGAGGACTCACATACCGGCAACCCAAAACCGTAATGAGTAGAGGACTTGTAAGTGTTGAAGCACAAACTCTTCTTAGGCTATTGTCCTCCAGGTCATATAAATGTAGTAGACATGTGAATATTTGAGGTATATTGAAAGGAAGGTTTTATGATTTGTTTATAATCATTTGATCGTTACATTACTTTTGATTGAAATCTTAGGTTGGGAATAACCTTTTTGGTCGGGTAGCTTACTTGATTATTGATTGAAGCAAATAGGTTGGAATTAATCTATATGATCTGATTCATCATTTCATTGTTGATTATACATTTGATTGAAGTCGATTTATTGTTGAGATTATACTCTTGAATGGAGTCATTTATTGATAAGATTATTCTTTTGAATTGAGGTCACTTATTGTTGAGATCATACTTTTTAATTGAAGTCATTTATTGATGAGATCATACTTTTTGAAATTGAGTCATTTAATGTTGTGATGTTATGTTTACCCAAATGGTTAACTTGGTTATTCCTGGGGTTAGGATAATGCATGGGAAAGGGTGTAACCTAGTTATTTAGGATGTTATGTCATCACTTTCTTTTAGTGTATAAAAAGGAGTATGAATGGTCATAAACCAAATCAAGCTAGAAAGGTGGGTGAGCGTGTGACCTCCATTCAAAGTACTAGGTGATGAATACTTTGGCCAAAGTAGTGTAAGTTGCCACTGTTTACACTATCAGTTCACTGTGATCCAAGTTTGCATACTAGGTCGGGATTGTCATACATGTAGGTTGTAGCCACTATATGGAAGCTCTAGATAGATATGTACGACACAATACCATGCTCAAAGAAGCCTAGGATTATGAGGTTACCAAACCAATCTCTTCGTCGAAGGGAAGGGCCATCTTACCAAGTTTGGTAGATGTGCGAGGGACCGCAGTAATTCCGTGGTTGGCAGAAAAATGTTTCAGTGATGCTTCTCCTCATGTAATTGGCGGCCAAGATTTGAAGAAGGATATTCAAGACCATTTGTATTTCTATTTCAGTAAGCTAGTTGAAGCTATCTATGTAATCATGTATCCATCTCTATGGAAAATTGTAAATGTGAAATGTCATCTTGAAATTATGTAATGTGAAATCGTTACTTGTATTAATGAAATGATTCTTTGATTATACAATGGGAAAGTTTGGAATGTTTGTTTCAAATGTGCATTAGTTATTCAATTGAAAAGAAAAAATTTATTGCTCGTAATATTTGTAGCATAGACTGTTCACTTAGAGGGTAAAACATGGTAAAATTACTGGGTAGAGCAATGGGCATTTTACAAAGTAATATAAAATTCCTTTTTCACTTTTCTATTTCTTAGAAGCAAAATTATGTATAATGTAAAAGTTATTGATCTTGCAACCAAAACAACCCTCCACAAAAGAGAGAAGCATTTGAAATGCTATGAAGCCAAATAAATTATTAGATGCAAAATCTAGTACAATATAGAATGAAGAAACCATTCTTATGAAGGTAAGGATAAAACCCTAGGATATACTAAGATCATGAAAAGTGTCTTAATCTTATGATATGAGACACAAAAAGTAAATGATCTAAGTAAGCTTAAGTATGCCAGTGTGAATAGGACGTAATAAGAAACTAGTTAGGCAATATACCATATTTAAACCAACACCCTCTGTTAAGTGCAACTTAGCGAGTATGATAATATGCGAAGTTGTAAGAATGCATGCCTGAATGAATGGGTCCTGGTTGCAAGGCCCTAGGTACCCATGTACAAATAAATTTCTCATATGGTGAGTCAAGGAGAAAAGCTTGTAGAAAAACCCCTCTCCAAAAGACGAAAGATGCAAACAAACATGTACAAGTGAAAGAAGAAAGGACTCCTCAAGTATGATCCCCCAAGGACTACTTCTCTCACCACATATCAATGTTCCCCGAGTGAGAGAGTATGTAGCCCCCCCACAATGTATGATATCTTGTAGTGATGGTAATGCTCAACAAAGGATAATGATAAAGATCCATGAATATAAAACAACATTCCTCCCTTTTGGCAGAAATCAAACCAACTATAGATGCAAGATCTCTGATTATGTTGTTGTTAATGTCTTTGAGCTTTGAGATAGATTGCTCCATGACCCCGTTGGGGGTGTTGCCCTCAAACCCCCACAAGGGGAGCTGCTCCTTGACCCCGTTGGAGGCATTGCCCCCAAATCCCCACAAGGGCTTTTGCCACTTGACCCCATTGGGGCATTGCCCCCAAATCCCAATTAGTTATTAGGATCTCTTGTCTAAAAAGAAAATTGATTACAATGAGAGGGTGATGAGGACTTGAAAATTTGAAATATAACTCTTGAGTGTGCTAACTTAGACGTTATTATTGCACAACTTGCCAAAAATCTCTTTAGATGAGGCAAATTCTACGTATGACATGGCTAGTGGAAGTGGTGTTGTAACTCATTTAGAGATTTAACTCAATTTTTGGTCTATGATATGTATTAAACTCTAATTTTGATTTATATATGATGGAAATCAACAATATGTTCTACAAAATTAGTAATATGTGCGTTTTTGAAGAATATTTTTAAATTTATGTTCTAATACCAACAGCAGATGGCCTCAGTGATTTACCTCCAGTTCTACTACCAACAGAGGAACATGATCTTGAGAGTGATGACTGTTTGGAGAGCATCATAGCTGAGGACCTAGGTATGGATGACAAAGTAGTGTAGACAACAGATTTCTGATTTCTGATTTTTGTTTTTTGTTTGTATATCAGCCTATCAGGCTATCAACATTTTTGAATTTCAATATGCAATAACTATTATCAAATATGTAGTTCTTTGATACAATGGCATTTGTGAGTTTAAACTTTACCAGTGTTCTTGTTTTGAAAGTTCAATGTCATGATATTTTCAGTTTTAATGTACCAACCATCTCCTACTTTTCAAAAATAGACATACCAGTACCGGTATCAGTCTTCTGTACCAGTACCGAAACCGGTCTCCTGGCAACCTTGGATATTATTTTTGTAAGCAATGGAATAAATTTTACATTGAATGCATTGGGAAAAAACTAATGAATACAATTAAACAAGGAGCAGAAACAGCAGACCTGCTAAGTGTTTGACAGAATGCTTGCATGATAGAAGTCAAACACATGTGGTTTTTTGGAAAAAAAATCTGTTTAAAAAACAGGGGTAGTCATTACAGATTTGTTCTCCAATTTTAACATCATAGATTTAGGTCTCTTTCATTATTTCCTAGGAACCTTGGCAGAAAGATAATGGAGATTTCATTTCCCCAACACAATATGACACAATTTTGTTAGAGAAATTGTATGATTTATTTCAAACAAGCCCTCACTCCTGTGGCAGCTAGATGGAAATCAGCAGACAACAGTGATTCAAAACACAAGGATGATTCTTTTTTTCCAGAAGTTAGTGAGCAGCCTGAAATATCTTACAACCACAAGGCCTGATCCTTGCCATGTGAATAGCAACATTCTAGGTTCATGGGCAAACCAAAGGTTGATGAGTGTCGGGAAAATAAAAAATTCCGAGTCATGTGCAAGAAACAAATGACTTTAGCATGGCTCTAATGATGACCTTAATCATGATGGATTTGCTGTAGCTATTTGGGCAGGATTCATAGATGATAGAACATCAATAACAGAATTCAATTTCAGGCAGGGAAAAGGTTGCTCTCTCTTCCACTGAAACAGCAATCTATGTAAGTCTGAGCATCTGTGAAAGCAGACTACAAATTTGTATATTCTAGAATAGTCTCGACACCAGAAACAGTTTTGATATCCAGGGCTCGGTGATTTTGGAGAAAGACCTAAACTAGTCTGTTTTTTTTTTCTTTTAGCTGACCAAAAGAACAGTTTATGTTTCTTTCTCAATCAACCTGGGAAATGAATAGAAACCAGGACATAAGGCAAAGAGGCCAAGCTCCAAGTAACAGAAAGATGTTTTTCTTATTTTTACTTCTAAGAAATAACCTTTTATTTTCAATATCAAAATATCAAAACTTACTAGTGGAGTCTTGGCACTCAATTGTAAAAATAGGATGTAAACCTATGTTCTATGGGGATGCATCACTGGGTATTTCCACCCATCCCCGCACTAGGTGCATTGCAGGGATATGAGGATAGATAGGAAACATCATCAGGGCTGTCCATACTAAAAAGAACTTAAAATATATATATGGGAAACACTTCTAGTAGACCTTAATTATGATTTCTTACATAGACGTCCCTAGCCAACCTGCAAAATGTGCATTTTTCTTTTAAAATACAAAAAATGAGAAAAGACACAAGGGTGGGGTGCCCATGAAGATCCCATACCCTTTTACAAAAACCTTAAACCTAAAACAAAGACACTAGCACCTAAAAACAAAAACCTCCCCTTTGCCATTTTGCGTTTTGTGAGAAGAAAAAGAGAACAGTAGTGAGAAAAAGATGATAGCATCAGAACTACATTATTCGAAGTAAGTTTAACATCAATTGTTCATTTGCACAGACCCTTGTTAGCTTTCTTTCTTTTCTTTTCTTTTCTTTCAAAGTTTCAAACACTCAAAAAGTCTCCCTTTTTTTTGTTTTTTGTTTTATGATTTTCACTTGCACTAAAATGAAATAATAATAGGTGCAATTGTGAGGGTAGCGAAAGTGAAGAAAGTGAGACTCAACAAATAAGCCATAGAGGTTCTCGTGGGTTCTTCTGGTTGTGTGAGTGTTGTAGGTACTATGGGTTCAAACAACCCATTTGAATGCCCTTCTGTTCTCCTAAAAACTTATGTAAAAGGCCCATTAAATCCTTAAAAAACCCTTTTGCAAATTGCAACAGCTATAGACAAAGACAAGAAAAAAAACTCAAGGGAGGGTAGAGATTGGTTGTCAATTTTGCAACAAAAATAATAGAGGCAGCTACACAAGGGTATATAGTCATTTTTTGTGCATAAGTGGACAGAGATTAGAAGAATGTGAAAAAAGTAAACCTACCTGAAAAGGCTGAGTTGTCTAGGTTGTTCATGGTGTGTGAGACAAAAAATAAGAATATGTTAGTATAGTCTATGCAATTTACTATGTCATTGCCAACTCAAACCATGGATGTTGACTCAAAGGGGAAAGGGTTCTACCAAAGAAAATAGAAGGGCTACTAGCGTTGAAGATAGATTCAATATGCAATCATGGCATGTGGTAGAATCTTTGATTGCAAGTTTTTCTTTGCCCATGCCATCCCATTTCATCTAGCACATTCTCCCTACATCAAACAAATGTTGAAAGATACAAATATTGTCGGTGCCTCATATGTCCCCCTAGAGAGTATAAACTACACACTAGGCTCACTGATCGAAAGTATTCTATGGTGAGTGTGGTGATGGAGGACACTAACGAAACTTGGCTGAGAATGCGCTGCCCAATTATCACAAATAGGTGGACTGCTATTAGACATCAAGTACTCATCAATATAATAGTCAAATGTACAATTGGCTCTTATTTACTTAAAACTATTGATTGCTTAGGGAAGAAGAAAGATGTATATTTCAAATTTCAACTTTTGAAGGATGCACAAAAGAGGCTAGGGCCTCAAATGTTATAGAGCTTGTAACCAATTTAGCACATGTGCATAAGCTAGCTAACAGGATGGTGGAAAGTGCTTACAAGCACATCTTTTAGACCTCATTTTGGATTCATGTGTTGATTAATGAATTACAAAACATAGGGAAGATAGATGGGGTGAATATAATGGTGGTAGAAGTGAGATATATACATATGTTACATTTGCAACCACCACATTTCACTTGCTCCCTTTAGGAATTTATTTGGAAAAGGAAATTCTCAAACTCATAGAAATTAGAGATGAGCACGATTTTATTTCATTCGAGAGAATGCTTGAGGCACAAGAGCTTCTAAAGTTAATCTAGAGTGGGATAGATGGCCAGAGACAAACACGTCTAATGGAAAAAGTGTGAAGAAAAAATCCTTGATAATGATTGGTGGGTTACTATTTAGTATTGTATGAGATCAAACACTTTGAACACCCAGCTTCATATGGCAGCCAAAGCATGGGGGCATTTATTTCATTGATTTATCAATGCAACATCACCCCAATATTCTAATGGCATTGATTCATCAATTTGAATTGATAAACAATCCACAGGTTCTCAAGATCTTCCCTAAAGTCTAGTGATAAAGTGTCGTCATATCCTGCAGAAAACTTCTTGCCCTAATATTTCATCTTGCTAGGGCTGCTCCAATCCTTCTTGAGATAACACAATATGAGGAGTGTTTCCAACCTCCTCCAACGCATCTCTATATTTTTGTGTTCACACTAATGACAAAGCCCCTAGAGGCTCACCTTTAATAGAATTTTTACTGTGAGATCAGTAGGGTCCAACCATCTATTGCAATGAACTCAGATTGGCTCTCATCATTCAAGAAGTTTATCTACAATCCATAAGCCCACAACTATGTAGAGTAGATTATTAGAACTTGTGGCATGAACCAATTTTAGACACATCAGCCCTAGTATCATAAGCGACTAAATGGATGCCCCCTTATTACCAAAGCAAACTCCTAACGATTATCCCAAAAACACAAAGAGAATACTTTAGACGAATGAAGTATACCTATGTCCAAATCTAATGATACCATACCATGATCAAAAGGTACAAAAGTGAAAGAAACCCAACTAGGCATATATTACACCACTAGAACCAATCTAGAGAGAGAAATTGGCACTAATTGGTGGAATAAATTCTTTTATAGCTAAGCTCATTGTGAACCATTTGCTAGAGGCTGTAACAATCGAACTACATTGGGACCCTTTTGACATTGGACGAAAGACATTGCTTTACATTTGGTTAACGTTGTGAAAGCTCTTCCTCGTGGAAGTGAAATGATAATCCCAAATGGTATGTACTAGGGCCTCAAAAAGTGCATAATTTTGATATGAAAAGGTGAAAGAAGTGCTCATGAAGCCCCTCAAGTCCCTCTAAAAGATGTCTAGCAATGAGGAAGCAACTTTGTTGTGCATGTAGTGGCTAGTCTTTTCAATTTTAGGGGTCCAATATTTAGAAAACCAAAGAAGGCAATGATAGATAGGATCATAGGACTACATCACATGAAACTAACCCTATTGGATGGTGGACATGGCATGCCAAGGACACAACAAAGTTGAGTATGCTTTCCATTCACCTCTTTTCACATGTTTATGCTTCCTTTTACTACAGATAGGAATAGGTTCACATATTGCATAATATATTTAGTTAAAAAAAAAAAAAAGGCTTACCTCTCGACAACCAGAGAAGTTGGTGGTCATGCATAGTGCCATGTAACTTTAGGATCGATAGACTCCCACATATTGAAAAACTCCAACAGCATGTTGTCATGTTGATCCTTACGATGCCGCATAGATTGATGAGGTGGCACAAGAGGGATTGGTTGGGGTTCCATGTGATGAGGTAGTACCTCATATTGGCAATGATTTAGATTTAGACTTCACTACGATTTAAGTAAAGAACGGGCAAAGGCATAGCAGCAACTGATCTAGTTGTCTAAATTTTGTAATTTTATAGTTGTAGCCTTTCATCCTTTTCATTTTGTTGTGTGTGCACATTGATAATGAAAACCCAAATGATTAGATATACAAATGTTGTTAATTTGTATGTTGAAATCATGTGAATTCTCGATTCAGCTCTAATGTATCATACTATGGTTATTTAATGAATATGGCAAATGCCTTATGATATGAATACTTGAAGTTTCTTATATTTTAAATTTTTCCTCTTTTTAATTGTCTTCCCCTTAAAAATAGCCTCCCATCCTCACCACCCTAGAACTGTGCCCTATGGTCCACTATCATCCTTATCCTAGAAACATGGATCTCAACTACATTTAAATATAAACCTAATAGATGTTGTAGAATTATGACATTTAAAGGGAAAGACGAGATAGATGGACTTGAAGAACATCAAGATCTTTGAAGTAAATATATAGAGCCTATATTTGCTCTTGGAACACTTTCATAATAAATGTATGTTGCTTGAATTCTTAGGATCAAAGTTTAGATAAGAAATTTAGACTATTTTAAGGATAAATACTAGAGTTGGGATAGAGGGATGGCCTTCTCCCTATAGAGCTTGTTATTTTCTTTCAACCTTGAAGTAGGAGATTTGCTTCACTAGTATATACCAAACATAAAGGATGTCATGGACAAATTAGATACTATCGACAACAATGTAGAAGATATAATTATAATGTATCTTAGAAGCTTACCCCATTTCAAAATACTGTTGAAACTTTGGATAGAACATCCAAAGGTGCCAACATCACATTTCATGTTCAACAAGTTAAAGAATGACATGAAGATAAAAAAATTCATAAAGAATGAAGTCCTTGTTGTTATGGTCAAGGGGAAAGAGAAAATGCAAGGTTAATCACCTCAAAAAGGAAAATGAAGGTAATCCAACCTACAAAAATGTAAGATGTTTCTTTTGTGGTAAGATTGGGTGTCAAAAAACCCCCAATAAAGGGGTAAAGAGAGAAAAGCTTAAGTTTGGTAGTGAAACCCCTAGATAACTTGGGGGTCAAAATCAACATTCATTGTGCCTCTAGTGGCAACCCAAATGTTACAGGTATTGGAGGTCTTTATCACAAGGAAAAGGATCACCTCATATTTTCTGCTTGTAGCAATCTTGTAAAAACCATGAACAAACTCACTAAGTGTTTGGTTATTTACTTGAGTCATGCTCTTGTCATCTCCCATTGTCTCCTTGGAGTGATGAATAACACCAACTCCAAAATTCTAGCTCCCATCCTTATCATCTCAAACAAGAGTCTTGGAACTGATCTATAAACTAAAATGGGTATTCCACACACTAGACATGAACATACAAATTTAACAAAAAGAAATGAATTGTTATGGAAAACTATTCAGTAGGAACTATATGGATTTTCACTTAATTCCCTTCATGAACTCTTCAAATCATTCAAATTAATGCTTAGAATGCATTTAAATTGGCATATGTAGTTCACTAACCCAAACATAAGTTCAATACCATGAGATGTTTCCTTGTCATAGAGTTAAACCACATATTTAATAAGGGGATTGATTTCAAAACCACCAATTTTTGATAGTTTTTACCCTTCTTCCAAAATCCATAACTTTTCAATATGGGCTCAAGATGAGGTTATCTTCTTGAAATTGCATAATTTTTTAGAGGAATCATAATATGCAAATAATATTAAAATTTTGGTGCCATCAAAGATCTGTTTTTTAATCTGCAACACAAGTGTACTTCGAGTTGTGATCAATTTGTTGTGGAGTCTAAAACAAAACATGATTCATGTACTAATCACAACTCCCCCAATACAAAGGTTTTTGGTCCTCAAAATAAGAGAGATACTCCCTTTTATACTTAACATGGCTGCCATCTCACCTTGCACTACTCCAACCAAGATCTAGAAAACCTGCTCTTGAACACCTAATAAGGCAACATTGATTGTATAAATTGTTGGGGAGAAATAAGGGTCTAATTATTTGCAAATTTCACTCCATTTCCCATCTATTTGTGCATTATTGTTAGGCTATAAAGCCAAACCATGTATCAGAAGATTGCCCTCCCACATACATTGTTACACCCCAAATTGTGAAGTCACTATCTACTATTACTACATAGGGTAAATGTGAATGTAATGTGAATTCCGAAGATGAATTAATGATGCTTAAACCTTGTTATCAATATGAATGTTATCTCATTTGATGTTGTTTCATTTGATGTTATCTCAGTTGATGTTATTCATGGTGATATACTGCGTAATTGAGAATAGATGGTTATTGAATTATTGTTATTCTAACTTTGAAGATGTTTATATATACTGCTTATTGTTGTGAACAATTGACTGCCAAGGTATGTGCTAGTGGTTGCAGGTAAATGTCCATTTCTCCAGGGGGAGGGGAAGTATCACTCGGGAGAGGAGCTTGGTCGGGTAACCAGTAAAGTGACCTATCTGAGCATACACACACATCACCTTAGATTGAGTGAACTGAGTCAGTTTGTGTTGGTTATAGGTAAGTCATCCTTAGCTTATATGTTTGCATTAGGAGTGTTGTCTACTTTTGTGTGCATTTATGAGTGATGTTTATCTATGTATCTGTCTTGTGATATTACAATCATATGGATAGAAGGGATGTAGGTGAAAGTATGTTTATACGTATGCGCATGCGTGTCAGGAGGATCTATCGACACGTATATGCATATATATAGAGATACCACACTTACACACCTAGTTAATGATATTATATTCAAATGATTTGATTTTGATCAAATCGATTAGTTAAGCATTGATGGGCGATTACTTCTGCTTGTATAATCTGAAGATGTATCTGCTAAATCTCCACATAATGTTCTTCATAAGGCTGTTCTGAAATAATATCAAACTCCTTAGCATTGATGAAGACGTGCTATGTTCATTGATAACTTGTTTCAGAACTCGATGAGTCTGATCCAGCATACATCCTTTTTTATATCTGCTTCTTATGTCTTCATTGAAATCATACGATGCATACACAAGAGTCTGGATACATTGGTATTAAATCTAGATGTTCTTTCCTCTCAAATATGTTATCTTCAGTCATGCTGTTCATGATTACTTGACATCAATGACAAAATTTCCAACAATAATGTCATACCTCTCACCTTCGCTATCATCTTGTATAATCACACGTTTGGTATCTTTTGAGTACTTCAAAGCCAGGAACAGCATATGACCAGTATCATAACACTTGCAAATGCAAATGTTGTGTATAACTTGCTGCTTGCACATAATTAACTGCTGTTCTCAACCATTCTAAATTGTACAGTCATCTTCTACCTCAAAACAACTCTTGTTTATAGGTAGATGCTTCTAAATTCATGATGACTTCTCCAAAGGCCCCTTAATTGAAAGCCAAAGGCTATATTTATGCTAAGAAATTATTAAATGAGTCATTAAAAAGTTTTAAAATTTAACAATCCTCCTACACAAAAAGATAGAAGAACCAATCAAACTTCTGTTCAGACTCTCATTTCTATTATGTTATCCCATCTAACATATTTCAACTATGACTGAACTTGATCGATAAACACTATTCAATGATGAGAGTTTTACTATGATCAAAACAATCACATTGTTTAGACTAGTTGAAACTGTCAAAGTAGGCAATGCTGCCAACAGTATGGCACAAGGATGTCTGAGTCCCCTCTAAGCCCCGGAACACCTATTTCCATTATTTAGAATCTAACTAGTACCTCTGCCTTGCCAAATTTCTTTCGATGAGGTTAATTCTATGTCTTAGCTATTCCTTAGTCTTACAAACTAAGATGTACAACTGGTCAACTAAATCAACAACAAATTTAGAGGCTCACTCCAAATCAATAAACAGCAACTTAATTCCTTACAGTTGGCTTTCATTGAGAGTTTTTAGTAGCATGGCGCATACAAAAAGTATGTTAAATGATGAGTGAAAATATTGAAAAATAAATGTGTATTTTGAAATTACACAAGTCTAATGTTAATCAAGAAATACCAAAAGCAGATAACCCCTGATTAAAAACAACAGTATAACTATTCAACAAGAGACATCTACATAATGGGAGAAGATTTTGGAAAAAACAAAACAGACAAGTGCCAATATGAAAGCAAGATTTAATAAAATAGAATCAACAACACACCTCGCATAGCAAAGTAGAGCTTTGCTGTGTTTCTAGGAAGACTGCTCCAGCACACCGATGTAGCCTCCTAAAATATTGCATTAAAATTTATATTTTAAAAGAAATCAACGACAAAAATGGTATCAGAAAGCTCATAATGCATTGTAACCCAAATTGGTCTAAATTATTCCAGAATATTTGGTCCAATCAATATCTTTTAGATCATGTTCATGAAATATTTGCATTTCAATGGAAGCAAGAATCATTACATAAAGAAGTCTAGCATTGACCATGACCTAGCATAGAAAACTTTCTGTTGGTTTCAGATAAAAATAGGATAAATAGAATAGATTGAATCCATTGCACACAAGTGTCAATGTATATGTTTGCCATTATTATGCATTTCTTGTACTATTTCACTCGACATTTCCCACTCTGCATTTAAATTCTAGACATATGGTGCTGATATTTGATATAGATAAAGACATAAATGACAAATATCTTTATCTAATGATAATATTAATGAATAAAGCAAGAGATGCCATAATATTGGATGTCAAGAGAGACAGACATAGTGTAACGTCCCCTACTTGGAGTATGCCTGAATTTGCCTTAAGAGACAATTACACAACATAAAATTGCCTTTCAAATAATATTCCATGGTAAATTATATAATAGATATTGAACTTAAGAATAAATGAACTATTAACATTTATGAAATAATGCATAACAACTTAAACTTGAATCCAATCTATAAAAACTTGTAGCAGAAATTATATTCATTGTTGCAGCTTAAAATTACTCGGCTTACACATTTTTATACTCTTTTGTATTAGAAAAAATCATCTGTTACTAATCTGGATTACAAATGATTTACAGCAGCTTAGTTTTATGATTACAAGGAAAATCAGGCAAGGAAGGAAATTGCTTGGACCTATGCCCCCAATAGAAAAAAAAATTACGTAATACCAAAACTACTCCTTGCACAAAAAAAGCCAACTCTTGTCCAAGATGTTGAGCAGAAAGGTGCCCTCTTTTGTACTGTCCTAAGTTACCGGTTCGGATTCGGGTTTGAGGGTTCGGTTCACGGGTTCAGGCAAAAATTTTTTGGGGGTTGGGTTTGTTTTAGGTTCGTTAATACAAAAACATATAAAAATCAGAAATATATACATATTTGCAGCAGTAATTAAGTTCAAAATACACCACCATATTAATAGTCAAATAACATAGCAAACGGGTTCGGGCAAAAATTATTTTGGGGTTGGGTTTGTTTTGGGTTCATTAATACAAAAACATATAAAAATCAGAAATATATACATATTTGCAACAGTAATTAAGTTCAAAATACACCACCATATTAATAGTCAAATAACATAGCAAAAATACACCACCACTTTCATAGTCAAATAATAAAATAATAGTGCTACTCAAATGTCATGATATAAATTAAAGTTCAAACATAACAATGTCAAGTGTTTACAATCAGCCATCATTGATCATTGATCAATCATATGGGTCATCAAAAATATCATCATCAGCATCCATATTAGATGCTACATGTTGTGGTAAATCAATAGAACCACAAATAGCTTCAGTTGCACTCGCACAAGCACTGCCACTAGCACTCTCATGCTCACTAGCTGCCTCACGCTCATAGTCATCATCAATATCACGTGCACCTAAGTGGCTTGTGGAAGCATCCAAGTCAAGATGCTCTGGCTCAATATCCCACTTCCTTGTGTCTCCTTCTTTGTAGGAACTTTGTTTGTGTGTAATGAGGTGCAAGTTTGAAGTCACATACACCAAGTCCTCTGCCTTCTTTGAATGTAGTCTATTGCGCTTTATTGAGTGGATGAAGGAGTATGTGCTCCAATTCCTCTCAGAAGAAGATGAACTAGCAACCTATTAAGACCAATGTAATGTCCCCTTTCTAGCCAGTGGCTCGGGGAATAGGGTTAGCCGATTACCACGATTCCCGTAGGCTAACAAGATGATTAGGGGATCTTTCTGAGGAGTTTCAAGACTTGTTCCTTGCTACTTGCTAGTTTTAGTAACATTAGGGTCAGTGACGACCACCTACAGTTGATCATGGTTATGGGACACTCTCGAGAGTTCATTGCTATATCTGGGCCATTAGTTATGGAGTCATTAAGTCACTTTATTTAATAATATTCTATAATTAAAGTGATTAAGTGATTTAATATTATAAAGTGATAAGTGACTTTATTAAAAGAATATCTTAAGTCACTTTATAATTATTTAAGTGAAAAGAGGGCACTTAAGTCAAATGAATTAATATTAAATTAAAAGGGCTTATGAAGTTGGCATGGATTTCAAGGAGAAGATATTTTATTTATTTCATGTGTCAAAACAGCAAACCTAATTTGGGCGTGAGAAAGCATAAGGCGAGAGAGAGAGCTTCATTGTTGACATTCAGAATATTATATCATTTTATGAGCTGCTGCTGCAAGTTTGACGTTTCAAGCTGATTGAGGATGGATACCCTCTATTAGAACAGGTTTTGTAGGCGTGCAAGATCGTCCAAGGATCCTTCATGATTGATCTCATTCAGGGATCAACAATTGAGCTTAATTACAAACTTTAGCATTGAAGAATAAATCAGGTTATTGATATTAGCATTGCAGATCAGAACAAGGGTTTGCAGATTGAATAAGTTGCAAATTACACAGTAATAAATCAGCATGTGTTTTTGATGCTTGCATCCTTCTAGGCACGTGGCTCAAAACTACAGAGTTGTACCACTCTTGTTCATTGCCTATGGCTTGGGCGTCCCTTTGACAATGATTTCCAGAGCATTTTGACCAGCAAAGAGGCACTTCAGATTGGCACGTGTGCAATTGAGAGCAGGCCGTACTTTTCCAGAGGGACATGTTGGCTGGGAGGTAGGACGACTTTGATTTCGGGTCTGCTGTCTCATTCATCTTGGGCATCCAGCATTACCCTACAGATCCACATCATTTCCAGCTTGAACATTGAGCTAATCTGAGCTAGGCGTCTAGAAATGTATGTGAATCAAGGTGCTGTTCAGGAAATCAGAATTTTGGCATTTGTCATCAGCAAATGGGTATGTCACATTTGTGTTTAAAATCAATTAAAATCAATTGGGTTTCAATTATTTTATGCATTTCCCTTTCTGTTTTCTCTTTACGCAATTTTCTTTAATTTTCGGCACTACCGCCGGCCCCATTCAAAACACAAAAAATTCAGAAAAAAAAAAAAAAACCAAAAATCAGATCAAACACCACAGGGGGTTGTTTCAACCAAATTAAATAGCTAAGAGTTACTAAATTTAACTAAATAAAATATAAATTAAAATTAAAATTACAAAATATAAAACTTAAATTTAAAAGATAAAAGATTTTGACTATTGAACTTACTTGGAATAAAACTTTTATTGCAAGAGGTTGGAGGTGCGTATAATCTTGGCCATGGAAGTACCACCAACTATGAGCATCCACCCTGTACTTGTCTCGAAGAGCATCAAGACCACAATCATTGGAGCATGCAAAACCCACGAACTCAGCCCTCACTAGATCACGTCAGTCACAATCACTGAAGAGTCTACAAACTGCTGCCTTGTACCCTAGAGGCACTTCAGCATCTATATATGGGGCAACTCTTGATGAAATAGAAAGTAGCTCAGCATTACAATATATGGGACTCAATGCAAAAGCAAGAAGATGCAACAAAGTGGATTTTGTTCCATCTCTCTACAATGATTTGATGTAGCTCTTTGAAGAAATTTTCTTCAAGATCTTCCTCTTTTGCATTGATGATGATCCTCATCTTCTCGATCATTGAGTTGATGCCATCATATACTTCGCCCAAACAAGGTCTATCCATGTTTGTATAACAGATCATTCTCAATATGGGCTCAGTGAAACTGAGGAGATACTCAACACGATCCCACCAACTATCATCTAGGATCATTTGCTTAAACTTAGTTTCCCTTTTAGTGCAAGATTGCCTCCAAACGAACCAATTAGGGCTGATGACCATATTTGAGAGTGTCTCACGAACCTTCACAAGACGTCTCAACACAATTGTATTGGAGGCAAAATGGGTATCAGCAACCTATTTGAAAATCAAAATAAAATAAAATTTTACTTTACAAAAATTAAATTTAAAATTTAAAATATTACTAAAGTGAAACACGTTTATTATTTAACTTAGCTTCAACAGCGCCAATTTTGACTAAATATGCCTTGTGTCATATGGTCGTTGGTGACGAACATTTGGATGTCTTCAGTCTCAGCATACACCTGTTTGATCCACTCAATTTTGGTTCCAATATTTTGTAGCAATAGGTTGAGGGAGTAAATAGCAAAAGGTGTCCAAAAAATGTGTGAATACTTATCCTCAACCAATAACCCAGCAGCCCTACAATTTTTTGCATTGTCAGTTACAACTTGCACAACATTTTGATGGCCCACTTCTTCAATAGCTTGACAAAGGATGTTAGCAATAAATGCACCATCCTTCACCTGTCCTTCACAATCCACTTCTCTCAAAAACATTGCCCCTTTAGGGAACACTGCAATAACATTGATCAATGGGCAATTTTTTAAATCTTTCCATCCATCAAAATGATGGTCGCCCCTATTTCGATCCACAAATCCCTTATGGGCTTCAAAGATTCCGCTACATATTTCACCTCTTTATCTAATAAGGTCCAAAGCACCTTCTCAAAACCTAGGCCCTTAAACCCCTTTGGAGCCTCATTAATAGATTTCACCATTTTTTGCCAATATGGTTAGCGAACAATGTTGAATGCCAATCCATTAGCATAGACACATCTCGCTATGTCTTGATTGGCAATCTCTCCTGCCTCATTCTGAACTGAAGTTTCCAATAGTCCCTTTGATCTTTTATTTGTAAAGTGCACGGTTTGCTCTTGAGGTATGGACATAAATGGATGGCTATCTCTAGGTGGAAAATGAGAAGCCGGCGTAGGGGGCTTCATCCCTTGAGATCCTTTCTTTATCAAAGGATGACTTGATTTAAGATGGCTTGCTGCTTGGTCTGCTCTTTCTTGCTCATCAATATATGTCAATATTTGGGGTTCTGAAATGCCATGTTTATCTAGACCTGGACAAGCTTTGACGCCTAGTCCAGGGATCTTGCACAAGTGCCCTTTCACTTGACTATATGAGCTCAAATATTTAACATTGCAAAGACTACAAATCTAAACATATGCTCCACCACCTCGAAATTGTTGAACCATTTCAACATATTTCCAAAGGGGAGAGTTTGGGTCTATTTTGAAACGAGATTGGTTTGAGCCTAAGGAGGTAGAACCGGCTGCCATTGTAATACCTAAGGCACAACACATTTCATTTATTGAAAATTTCATAGTATTGAAACTAAATAACTTAATTCATTTCAAAAAAAATAAAAATTGAACATGTGTTATAGACACCTAGAAGAATGAAAACAAAACAAAAGAGTTCATTTGTAAAAAAAAACAAGAAACTTCAATAAACCTACCTCTTTAGAAGAAATCTTCCTCTATGATCTTCTTGGCAACGAACGAACACTTGCAAGTGCTTAGGAATAACACAGCAACCAACTTCGAACAATCAACGATCAACCTTCAACTCTATTCGTGCTTGTGCAAGCAAAAAAAAAAGTTCAGCAATGGACGTAAATAATATTGTTTTTCATTCACAAATTGATAAATGAGTATGTTTTTACCTATTAGATGTGTTAGGAGGCATGAATTAGGGTTGGCAGGAATATTTTGTTCTTTAAAAGTCAAAAACTAAGTCAAAATAATATTACAAAATTGCAAAAGGTTGCAAAAAAACGCGGATTGGGCGAGAATATACTCAGGTTCAATCTGGGTTCGTTCTGGCCAAACCCTGTTCGAACCCACAATTTGTGGGTCAGACCGTGTCTAAACCCAAGCCGGACTAGACCCGAACTTCGAACTGGAGCCAAACCAAACCAGGACCGAGGGCTAGGGGGGAAGAACCAATAATGTACGTAATGTCCCCACTTTTCTAGTAAGCCCAAGAAAAAATTGGATTAATTAATTAAATATTTAAACTGTCTTTATTTGCCTTAAAAGACTTTTTAATTATTTAATTAATTAATTATAATATGACTTTATAAAGTTATTAATAAATCCCAAGTTCTTTATAAGGTCTTTAATGAAAATAATTCAATTCGACCAACTAAAAGGTGGCGGAGATAAAAGGAGATTTGGCTGACATAATGAAGAACAAGGGAAGATTGAATGGTGTTTGGATCTTTAGCAATGGAGAATATGAGAACGACAACTCTCAAAGTCTGAGAATCATAATTGTACGGAAACCCAATCATGGTTATTTTGCATAATTTCATAGTTTTTAAACCATGGCAGTTTGACTCCAATACATATCACGAGTATGCGCTTGGATTACAGCTTTGTATAGCAATCATAAGTAGTAGTTCCGATGTTCTATCACCCATATGCAATTGGCGATGAGATTTTGACACTCAAACATTGATATAGGAAGGTGGACCATGGCATCCATAGCCTTTCTATATTCACCTACGGATTCATTCCAAATCTTATTGTTGAAACGGCAAGCTGTTAACATTGAATATTTATTATTAAAGGTGACTCATGGTGGAACAAATCCTCATTGGCATAGGAGTATGCGTGGAGCATAATCCACATTGGCATAGCAGTATTTATGACATCCCGATATCGGGCATATATATTTACAATAGCTGACAATACTTCTTGTTGCTGGCACCATTTATGTTCTTATATGCCAAACGAAGAACTTATACAAGAAGGGTGTTGTTGGCACCGTTTATCTTCTTATTGGCCAAATGAAGAACTTATATGGGAAGGGAGTTTGGTGGTGGCTGAGATGGACGCAGGCAGATTGGGGAATGTAAATGTAGTGGGAAGATAGTGAATTTTGTCTGCAGGCCGTGCCTTGCCTGAGGCGTGGAGTATTTGCATGGACGGGTTGAAGATTTATTTATATGCCAACGCCACAAATCTAGCTAGGTCGATGCTTTCAAATGCTCAACACTGAGAAAAATTCTAGAAAAGACAAATTGACGTATACATGTGGCTACATATTTAGAAGTCATCGCATGTTTCTTCAATAATCATTGTTGTGAACTGAAAATGCATTCATGGTCCATAGCTATTGGAAGCACCAGTTGTTGATATGTAATTGCCATGAAATTACAACCCAGATAGATATTTCGATAGCAATTAGAGGAAGACACAAATCGGCAAAGACAAAGGATAAAAGAGGCGAAAAAGGGAGAAATAGAGTTTTTTATGTATGGCAGACATTTATTAAAATAATACCTTGCCCAAGTCAAAATTTATATAATTATTTTATTCTATCAATGTAATCCCATTCTGCAGAAAACCATATTATTTTGCATATCGTTCCATATTTCTGTTAATGGTTGTTTTGCGTTTATGTTGCATATATTATATGTTTGCAATAATGTAAATGTATGGAACCAAATTATTCTATGAACATTTGCAAACATCAGATTACCTTGAAGTTAAATCATGTCAAATAGTTTGACACAATAACATTGTCAAACTAGCCAAATCGTTAAAATATCGTTCAGTAGGGGCAAGGGTTATTACATCTTTGAAAACAACTTGGCATATTATGCTCCAAAGAAAATTATTTGTTATTGCCCTTAACCATGCAAGCATTATGTAGAAGTAGTCCTCACTAAAGGAGACTCAATGAAAAGGAAACTGAATTAGGTGTGTAACTAATGTCAAAACACTTTAACTGTTGCACACTTCAAAAATATATTGTCAACTATCTCCTCTTTCCCACATAAAATGCAAAAGTGCATCAGAAATCAAAATGTCCCTTTTTTTGGTTCATTCCAACATCTTTGGAAACCCCCAACTTTCTTGGAGAGTAGTAGCTTAATTGGAAAAATATTTTAACAGTAGCAAAGAGTTCCTGGAGCCAAGTTGAGTACAATGTTACTTTTTGTGTGTAGATCAGACATTTTGGGAGCACTCCACACTTCTTGGAAAAGCCTATCATCTTGGGATAGTGCCAACTTTCATATGAACGGATATCTTATGCACCCACGACACTGGTGGTGTGATCAGAATTCATATTTTGGTCTATTTTATAATTCTCTGTAACTTTGGCAATTGTGCAGAAAATAATTAAATTATTAAATGATTAATTCTTTTTGTTGTCCTAAAGTGGAAAATTAAAATACAACTTATAGTTAATTATTTAAAAAGGGCTTGTTATATGGACATATAAAAGTGACTTGTTTTTGGGCTCACAACCAAAGTTATGAAAAATAATATTTTTTTATTTTCAAAAAATGTATTAAGAGAAGAATTGAGAAGGGAAGGAAAACTCTTGGCATTTTAGTTTTACAAACCCTAGTTCAAAGAAGTAAACAACTGTTCATCTTTAGCCTAACATAGAAACCCTACGGCGAAATTGGTTTTGAAGACAAAAACCCTCCTAGCCAATCTATAGGTGGATTCGCACAATATTCACAAGTGATTAGAACGATTAGAGTACATCTGGTCTGATAAATGTGATGCAGGTAAGAGTTTTCGAATTCATTTGCTTGCAAATATTAGTCATTTTATCCAAGAATAGAGACTAGGAGGTTATTCGGAAAGCTATCTAGCATCTGCAATATTCATCCAGCCGCCATTCATAAAATTACAGACAATACCATTGGATTTTAATAATTTTCACATACAAATGGAGTCACAACTATGAGAGGATGGACTTGGCTCATTAAAGTATGTTGATAGTGTTATCTAAGGCCAAATGCGATGGGATTAAAGAATATTATGAGCCAAGGTAAGAAAAACAGCCTCTAAAAAAATTCTTCTAGTTACACAAGCCACATGGAAGTTAGGGACAAGAAAGGACAGTGATTTAAGGTGTTTGGCATGCTTATACAGGTCAACATAACTACAAATAATGCATACTAATGCATGGGTAAATGGAGAGAATAACGCAGTACTTTCTCTACTCATTGAGTCACAATAGTCTACAGGCCTAAGAAGAGGCATCTAGCTAGAAAGACCAATCCACATGTCACGCCCTCACTTGGTTATATTAGTTGGTCACTACAACAACAAAGGGAATCATAGTAGCATCATAATCCCCCTCAAATTGAGAAGCAAATACAATTACGAGTGTTATCTCCGATTAGCAATGGTCTATCCTCTTAATCACTGTTATTCATCAATTGTATAAATTCTAGATTTTGTTATTGAAATGTGAAGCAATAGTTTAATTAATCATTTTATATATACATATATTCCATTCACAAGTGATATGTATTTTCCCAAAAATATTTTAATGATAAACATGGATTGAAGTTAAAGAATTGTGATAGTCTCTTCTACAAAAACATAAACAACTATTCCAGCTGCAATTCATTTAATACTTGCACAAATACAACAAAATTTACCTTAGGAACTTTATGAAAATACCTACCTCAAAAATCAATCTTGCCTTGATAGCTAAACCTTGACAAATTACTAGTAATCCAATACCTCGTGTTTAAAGGAAGCACTTTTTTGCCAAAATATTCACATCATCATTGAAATCTCACATCAAGATCCTTAACCCACCACCACTTCTTCAATCAAGGCAAAATAGCATTAGTTATTATATAATATTTCAACTACTATGTACACAAGCATTTATTGCCTATGATAATGATGTAATAACACAAATTAATAATGTCTAATAAGGTAACATACATAGTGAAAGCTACAACCATCATTTTAAGTTCTTTATCAATTAAGAAATGTAGCATACACACATTGGAGTGTGTACCACACAATTCTCCTTAATTATACAACACTAAACAATCAAAATCTAAGATAAATTAAGACATAACAAAATAAACCTAACCTGTCAAATGCAACATGGCAAACAAGTGGCACAAAGGGTGATTAAGTGTAACGTCCTCACAACTCTAACCTCTTAGGGTGCATCACAGATCCCCCATGAGAGATACTCAAAACTAATGCATGAAGATTAAGTCTATTAATCTATAGCTGCAAACTAAGCTCTAGAGGCATGGAAACAAAAATACAAGGCCATGCAACATAAGATAGTAAACGAAAACCTACTTTTGATTTTCCA
This sequence comes from Sequoia sempervirens, assembly GCA_007258455.2. Taxonomy (NCBI): domain Eukaryota; kingdom Viridiplantae; phylum Streptophyta; class Pinopsida; order Cupressales; family Cupressaceae; genus Sequoia; species Sequoia sempervirens. Next base: position 537,317,428 of record VDFB02271358.1, read on the forward strand.
ATCCAAAATCTAAGGCTGACATATAATTAGGCCAAGGAAGATACTTGAATTACAAGGTGAATATGGAAATATGACAAAGAAAATGAAGTTCCAAAGGTGGCCCTAACTCTTCATCATCAATTTATGACCTTTGCTTCTCTTCAAAGGGCAACGCAATGAAACCTTCATGACACAAATGCAAATGGAATAGCCCTAGCAAATCAATTTGTAGCATTGTGGTTTTGAACCCACCCGGTTTTCTTATTAGGTCCTATTCACACTAGTTCACTTAAGTTTACTTCGAGCATTATCACTTTATGTCTCAAGTCAGAAAGATTAAGACACGTCAAAATCATATGTTGTACTATGTTTCACCTTGGCTTATTATAAGCAAGGCTTTCCCATTGTAAACTCAATTCATGTGATATTTATGTACACACTGTGAATTTGTATCCTTTAATAAAATAGAATTAACCTCTCATGTTGAGTCTCTCTCTTGCTTTCATTGAAGCTCCTAGATCTTGAGTGGCTATCTCCATAGTCAAATTTTGCATAGTATAGAGCATTTTATACCAACATTTACATGATATCAAAGCTTGTAGGATTGCTTACTTTTAGTCTTTTTTAGATCTAGGTTGCAAATCTTGGTTTCTTTTGAAAACTAAGTATGCTCATCTCTTGCATCAAACAATGTCCTAGATAATTAAAAAACATGATAAGAATACCAGATTAGGGGGTTTTCTCTATTGTGGTTTTGTATTGCAAGTTGCTTTGTGGGATTCCTAGAGTAATTTTGAACTCACCATTAAGTGTAGAGTTTTCAAGAAAATCAGTTTTGATGAGCACACGCTTATATTGAGAGTGAGGAGAGGATGGGAATCATTATAAGACAATCTTTTACAATTTCAAAAATTAATCAACCAAAATAACTTCAATCACACAACATCAATAATTAAGAGCACAAAAAGAACACAAGATTTACGTGGAAACCTTTCGAAGAAAAACCATGGCAAAATATTGATTACATTCAACTACATTTACAAACTTTGAAGGCACCAACCCACTAGAGACACCAATCCCCTAGAGACACCAATCCCCAAAACTAAGCACCAACTCAGCAAGAGACACCAATCTCTTCTAATGAGAGGCACCAACCTTCCGATCTCGTCAATTAGGAGGTACCAACCTCCAAACCAATATTATGTGTAATTGTTGCTTCAATAAGCTTCACAAATCTGCCTTAATACCTTCACAAAAACCTGCTATACTTCTGCTCTCAAATCTGCTATTCTGCTGATCTTAGATCTCCTATAATTCTGCTATAACCTTCCTCTTAGATCTGCCATAATTCTTCTTAGATCTCTTATGATTTCTTCACAAAATATGCTATAAAAGATATTCTTCAAATCTGCTCATAAACTCCTTCAGATTTGCTTATGGGTCTGATCTACATCTACTCCTCAATCTGCCTAGAATAGGAAAGATATTCAATAATTGCTTGCTTTTTTAAGTCACATACCATCTCATTTTTATATCTCTTTAAATGCCTCTTAATGAAACGAGGTGCTTCTTCCAAAGAGGTTGGCCTCTTTCATAAACAATTAACTTTTTTTTTAATTTTCCAAGAAGGGCAATCCTCTCAAAGGAGTCGGCCAAAATAATAGTAATTTTGTTTCAGTATTTTCTTCCAAGGGATAGGCCAGCCTATAATAAATGAATCTTCCTCTTTCATCATTAATTGTTTCCTTCATTAAAACATTAATTATCATCGCTGTCTTCTCATAATCTTGAATGCTGCCTTCATATAATCTCAAATATTGCATTCGCTGCAGCTAATAAGATATGGGCAATTTAAACCAAAAGCTTAATTGTCTTTGACATCAATGACAATAATGACAACCCTTCTTGACATCAATAACAACTACAATATTTCCAACAAGTTTAGCCTTTTATTTTTGTCTAAATTGGCCAGTGGTTACCAAATCTAGAAGGTAGTTACACTTTCATAGCATTTTAGGTCACATCTAACACTACCATCGCATCCAAAAAACAAAAGAATCTAAAGATCGACTGTCAATTCATCAATTTTGGACACTTTTGCCCTTAGCCTCTAATAACCACCCTAGGAAAAGAAAAAATGAAATCACATCAACTAAAAGTGAGATTACAATGCAATATCCTTTTCACTTTCTAATCACCCAGTTCCCATGATGGGCAAGATGACAACATACGGTGAAAAGATCTACATATCAAATTAAATTCCAATACCTAAAATAAAGCACTAGGCGGCAAGTCCGCCAATACAACTAGTTCAATGGAATGCATATGCAATACTGAAAATGGAAGCAAGCGTCACCCACTTATTCAATGGTGAGCGATACAAATGCTCTACTTACTCGGTGGGAACAAAGGGCACTTCCACTTATGCAATGGGAAAAATAGTACAAATGAAACCACTTGTTCAATGGGGAAAATAGCAGAATAACCACTTATTCAATGGGGTGAGTACAATAATCAAGAGCTTATGCCAAACACGCTAGCAATACTGAAATATCCCCCTTACAATTTTTTTCAATTTTCACATCAACAACTTCACCCGTCAACGTTAGCAAAACCAAAACCAGCTGAGAAATGTAACCCTACACCAAGAATGTTCACCAAGATCCCAATGATGGGCGAGGTGATAGCATATGGCGTCGGGGATCGTTAGCAAATAAACTGAAATGCTGGAAATTACAATGTGTGTGCAACTCGACCACATATTCAGCGGGAGTAGTTTGACGGCTCAACCGATCAGCATGATGAGAATTACAAAATGCATGAAAAGTAAAGTATGGGCAGCTTGCTGACCCTTTCCGCTTGTTCAACGGGCAGTACAGAAATGAAAGGCTAAAAGTAAATGGACGGCGAGGCCTGTCCCTTCCACTAATACTAGGAATTACAAGATAAAGTGCAGAAATATTAAATGACTGAATCAATACTACTGATTCCATCCTTACAATGAAAGTAATCTGCAAATTACAAGTGATCAAGTTGTCCAATCCTCTGCAAATGATATTATATGTTTCTCCAAACTTCACAAGCCTCCCAAATATGAAAAACAAGCCATAAACCAGAACTTCTACAATCTGATGTATTAAGCCAGTGCTCAGAAAATGCAAACCAGCAAGACTGAAACACACTTAAATGCTCCTAACTCCTCCAATACTCCTATGATTGACATGAAATAAGCTGCAAATGAAACCTAAGGTGAAGGCGTCCAAACCAAGACAAAGAAACAGCTGCAAACATCAACTATTATTTAACGCACACTTCCCAAGATGCCTACAGACATGGTACGTCCTCCCAAGAGGGGCGGCCCACAAGATAAAATCATAGACTCCTCTAAAAATTTTGGAAACTTGCACAATGAGGCACCTAGGATAGACAAATGCAATGGAGCAACACCCAAAACCAGTAAAAATTCGCCTAAAGAGCCACAACCAAAAATGTGCTTCCAGCAAGCACCAAACCAGCAAATTGTAAACTGTAAAAACACACCAAACATCAGAAAACATCAATACTAAACTTCTCCATAATGCTCAATCTGTTCTTCAGAGTAAAGAACAGCCTTTAATCTTAGCTAGTTGCCATCTCTCAAGCAAGAAACTAAGCTTTGCTAAGAGGTATGCATTTCTCGAAGCGAGTGAGTAACCATTTCGGCAACACTTCGTTATAATTTCTTCATGGATGATGAGAATGAAGCCCAACACTCTTATTTATAACCTTTTCTCTCCAAATTCAAATTCTACTCCCTACAAAATGGATGCCTAACTCAAATTCACATTCACTTTTCAATCATCTGCAATTTGCATTTCATTTCAACCTTCTCCAAGTCATCCATTTCAAGAAGGCAATATACTTTATCAAAAAAACAAATAAAGTATAATGTGGCGTCTAAAATAATAAAGTGAAATGCTTTATAAAAATAACTTATTTCTCCATTAAGGCGTCCACCAAGCCTTATCAATATTTCACTTTATTAAAATATTTTACCTCAACAAAACACAAGCTCAGAACTACCAAAAACAACTCCAAGAGTGTGGGAGACCAACTGCTCTAACTAACGTACCTGAAATAGCCTCTAAACTGGCCTACTAAAACCCTGCTAAAAATAGCACTTACTATAAATAGCATACTGCTAAAAATAGTGTGTCCAAATGCATTTTAACCACATTCTGAACGGTTGTCGCAACTTACTAAAAATAGTAAGTTTGGAAAAGTTACCTATTTCAGTTGCATGTCACACCACTACAAATCTCTCTAAAAACCCAAAAGGAATCCAGAATCCAAACTGCAAAACTCCAGCATGCAAGCCTCAAAAACTGCCAAAACATCCCCCTACAAAATAGGAAACCCTAATTACTGCTCCTGACTAGCCTACGGGCCTCAGGAATAGGCTAACAGCCAACTGCACTGATTACTACTGAGAAGGGGACATTACAAATATTACCATACAGTGTTTACAATGATATGTCAGACAATTAGAACTCATATAATTGTATGCAACAACCCCCTGAATAATTCAAATAACATGACATAATCAACTCATCGTTGAAACAACAACATAATACCTAATTAAGATGAATTGTACTACTGGTGCAGGTCTAATAATCACCTTTTGCTGCTGTATACAAAACTGAAACACACTAGAATACTCAGAAAATCTTTGAATCAAAGCTTCCAACACACCTACATGCCAACTCATAGCTAATCGTTCAACAATTTCTCAACCAAAGAAGATTTGAAGGCAGCAAATAACTACTAGGCATCACAAATTGAAGGAATGGACAACAATAAGGAGGCATTCCACTCCCAGCAATTCAAACGCCTCATCCATAGATGGCACAGCCTCCAGTGGAAGTGGTACAGCTAGTAAACTCACAAATCTACCTCTCTTATGCTGTATGGCCTACAAGACATTATGAATAGCACCTTAAAAAATAGAACTTGATGTCATTACCTACCAAGATGACTTCCATTGATGGTACGACCAAGGAAGGAGGGTTATGTCCTACCTGGAAGGTCTTCCTTTATTCACTGAAATCACATGAGCCAATCTCCCAAAGATTAGCAACAGCAACTCTCTTCAAAACACATTAAAATCGTCCATTTGATCAACACACCAAAAAAGGTTCAAATTCAATGTAGTATCCCAAGCTAAATTACTAGGCAAGAAAAATTTGATTTCCCTAATTGAGGTGTACAGGCAATTCGTCAAATTTAAATGTTCTTTTGCCCTTGTTTCCAATTTTAATTTATTGCTTGGCAGATGTTTGATAGAGTACTTCAGTTTTAATGGACTTCAACAATAACATTACAATGCATATATATAAATTTCAAGCACAAAAAGACATAAACCAAGAACTTCAATAATGCGGTATTTATTTTTAGAAATATAAGTCCCAAACACTGTAACTAGAAATTAATATATTAATAATTATGACTTGAGTCCCAAGCATTATATTTTATATTGTAAACTTCTCCACATGCACGGCTATCTTCCTCCTCTTATACGGCTATGACCAAGGAAAAAGACTCCTTCAGCCCGTAAGCATGACATATAGTAAAGACTGTGGCAAACCTAAAAGGTGTGACTTAGTCCATCGCCTCCCTTTGTTGACTGGTCAGACCCTCCACATCACCATCATAAACCTGTATGCCAACTCTTTTAATGTCCACAACTCAGTTCAAGGAGTTGCAATTCAACACATTTTAATTTTTTAATTCTTAACACCTTTTGACTGGAGTCTAAGTTGAAATGATGGTGATTGGAGAAGAGTTTGGCAGGCTCACACCTCTCCCATAATTTGCCCGATACTCATCTAAACTCACACGGCTTCTATGTATTTCTAGTGGCTCCAATATAGTTTGAATCGATTCCTTCTTAACTTACACCTGCTCCACGTCACCTCTGGCGGTCCTCATAATGTACGTCTCTATTTTCCAACGCTATGTGACTCATTCTATGAAGTGTGGCCTCATATGGAAAGCACGGCGCTAAGAAAGATACATGCAGCTGGCAGTAATCTAATATTTATATGTCACAATTTCAATAGGAGAATACAGTGCTCAAAGAAAATAAGCGGCTAAGTCCACTATAACCAATACTTCCTCAAAAATAATCTCTTCTCTAAAATTCAATTGTAGAGTTGTGCGGCTGAATGGTAGAAAATAATATTATTTTCAAACCCTCATACTTACTGAAACCTTTCACTCAAAAATTTGCCTCTAAAAGAGACTTAGCAAATTATGAAATCTGCAAACAATATGCACAACTACAAAACCATGATGATTCTGCCTGTCAAAGGATTTAGGTTTACATCAGTGTTCAACGGGGATGCACCCCCCCCCAAAAAAAAAACCCTACGTTTTCGAGATGGGGACATCTCGAAAACTTGGGGACTTGGGGGGACATCCCCTCATTGCCCCACCACCAACACTATCGTCTCCAAAACATCACCGAGACATCGGGGATCTCGAGGTGTCTCGAGACTTCAGAGGGACTCCTAGAAGTCCTTTGACCATCTCGAGGATGCCCAAGAGTCTCCTCTAGCCAAAAGACCAAAAAACATTTTTTTCTTAAAATCAAGTTTTTCTTTGAACTTCGGGTCCAAGGCTAAATCCTAATGGCTTATGGGCTCCACCCAAACCCCACAAACTCTATAAAACTACCTCCTATTCTCATTTTAATTCACAAAAACAAAAAAACAAGAAGCTAATAGTGTGAGTGTGAGAATGAGAGCTACAAGTGTGAAGTGAAGAGCAAGAGGGTTGAGGAGGAGCGAGATGAGTGACACCAAGTTAATGTTCATTTCAAAATTCAAATGTTTAAAACTAGTTTGACAAAGTTTCATTTGTAATTCTTATACATCTTTTCTAACTATTTTTTCAAGTACTATATGTATTTTAGAGCCGCCCCCCTGTCGTCACCCCACCACCGTCCCCCCGCCATGCCCCCGCCGTGCCAAACTTAGGCCCTTGGTCCCCCTGTTAGGAAACTCCATGGAACTATCGTTTTCATCCAATCCTCTAAACCCCAGGGTTTTTGTCCTCAAGCTCCCGAAAGCCAAGCTCTATGTAATGTCCCCAATTTAGCCCTACGCACTTCTTTTGGATTTAGCCTATTTCCAAAAACTCGTAGGCTAAGTAAAATTGGAAATTAGGGTTTCCACTTTCAGATGCAACTTTGAAGGTTTGCATGTGTGAGTTTCTAATGCATGTCTAGTGGAGCTTTTTGGGTTTTTGGAGAGCTTCAGGATGATGTAACATGCATGCTAAGATAATGACATGCAATTTTAGCAAATACCTTGCATATAGGAAAGGTTTTTGGGTTTTTCTGGGTTTTCAGAGACCTCCAAGGCAATGTGGCATGCATTTGAATTTGACAACATTTTCGGGCACTTACTATTCATAGTAAGTCATGATGGTTGCCCGGTTTGTGTTTAGAAGTTATTTGGAAACACTTACTATTTATAGTAAGTCATGATACTGCTCGGTGTTTAGAGGAAGTTTTGCAAACATACTATTTATAGCAGTTTGCTATTTTTGGTAAGTCTATTTTTAGTAGTATCATTCTAGGAGCAGCTCAATCATCTGCAATTCGGTGTGGCTGATCAATTTGGATTTTTGTTGAGTTTGAAGTGAACTTACTATTTTGAGCATTTGCTATTTTTAGTAAGTCCATTTGTGGCAGTGGCATCATCATAAGTTTGGTTTAGCTCGACAAATGTCAGTTTGCTATTTTTAGCAGTTAATTAGTTGCAATTTGGGCATTGCTCTTGGCTACCTCCTTGGTCTGAGTTCAATACTTAGTCAATTTTTATGTTTTGCAGTTGTACCCCATGCCTAGTCAATGAACTTCAAGTTGTTTTTAAATGGGGTCATGAAAGGGGACGCCTCATTAAGTGCATTAATGATTTTAATGTTTTATTAAAGTTTTATTGCTTTTGAAGTGGACGCCTCTTCGAGAAGTTGGAGAGTTTCTTGGTTGGAGGTTAAAGTTGATTCATCTCCTCTACTGAAGCTTATCTATTGATGCCTTGCTCATTCATTCTTATGCTGAAATTTTATGGTAAAGTTATGCTGTTGGACTGAATCCAGAACTTGGCTAAGGGGAAGCTTAGCAAACACACCTTTCTTTGGGCCTGAAACTATGGCTTCCTAGAAAGTTTATTGAAGACCATGCTTCATTCAAGAGTGTGGATAGTGCTCAATTTGTGATTTTAATTGCAGGCAGGTTGCTGGTTTATAATCTGTTTGTACTGCCAATGTCTATGGCTGAAGCTAATTTTTGCTGATAGCTTTGCCTCTGATTTTTACTTCATTTTGGGTACTGGCCCAAGCTATGCAACTGTGGAGGGCGCCCAGTTCTGCTAGTTTGCAGATTTTATCGTTGAGTTTTTGAATTTTGAGAGAAGGTCGACCCTTCCTGGAGGCCGTACCATCTCTTGGAATGCATTGGGATTCGTGCCATCTGTATTTGTTGTGTTTGGCTCAAAATTCGTCTTGGAGTTTGGATGCCTTGCTTCTAGCTGTTGTTTGACTGTGGTTTGAAGGCATTCCGAGCTGTATCGAAGGAGATACGTCCATTCTGGTGATGTTCTATCTCGTTGGTCTGATTTCTGTATTTTACTGTTTCTAATCAGACTTGAGTTAATTCTGGTTTTCTGTTTATTTAAGGCTAAAATTAGATTGTATATATTGTAAAAATTAAGGCTAGTATCCATAATTTCATTGGTTATGATTGGCCTTCAAACTAATGTGTTTTGCAGCTGTAATTCATGTCCTTGTAAGGCTGGTTAGTAGTACTAACAGTCATTCTTTATTTGCTGCATTAAATAAGTTTGTAATTACTCCTACTGCGAAGTGGTTGAGTTTAATAATTTACATTCAGCACTTGTTATTTTCTCCCCACTGAATAAGTGACAGAGCGGAATATATTTCCCCCGCTGAATAAGTGGTATAGTGGAATTCATGGTCGGTTATCCGCCTACATTGCAATTTCATTTTCATGGTCGGCCAGCCACCTACAATTGTTTTACAATTCATTTCCAGTTGCTAATGATCCCTGGCACCATATGCTATCACCTCGCCCACATTGGGATCTTGGTGAACATTCTTGGTGAGGGTTACTTTCACAGCTGGTTATCTTTCAAGCTAACGCTAATCAGTGGTCTTGTGCTGGTTTTATTATGATAAAACTCAAAAAAATTAAGGGGGAATATTACACTCTCAAAAAACCAATTAAAAAATAAACCAAGCCTCTCCTCCAAATGAACTTCCCAATTCACTTTATTCATTTTCCGTAACTCCTACACTTTTCTTGAAACCCCATATTTACTTTTAATTTTAACAACTTATTTCTCCCCAAAAGTGACATTTAAATATTTTACTTTTCTCGCACATTAGTCTCTTTACATAATAAATATTTAATTTAAGTTGTCATTTAACTATGTTTTATTTGGCAACTTAATTAATTATTTAATTATTAATTATTTCCCTCACCACAACTAAAACTACGAAAAAACTCCTTGGACATCAATTAACCCCTTTGAAATGACTGAATGTCACTGAGAAAGCCAATTATAGTCCATGCTAACATGATTAGAAGTGGGGACACTACATTCAACTCAATTGTAATCCCTGGATGGAATCACTAAGAACTGCTAGGGGGGGGGGTTGTCCCCAAAATCAACAATTCCAAGAGGGTTTTTATCCTCAAAACCAGCAACTCCAAGAGGGTTTTCATCTTCAAGAATTTTTTGAAGAACTCAGGTTCTCTCTAACAACAAAGCAAATATAATTTCATGGCTAAACCCACTAATGAGCCTTCAACCTCCTTTTATTACTTTTTTGAAGGGAAATAACCAATTTTAAAATATGATAATCTTTTTTTTTCCCTCACAAAGACATTTTATTAGAATTAATATTATTTTTCATATGCCAAATCCCCCAAGCCTAGACCTCCAACTTAAAAGACATCTTAATACCTTTTCAACAAGCTATTACACTAAGTTGTCCTTTTAATATTTCCAACATTAGACAACTTAAGTGAATTAATTAAATAATAACTCAATAGCTTACCCAAGTTGTGAAAAGCATCTGAATGACATAATTATACAATTTTCATCATACCACAATAATAGTGGAGTCATAGGACGACAAACTGAAGCAACTAGGTGACTTACTAAATATAGTATGCTCTTCCAAGAAGTTTGGAAAGCTCCCAAAAGGTGGAAATCAATTCTAGAAGCATCACACAACTCACCAAGGCCAACTAAGCTGACTACCAAGAACCAAAGTCACTATATAATCAACCCTAAGCATTCCAAGAAGTTTGGAGTTCTCCCTAGCACACAAATTAGCCTTCCACAAAACCTAGAAACTGGCTAATTATTCACAAATCAATATAGCTTAAAATGGGGGCATTACAAAGGCCTCAAACGAATTTTTAAACCCCTCTGTCATATGGAATGTAGATAATTTGTAGAATTGTAGGGTCACGAAAATCACAAGCATCAACAGTGTATTGTCAAAGAGCTAAGAGTGCCCAGTGTATTGTCAAAGAAGTGGCAAGACCATTTTCAACACTTAGTGAAAGTGTTTGAGAGATGTAGGTACCACCATATATCTTTGAATCCCAAGAAATCCATCTTTGCGATGACGGAAGGCAAGCTACTGGGCAACATCGTCTCCAAAGAGGGAACTCGGATTGATCCTGATCGGGTTGATTCAATCAAAAACCTATCTCTCCCAACCAACACAAGTCAGGTACATTCCTTCTTTAGCAAGGTGAACTTCATACGAAGATTTGTACCTGACTTCTCAAACCTGACCAAGGATATATCAGCAATGATGAAGAAGACGTCCGCCTTCAAATGGACCAACAAAGCAAAGGAGGCGTTTGTCAAGATAAAAGAAGCCATCAGTAAGGCACCAGTGTTGATCCGACCTGACTTGAATAAAGAATTCATTCTTTATTGTTACGCGTCAAAGCACACCCTCTACCATACTGACACAGATTCTGAACGAGGAGACCGAATCGCTGATTGCTTTCATGAGCAGTAGTTTCAAGAACAGTGAGTCCCAGTACTCCCAGATCAAAAAGAATGCCTATGCAGTTGTGAGGGCAGTCAAGAATTTCAGATTCTACATCCTGAACTCTCACACCAATGTGTACGTTATAGACCCCGTGGTCAAGAGCGTCCTTACTCAACAGGAGATGGACACCAAAAGAGGCAATTGGATCACAAGAGTCTAAGAATATGACTTGGAGATCAAGCCTACCGCACTCGTCTGCGGGAGAGGTCTATGTCAGCTCATAGCAGAAGACAGTGATCTAAAGTACCAAGTTGTTGATGGTATCCCAGGAACAGAAATTGAAGAAGACCTTCCAATGGTCTTACTAGTTGAATCTGCAGAAGAATGGTACACTGAATTGTGGTACTATTTGACCTACGAGGAATGCCCAAGAGACTTGGGTAAACAACAGAGAAGAACTCTGAAACTACAAGCACAAAGCTATGTGCTTAGAGTTAATTTTCTATACAAGTGTGGGCTTGATGGAACGTTCTTACTATGCGTCAACAAGGACCAACAACAGCAGTTGTTGGAGGCATTTCACAATCAAGCATGCGGTGGCCACTTCTCATCAAGGGTCACTGCGTTCAAAATCCTACGAGCACTGTTCTATTGGCTTACTTTGTTTCGCAACGCATATGACTAGGTGCACAAATGCAAATTGTGACAACAATTTGTTGGTAAACTCAAGCTAGCAGCTCTTCCACTAAGGCCGGTGGTAATAGATGCTCCATTTCAGCAATGGGGCATAGACTTTGTAGGACCAATCAATCCACATTCCAGTAAGGGACATGTCTATATCCTTACGGCAACAGACTGCTTCAGCAAATGGGTTGAGGCAATTCCTACAAAGCAAGCTACTTCCGAAGTCGTGTGCGACTTCCCCTAAGAGAACATCATTTCACGCTTCAAAGTACCAAGAAAGATCGTGATTGACAACGCTACAAGCTTCTCGTCAGAGGAGTTAGTAAAATTCTGTTTCGACTAAGACATCACATTGTCCCACTCTTCAGATTACTATCCACAAGGCAACGGACAAGTCGAGTCATCTAACAAGAACATAGTCACGATCGTGTGCAAGTGTGTTGATTCCAATCAACAGGCTTGACACAAAAAGTCGTACGATGCTCTTTGGGCTGATAGGATCACACCTCAGAAAGCTATCAGCACTTCCCCGTTCACTATCCTATATGGCACAAAGGTTGTATTGCCTATCACTCTAGAGTTATCCGCCTTGCAGCTCGCAACCATAATAGAGGATGAAGAATTCAGAGATCCCATAGAGAAGCGCATCTTGTGCCTAATGAAACTTCAAGAAGAGAGGGTGGAGATAGTTGATAAAATCACTCAGCACCAAGAACGAGTGAAGAAAATTTTCAACAAGAAGGCTCGGCAACGAGACTTTGAGATCGGAGATAAGGTCCTATTATGGGACAAGAGACACAAGCGTAAGGGAATGCACGGAAAACTTGACTCCCTTTGGTTGGGGTCGTTCCAGATCCATGATATTGCAAGAGAGAATTCCAAAATTCTCTCACATTCAGACGGAAGGCTCTTCCCGCTGCCATACAGTGGGCAATACTTGAAACATTTCATCCCTTCGGGGATGGGGTGAGTTCTTTGTAAATAATTTTCTTTTGCTTTAACATTATGTGGTTATGTGTTTCCCCATTCTGTGAAGTATCGTCGTGTTTTAGGTGATTTCTTAGGTAGTCTTGTTTTTAGGTGAATAATAGGTGAGCTGCAATAAATAGGTGAACTTCAATTATTAGGTGAATTAGGAAATAAGTCCCGACTCCATTGCCCAATTGATAAGAGTATTGGTCTGCAAAACTAGAGGTTCTCGGTTCTCCAATGCCGTAAGTAATCCAACATGGTCACCGGACGGAGCCTAATGTTGTACCCAAAATAAATTTTTGCTTCAAAGAGACATTTTTCTTAAAATGATCTAAATCATGTAAAAATGTTGTCAAAAGTATGTTTTAGGTCAAACCAAACATAGGCTTTTTGTGGGTTTGTGTCAAGGAACATATGTGCAAAATTCTGAAAATTTGAAAATTACGATTTCGTGCCCCTATTTTTAGGGAAACCCCTGAAAATAGGACCTTCCTAGAATTGATTGAAAATGATTTTGATAGGATGAATTGACTTCACGATCACATTGGTCAAGTCAAAATCACCAAAAAGTTAGTTTTCATCTGGTGGGTCTATTTTCATTTTTCAGGGAGAAAGTTAGGACCTCCGCAGCCATTAATGGCAGATTGGCCAGTACCAGGTGCTGAAAGCTAAGCTTCAAAAGCTTTAATGATGAATCCAAGGCAGAAATACTCAAAAAGGATGCTATCTCACCAAGGGGAATTTCAAAACTGAAAAATGCCAAAATTTGACTAACTCTGGAGAAAGTACGCCTTGCTACCAGGGAAGATAGACAACATGAGAAAAAGAGCCCCTACTGACCAAGGGTGCCCTTAAACTAAGGGATCCAAATGTCAGTTTTTGAAAAAACTTGTCTTCAGATGATCTCTCCAGCATCAACTCAGCCTTGCAATGAACCTGTTAGCCAGCCTACAAAACACATCAAATGACAGCAACGGTTGATCGTCAGAGCATGCAAAATCAGTGGAAAATCAATGCATATCAAGACAAAAGCGCCCCTATTGGCCAAGGGCACCCTTGAATCTAAGCCACCTAATGAAGTTTTCAACAACTGCTTTCTATAAGCCATTTGCTCAGCTCTCTCTCAACTTCACGATCAATACAGCTGCACGTCCATAGGACCTGTCAAGCAATCAAAGGTAGAGATCAAGCAGAAGACACCTAAAGGTGAAAGCTAAAGGAAGAAAATGAAGAAATTGGCTAAGTGTTAAGGAAAAACGCCCCTATTGAGAAAAGGCGTCTAGCTTTTTGGGCATGCAAGATGCAATCCATTTGCCCAGTGACCTCCAGGATGGCCTTCTCCATTTTGATCAGTCTCAACAGTGACACCATCAACAAAGGAAACAAACAAATCAAACATCTGACAACAGAGATTGAAATGTGACCGTTCGTAAAGGTTGGCAACATAAAAATAACAAGTCAAAGAGCTAAGAGCGCCCCTGCAGGCCTGGGGCACCCAAGCTTTTTAGGCACTTACACTAACTTTCTGGATCTATGAAACCAGTCATCCTTTCCAGGACTGAGCTGGTTATCCATCCAAAGTTTCAACGAGATCATCAGACCCATCAGTCAACATTGATCTCAAATCAGAGCACGAAAGGTCAAAATGGTAAAATTGTAGAACAGTCAAGAAATTGACTAAGTTTGAGGCTAAAAGTCCCCTTGCTGAGAAAAGGTGCCCTTGAATTGAAGACATCAGATTCAGTCTTTGAGCTTTGTAGCTCCCAGGCACACTTAATCAAGGTTGTTCCATCTTAGCAATGGATCCATCAACAACAACTCAAGATCAACAGAGCAACCGGGAACAAGGATTCAACAAAGGCACCTCACCATAGAAAAGAATGAAAATAACTTCAAATCCTCAAAAGGGACGCCCAAAAGTCAAAGCAAGATCTGTTGACTGAAGTTAGATATTTTGAATGCCTTTCATGTCTAAAACGTCCCACAATCAGTGGAAATCACTCCCGAGAACTCCAGATCAAGCCAAATCACTCCTCAATCAAGAGTTGGTGCCCAAACTTGATGCATTTAACCTTCAATCATTATATATCAAGTTGAAGGCTAAAACAGCAATTTGCTCTCCAAGACGTATTTTCAAGTTTTGACAAAGGGGTTTTGACCGTTCTTCATAGTTTTGAAGATCAATTGCACAAAAGGATAATTTATCAGAGGTTGGATCCAGAGGCATCATTTTTCTAGAAAGGCACTTAATAACTTCCAATCTTCCTCGTCTTATTCCTCTCTTCTTGTCTTAAAACTTCTTGCATGTCCCAAAAAACAGCAGGCAATCACAGATCCAACCAACTGGGTATGATCAACACAATTTTTCCAACAAAACCCACTTGTTGCCCCTATTTTTAGGGATTTTTCCGAAAAAGTCACAAATTCAAAAATCCAATGAACAAGATTTCTTCAGCATTGAAGCACGAACAAAACCCATGTGTCAGATTTTTTCCGAAAAAATACTTCTCGACAGGTGCTATTTTTAAGGGTTTTCAAAAGTTGTAAGAACAAGGTCATGTGCACAGTTGATCTTTAAGTTTTTCAAGATGCAATTCTCCCAAGTAATTTACAAGACCAAAATGGTTTTGTACCATAATTTCCTAAAAACAATACACACAGACTTGCATCAAGTACACCCAGAGGTCAACTCAGAAGATTTGGAAGGCATGGACCAGATCACGTTACAAAACATCGAGCAATCTGGGTTGATTGAGGCTAGGTCAATCCCCATCACATTACAGAACGTGGAGTTTGTAATTGCTTGCATTAAGCAATACAACCCTACCACACGAGAAATCCGATCAGTGGATGGGCGGGTGATTTGCAGCCTTAAACCTAAGGATGTCGAAAGGTGTTTTGCTATTCCACCATGTCCGACCAATGTGGTCATATCTGTGAGAGAATGCGAAAGAGCATTCAAGTGTCAAAGGATAAGTGTCAGTAGAGAATGGCAGAAAAATGGCTAAAAGTGAAAAAGGCCAACTTGCCCAAGAATGTTGTGTAATAACCAAACTAATCTATGATTACGAAGGTTTAACTATTAACTACCTTCAGCTGAAATGTAATTAATTGTTTTCAAGTGAACTAGAGTTTTTCTACGTTTCCAACGGTTTTCAGGAAGCAGTTTCAAAATGCCAAAATAAATAACTACCATTCTAGGGTTTACGATTACATAGTGTTCTACAACTAACTTTCAAAATTCATCTATGCAGTGCATTTCAACAATAACTAGTCTATAACGGTAATTTCAGTTAAAAACCTTTTTCAATATAGATGAAATAAATTTTCAACAGATAGTAAACATTCAGATCTTTTACCTGGAACTAGTGCGAGAAGAAGATAACTTGCATTTGTCACCATCTTCATTAGCAATACTATTCAGAAAGGGAAAAGAAATCATCATCAGGGGCTTTACCGCCCAACCAAGACCTGCTGGTCTCCCAAGTTTCTTCAACTGAAGAACCCGCCCTTCACGAGGGCAATTAACAAGGATCAATTGTTATCAGTTCTCTGAGCCTGATGTCCATGAACCTATACTGCTGATCAATCCTTCCTCTATAGGTTCCTCCTATCAGAAGGATCATCCTGACCAGAGTATATCTGGGTCATGGAAGCTGACATTGCCGTACTGGCATCTACCTTGGCCAAGGATTTTTAATTAATTATGGCATCACTGTGCCGTCAGCACACATCCTTGCTCGTTAAGTTTACACAAGGTTTTGTTTCTGGTTTCTACATTCATGAATAACAAATATTTGAGTTTCTAGTTCTTACCGTTTGCTATTAAATTCATTGGTTCATATATAAAAGAATTTATTGTTTATCCTACAGGAAGGGACAGTGTTCAGATCTGTTAGACATACCCTACTAGACTCCATGACTGTTCAGGGTTAGGGTCATATGCTTGTAATAAAATTATTCCAGAATTACAAAAGAATGATGCAAGGTCTTAGCTAGGCTCTGTTCAGGTGTACCGTTCAGAACATCAAAGATTAAAGAACAGAATGCATGAAGGAGACAGTTGCCGCTTCAAGGTTTTGTCTAAGGTTTACCAGAACACCAGAAGAAGGAAACTCCCTAGGCCGACATTGCTTGATGAGGATAATGCAAAGATAACGAAAGTTGAAATGAGGAAAAGCTGTTTCAGATTTACTCCTAAAGGTATGACCCCGGTTAGGAAGAATAGACGGCATTCACATTAAAACAAGAGCTACGGGTCAGACAGAGACTAACAAAAATTCTACATTAAAGTTTCAGAGCAGGGATAATATTGAGGGAACAGCCGATATAATCTAAGATAAGATCAAAAGCAATTCATTCTCATACTCCACTATTGCGAAGAAGAAAACTATTTGCATATTGAATTCTACGCATATGAGATAGAAGAAAAAGAATATATCTACGTGCCTGGTGGATTGACAGAGACACACATTCACAACTTCTGGTAATTAGCTTGCTGCTGTGGCCCCGAACCCAGCTACGCTTATTCCACGAGAAAAGAGTCACGAACCACAGGTGAATACTTCGGAGAAATCAGAGAGAAGAGAATGGTAACTAAAAGAAAACCACTTTCGCTTCTAAAGAGTTTTTCCCTCCCGACTCTACAGGTAGAAGAATTAAGACTACAAAGATTGCAGAACCCTCACCCTGGCGGAAGGATGGCTTCTCCCTTTTCCAAGAGACGAAGACAAAAGAATAATCCCCCGATTGTTCTCCCGAATATCTCCTTTTCCAAAACAAGGCCGATGTTTAAATGCCTGCCCTTTCGAATTCCCCATCGAGCCTCTTGAATGCAAGGCGTTACCAAGCAAGCACGATCCTCTGGTGGTGCGTTCAGCTTCCCATTCATCGGCCCTCTCTTGCCCGCACAAAACCACTACCAAATGCGTTTTCCCTTTTAGCGGTTAAACTATATTTGCTCCTTTATAAAATTCGAAGCTTTAATATTTGAATACTTAAAAGTTGTCAAAATAATATTTAAAATTCCCTTATGAAGTGTTAATATCTTAATATTTTCTTTTAAGACTTTATTATTCTTTATTTATTTTTCCGAGGCCAAGATCATCTTGTGTTGTCATTTACTTCCCAGAGTTTGATAACAATCAGATCCTTGTCAACCGTGTCCTCTCCCTGATGACGGTCCCTTTTCCTTTCTTGCGTTGATGGCCCTGCAATCACTTGACCCAAAAGCCAGAGTTAGACTATTCTTAATATATCGTTTCACATTTATATACATAACAACATCATCTATAGTTGTATTTACGTAATTCAATAATCATTCACCTTTTCATTCATTTGCCAAAAGATAAAAATAAACTCAAGCAATTATTTAATCCCTTAATTCACATTCATAAGAAAGATAATTTTCAATAACGAAGTTAACGACCATGTTTCAATACCACAACTTATTAAGTTCTAGGGGGGGGTTGTGACATACTCCTCCCCTTATGAATCATCGTCCTCGATGATTACTTATTTATAAATTCAAGTTCTAAAATCAAAATTCCATATGGTTTGAAAATAAATAAGGAAAATTCTAAAGGACTTCATCATAGTCCTCCCAGGTGGCATTCTCTTCTGAGTACTGGTCCCACTGGACCTTACATTGAACCACCTCTCGATTACGTAAGTGCAACTTACGCGTCTCGAGCACTCGAATTGGCTCTAAAGTAATCACCCCTGGATCCTGCACCTGCAAAGATTTCCAGTCAATCATATGTTCAAAATTTGCAAAATATTTCTTAAGGTAAGATACGTGAAACACATTGTGCAACCGGGCGAGAGCTGGTGGTAGAGCAATTCTGTAAGCCACGGGATTGATAACTTCCAGTACTTCAAAAGGTCCCACATATCTTGGAGCAAGCTTTGAAGTCTTTCCAAATTTAATAGAGCTTTTATGTGGTTTGACACGCAAGAGAACTTTGTCTCCCACATCAAATTGTCTAGGAATTCGCTTTGCATCGGCATAACTCTTTTGACGATCATTAGCTTCTTTCAACCTTTGCCTAATTAACTTGACCTGTTCTTCCATTTCTTGGAGCATCTCTGGCCCTAAAATAACCCTGTCTTCTAATCTATTCCAATTGATAGGGGTCCTGCATTTTCTGCCATATAGAGCTTCAAATGGTGCCATTTTGATAGCTGACTGATATGAATTATTGTAGGAAAATTCTACCAAAGGTAAATATTCCTCCCACTTATGTTGTTGATCCATACAATACATTCTCAGTAGGTCTTCTAAGATCTGATTAACCCTTTCTGTTTGGCCATCCGTTTCAGGATGATAAGCTGTGCTGATATTTAATTGTGTCCCTAATGCAGAAAATAATGTCTGCCAAAATCTAGATGTTATTCTGGCATCTCTGTCGGAAATAATTTTCTCTGGTACACCATGTAGACGAAATATTTCTTGCACAAATTTTCGCGCAACTATAGAAGCCCCATCTGTCAAATTTCCTGGTATGAAATGTGCCACTTTGGTGAGTCGGTCTACTACTACCAGAATAGTGTTATGTCTATTTCTTGTCATGGGTAACCCTTGTACAAAATCCATACTTATAATTTGCCATTTCCAATCTGGTATACTATGGGGTTGTAATAATCCTGCTGGATGTTGATGTTCAGCTTTAACCCTCTGACATTCGAAACAACCTGCGACAAATCTGGCTGCGTCCTTCTTCATTCCCTTCCAAAAATATAGAGGTTTCACATCTTCCAACATTTTGGTTATTCCGGGGTGGCCTGAATACAGTGCGGAGTGAATTTCTTTCCAAATGGTTTTCCTTAATTCTGATGAGTCTGGAATGTACATCCTGCCTTTAAATCTCAAAAGTCCATCTTCTTCTATTTGGAATCCCTCATAAATAGAATCCTGTGAATTTGCCAAAAGAGCCTCCCGTATTTCATTATAGTAGGTATCCTCTTTTAGTCTTTGCAGAACTTGCGTTTTGAAGTCGGTGTGGATAGTTGCCATAGCAGTTATGTGCCTTCGCCGACTTAGGGCATCAGCTACTTTATTCTCCTTGCCCTTTATATAGCTGATCTCGAAGTCATAGTCAGATATTAATTCCATCCATCTTCTTTGCCGTGCATTTAGGTTGGGTTGAGTAAATAGGTATTTCAACCCTTGATGATCCGACTTAAGCTCAAAGGTCTTTCCAAGTAAATAATGTCGCCACATTTGTAGGGCATGTACTATCGCTGCTAGTTCGAGATCATGTGGTGCATAATTTTGTTCATACTGTTTCAGCTTCCTAGACTCATAGGCCACCACCTTTCCTTCCTGCATTAATACTCCTCCCAGTCCATCTCCAGACGCATCTGTTATTACTACAAAATGCCCATTCGGATCTGGTACGATCAAGATTGGTGCAGTCGTCAATCTTTCCTTCAAGGTGTCAAATGCTTCCTGAAACTTCGCTATCCATTCGAACCTTCTTCCTTTTCTTTGGAGAGACGTGATGGGGTGGGCGATTCTAGAAAAATCTTTGACATATCTCCGATAATATCCCGCCAATCCCATAAAGCTTCTGACCTCATGAACATTTTTAGGTTCTAGCCAATTCACTATTGCTTCTATTTTTGTTGGGTCTACTGCGATTCCCTTAGCAGAGATTATATGTCCTAGGTACTGCACTTCTTTCTGGAAGAAGGTACATTTCGATAGTTTTCCATAAAGTTTATTCTCTCTTAGCCGCTGAAGAACTATTTGAAGGTGTCGGAGATGCTCTTCTTCATTTTTAGAATAGATGAGTATATCATCAAGAAAAACCAATACAAATTTATCTAAACAATCTCTGAATATGCTGTTCATCAGATTCATAAATGCAGCTGGAGCATTGGTAAGTCCAAAAGGCAGTACTGTAAACTCGTAATGTCCATATCTGGTTCGGAAAGCTGTTTTATGAACATCTTCCTCTTTTAGCCTGAGTTGATGGTACCCTGATCTTAGATCTATCTTGGAGAACACTGCTGCCCCTTTCATCTGATCAAATAGGTCGTCTATACGAGGTAGAGGGTATTTATTCCGGATGGTAAGCTTGTTCAGCATCCTATAATCTATACACAGGCGAAGGCTTCCATCCTTTTTCTTCACAAATATGACTGGAGCACCCCAAGGTGAAACACTAGGTCGTATCAATCCTTTATCCAACAATTCCTGCAATTGAGTTTTTAGCTCCATCAACTCCACAGTAGTCATTCGATAAGGTGCCTTAGAGACTGGTTCAGCTCCTGGAACCAAGTCGATAGTGAAGTCAAACATTCTTCTAGGTAATAAGCCTGGCAGCTCTTCAGGGAACACGTCTTGGTATTCCTGAAGGTCGGGATACTTATCAACAAAAGTTCCTTCTTTGAAATCGATTTCCATTTCCTCTTTCCGACTCTGGGCTTGCATTATCATATCATCAAGGTATGTGCTCTCTTTATATTCCTCAACTTCCTCCATCTTGACCGCAAATATTTGACATCCTTTTCTCTTGTTTCTTTTGAGTTGCATGGCTGATATTTGTCGTGTCCTGACCTCTTGTTGTACCCCATGTATCTTTGCAGAATTTCCAAAGTCATCTATACACTCTACAATTTTGGTATAACAATCTACCTTTGCCCTGTGTTCCCTTAGCCAATTCATCCCAATGATTATATCGTAGGATCCTAGAGGCACAACATACAGGTTAACCTCTGTAGGGAAGCCTGGAAGTTCTACCCTAGCTTCAAACAAACACTGCTCTACCCGAGCTCTCGTCTGATTAGCGTATTCTACAATCCAGGAGTTAGCCATGTACCCAGTTCTTTTAGGAAATTTATGCAATATCTTGGGTGATATAAAACTTTCTGTGGCTCCTGTATCAATTAATATGGTTACGAGGTTTCCATATAGCATACCTGGAGTCTCTATAGGGGTAGCTTGATACTCAGCTTGTCGATTGTCAACTACGGCATGAATTCGTTGTTGAAAGGCCGTTTGTTGAGGTGGTAAGGGCTTTCGCTGCTGCTGTCCTTGCGGATTCTTGTGTGGGCACTGGTTGGCATAATGTTTGCCTCCACAATTAAAACATCCTCCTGGTGGTCCTTTCTTTTCTAATCCTTTATTGGCAGTGTTTTCATCTTTCTTGCTATTATTATTGAAATTGTTCCTTTTGTCTCTTTTGTTTTCAAATCTGTTATTGTTATGACCCTTCTTTTGAAATTTTGATGTGACGGTTCCCACTTGCCTTTGTTGCGCTTCTTGTCCCGAAAAGAGTCATCTTTCTTTAGCCTCTGTTCTTGTCTAACTGCCTTTTCATAGGCCTCATCCATTGTTCGTGGGGCCAGAACATCCACTGGACCTCCTACTCGATTATTCAATCCCATTATAAACTTCCGAACCCGAAAGTTTTCATCTTGCTGATACAGGGGAACATACTTCAACAGACGAGTGAACTTCTCCCAATATTCATTAACTGATAGGGCTCCCTGCCTCAAATTCTCAAAGTCTAACAACTTTTGATCATAGTATGTCTGTGGAAGCCACCTTTGACGAAATAATCATACAAACTGTTCCCAAGACACCTCGGCTGCTCCCATATCCATTTCCGCTCTTTTGTTCTCCCACCAGGTGGCAGCTTCTCCTGCCAACTGATAGGCTGCCCAGGCTGCTTTTGAATTATCAGAATAATCTCTCAACTCAAAGTATTTTTCCATCTCCGTCAACCACGCCTCTGCGGAATCACCTGACACAGAGCCCTCAAACTTAGGAGGTTTAATTTTCTTCATGTCCTTGGCTAGTTCATCAGCCAATTTACTTTTCTTGTGTTCCAGTGTCAAGGTTTTCGAAGTTTCCCCTTGCTGTTCGCTTTGGTTTTCCGTTCTATCATCACTTGCCACATGATGCCCTTCCACTTTTCTTTCCAAGTTAGCTATTCGATTTTGGGTT
Source organism: Sequoia sempervirens (assembly GCA_007258455.2). Lineage (NCBI taxonomy): Eukaryota > Viridiplantae > Streptophyta > Pinopsida > Cupressales > Cupressaceae > Sequoia > Sequoia sempervirens. The sequence continues at coordinate 537,340,100 of VDFB02271358.1, forward strand.
GCATTCATCAAGGCTAATAATTGGTCCAGTTTGGCCATGGGGTTATTATCTTGGTCCTCCCTTATTCCATTTCCGGGATTTTCCATTATGATGATATCCTGGTGATACATTAATGGCTCTAATTAGTCCTATCATTTATTTATTTTAGACTTTGATTATTTGCACAACTCATCTAGCTTCTCAGACATCAAAACACATTTGCATTTTAAGAAGTAATTTTACAAAATTCGGTTGATGCAAACAAAATTTTTATTTATTGCTTAAATATGGATCATCACGTCCTGTGCTTGATCCTTACATAATTTGATCAAAAAAAATTCTCTATCACATCTTGTGATTATTTATACAAAATTCTCTATCGCATCCTGCGATAATTCTTTTATTTCAAATAGTACAAAATTTCCATCATTCCGATGGTAGATTCCTTATAAGGATTACAAAATGTTTAATACTTCCATAATAGCCTCGGTTCCATGTTTAAGGTTCAGTTTCACTAGTACGGTTGGACTCCTCTTGATCATGGAGTCCGGTGTACGGAAGAGGTCTGTAACCCGAGGTTGAAGTTGTTTCAAGTTGGGTTTTCAGTTGAGCATATTTCTCGGTGTTGGTTTTTATCATTTCAACCAATATTTTGACTTTCAGTTTTTCTTTTCCCAAGGCCGTCCATTTCTTCCTCTCCTTTCGGAGTCTTTTTAGGGCTTCAGCCATCGTTTCAGTATCCGATGGGAGAGAACAGTCTGAATAGTCGTAGGATAACCTGATCTTCCACATCCGGATAGATATCGGGTCACGGACCTTCTTCCGAGGTATTTGTCGTATCAACACCATCCTGGAACAACATCAACAATTGTTTTAGTTCCCTAAGTCTGCATGATGAGCCTGAGGTTCAGTGCCGAACCTGGTTGCTTTGATACCATGTGTAATAACCAAACTAATCTATGATTACGAAGGTTTAACTGTTAACTACCTTCAGCTGAAATGTAATTAATTGTTTTCAAGTGAACTAGAGTTTTTCTACGTTTCCAACGGTTTTCAGGAAGCAGTTTCAAAATGCCAAAATAAATAACTACCATTCTAGGGTTTACGATTACATAGTGTTCTACAACTAACTTTCAAAATTCATCTATGCAGTGCATTTCAACAATAACTAGTCTATAACGGTAATTTCAGTTAAAAACCTTTTTCAAACAATATAGATGAAATAAATTTTCAACAGATAGTAAACATTCAGATCTTTTACCTGGAACTAGTGCGAGAAGAAGATAACTTGCATTTGTCACCATCTTCATTAGCAATACTATTCAGAAAGGGAAAAGAAATCATCATCAGGGGCTTTACCGCCCAACCAAGACCTGCTGGTCTCCCAAGTTTCTTCAACTGAAGAACACGCCCTTCACGAGGGCGATTAACAAGGATCAATTGTTATCAATTCTCTGAGCCTGATGTCCATGAACCTATACTGCTGATCAATCCTTCCTCTATAGGTTCCTCCTATCAGAAGGATCATCCTGACCAGAGTATATCTGGGTCATGGAAGCTGACATTGCCGTACTGGCATCTACCTTGGCCAAGGATTTTTAATTAATTATGGCATCACTGTGTCGTCAGCACACATCCTTGCTCGTTAAGTTTACACAAGGTTTTGTTTCTGGTTTCTACATTCATGAATAACAAATATTCGAGTTTCTAGTTCTTACCGTTTGCTATTAAATTCATTGGTTCATATATAAAAGAATTTATCGTTTATCCTACAGGAAGGGACAGTGTTCAGATCTGTTAGACATACCCTACTAGACTCCATGACTGTTCAGGGTTAGGGTCATATGCTTGTAATAAAATTATTCCAGAATTACAAAAGAATGATGCAAGGTCTCAGCTAGGCTCTGTTCAGGTGTACCATTCAGAACATCAAAGATTAAAGAACAGAATGCATGAAGGAGACAGTTGCCGCTTCAAGGTTTTGTCTAAGGTTTACCAGAACACCAGAAGAAGGAAACTCCCTAGGCCGACATTGCTTGATGAGGATAATGCAAAGATAACGAAAGTTGAAATGAGGAAAAGCTGTTTCAGATTTACTCCTAAAGGTATGACCCCGGTTAGGAAGAATAGACGGCATTCACATTAAAACAAGAGCTACGGGTCAGACAGAGACTAACAAAAATTCTACATTAAAGTTTCAGAGCAGGGATAATATTGAGGGAACAGCCGATATAATCTAAGATAAGATCAAAAGCAGTTCATTCTCATACTCCACTATTGCGAAGAAGAAAACTATTTGCATATTGAATTCTACGCATATGAGATAGAAGAAAAAGAATATATCTACGTGCCTGGTGGATTGACAGAGACACACATTCACAACTTCTGGTAATTAGCTTGCTGCTGTGGCCCCGAACCCAGCTACGCTTATTCCACGAGAAAAGAGTCACGAACCACAGGTGAATACTTCGGAGAAATCAGAGAGAAGAGAATGGTAACTAAAAGAAAACCACTTTCGCTTCTAAAGAGTTTTTCCCTCCCGACTCTACAGGTAGAAGAATTAAGACTACAAAGATTGCAGAACCCTCACCCTGGCGGAAGGATGGCTTCTCCCTTTTCCAAGAGACGAAGACAAAAGAATAATCCCCCGATTGTTCTCCCGAATATCTCCTTTTCCAAAACAAGGCCGATGTTTAAATGCCTGCCCTTTCGAATTCCCCATCGAGCCTCTTGAATGCAAGGTGTTACCAAGCAAGCACGATGCTCTGGTGGTGCGTTCAGCTTCCCATTCATCGGCCCTCTCTTGCCCGCACAAAACCACTACCAAATGCGTTTTCCCTTTTAGCGGTTAAACTATATTTGCTCCTTTATAAAATTCGAAGCTTTAATATTTGAATACTTAAAAGTTGTCAAAATAATATTTAAAATTCCCTTATGAAGTGTTAATATCTTAATATTTTCTTTTAAGACTTTATTATTCTTTATTTATTTTTCCGAGGCCAAGATCATCTTGTGTTGTCATTTACTTCCCAAAGTTTGATAACAATCAGATCCTTGTCAACCGTGTCCTCTCCCTGATGACGGTCCCTTTTCCTTTCTTGCGTTGATGGTCCTGCAATCACTTGACCCAAAAGCCAGAGTTAGACTATTCTTAATATATCGTTTCACATTTATATACATAACAACATCATCTATAGTTGTATTTACGTAATTCAATAATCATTCACCTTTTCATTCATTTGCCAAAAGATAAAAATAAACTCAAGCAATTATTTAATCCCTTAATTCACATTCATAAGAAAGATAATTTTCAATAACGAAGTTAACGACCATGTTTCAATACCACAACTTATTAAGTTCTAGGGGGGGGTTGTGACATTTTGGGCGAGGAGAGTTTCGAGATGAGTATGCAATGATGATCACTCTACTTAACTGGATCACTGGATAGGAGGATGGGAACCAATTTCAGGATGTACTACATCATCGCCGAGATTGTAAGCAACAGAGAGCATTACAACTGGCCCACCCTCATCAATGATACTATGATACACTCCACCAACAAATGATCGGGTTCTTACAGGCTCACAAGTTTCAGATGTGCTCATATCTTGTATACCTTATTACCTTCCAAGGCTAGTTCAAAGCATTAAACACTGTGGGAACCTTAGGTGTGCAGAAGGTCCACAAACATTTTCCGCGACTTGAGTTTACACAAGCAGAATGGCATTTCAAGCGGATAAATGATCTTTTCATTATGCATACCGTAAGGGACCTCGACCATGAGATGCATGTACGTATATCACCAGCAACCAAGGAGGCAATGGTGGACTAGGCGAACTGATTCATCCAATTCCCCACCTTCACATATATACGCATATATGGATACAACAGTCATCCTGCCATGTTACCCCGCTACCCTTCAGATAGGGTAGTCTTCACGGAGTTCTTGTGGCAGTTGGCCAAAGTTCATTCTCATCTGCGCCTCAAAAAGAAGACAACTGCGAGCTTTCCCATCCAAATGGGACTTTACAGGTGTAAAACAGCGGATGATGCCAAAACCATGTGCCAAGAGACAATGAGACTTAATCTCAAATATCTCATTGAGAGACGGTCGTATGATCCAAGAGGCCTCTATGCAGCACACCTTGACCAACACTCATCACACGAGTCTTCCATGGAAGACTATTGGGTCAACTGTGATGATGAGTTTGATGTACGAAGACGTAACTACAACTGTTTTAGACTCCCGCAGATTGTTGTTTTCATGACAAAAGATGTGGGAGGCCTATCTGATGATGATGGAGAAGTCATTCTCCCCTCATTCTTTATGGATCAAGTAGACTTACAACCACTTGGAAAAGTGGATTGGTATGCAATGGAGAACACATCTATAGAGGAAATTACAAATAGGGTTGTCAAAAATAGTCAACTCTATTTGGACAGTAAGAAGACAAGGAAGGTAGTAATTCCCCATAGAGAGCCGCCATCGGTTCATCCTTCACTACCTTCCACATCAAGGAAGAAGCCCAGACAGAAGCAATGGAGTAACCCTCCCAAAGGAATGTGAATGTTAGGGCACACAAGGGGAAGAGCACAAGAGGTACGTGTGGAGACAGCCACAATCATACTTGGGACAGCCATGCAAATAGCTACAGTTGAGCTAGTGATTGAGACAATCACGGCCGAGACAGAGCCCATAATGGAAGCAGTTGCAGCGGATACAGTACCTGTGATAGAGACAGAACCTCCTACTTCACCACCATCGCAGCAGTCACAAGTCCCCATTGACTTGGACTCTCCACCATGAGACATCACTGCAGCACAATCTCATTCATCAGGCATTTAGTGGCCTAACATTCCTCCTAGCGAGGCTAGTCAGGATTCAATCTGGCTTGAGGGTCTCCTAGGAAGGAAGAGAGAAAGGCCATCTTACCAGCTTGAACCTCTCAGAATTTGATCATGTCCCTTAAGACATGCCAGCGAAGAAATTGAAGAAGCAAGTTCATGTACGAAGGAATGCAGAGGATGAATTGGTCATAGAGACAACTACCCCACCTGAGGACAGAAATATACACGAGATAGAGGTTGAGGACTTCACACTGTCGAAGGTCAACCTCGGTAAGACCACTCATCAATTGGAGGCAGATCTTCTTGGAATTGCCTTGATGAGTGTTCAAGAAAGAATGGCTAAGGACGGCAGAGACAAAGCAGCCTTAAAGGCTGAAAACCAGCAAGTGAGACTGTACATATCTAGCTTGATGCACGGTACGCCAAACATCTCTGCTTTGCCACAAGAGATGCTTGACCTCCCCGCAGAGCAAAATCACCAACAATTGATCTTATATGGAAAACACTTGAGGAATCAAGTGGAAGAATTTGTCATCAGAGGACGGTGTATACTGGCAAAACTATACCAGTTGAGGGACAAAGCTCATGGACTCCACGCAAAGATTTAGCAGTCACAACTAAAGACAGCTAAGAAGAGGCCTAGGGATGAAATCACGGTCACAGATTTACAACTGGCATACCAATCAGTTACCACTACAAAGAACAAGCGACATCTTTTCGCTTGGAAAGAACAGCTGGCATACAAGGTGAAAACCTATGATGCCAATTCTGTGGAATTGATCGAATACCGACAGATCGTGGCAGGTGTTATCAACTTCGCAAGAACGTTGGTAATATCCATCCCTTGCCTTTATCAGCATGAGGGAGGTGCATACATTGAGCTAGGCGCAGTGCAGAAACAGTTCCAGGATGTCGTTCGTGGCACTTTTTACGATGACCCTACTGGTTGCAGCCATGTCCACCAAGTTGGATGACACAACTACAAACCGTATAGAATATCAGTGGCAGCTTGCGAATGGTGAAGAGATGCTAAAACACCACGTCATCATCCTAAGGAGCATTAATCATCGAGAGGCAGAAGAAGTCAACAACTGGATAGAAGAACTGTTGACTGGAGGTGGTGAGGTGTAAAGCGCCCACCTAGGACCTCCTACCCTTCAAAATAGCATTAATGGTGACAGGAGTTAACTTGATGCCTCATTCCAAGTTAACTCCATGTCCCACTGATCATGCATGTCAGATCCCACCAATTATGGATGTCCATCTCAAATCTCTACTAATTGTGGATCTCTATTTTGGAGGCACATTTTATAATTTATGTTCAGTTTTAGTTTAGTTTCAGTCAACTGAAGTAGACTTTTAGTTGACTGTTTGTTTAGTTTCAGTTAACTAAAGTAGATTTCCAATTAACTGCTTGCTCACCTACTTTTAGACATAGCAATAAATCTTGTTGATTGATTGGCAAGAAATTAATGTTAACTCAAGGAGACTTTAGGGTTGCCTACTCCTTTGAGTTTCTATAAATTATTTTGTTAACATTTATTTACTACACAAAATTGTTGCGCCATTGTTGCCAACAAGTTTGAAAGGGCGTATTTGTTCACTCTTGGATGAGAGTTTGTTTAGATTGATAAGCAATTGTGTATGATTTCGTACCTTTGTAATTCATTGAGAGAGCTTGAAGAAGGAAATCAAAAGACACATGCAATTTCATCTAAAGATTTGAGTTCTTTCAACGTCTTGTTTTAACAATCTATTGTTTCAATCTCCCCCTTGGACAGGTGTTGTCACCTCCTTGGGTATTTTGTTGTTAATGATTGTCGTTTGATGTTGTATAATGATCTACTTTCAGCCTACACCTTGGACAGGTGTCGTCACCTCCTCAGGAATCCTGTTAGCCACTTCATCATAATTTGTTGTTTCTAGTGAGTTGTATCCTAGTATATACCTCGGACAGGGGTTCCTCCTCCTTGACAATCCTGAGATCCATCTTACCATAAAGAGTGATTGCAAGCATAAAGTCTTATTCCAGCATAGATCTAAGAGTTGAGATCCTCAGATGCATTCTAAGAGACTGTCGATTCAAGTAATCCAACAAATCCATTCCCGCTCCTTTGCCCTCATGCTCTGTTTACCTTGAGGTAATAGGATAGATTAAAAGCATAGTTTAGTTGTAGCTAAGATCTACAGAAACCAGAGAAAGCCTTAGCTGCAACGCCTTGTGTTTATGCACCTTTGTGTCCTACTCGCTGAGTAAAAAATAAAGGAACACTTAAGTCTGTTTTACTTTTACGCAAACATCAGGAAACAAGAGGGAGCTTCCCCTCCATGATTTGAAGAGCAGTCATCACACACTGTGCATAGTTGTCTGTTCCAATAAGCACTCCAAAGGTACTAATTGAAACGCCAACAAGCAGAAATCTACAATTAACGAGAAAGCCCTTGGCGGCAAGCCGACCAAGAAAAGAAAGATCCTCCGCTTATTCAACGGATATGACATGAAAAGTAAAGAAAGCTCAACCGCTTATTCAACAAGAGCACCACTTATTCAGTGGGGTTAGAAATGACATGAAAAGTAAAGAAAGTTCAACCGCTTATTCAGCGAGAGCGACACTTATTCAGTGGGGTAAGTAACGATAATCAAAAGAGCTAATTCACCGATGGTACTACCAAACGGTGTTACAAAGAAGCTCATTACAAAATGTTCCAGATTATCATAAGCTGTTGTTACACTATAAAAAAGATAATAACTTGTAGCACAATTCCCCCAAAGTGATACCCCAACATGAATATAAGCATTCCCCAACAAAATACAACAATGATACGTCAATAGGAAGACCCCCAAAGCACTGCAGAAGGTCTGAAATGCTGCTGCTACAGGTCTGATATGAAATTGCAGGTCTGATAAAGAAGGGGCAGCAGACTGTAACACCAAGCAGCAAGCTCAAGATGGTCACAACTTCATTCTGAGCACTCCAAAACAACCCCTAGCACCATAAGAGCAATTAGGCAAAACAACACATGAAAGAATGAAAGTGTATCAGGTCTGATATGACTGCCGCAGCAATCTGATACACCCGAACAGCAAGCTTCCAAATAGCACAACTACCAAGAAACACCTGCCAAAACAGCTAGTGACTTCACCAAACAGATTGCAATGGAAAATAGGTGTCTATGCGCCACCAATGAGTTAACCAAAGGCTGCAAACAAGAAATGACAACTCCCAAAATACCCACAGACACCAATCAGCAATGGTACAGCCTTGGAGGGAGGCGATCTGCCTTTAGAAAATTCAGTTCTCCACCATAAATTCTGGAAATTGGTGCATAGGGTCACCCAGGGTAGAGAAGATGATAGGTCCAATACCCAGAATCAGATTTTCGTTGCTTCACACTGCTGTTCACAAAATGGTATGGCCAAGGAGGTGGAAAAAGGGCATGGCCAGCAAGAAGTAACTCTGAAAAATCTCCTCCAATCCCTCCAAAAACTTTGCAAGATTAGCTATCACACCAAATACATAACTAGAAAACATCAAATGAAGCCAAAACTGAAAGCAAACTGAAATCCATCAGCAATAAACTCCAATGGTGACTCCTGCAACGAAGTCACATCGACATCCAGCTAAGGAGTATCTTTCAACCCCGAAACAGGAAGCAACTTTGAACGTTTTCATCTCCAAAGCCCTTGAAGGATTCAACCCTTACTCGGACAACACTTTGTTATCATAAGATTGCACAATAAAAATGAGAGCACAATGGGCCTTATATAGAAATTAGGGCTCCAATTTCAAAATACCTTTTCCCTCCAAATGAGACATCCTCCTTTTGAGAAAATATAATATTTTATTTTATTTTCACTTATCCCTCCATTTGGGCATCCAACTTAGGATATATAGTTTCCCCTTTTTTAAAACAATTTAAAGTTGTTAAGTCTAGGCGTGGGCTACAAGGGGTCAAATAATAACTTTATAACTTAAATCATAATATTACCTTTTTCGAAGACTTAAGTTGTGGGGGACGAATAATATGCCAGAAATATTAGAGCTCACCAAATTGAAACTGCCAAAACTAAAAACCTTGCTCGGAATAGCTTCCAAGACCAAGTGCCCAAAATAGCACTTCTAAAAATAGCAACAGCTAAAAATAATGTGTCCAAACTCCATATAAGCCCAAACTGAGATGCAACTAAACTTACTAAAAATACTAAGTGCTGAAAATAGACATTACTAAAAATAGCAAATACTGCACATCAAGAATCTCAAAAAAACCCAAAAAACACTCTAGCAATCCTTTGCAATTACCCCCTAAAAGTGCTGCCAAGAATCCTCCAAGAATATTGGAATCCCTAAAATGCCTCTGAATAGCCTACAGGATTCCAAAATAGGCTAACGGTCACCAAAAAGCTTAGGGCTAAAAAGGGGACATTACATTGTTGATGTGAATGGCATATATTACCTTATAACTTATTTCCTTATTAGGTCTTACTCACACTAGTTTACATAGGGTATTATCAAGGCATTATCACTTTATGTCTCAAGTAATAAGATTAAGACACATGTCATAATCTTATGTTGCCTTATGTTACACCTTGGCCTGTACAACAAAGGCCTTCCCATTATAATCTCAAATCAAGTAATATTCATGTACACAAATTGTGCATTTGCATCCATTGACAGAACAAAATTATTCTCTCATGTTGAGTCTCCCTTGTGCTTTCATTGAAGCTCCTAGATCTTGTGTGGCTATCTCTATAGCCAAATTTTGTGTGGTAGAGCATTCTATACCAACTCTTGCACTTGCAAATATAGCCTCTAACTTTAGCCCCAATGCATGTCTTTCCTATGCTAGCTATATTTACAATGTATCCAACCAACCTGCTATTATGTTCCCTATTTCAGCACCCACTTTTGTTGTTTTCTCCACAAAAAATATTAGGAGAGCTTTTATGAAGTTATGTACCAACAAGGAAATAGATTAAGAAGGTCTCCAAGCTAAACTTATCAAATATTGTGAGGATTTCCTAGCCTCCTCTTTGGCAAAGCTTTTCAAAAAGGTTATTTGTTCAAGCATTTCTCAATCTTAATCTCAACATATATTTCATCCTATTTGAAAGTCTAGGGATCATTCCAATCTTTGCAACTTTAGGACTATCATGATTTGGCATACATTTGCCAAACTTTATGCCATAATATTAGATATGTAGTTTTCTAAGTATGTTGAGAAAGTAAACTCTAAGCTCATTAGTGAGCTAGCTTCAAGGGAGATTCAAATTATTAAACCATTGACAACATCCTTACACTCCAGGTTGTTATTAAGAAAGCTCGCCACCAATCTTCCACAATCGATTGTTGGTTTATAGACTTTCAAAATGCATTTGACTCAATTACAAGACACCCGCTTTTCCAACAACTCTAAGATGGCAGCATTTCAAATTCTCTCATTACTACTGCTTGGAGACTTTAACAGTCATTAGGCAATTTCACACCCAACAATCTCTCAAAATTTGTGAGTACCACAAAGGTCAAACAAGGGTATACTCTCCCTCTAACCCTCTTTACCATCTACATTGATGAGTTCGAGGAATTTCTTTGGCAACATACACATAGAAATGATGGTTGCATTTTCCATGAGGTGGTTATTGTCATTCTATTTTTGTTGATAATGTTGTTCTACTTTCTCATTCTACTTAAGGGTTACAACGACAACTTGATGCCCTTGCTCACTTTTGGGGAGCTTTGTCAGCTTATGGTCAACCTTAGTTGAACCAAGGTAATGGTTTTCAACATTTACAAACATCTTCTTACTAGATTCCAATTCTTTTACAAGGGAGTTTTCACAAGGGGACAACCTTGGAGATAACATCTGCTTATACATACTTGGAGTTCTAACTTCCTACACCTCCAACAAGAAACTTGTCTCCCATTCACATATTTGCAAGGGATGTCTCTCACTCTAGTTTGGAACATAAATTTCTCTATATCCATTTCCAAGATATCCCTTCAAAGATGCATCTTTTTTATACCATTATCAAGCCTACAATTTTCTATGGTCTATGGTTGGGGGGCCTAGCCTAGGATCAATTGATTAAGCCCATATTGAGAAGGTACAGACTCTCATGTTACAACACATTATCAAATGCAATAAAATCTATTCCTCAAACTGTTGTTTGAGTTTACTTTGCTAACCAACCACTACATCTTGGGATTATCATCCAGCTTACTTTCTACATACATAGACTTAGATCCATGGCGGAGTCCACTATTGGATGTGACAAATCTCCATACTCAACTTTTCATTCTAAAGAGAGAATTGCTTTAGTGGGCCCACTTTAGTGCCATCATTGATGGTACTCAAAGACAAGCTCACTTCTTCATTCTAATGGAACATCTATTGATATCTTACCTCATTTGCTATATTCCTTAGATGCTCCTCCTTGACTCCTTCCTTTGAGAGAGACTATCACAAAAGCTACTAGAACAAGCATCTACAAACACTACATCTAGGTCACCTAAACCTCACCACTTGTTTCATTCATCTCAAAGCTATCTTTTTACATTGAACATTTCTTATAGGTGGATGATGGTATACTATGTCATCCTAACTATCTACAACATCATTGATCAAATGAATTCATTGGCCAGATGAGGGTGTGCTCCCACCAACTACAAGTCAAGACAAACCATCAAATTCCTCACCCTAACCGAATCAAACATATTTGCTCCCTCTAGAAGATGGAGATCAAAGAGTGTATCATCTTCAAATGCCCCATTTACTATGAGATCCAAGGGAAATTTAATTACCTCTACAATACTTAGGCAACAATCTCTCTACTTTATTCAGATATTTGGACCAATGTTGTTTGGCTCTTAATTTTTGGGAGACCATAACCCTTCGACTCAAATCCTTACATGAGGTCTATGAAGATTCTAAAGCACCCAAGTTGATCACCTTCTCCTAGCACATTGTCATGGCCCCTTCAAACTTGACTAATTGAAAACTCATTGCCTCTTCCTTATTCCCATAGGCTAAGGGATTAACTGAAGGATACAATTTAATAATTATTATTTAAATTGGTCCTAGTCACTTTATTTCAAAAAGAAAAATATTATTATTAATTTACTAAAGTGGTCATCTAGATGAGATATTATAAGGCCTATGTAATCTTTTATTTTAAAAGCGTTTTTGAACACATTGAAGGGAAAATAAAGGAAATTCAAATTGAGAGGTCAAAAGAAATTTATAAAAGGGGGACGAATTGTACATTTGTGTCATTCGTTGTTATTGCTTTCAATCATTTTCCAAAGCTTGAGTATTGTGTTCATCTTCTCATCTGAGGACGAAAATCCTTACTATGCAAAGAATAGGACAACAAAAACCCTATTGGTTTGTCATGTCCCCTTCTCCAGCGTAAAATTTTTTAAGATTCTTAAATTATTTTCCATCTAATGGTGTGGTAAAAAAAGGCGAAGTTAATTAAATAATTAAACTTTGTCAAAGAAGTAATTTGAATATAAATTAAAAAATGACTTATGTTTAATTATTAAAAAACCATTGTAAGTGTATGAATAAAGTGTCACTAGACTCAAGGTACAAAACGTGTGTGAAAAAAGACACTATTATTTTTATATCTTTGAGGTTAATCAAGAAAAAAGAAAATAATATTATATTATTTCTTCGAAAAAGTTATAAAAGGGAGGATTGTTTTCAAAAAGAGTCTTCTTGCTTTTTCAAACAATTTCATTTCTGATGAATGAATGTGACTTCCTCTCTCTTTCTTGGAGACAAAATCCCTAAGGTATTGTTAATTTCGAAGATGAAAACACACCTAGCCTTTCAATGTAGTTCTACACAAGGATTTGACAATGTGCACCAACTAACAAAGATTTCCAATTTTCAATTGCCAAACTTTGGTGTGAGGTTTTCAATGATCTTTCAAGATTTCATTGTTTTCTTTCAATTAATGGTTTCAATTTTTGGATTGAAGATGATTTAATATTATTGATGCATTGCTATCAGATGTTTTCAAGGTATTAATTCCCTTTAAAAGCTGTACTTCTCTCAACACAAAGGAGGTGGTAGTTTTTAATTCTGGTCATATTACCTAGGCTATAGTAATGTATGTTCATCATTCTATGAGAGGTGTTAGTGTAATAACCCCAGATTAGATGATTATATTCAAGTTAAATTATAGATTTGAACTTATCTATACAATCTTGAACGATTTCATCAAGTGCATAAACAGCAAAGACCTTTAGAGCAATCAGCATAAATCATCGATCACTATTCAGCAAACTTGCTAAAGACAAATTAATATTTATTTATTCTGGCAAATAAGACAAATACAATATAAGACAGATCAGATAGGGCAAAATAGGGATAAGAAAAAATAAATAAAACAAAGCTTGCTAAAGCTTATGAAAAGTCCAACAAGTTCAGGAATAAGAAAAAAGTTACAATGAGCTGTATATAAGACAAGGGAAGCGATAGAATATAAGAAAATGCAGCGATTATTTATATGCAAGAAACAACAATTCATAATCAACAAGGGGCAGCGATTGTTGTAACAACAATTATAATTAAAGATGCATTGATTATTTAATACAAAGAGACATGCCTTTTCAAAACAGGTGCAATGAAAGACTATGTCTTTTAGCCAATCGTGGGTATTAAGGAGGGATGTTTTCAAAGCAAATGGGCATCTATCATTGCAGACTTATTTTTATGGATTATTTGGAGATTAATTCAGCTTCTACAGCAGGTCAGGGTTGCTCCGAGTGAGCATATAATCCTCTAAATCACGCTGCGTATCAAGTGAAATATTTCAGACACCCAGCCAAATAATGAATCGCATAAATTAAAGGTGAGAAGTCAGAAACAGCAATTGGAGACACAATCTGGTGAAATATTTCAGACACCCAGCCAAATAATGAATCGCATAAATTAAAGGTTAGAAGTCAGAAACAGCGATTGGAGACACAATCTGGCCCACATTCATATGCATGTATTTGGATAGACAAATCAGAAACAGCATCCATATTATAGTGTCTATTTACAATCTTTAAAACAATCAAAATTGCAGATTGCCTATCAAAATCTATGGCAGATCGTGGCTCATTTCTATCAGCATTTCGTTAGTTATTATCAATACATATATAAGTCAAATAATTAAGTCAATAATAGCTTTGAAGATTACTCTTAATCAGATTAAAGTTTATCATTGGAATTATTGATTCTAGGCTTATTTACACCCTAATTCATAAGACTAAAACAGTTAGGGATTTTAGTTGCTGTCTTACCTAATTATTTCCGTCTTGAACTAGTCGTACAGTTTGGCAATTGTTTATGTTGGCAAGTTGTACGCCTCAGCCAATCCATATCTGTTGTGATGAGTCATAATCCTTTCCTAATTGCTAAAAATTAGAGAAAATTTCATCAAAGCTGGTATTATTTCATTGGAATTAGGTAGTGTAGCATGAAGAGAGTGGTGTTAAGGTTTGACGGAGTGTTGCAACCTGTTACAAGCTGATCATTGCTCAAATTTCCTACTCCACAATCTACTACAGCAACCATTCAGTCAATTTTATCCCCAGAATATGCCATACATCTTGCTTGGGTCATCACAATCAATTGCAGTAATATATCATCAGTTCCTTCTAGGTTCATCTTCATATTAGAGGAACCAGTTTAGTTTTATGTTTCTAGAATAATGTCTGATAGTTATGTGGATTGCAAAATAACCATTGCAATTCCAGTTTTCTCTCATAAATTCAACATTGTCAAGATCATGGACAATTCAATGCTAGATCCTTGTTTTTCATCGTACAAGCCTAGATGGTTTATCCACTGTCCATTTTATTTTCAATATATTATTCAGTATATCATCCACCAACTTGGCGTGTATCGAAATTGACTGATCTAGTCTGCCATTTTGGCATTGACACATTTCCACTTGTTATTAGAGAGTTTGGTTTGATCGGAATTTCCATATCACTATATGCCATGGTATTTGATTGATTCTACGAATTTGATTTTTAATGTAGTTTGGTTGACTAGCCACCAATATCTTTCTTGTTTATTTCATTGTCCTCATTCCAGTCTTTATATGCTCATCTTGCCCACATAGACTAGGTTTAAAAGACAACCTACAATTTGAGTAAATAGAAGACTTAGTGGATTTTAGCTAACAATCCTACAAGGGAATTTACATGGTTTTGCTGTTGGATTGGAGAGCAAAAACCCTTGTCCATGTGAGGTGATTCCATATAGGGATCAGATTTGGATTGAAATGATTGAAGTACTTCAAATTGTTGATTGAGTATTTAAAACATTTGTCGACGGAATAGATCTGTTGATATATGAGGATTTCAGTCAATGTCATGGCTATTCGTGGAAGAGTTTAAGGGTTATTTTCTGCTATAGATATTTTGTTGTTGGTGTACAAAATAGAAACTACCACCGTACACCTGTACTTCTGATTGTCACCCCTTGTTAGATGTTCTCCACACCTATTAGTAGGGCCGCCACTGTACCATCATACAGCCTGGGAATCAACATCATTTGCTGCATTTAGTCATATTCCTTATTGTTGTCACCACCATACACCTCTGTCAGTTGTACCTTGCTGAAAATCGCAACTTTTGTAAGTGGAAAAGCTTTTAATTATTGTTGATCATTTTCACAAATTGCTAAATAATATTCATAAGGATTTGTTGCTGCTGTCACAAAGCTTATTCGCTGTTCACATCAGTATTTTAAGTGCCAGATCTCTGTCATATCAATTATAGCATTTCGGAGCATAAGGGCTTCACCATTGGCTGCCATTATACAAGTTAATTTGTTGTTCACAACTGTTGTCATAACCATATCAGCAATTATTGTTCAGATCTGCTGCAATATCCATGTTATTCGGATACATGAGGGTTTCACATATTAATTTCTAATCTTTAGAACTGTTAATCAGCATTCTAATATTGGAGTTTGGACTCTATACATTACATTTCATATTTATTTCAGTTATCACAATCAGAGATATCGATAAGAATAGCATATTTCCTAACGTTTCCAGCTAGGGACGTCACACATAGCCAGGAGCTCAAATGCTCTAAATGACCGTTGTATATTTTTACCTCTCTTATGGACATCAATAGACCTTTCGAATCCACATCTCTCATAGCTTGTGCTAAAACATGTTACCCCTTAAAATCATTGTCTTATTTCTCCCAACTGTACAGTTCAGCTTCTTCTCATTGACATAGATCTTCTCTCCCGCCACCCCCCTAGCCACAAGGGCAGATTCATATTACTAGCTTTTTCACTAATACAAGGGTTACTTCAGCTTTGAATGTTACACTCATCCTAGAGGGAGTATCTTGCTTAACCCTCCTCACCCTTGACACTTCCAGATTAGTTTTACCAAATCTCGTATTGGTCCATTTGCAGTAATTGATGATGCCACCAATGACTTCACCCCTTCAAGTCTAACCAGTGATACTTGATGACCTCCAGCCATCCACAGTGTTCACTCTTTGTGGTTCTTGTTCTCCTTTTTAACTGTATGTATTAGTTTCTTGACCAAAAGTATTGTTAGTCGCTTGTTTTTTATTTTTTTCTTTTGTTCTTCACCATTCTAGGGCCTTTCTAGGTTTCTCTTCCTAGAACTTTATATCAGGGAAACCTAGGGATGAGTCCACTATCCGAAATGACCCGTCCCTGTCCCCGAGACATCCCGGGAACAAGGGAACAGCTGGGGGACGGTCCTTTGTCGTCTCCTTTTTTTGAAAATCAGCAGGAAATGTGCCGGAAACGGGGGGACGGGAGGGTGGAAAAAGGGGCAATGGCGGACCGTCCCAGGGACGACCGGTTGTTCCTTGTGTTTCAACTTGTTTTAAAAATTAAAAGAACACATTTAAATTTAAAATAAAGCCCTCAATTTGTGGCTTATGTGGGCCCCCACCTTCTCTACTGCCTTTATATCAAACGCCATGATTGGGAGCTGCAAAAGTTGTTGAATAAAGATTGAAGGCTTGTTGAGAATGATATAAAGACTAGGGTATATGAGGTTTTCTTTTTGTATGAATAAGAGGTGCAACTGATACTAGCTTTCAAGGAAACTTTGCAATGACACAAAGACAGCATGGTGTTCAATGAGCAACATTATCACTAAAGACCTTATGCACAGCTAGTCATCTTAGTGAGAGACTATAGACAAAGGCATGCCTTTATTCACTCATAGTCTGGGTTTGCTAAGCAAAGAATATGATGAGATTTTGTCACTCATGAATGATGAACAATCCTTAACCGGCAATAACAATGGGCAGTGACCATGCCATAAAGGGCAGTTACCTTGATCATAGAGGGTTGTGAATAAGACTGTTAAAGTCTGTACAAAAGGTAAAGACTGTGCAATAAAGGACAGATTAAGGGCAGAGCTTACCAAGATGAGGACAGTCAAACCTTAGAAAAGATAGTCATAGAAGGTTACATAATGGATTATGTTGAAAACACAAGTAAAAGACCCTTATTGAACCCTCCAAAAATTCGATATGATGTTTATCTGAGCAATGGAGAGATCAAAAACTATCTGAAACCATTAGAATCCTAAAGCAATTCCAAAGACATGCATGGCAGGCTCTTTAAAGAAGGTGGTTAGATAATTTAGAAAGCATCCAAACTCATCAAGAGGACAGACCGTGGACAAAAACTAAAAGTGGATTGCTTTAAAATGCAAATCTGGAAGTTTCAAAAGCCCTATACTAGTTGTGAAGATGACAGGGGAGAGATCAAAGGACAGCCTTAGGACAGTCTAGTGACGAAAAGGTTTGCAAAGTGACCTCACCACAAGATGACTGTGGTTTTAAACAATGCACAGAGTTTTCAAATGACTGTCATTAAAGTATTTGATAGTGTGCTAAATATGACTGTGGTTTGTCTATTAAAACAGGCAGTCATTTTGGACAAGTGAGCAATCAACCATGAAAGGGCAGTCACTTTGGACTAAAATGACATAGTCTAATGAAGGACAGTTATGAAGATGAAGGCAAACACAATGATAAAGTACAGTGACAGAATATTAGAGAGGAACTTTCGATAGTCATGAATGAACAAGGGTGTGTTTGATGACAATATTTTGAGATAGAAGATAGAGTTATTCTTGAGAAAATCATTAGATTGTAATATCTTCTTTATCAGAGGTATGAGTTCATGATTGATAAAGCTTAAAAATATGGCAAACAATTGAAAATAAGGAGAAAAGTATGACAATACTACAAGGTTTCCTCCAAAGCTTTTGAGGTATTATAACTTAAGGTTCTATAATGTATATTATGCATGTTTTAAGTTTATCCATGTTTTCATACGAGTATTTACAATTTCCCTATATATTTTAAAATTTCCCTATGTATTTTAAATTTTCCCTATATTTTAAATAGTCATCCCCAAATTTGGCCTCAAAATCCGGAAACTTGGGGACTCGTCCCGCCATCCCCTGCTGTCCCCATCCCGGAAACTTGGGGTAACATTGCTTTACATTGTAAACTATTGTACTCTTGAGTACAGTTAACCTACTTTTGGTCATTGCTGGACATTAATATAATTTCCTTCTTTATTTCTCAATGGACTGTGGAGGCCCTCCGCTCTCATTGGGTAAGAAGAATGGTTTCTTCCTTTTCTTGATTCCTCTGTTGGTCTAGGAACAGCACTTGTTCAGTATTTGATGTAGTTTCATTTTTATGGGTTTTCGGTTTTTTCTCTTGTGCTTCTAGTTTAAAAGAATGTTACCATGGATAGTACCTTATTTGTAACATCTGTACTGCATATGGCTTACCGTTTGGCATTAGGAGGCTTTTAGGTGTTTGTATTGCATAGTCTTGCAAAGCAGCAATTTCCTTGTTTACTTTTAGTTGTAATAGCATTTATCATTTTCAGTAGGAAAGGGCTTCTACTGATTCCCTCTACTAAATTGTCAAAAAAAATGCTTTATGGTTTAGCTTCCATTTGTACTATAATTTTATGGCATCCATTTTGTACAATTCTAAAGGCATCACATGGGATCCAATGGTTTACATGTGGGTGATTGCTCATCTCTTGTAAATAAATGTCAATGGCTCTATATATCTTGGTTGTTGTGTATTAATATGGCAGACTAGGTTAGATTGTCAAGTTTGTAGTGAATTTCATCACGTTGAGAGGTAAATGAGGGAGATACACTTCTTATCAGGGTATTGTTTCAGACCAGTATCTGAAATGCACCTTCAACATAGATAATTTTGTAATGATGCCTTTTGTGAAGGAAATGATGGGTGTCGATGGCCTGGAGAATACGGGATCTGTGTTCCAAAGCTTCTATTGTAGTGGAATTTCATCCAAACTTAAAGACAAAATGGTGGATCCAATGGCTCATGAGTTGTAATGTCCCCATTTTGAAGAGTCAACATAAAGTTAAATTATTAATTTAAGTTGTCAAAATCAGTTGAATTAAAAAGGGACAACTTAATTTAATAATGCAAAAAAGTAACTTAAGTTATGAAAAAAGCTAAATAAATTAATTAAGTTACTTTTAAAAGTGAATTCTCAAAACAAGACAAGAAATGAAAGGAAAAATAGGAGAATTTGAACAGACACGGGGAGTTACGAAGTGGAAGAATAATAGAAATGAGGAGCTCATTGCTAGGGGTGTTGGATTTTGGATTTTGGATTTTGGAACAGGTTCTTGTTGGTGAACGTAGTTCACAGCCTTTCTGAGGTGGGGAGACTGCTGAAAGAAGATTGGCTTCGGCAATGAAAGATCTGCCCTGGCCGATAGCTGGAGAAGACATTCAGTTTTCTCGCTTGGTTTTAAGCGATTGTTTGTTGATGAATTATGTATAGTTTTTAAGACAGTTTCAGTGTTTCAGTCTGGTTTGAAGTTTGGGAAATTCAAGTTGTTTCGAAGTTCGAGGAATTGCACAGATTTTAGAGGAATTATAGTGATGTGTAATTGATGCAAATATTTTGGTAAGCATCTGGGAGATTTACACAGATTAATCTTGAAGGTTATTTTCTTAAGGTTTATCGGGGAAGGTTAATGTTCTTAAAAACATTCTAATATGCCAAGATGTGGAACCGCTCAATCTTAACAAAGACATTTGAAGGCCTGAAGAGGAGTCACAGTTTCTGTGAGGTTAATAATTCTTTACATATTGTTGCAGAAGCTTATTTTAAAGAAACCGGCAATTATCATTCAAGGAGCACAATCAACTTAGAGCCGTAGCTATTAATAACTATTGCAGCTTGTTAAGATTTCAATGAGGCGAAAATTTAAATGAGGGAAGGCTCGCAGGTTAACGACCATTAAAGAATAGGTGTTATATTGTTGCAGAAGCTTATTTTAAAGAAACCGGCAATTATCATTCAAGGAGCACAATCAACTCAGAGCCGTAGCTATTAATAACTATTGCAGCTTGTTAAGATTTCAATGAGGCAAAAATTTAAATGAGGGAAGGCTCACAGGTTAACGACTATTAAAGAATAGGTGTTATATATTAAACGGAGTTGTTTAATGGTTCAGCTGGGCAAAGTATTGAAGTCGAATGGAGGTTTGGCAATAATAGTTGTAGGCGGTTATAGTTCCTCATGAAATGTGGAGAATATTTAGAAGGGCCATCGGGTTCAAGGGACGGGACTGTCTAAGGTGTCTCTCCTTCTTGTATCTACTAGCTTGCATCTCCGTAGTAACCCAAGCTGTCATATTATTAAGAGTTGGATTTTCCTGAGAATGGTAGGTTAACCAATTCGTATGAGTCAAGGAGTAAGAGATTGAAATGCCATCTTCAGTCTGAGCTGTAATTTGATAGAGTCGGTATTTTAATCTTGATGTGACCATATATTGTGGGCGTTGCAGTAATAAATACCGGGTGCAACTAATTAAGGAATTGATATCATAATACTCGACATAGGCATAGACGGAAGAAATAGCAGATTGTATATTGGAAATTTTATATGCTTTCATGAAGAAAGGAGTTCATGTCGTGGCATGGAATCTGGAGTGCCATATCATCTTAAACCATCGATAAATCTTTGTAGCTTGTCTGTCAAATGAGAACCGACTCAAAGTTTTGAAAGGCGACAGCATTATTAATGAGATTTGTCATTGGTGCCTTTAAGCCACAATACTCTTCCATAGACACCGTGGTCTAATTGCTTTGAGCAAGCGTTGCTTAATGAATTGAAGAAAACTATATAACTATCGGGAGCAGCTTGTAGGCAACGTGGACAATTGAGAAGCCATGGCATTTTTTGGTGAACCGCACTTGTGAAAGAAGTCTCAGAATATTTTATTTTAAACGGGCAGCATGGAGAATAAGCGATTAAGTTTGGAGTCTTATGTGCTGAGTAATAAATCCCTTGGAAGCTCCAAAGATATTTGATATTCTTTAATATTTGAGGGAGTCAATATTCATTATTCTGTAGGCACTTCCACTCTCAGCTGTCAGTTATTACTGAGATGCCTTGACTCTTTCATGGTGCCGATAGTATTAGTGAAGACCAACAGTAAATTAAGAATGACAAACTGTTGTGTGACAACTTCCAGTTCTGAGAGAATTATAGACTCCAGCTTAGTATATAGCTCCAAAGGTTCCTTTAATACATCTATTATATTGAAGTTGCCATTCAAGTTGTATATGACTAAACAAACTGAAGGCAAAAGCTGATACGAATTCCACAGGTCAGAACAAGTAGAAGTTTAACTGCTGTGCATTCAATTTAGTAAAGTAATGCATTCAACTTATAGTTATTGGATGGATATGTTCTAAGATAAGTATTGTATAACTGGTATACTTTGCATAAATGTATGTTCATCTTTTATACTCTTCAAGTTATGTGTCAACTTGTATTTGAAGTGGTGAATAAACTTCTGGTGGATACATTGAAAACAATCATTACCCTGTTGAAAAACAAGAGGAATCAAACTCAGCTCAGTGGACCGTCCAACTGTTTGACAAAATGCCTGTGCAGTTGATTGATGAAAATTAAAAAAAATTGTAATCCAATTTGGGGTAGCTTATTACATGAGTGCACTCCTGACTCTCTTTCTTTGTCTTCAAAGGTGCATAATGTTGTTGATAGTTCAGATGATAAGTTCACTTGTCCCAGGAGTGAAGCATATAGTATCATGGTGGTATCCAGGAGATCTCTTTGGCTCTTTCTGTGAAGAGTTTTGAGGATATTGAAATATTCTATCTTGATTTGGCTCTTCATGTTGAAAACCTCAGGGTTATGCTCAGAAACAGAAAAAAAATTGAGGTTTCAAGCTTGCTTATGCTCCCCTCAAATTTCCAAGGATAGGGTTGTTAGGACAGTTCAAAAGGATTTTATAAAACCAGGTGAGATGATAGCAGAGCGAACCAATGGAGCTACAGCAATCCCTGCTCCTTTCAAAATTGCAGATCTCCCTTTCGGCTGTATTTTGTGTTCACTTTTCCTTTATTCAGGCAGCATAATATTAAGTTGCATTTTATGTAGTTTAAATCAGCTTATAGCCCTTTTATATACCTTTTTTCTTCAATGGGAGTGGACCCCAATAGAACCCACAGCTAACCTGCTTAATAACATAAAGCTAAAGGAGGAAAAACACTAAACATTATATAAGAATGCTAGCGAACTAAAGAATTAATAGGTACAAATAATGTTTTGGCACGCCAAACAGATCCCCATAGTGATAAATGAAATAAAATTATCATATCTAATTATGGGAGTGCTTGTATCTAAATATGGGAGTGCTTGAAGGGAAGGACCAAGATCAATCCATCAAATAGTGCACAGACAGTATACCCAAACCTTCGTCAAAGGTTGCAAAAAGTGACAATAATGCATTTCTATAAGAAATGAGAGTTTTTAAACAGTTCAAATCATATTTGCAAAAACACAAATGAAGTTCAAAATAAATTATAAATTGCAATGAAATAGCATAACCTCCAATGAGTATTATCGAAGAAATTTTCTGTTAAGGAACTGTATAATGTCTATACATACCTCTAAGCTTGGAAAGCTAACTTCCAAAGGAGCCGTTTCCATCTTTTTCTGCACAAAAAAGTTCAGACATAATGTATTAAACTCTTACATTGATTATATGGTAGCATATTCTACATATTTGTTGATCATAAAGTAATAAGCTCCACCTTGATTAAGAAATTCCAGCATTTAAGCACATAATTTGAGATAATCAGTTCATTAGGAATCATGCAAGTTTGTTCTATACATTACTTTGAAGTGAATTCTTCAGTGTAAAGATGGTGTCAAGCAGCATACCAATGCTAATACTCTGTAAACAAGATGGTTACTATTTAAAACTGATATCTGATTCTGCTTCCTACAATATGATTTCATTTTTATTATATTAGGAATTTTTCTTTGTCATGTTTCTAATCTTTTCCAGCCTAGTTTACTAAGTAGGCTTAGCTTTCTAAGTTTGCTTTCTTTAGGTTGTTATGACAGTTGCTTTTCCTAGCAATATATTTCCCCCCATAGTATGTATACCTTATGTTGAAAATATTTCCTTACTCCACAGTGTGTCAGCCTTATTGTTCACCAAATTTCCTTATGTCCTTCGTTAAGAAAGAACACATAACTCACCTTCTAAGAAAATGATACATGGAGAGAAACAAGGTTATAGAGTTCATGAGAAGAGGATACCAATGTAGTGACTTTGTTAGGATATCAAAAGCATAGAAGTAGCCACTGAGATAAGATAATAAAACTAATATGGACCAAGAAATGAGGATCTTTGGATCCTAGAAGAGAAAAATATTAAGCACCCAAGACAAGTGATAACATGTTCATTCTAGCCATCACAATAAAGCAAATATGATCAATTATTTGAACCACAGTACACGCACCTCACTTGAAAGAAAGCAATTATATTAATGTACACAAACGACCATGAGTTTGTCAATCAGACTCATAATGCACCTTCAATTATGAAAGAGAATTACTAAGGTGAATGTACCTTAGGTTATGAAAAGTAAAACCCTTGAACACTAGAAGTTAAATACAAGTAGTAGTACAAATAGTCCTATGAGATGAACACCCTTCAATGAAGCATGGAATTGAGATGGATCTAAATAGCATATCCAGACATCAAACTAGCAATGTCACATCATAATCTACTACAAAAGAACAATCAATAAATTCAATACACAAATTGATGCTCAAATAAGAATTTACATGACTAGGAGGGTCAAGCTACACAATCCTTGGTAATAATCGAGCACTCCTACAATAGTTTTTATTTTTTAATATTCATAGCTAGTGAACCTCTAGTGGAAGAGGGAAAAAACAATAACATATGCCTGCCACTATTATTTGAGTTGCACATAAGACCAAGCCCCTCAACTCCAAAACCCAAAATATCCGCTCCACCTAGAACATGAGTATAAGGGCTTAGGCACTATTACAATTAAATGCAATGTGGAACACCACCTCACTTTTTAATGCTACATTAGATTGGTCGATCCAATTGGCTCTTACCACCTCCAATGCTTATCCTAGGCTCAAATAAAAAACATCTAACAACTCTTAAGAGCCCTTGATCCTCTATCTAAAGAATGCCTCCAAGAGAAAAAGGGCCAAGCACCTCTAATTTGGATAGCAAAGGAAGAGAGCATAAAGAATTTCCTAAGTTTTTTTTCAAACAATCTTGTAGCAAATAAGCAATTATCAAAGTAGAGCGTCCTTTGTTTACACCTTTCAAAGTTGTTAAAGAAAACACATATTGGCCTCCATGATTGGGGATCAATTCAACATGTTAAATGGTGTGAGAACACCCTACATCATTTGAGGATAGCCTCAAGTCACAAAACCAATAATGTTAGGGCTCGTCTAATTAAATGATGATGCTATCTGCAATCTATAAGAAACATTGAGCATAGAAAGCCAAATCAAGAGGATGTCCAAACACCCCAAATGCATTGTTACTACATGTACAGTCAAAAAACTCTATTTGATAGCTTCACTTAAGAGAAGTAAATATGGGTGGCCATTTATGGAGGACTTGAATCCAAGAAGTTAATAAATACTTGTGCCAATAGATGGCAAACTGCTCTACAAAAACCAACAACACTAACACCTAATGGAAGCCAAAGAGACCATGGTCTAAGAAGAATAAAGGACCCAATGTGTAAGTTGTAGTTGTCTTTACTTTTGTTGTAGTCGGCCATAGTCAGCCATAGCGTAGTTTGGTTATGTTAATAAGACTATAGATAGCGGGAATAATGAATGTAATAAATGTCATGTGTATTTGGGTAACTAAGTCCCAATTAGTGGTAACGGGCTGTTATGAAGCGTCATGACGGTCGGTTGCTCAACCACCGCCGAAGCAATATATGTACTCAGTTTCTGTAGTCGGAAAGATATTATGGTGATCTTGGTTGATAGTGCTACTGATATTTCTATGATTGTACATGGTGATAATTTCTAGAAATGAATAGAAGCATCTCTTATTCCAATCATATTATGTGTTCCAGTTTGTTGTTCTATTCCATCTTCTGCATATAGTCTAGTTTACTTCCGTAGTACGTAGTATGTTGAATCACACCCAGAGAAGTAAACATTTGGTGCCGTAGCCTAAGCGGACTAAGGAAACACTCGTCATGGCAGCGTAATGGGTCTCCCGGCAGACGAGCCCGTGAACAGCAATGAGGAAAGCGAAGACCTATTGATTGAAGATCTTATAAATCTATGGAAGATATCTTTACGAGATCACATACGAAGGGAATCCTGCAAGCGGGAGATCCCTGAGGAAGTTATCTGGGATAGGCTGGAAGTGAACAACGAGGTGGATCACCTCCTGAATCATATGCCCAGATTGCTAGCTTGTCATTTTATCATCCTACAAGACCTTCAAGAGGAAGAGGATCGAGAACACCGAAGGAAACAAATATTGCGGCGGTATGAAGAACGAACCAAATGAGAAGAGGAAAAAAGA
Organism: Sequoia sempervirens; assembly: GCA_007258455.2. NCBI lineage: Eukaryota > Viridiplantae > Streptophyta > Pinopsida > Cupressales > Cupressaceae > Sequoia > Sequoia sempervirens. The sequence goes on from VDFB02271358.1 coordinate 537,365,886, forward strand.
GACTAGCCAGAGACGTACGTCTAGTAACCAACAATGATCGCCTGAACAATTTTTAATGCCCATACGGCCGAACAAAGACAAGAACCAAGTACCAAGTGAGCACGAGACTCAAGAGGAGAAGCTTCGGCGATCACTCAGGCTGCAAGAACAAGAAAACTGGCGACGAAGACTAAAGCAAGTTGGTAAGGAATTTGATGAGGATCTAATCGAAATAAACTAGAGTATTAAAAGAACACATGAGAATCTGAAGAGAATAGACACATCTATTGGAAGAGCACATCAAAGTCTGGTTGAAGGGAGGGACGAAGGACCCTTTGGCACTCCGTACGTAGGAAGGTATAATAATTGTGAAAACGAAGATGAATTAAGTGAAGAACTTGATAGTAGCATCAGACGTTTTCGGGAGTTGTCCTTATCGGAGGACAATGAACAGCTGACGAGTGGAAGAATTGAGCCCAGTACCCCAAGGCTGACAGAGTACCGAAGGGAAGCCCAGGCGACTCAAGGTGTCCAGGACGCTAACGGAAGACGTGGGAGTGACTCGTACGTGGTCGAGAGTGCAAGTGACGCACCGGAACGTAGCGAGGAAACTAGTCTAATCGGGTCCAATACACAAGGAGGATAGTGGGGAAAGATGGTAACTCTGGAGCGGCAGAAGCTACCAAAGTTTACGGGGAATGGGTCAGAAGATCCAGTACGACATTGTAAAACATGTGAAACTATCTGGATAGCAAGTGGGGAGGACGATCCGGATCAGTAGCTGAAAGCATTCCCAACGACACTCAAAGATAGTGCCATCGACTGGTACTCTGAATTAGATCAAGCCCACAAAGCCACATGGACATTATTGAAGCAAGCATTCCAGGAGGAGTTCAAACTCCTACGAGATGATAGCGAGATTGTTACGGAGATATACAATACCAAGCAGGGAAAGCACGAGAGCGTGCGGACCTACAATCGGAAATTGAAAGATTTGATAGGGAAACTTGAGGCACAGCCAGCGGATGGCCTAAACAAGAGGTGGTTTATTGAGGGATTGCTTCCCTCACTCCGAAAAAAAATGAAGGCGGTACCTCCATCCTCATACACTGAAGCATATAACCGTGCGATGGACATCGAAAGCGAGAACAAGACATCCTCCAGAGGGAAGAAGAAAGATGACAACGAAAGAGCGGAGGAGAGCGAAGACGAATCAACAATCCTACAAACTCTCCGTCGCGATATGTTGCGGATGATGAAAGAACTGGAGGCCAACAAAGAAGGGTCCAAGGAGGCGAATGAACTATGGTGTACCAAATGCAAGATAGAAGGTCATACAAAGGCGAACTGCCCAAAAAAACTGTTTTGTGACATCTGCCAAGTTATGGGACACTCCGTCAAGGAGTGCCCGTACAACTTAAAAACACGGAGTTCACAAGTGTTCTTCACACAAGGAGAACAGTCAACCCCTCTGACCACACCACCGAAACCCCAAAGCAACAACGCATCCCCTAGTGGCTACCGTAACAATCGGAGGAATGGTACGCCAAGAAGCAAAATTCAGTACGATAGGAAAGGTAGACCCATGATCCAATGTCGGAAATGTAATGAATGGGGCCACTTTGCGAGGGACTACCAGAGAGGTCAAGGCGCCCGGGGAAAGCTATGCAAATGGTGTGGAACGGGTGATCACGAGCACACAGACTGCCCAAACATAAAGGCATCAACATGCTAGAGATAGCGGACGAAGAAGTTATGGCAATTACAAGGGCGCAGTCGAAGAAGGCCAATTATCCGGACCCTCGTATGGAGAAAGAGAGACTCCGAGAAGCCAAGGGGAAAGCGGAAGAGGCAATGGTGAATGAACGGAGAACTTCTAAAGTTGCTAGTATGTTGTTGCAGACGAAGTCTGAGAAGAACATAGTACGGCAGGTGCTTCACACAACCGTACCAGTCAAGGTAACAGACCTTCTACAAACGATGCCTCAACTGAGGGTAGCACTTACAAACGTCATTGGAGACAATATTCAAAAGGGTCCGACGGAAAGCACGACAGAACCGGCAACAGAAGCCACGGATCCAATGCTACTCGCAATAAGTGTCGGAGGAAGCCGGCCGTCGTACAGATGGAAATCATGGGGATGAAACTCTCCAACACCATCGTCGATGGAGGCTCAAGAGTGAACGTGCTACCAGAGGAGACATGGAAGTGTTTGGGCAAGCCAACCCTCCGACCCTCGACATTCCACCTGGTAGGAGCAGACCAGCATTGCATCAAACCTCTCGGTACACTAATGGCACAAAAGGTTTTGATCGGCACACAGCAATTCTTATTAAATTTCGTCCTCATCCCATTGGAGAAAAAGGCATACGATGCACTATTGAGACAAGGATGGCTGATTGTTGCCAAGGCAAACCACAACTGGAAGAAGAATACACTCTCAATCGAGAGCCATGGGTAGAAGTATACTATTGATCTGAAGAACCAGGCGGTTAGTGAAGAACTGGCATCTTCGGTTCTGAATCGGGTGGAGAATTGGATGTTGATGAAGAAAGAAAGATAATGGAGCCGAACAAGGAAGGTGTCCTGGAGATTTAAAGTTGCTCAGAGGATGAGACCAGTTCGCTAAACAGTTTATTTCACTAGCAGATGGAAGATTATGAAGTCTTCCACCTTGATTGCAACATGCTACAGATCAGAGAAGGGGGAGAGGAAGAAGATAAGGGCTTGACCAGTGAGACATTTCCTCCAGAATATGACGAGTATAAGGAAGGTGTGGCAGAATTGGACGAGACACCAACACACAAGTTTGAACCAGATAAACTCATCAAGTACGAGGAACCAACGCTGAAGAAGGTAAACCTTGGTGAGCCAGAAAAACCTAAGGAGATTCTCGTCGGTGATGATTGGGACCCCGTACTAAAGGCGGCGGCATTAAAAATCTTCATGGAGTATAAAGATGCCTTCGCCTGGACATATAAAGATCTCAAGGGCATACCACCGAAGCTGTGCGTACATAGGATCCCTCTCGTACTGGAAGCCCAGCTCGTGCGGAAGAGACCCTACAGGATGAATAAAAATTATGCCGCCAAGGTGCAAGAGGAAATTGAGAAGATGTTGGAAGCGGGCATAATTTTCAAAGTAGAGGTCAATGAGTGGGTGTCACCTATTGTCATCTCCTTGAAGAAAGAAACAAAGCAGATCAGGATATGTGTCGACTTCCGGAGTTTGAATGCGGTGACCATCAAAGACCTGTTTCATATCCCCTTCACCGACACAATCCTTGAAGAGGTTGCAGGACATGAAATGTACTCGTTCTTGGACGGGTTTTCGGGCTACAACCAAATCAATATCGTGGAGTAAGATAAGTTGAAGACAACTTTTGTGGTTGAGGACAGGGTGTACGCGTACAACCAGATACCGTTTGGATTGTGTAACGCACCCGCCACATTCCAGAGGATAATACTTCACATTTTTTACAGAATGTTTGTAGGTAACTTCAAAGCCTTCCTCGATGACTGGTCGATTTACAACGATAAAGAAAAGCATTTGAAGGCCCTTGCCGAGTGCATGGAGAGGTGTAGAGCAACCTGCCTCGCATTGAATCCTTGGAAATGCAGATTTATGGTGCCACAAGGAAAGCTATTAGGACACATTGTGTGCAAGGATGGATTGAAAACCGATCCCGATAAGGTAAGAGTGATTGTACAAATGGAGGCTCTAGAGAACGTCACCGGTGTGAAGTACTTCCTCGGGCATGTAGGGTACTACCGGAGTTTTATCAAAAAATTTGCGCAAGTGTCGTACCCTCTCGACCTATTGACGAGGAAGGGACAACCCCTCATATGGGCGAAAGAACAACAGAAGGCATTTAATGAACTGAAGGACCGGTTGATCAGTTCACCCATACTGGCGTATCCAAATTGGAATAAGGAGTTTCATGTACATGTGGATGCCTCCAATATTGCCATTGGAGCAACACTAGCACAGGTGGGAGCACATGGATTGGACCACCCAATAATCTTTGCGAGTCGGCTACTTTCCAGAGCAGAGAGAAACTATAGCACTACCAAACGCAAAGAGCTGGTGATGGTCTACTCCGTACAAAAATTCAGGCATTACCTGCTAGCCACGCCGTTCACCTTTTATGTGGATCACCAAGCCTTAATGTATTTGGTGAATAAGCCGATAATTCAGGGTACAGTGAGCCAGTGGTGACTATTGCTCCAAGAATTCACATTTACTATCATCGTACGATCAGGGAAGAGTCACATGATCGCCAATCAATTATCAAGAATTCGGTCGGGTGAACCTGCCGAAGTGGGAGTGAACGAAGACTTTTCAGACGCACACCTGTTTCAAATTGCAGTACTCCCCTCATGGTATGAAAAGATTGGAGAATAATTGTCTACATCTACATTCCCGAAGGAGATGCCACTAGCCAAGAGAAGGAAGCTCGTACTGAAGAGTAAGACATTTCAGTTGATTAATGGCTTGTTGTATAAGATGGGGTCCAACCAGATCCTCTGAAGATGTGTCATAGAAGAGGAGATACCAGGTGTACTAAAGGAAGCACATGAGGGTCTGGCTGGTGGTCACATGGGCCCAGATGCTAAGGCCAGAAAAATTCTCTTGGCAAGCCTATGGTGGCCGACGATGCACACAGATGCTCGGGAGTGTGTGTTAGGCTGTGACACCTGCCAAAGGGTAGGAAAACCATTGAAGCGGGACTTTATGCCATTGTATCCATCCCAACCTCAGGACTTGTTCAAACATTGGGGGTTGGATTTTATTGGGCCATTGAAGGTGAGTCAATTACATCGGTGCCGATACATTGTGGTCGCCACAGAATACCTGACGAAGTGGGCCAAGGCTAGAGCATTGCCGGATAACACAGCTCAGAGTACGGCACGATTCATTTACGAGCAAATAGTGACGAGGTACGAGATTCCGATCCAGATTACGAGTGATCATGGGGGACACTTTGTCAACCACGTCATCCGACTGATGATGACGGACTTTCGGATCTTTCACAATCTATCAAGTCCATACTACCCACGAGCGAACGGCCAAGCAGAGACTACAAATAAAGTGTTAGTATCTATTATTCATAAGTCTTGTGGCATAGAGGAAGCTGACCAGGAGGAGAGACTACCAGTGGTCCTGTGGGCATACCGTACTACGTACAAGGTGACAACGGGGCACACACCCTTTCAATTGATGTATGGTCAGGAAGCGGTAGTACCCATGGAATACATGGTACCTAGCGTGAGAATAGCTGTGGAGAATCCGCTGGGTGATACAGAAAGTCTGAAGCAACGGCTATACCAACTTAAATAATTGGATGAACGGAGAATTATGGCACAATGGGCAACGGAGAAGGAAGTACTAGCACGATAAGCACCTTCGGCGAATGAATTTCCGGCCAGGACAGTTAGTTTTAAAGTATAATGGTCGTAACGAAATCAAGCCAGGGAAGTTTAAAGTTCATTGGTTAGGACCATTTAAGATTCGAGAAGTGTGTGACAATGGCTCTATAAAGCTTGAGAACTTGGATGGGTCACTACAACCCAAAGCAATTAACGAATCAAAATTGAAGTTGTATCAAGAAAGAAAAGAGAAGGACACCATAGCAATCAACATGCTCGGCTACGCTACCAAGGAAGACTGGCCCATGCAGGAGGAAGCTCTGAGAGAACAAGACTGGGGCTTGGGAGGCCCCAGGTACGCAGCAGGAGTTTGGATGGAATCAGGCGTAGACCAGATTATTGAAGAAAGGTTGATGCAGAAGAAAGTAGAAGGGATTGCAGTGCCTCAAGTGCACAAGCACCTGACTAATGCAATATTCGAGACACTCGCGCTCTGGCGACGAATGGGTGGACATTGGGGTTACGTTGCCCCATACGAAGGCATTAAGCGAGGATACCTGGCCAAAGAATTGGACAAAGAGGCACAGAAGAAAAAGGAGGAACAAGCAGCCAATGAACGAAGTATGTGCCAACTCAAGGGTAATGATGAAGAAGACGACGAATGGGACGACGAACAATGGGAGGCCTACTTCAGGAAGATAGCTCTTTGTTTAAAGATGGTGATAATGACGGAAGACGTGTTCGTTTTGTACCTGGATGGATACATAGAAGATGTACTTAAGCAAATGAGAAGAGAGAGAAGGAAAGTGTCGAGGATAAGAAAGATAGCAACAAAGGATGGACTTTTGGAAAGTAATGCCCAACCCAACCGAGCCACCAACGGTATAAGGCGAGGAGGTTACATGGTACTAGCGCTACGGCGGGAGGTACATCGACGGCAGTTTTAAAGGTATTGGTCCTCCTCCATTGCTTGATAAGTGGTTTGATGTACAGTACGTAGGGACATGTTGTGAAGAAGAGTGTTATAAACGGCCCCCACATACGTGCAAATGGCATTATGCGTCTGAATTGAAGCTTAGGGAAGATGGCGGAGTGAGAAGAACGAAAAGGAAAGATGAAAAAGAAGAGAGAGGAGATGAGAGAGAAAATAAACAAAATTGGAAAATATTTAAATGGAGAGAAAATATGAAAAATCAAAAAATAAAGCAAAAAGGAAGAGAAAATGATAAAAAGCAAGAAAAATCGAAGAGAGAAGAGAGAGAAAAGAAAAACCGAAGAAATGTGAAGGAGAAATTAGAAAAAATTGAGAGAAAAAATACAAAAGAAGAAAAATAAAAATATTGAAAAGGTAAAATTAAAAAATGAAGTAGGAAATATTAAAAGGAGAATGAAAAAATTAAAATTGACGAAGAGGAGGAAGATTAAAGTAAAGAAAATAAAAATCCTCAGCTCCCAACCGCTAAGCAAGTCGTACGGCCAATTGGAAAAATTAAAAGGAAAAATAAAGTCCAACGAAAGCTTAAAAGCATCATAGTACAGCCAATTAAAGAAATTGCAAGGAGACTTAAAGTTTGGCAGAAGAATAAAATCGTACGACGATCTGGAGAGAGTAAAAGTTCGGCCAAAATTAAAAATTGTCAAGAATGCACAAGGGAGGGCGAAGTCGTACAGCATAAGTCTTGGCACTTGAGAATACAAAGCACACAGACAATCGCCAGAGGCAATAACCAGAAGGGCACCGTACGGCCAGGCAGGAGCACCGTACGGCCAGACAGGAGTATCGTACGGCCAGGCAAGAGCACCGTGCGACCAAGGAGAAGCATCATACTGTTGGGAACATTCATAGTCCGAATGAGAAAAACTACAACACGACTAGCAACAGGGTTTAACGTGGTACGGCGCCCATTATTCTTTCATGTAGTACGGCATCTTCAAGCATCTCACATCGTACGACATTCCTTAACTTTTTCAGTCGTACGACCTTATCTTCAATTCGTACGGCCTTGCCTTCAATCCGTACAGCCTTGTCTTCAATTCGTACGGCCTTGTCTTCAATTCGTGCGGCCTGTTACAGGTCTACAAATCGTACGGCCTTTTACAAGTCTGCAAATTGTCCAACACTCAGGTCATAGCGTACGGACTGAGCAGAGCATTATAGTACGGCATCACATAGTACGGCAGTTACTTCAGTTCAACAGTTATAGTAACCGTCAAGTGGAAGGAAATAAAGCTGATTGGAATCACCGAGTAGACACCAAAATGGACAAATGGAAGAAAATTGTAAAATACAAGCCGAAGGTGGCAGCCGCAACAAAGAAAAAGAAAATGGAGACAGAAGGTGACGCTATGACATGGGAGAGTTTGACAGGCAATGAGTGTAAGCAGTGGTGGCAAAGCACGGCCGATGATCACACGTTAAAGATAGCTCACTAAAACATGCTCGAGTGGACAAGGCAGTATTGGTATCGTTCTTCAACGCCAGAGAATTTGAGCGTTGGTTGAAGGCCATGGTGGGCAATTATTGCAGGCACTCGCACAAGTCTGTTGTAGATTACAAAGGATGTCCAATTACAGTCTGCTTTTGGGCACAAGATTTTGAGCGAGTATTGGGCGTCCCAGCCACGGGAGCAGGAGTTAATAAACCAAGGAAAATGACCCAACAGCATAAAGAAGTCCTCATTAAACAGGACTGCCAAAATGATTTGACAGCCGAGGAAAGGGACACTATATGGAACGCAAGCAACAGAGGGCTTCGAAAGCACTACCTAGCGACTGTTGAATGGAAATGCCTACTGGATCTAATAAAATGTCGATTGACTGCTACCAACCGAGCATCAGACATCGCCCTCTGGGTGGTGGACTATGGTAGGGCTAAGTGTTGGCAGAGTTTATAATTCGGGACGCTTGCTCTCGAAACATATGAGGGAATGCTTGTCGCAGAGGCACAAGGCATTTTATATGGTGCAGCATGCAATTGCCTTGTTCCTGGATGTTGTTCACACGCAGGTGCCAAAAGGTAGATGGGGTTGACTGCAGCCTCTAACTCATTTGGATTCGGGGTTGCCAACAGCATTTTACTGGACAGGCCTAGAATTGAAGCAAGTTGGCGAAAGTGCAGCAGCAAGGAAGAAGAGGAAGCGCAAGAAGGCATCGGTGGAAGAGGAAACATCAGCATCTGAGTAGAGTGAGGAAGAAGGGGAAGGGGAACCCATCGAGTTGTCATCCTCGACATCGGCTACTAGTTCACCTAAGGACAAGGAAGTGTCTGTAGCTGTAGGAGCGAAGGCACGGGTGGAAGTAGAGGAAGCATTGTTACCACAACTCCAACCTGCGGGATTCACCTTGCCAACACCACCAATGAGTGTGGGGAATCCACCGCCGGTGACTTTCACCCTTCCAGTGTCACCCATGGGCGTCGGGCGGACACTGAGAGTAGCACCTTCAGTGCCCAGAGAATTGCCAGGATGGGCGCCGCTTGTTGCATTCATACCGAGTTCGGCAGTTTCAGTGGAGCCATTGCTAGGAGGTGATGTGTTGCCAGAATCAGCAACTTCAGTGGAGATATTGCCAGAGCCAGGTTTGACAGCCTCAGGGGTCGCACCACCGACAACCCCACATGTTACACCGCCGACCGTTCCAACCACATTGCCAGAACCAGTCACAAGGACGTGGGGAATGATCACGACGCAGGGACAGGCTTCCCCTGTCACACTACCAAGAGCACCAGAAGTGGCTCAAATGATGATTGGCTGGGATCTGTGGGCCTCACACCGGAGGTGGTCGCGCAACCTGCAAAGAGACCTGAAGAGGAGTTGGCTGGTGGTACAGATGAGGGCGGCCCACTTATCCAAACTCAGTAGAGTGAGATGGTGGGGCTTGCTGAGATGACGCATGAGCAGCCTGTCGTAGGGGAAACGGAGCCAGTAGCAGTCGTTCAGGAGCTTGGGGGACAGATAGTGAGGGAGACCCCCGAGGGGGATACAGAACTTCCCTTAGCTCCCGCAGAGGAGGAGGACGAGGACAATGATTCCATAGAGTCTGGCGGGATGGTAGCGGAGATGTCGCAACCAGACCCATCAAATCCAGGGGGGACAGTACAACACTATGTGGAGGAACTAGAGCATATGGGACGATTGATAATTCGAGTGGGCCAGGTTTCTTGAGTGCTCAAGGTCGGCCGATCTCCTCTAGTGGGCCAGAAAGTGCAGCACATCCGCGGATTCGTGCAGATGGGGTGCGAGTCAGAGTTTACTCATATATTCACCAGTGAGGGATGGCCCGTAGGCGAGACTCCTGCAATGCTGAGGGCATGGCGTGGTAAACCACCAAGGCTGGCAGGAAGGGATGTTGGGGTTCTAGAGAGTCTATATTACATTGAGCTCGCATTCCATGATGTTTTCTATCTCATGAAACGACAGGTGTTTTCCACGAAAGTCGCAATGTCACAGAAGGTAGAAGCATATAGACTTTTACAAAGGGTCAAGGATGAGTCAACCACCACAATGAAGAACATTCAAACAGAATTGGCAGAACAGACTCGGATAGCCAACGAAAGAGGAGCCCGAGTAGAGGCCTTGGAGGCCCAAGTGACTGCTTTGGAAGAAGAGGCGTGTCAGAAGGGGCAGGTTTGGGAGCAGAAAGTGAAGGCGTTAGAGGAGCAATTGGCCACAAGGAGCACGGAGGCAGACAAGGCCAAAAGCCAACTGATGGAGGCATCCTGTATTGTTAAAGCTACCAGGGAGAGAGAGATACTAGTCGACCGCCAACTCCGTATGCGTACAGAGGAAGTGAGGCGGTTGCGCGCACAACACTCTCGACGGCTACTCCAACATCGTCAGTACTTCCAGGGACGTCCTCACTTCCCCCTCCTTCTAAGTAGATTCACATGTTGTATTATTCCCTTTGGGTTGTCTGGTCGTCTAGAAGACGACTTCTTTTGTTGGGGGGATGATGTAAATTGTAGTTGTCTTTACTTTTGTTGTAGTCGGCTGTAGTCGGTCGTAGCGTAGTTTGGTTATGTTAATAAGACTATAGATAGTGGGAATAATGAATGTAATAAATGTCATGTGTATTCGGGTAACTAAGTCCCGATTAGTGGTAACGGGATGTTATGAAGCATCACGACGGTTGGTTGCTCAACCACCACCGAAGCAATTTATGTACTCAGTTTTTGTAGTCAGAAAGATATTATGGTGATCTTGGTTGATAGTGCTGCTGATATTTCTATGACTGTACATGGTGATAATTTCTGGAAATGAATAGAAGCATCTCTTATTTGTTGGTTGAAAATTTGGTATTCTTGTGAAAGTATACAAAATTGTGGTTTCAATCACAGCACGTGAGTTTAAACTCTCCTAATTAAGGGAAGGCTCCCCCTTTAACTAAATAAAACTAAATGGGTAGGACAGCAATCATTCCTCTTATTTCAGGAAAGATTATGTTCTTTTCTCTTCTCATAAAAGAAATAGTAAAAGTTGATAAAACTTATTACAGCAGCTATGCAGTGGAATTAGGAAAGAGAAAATAAAGTTTCCTGAAAGCGCAAAGACTTCCGTTACTTCCTCCGAGACGAGAAAACAATCAATAAGCACAAAGTCTTGAAGAATGAGATCTTATCTACCCTTTTCAGAATGATTACTTAATGAAAATATACAACATAAAACAGCGCAAAGTCTGTAACTATGAAGTATCTATTAACTATTCTAGATGAGAATTAATACGAGCACAAAGACTTGCAATTGTTCTCAATTTCTAATACTAACTATAAATTCAATTTTCACATTTACAGCACAAAGACTGCAGATATTTAAATTGAATCTCTTCAGCAATATTCCACAATTCTCAAGTAGTTACAAAATGATGCTCCAAAATGACATAAGAACATGAAGGATGCAAAATAAGAATTCAGCTCAAAGTCTGAAATTCCAACTTCTTGATATTACTTGAAAATTCACAATATTAACTATAAAGCTCAAAGACTTTATGAGTACAAAATTCTGCAGAGTTTTCTTGCTTGCTAAAAAGATAAAAATTACAATAGACCCCCTCAAGTATTTATAGGAGGGAGGTCTGGAGAAAAAGGTGGGAGGATCTCAACAAACTTGAGAAAATCTCTCAACCGATAACTAATTGCAATTGACTTATTCAAAATTACAATCCAAATTGTGATTTGTTTTGTAAGATCTTACATGTAATTACATTTTTCAAAACTGCAAGGAAAGAACACTTGCAATTGCAAAACTTGTTTTTACATATAGTTTGTCGAAAGTAAAAATACATAAAACAACCTAATATTTTAATTTGTTTCATTCCTATCTTTGAAAGACAAGAATTTGCTAATGATCATCTGCAATTCATTTGCATCGGGGCCCAGTGTGTTCTTGGCTACTGCAACAGTCTTCAAGATTATATCAAAATATTTGATTGTCGCAAGTCTATGTTCTTCATAAGAAGTTTGCATTTTATCAAGGATTATTTGATGATTAACAAGTTTATGAATTGAATCCATGGTAAACTGCTCTGATTCCAATTGTTGACGAAGATTTGCTGTCATTTCTGTAGTAACTAAATCAGCTGCAAGTAATTCACCTTCATGATTCAAAACTGTGCAAGAGATTTTCTCAAAACTTGAAAGAATATCCTGCTGAACTTTATCACTCATTTCTAATGTGGCCTGGATATCTTTGATAAGATCTTGGATAACTAATGACTTATTTGTCATAAGTTCTTCAAATTCTATGTATTTCTCTCTGTTTGGTAAGATTGAATTACTGCATAGAACTTGTAGCTTGGTTTGATCTATCTCATGCCAGATTTTAAAATCCTTTTCAAGCGATTCCAAACTTTGCTTGAAAGCTTCCAAAGTTTGATTCAGTTTTATCTTTGCAATTCTGACATTGTTTAGAACTTGCAACGTCTTTTCAATGATTGGAATGCTTTGATCAATCAGCTGTGTTACCCATGAATCAGCTGCTTTAGCTTTTTGTGCAATTTTCTCTAATTGTCTGACTTCAATCCTTTAGGACCAGCCAGATCATCTTCAGCCCTAACTCTGATTTTAATAGTCTTGACACCTATGCTTTTGAGCCAAGTGTTGGTGTTTGCCAAGACTAACTGAAACCTATCAAAAATAGAGACAGATTCCTTTTGAGACCACTAGATTGCAGGAATGGGCGCATTAGCAACCTCTTGTTCTTCATATTCAAGATCTAAAACCTGCCTATCATCAATTACACCTTCTGGAATTAAGGTCAGATTCAGATCAATAATTTGCTCCACAGTGAGCCTACAATAATCCATTCTATATATATCTTTTTCTGTCTAGAGGTCTGCCCAAATGTCTTCAATGTGGTGCACATGAGTGAAGGCTCTTTTAATTTTGTCTTTCATCCTTCTATAATCAAAATCCATTCTGGCCTGAAATCTCTTCAATGTTATTTCCTGAAGTTCAGTCTCCATTGCTTTGGCTCTTGAGGAAGTCATCAAAGAATACCTCCCAATTACCAATGGATTATGTGATGAAATACTGATTCCAGCCTTGTGTTGTGTAGCTTGACGTGCATGCACTGCCATCAACTGCCTTCCTAGCTCCATCAAAATAATCTTATATGTCGGATACCTTGGAAGCATGTAAGGTTGGTCTTCAAAGCATACGACTCTCATATAAGTGAAGGTAGGGAATTGAAGGAACAAGCAACCATACTCATTTACTTTATTCCAAACCGCCTCAGATACCCTGTTGTTTACCAATGCTTTGTCAAATAAACACATAAAATGACCAAAGAAAGCATCTTGAACTCTTCTATAATGTGCTCGGCTTGGTTTTAAAGTCAGCTGATCATAATACTCCCATACAGGCACCAATGATCTGTCACCTTGAGGAGATAGGCCTGGAAAATACCTTAATGAAGCTGCTATATAAACCAAATATGAGTTCATGTAGAAGGTAAGAGTGGTAGGAACCTGTGCAAGCTGTTCACACAAACTGTCACTGATTATTTCACCCCAAAATATTGGATGTTGTGCTTTTGTGATGACCACAATGAACTTATACATCCAATTTTCAAACATATTGGAAACCTTCAACCCTGTTATTCTGCTCAGGAGAGTGACCATATCATTAATTTCTTCCTTAAAATCATACCGATACAATTTGGGTATCCGAGTCACACAAGGTCACGATTTAAGAAGCCACTTAGAATTGATATGTTTAATACAAGTATTCTTCTTCTGCTCATAATATTTGTGAGCACTCTTCAATGTGATTTCTGAATATGTAGTAGCATCAGGAACTCTGAAAATTCTGTTGATTGTCTCAACATCAAGTCTAATAACCACGTTGCCATCATCGTTCTTGATAGTTCTAGATTGACTGTCAAAACGGGATGCACATGCAAGAACAAATTCAGGCTCAAGAGCAGCAACAGGAAAAGAAGATACCAGGTGAATATGACTTCTCAGCAACAATTGCATGTCGTGAGAAGTTGATTTCTCAGCTCTCCCCAAAAACTCGGACATATCAACATGCCCAATTTTTGTGTCCTTGATTTCATCAATATTTGAGACCACGTGAGACGGGGAAATCTCATTCTGATACTTATCAAATTTATATTTCATCTTTTTGCTTATTGGAGAAGCTGGTTCGTCTATCATTGAACAGGAATCTACAAGGCTGCGGTGAAAACCCCATAAGGTAAGAACATCATCAACATCAACATGAGCGGACATGGTGAAACTCAAACCCTAGGACAATGAAACCGTCTTTAGAAAAATGGTGGAGAATGAACGGTAAAGACGAATTTGGATCTTGATGGAGTGATTGCAATCAAAAGCAACGTTTTGTCTTCTTGGAACAGCAAGACAAAAAGGTTTTGAGCTTGGATTTGGAGTTATGTCTAAAAAAGTTCAACTTTTGAGCTTTTTAAAGCATTTCGGGTTTTTCAATGACTTCAGCAATTTTTCAAAAAGCAGTCGGGATTTTTTAATAATTTTACAATTTTACAATTTTGCAATTTTTAAAATTGTAATTCTAGCTGTAAATCCCGATTTGCATATTTGGTTCTCAAAACCCGAAATATGACTCAAAGTGAAATTTTTTTTTTTGTGGAAAATGATAATGAAGGATTTGAGGTGGATGAATGAAAATGTAAAAAGCGAATTGGTGAATGAATGGAAACGGAATGAAGTGAAAACTTTATTGCTGAGAAGAATGGCGTAATAAAAAACGCATTTTGTATGAGGCATTTGGAAAATGAAAAATGCATTTGATATGGAGTTTAAGAATGGAGGTATGGAAGGAAATAAAGAGCAAATATCGATGGGATGAAGGAAACAGAGGGCGCGTGGCTTATGAAGGGTATATAATAAATGGAAAATGCGTTTTGAATGAAGGCGGGCTAAAGGACAATAAAAACGCGTTTTGTATGAAACAAAAACGAATAATGGCGAATGAATATATATGGTGTAAACGTGAGTAAACAAAAGTGAAAGAATATACATTTCAATGTATATCAGAAAAATGTGTAAAAACGTTGAAGAAAAACGCGTTTTTAAGAAAAGACGTTGGAATAAAAACGAAATACATAAATAAAGATTACGTTTAATACAAAAAGATAAGTAACAGAAAACGAAATTAGAAAGAAACAAGGAAAAGAATAACATACCCGAAAATAAGTTTGCAAATGAAAGTAATGGTGGAGAAACCCTATGCGCGTTTCAGAAAATGAAAGAGAACTGGCTATTTACTGATAAAAATCCGATCCTCAAGCTTCAAGATTGATAAAATCTCCTTGAAATAAGGAAGTCAAAACAAAAAAGGATTCAAATAGCTCGAATCAGAACAACGTCGGACTTTTTAGAGTTCGTTGCAACATAAAATGTCATCAAAAACTGAAATCGGGCTTTTAAAATCATTTAGCAATTTTATTTAAAACAAATTCGGACCTTTTTGATCTAATAACAATTCACTTAAAGCAAATCGGGTTTTTAAAACCATCTAGCAATTTCACTTTTGACAAAAATGAGCATTCTTAACAAATTCGGACTTTTTGACTCACTTAAGCAATTTCGGAATTTTTAAGAGCTTTAGCAATTTTGCCTTTTAAGCCAAAATTTCCCTATTTGCTGAGTTACTCAAAAAACCCGATTTTGAGCAAAAAGACAAGGAAAAAGACTCAGAAATTGACAAAAACGGAAAAGAAAGAGAGAAAAAGAATAGCCCAAAGGTTTATAAACCTAAAACTGAGATTTGCCACTCTTTACACCTCGTAATGCGTGCCTTAGAGAAGAAAATTCTCAAATTTTATGAAAATTTTGAGTGGTTACCCAAATTTTAAAACGAGTCAAAAATTCGGGATAACATTATTCCAAGCATATTATGTTTTCCAGTCTGTTGTTCTATTCCATGTTTTGCATATAGTCTAGTTTACTTCCGTAGTACGTAGTACGTTGAATCACACCCAGAGAAGTAAACACAATGTAGGTATCTCTCCTGCCCTAAGATTGAGTTGCCATGGGATTCAACAAGTGTTCTATGGAGCTTTGGGATGGGGGGATGCGAGAATGCAAGGACGAGTTTCAATAAAGAATATTTCTTTCTCAAATTTTGGGGATGTCAAGGGGACAACGAGGGGACACAACAATCTAAAGTATGTAATATAATGTATTTGAAAAATTAATTATGAAAAATACCAAGATAAATTGCAATTTATGATTAACATAAATATATTGAAATAAATTTAATATATAAATATAGAATAAATTAACAATAAAAATTTATTAAAATGTAAGCATGTTATAAAAAACTATTATTATTACTAAATATATAATATATATAATTATAATTTATTTAATATATATTTTGTATGTATTTAATACTAATAAATATTTATTATTATTTCAAATGTTATTAGAGGGACTCGCAGCCCTAGCTTTTTATATATAAACAAATATCAAAAAAAACTTGACAATTTATCATCCTTGCAAGGGAATCCTTCAAAAACCAAGCATTTTGTATTGGTACTCCATTGGTACTCCCAAACCAGACACTTCTCCTTTGTCTTCAACCAAACCAATAATCCCCATAAGTAGCTTAACGGCTTTCTTCACCCTTTCTCCCATTGCATGTCAAGTTTCGTGGAAGCCTACCAAATAGTTAACCACTATATACAACCCAAGCATGTCAAAACTTCAATATAAAACAACACATCATGATAATATGTTCATTCAAATACAAATTCAAACAAAAATAAGGGACAGATTTTAGCTATCTCACTTCTTGGACAAACCATTCCACTTATCAAATTTATTGGCTATCAATAGATCCTACTTTGTATCAACGCCAAAAATTGCAAGAAAGTCAACTACTTCATTGGCTTCTCTAAAATAACTCCCACATTAAAAAAAAAGGTATTAAGAAGAGGCCATGCCTCACTGACAATTTTCTCAATCTCCGATGATTTTGATCCTCAACTTCAAACTGCATGGAACATATTAAATAACCATCAAGTCTCTTTCAAAAAAAATGGACGATATCCCTCTACTAACTTCCAATTGCCGGCCTCAAACACACATCCTACTCTAAACAGTCCTAGGTTTCCACAAGAAGCTCTATTAAAATCTAATTTCAAGGATCAACATATCGGAGGGGAGAATCCAATTAGCATTCATTCTAAAAGAGAGTGCAGACTTAGTTGGCCAATTAATATATATATATATATAACTACTTTACTAATTATCATTACGAATATTAGTAATACATATAGTAATAAGTAAAAACAATAAAATTAATTAAAAAAAAATCATTTATTATATAATATGTTATTATATATTATATAAAGATAAAATATTATTTCTATACAATAAATTGATTAATAAAATATATAACTGTACTTATTTATTAAATTAATTAATATATAATAAATAGCTTATTTTTTATTTAAACATAAATTATAAATTATTAAATTATAATAACCTATTATTTAAATCTGGTTAAAGATAATTTAATTAATTAGTATCTAATAAATAACATATATTGTTATTTAAACATAAATTATAAATTATAATAAATAACTTTTTTGAATTCAGTTTAGCTATTCTTAATTTTTTTTTAAATTACCATAGAATGAAGAGAATATAAAGGTTAAGAGGAGTGACCAAAGGTGGAAGTTGTGCAGTTGAAGAAGTGCATTATCATCATTCCTTTTATTGGAATGATGTGAAGGTTAAGAGGAGTTGCCATAAATGAGCATTACACAATTGAATAAGTGGATTATCATCATTCTCTTTATTTATTTTCTTCTCTACTATTTTGGTTTGCCAACTTCCCAAAATACAATAACAAGGATTCAAAAACATTTATAGAAAAAAAGTTTACAGAGTTTAATCGTGATTCAAAAAAATAAAAATGTACATTTTTAGGCTTCACAAGGTACCCTAGCCTATTAGTCATCTCAAGGACAAGGCATCCACTACAAATAGGAGTGTCTAAGGGATGGCCACCCCTACAAGTGGCACCCATAAGATTGGTAGGGGAATGTTTTGTAGCCTTCCCACCATCCACAAGATGTAGTGGTTTCAAAGATGTGCAAAAAACCCTCAAGATGCATGGCTTCAAGCGTACGTTCTATATTTATAGGCTACAAATCACACTAAAGCATGAGACTCTAGACCCACATAATAAGAACTGCCCATGCACTTGAATCTATCATTCTATCCCAATCTAGGGCCCCACACTTAAAACAAATAAAGAACCTTAGGCCTAAAGATTTCATTAGTAGCCTAGAAGTATTCATCAAAACACTAGTGCTCCAAGACAAAGGGTAACAACCACCCTTGCAAAGATGTGATGCGTATTAGCTAAGCATTGGTCCAAAAGTTTGAATCCCCAGATAGGTTTAAGTTGTTATGATCTCCACAAATTTTTCGTTTTAAGAGAAAAGTTGAGATAAACAATGAGCATCATTAGAGGTGTTAAAGCCAACAAGTTTAGATTACAAATGTTCAACTCAAATTCACAAAACTAGAAAAAAGGGGCAAACATAAGCAAGGGTGACAAGTTATTCGTATGAACCATCAACAAAATTGAGCAACTAAGACTACATCAATGATAAAAACTAGCATAGTTGATTGAACATAATGTAGCAAGCAAACACAGTCAACATGATATGTTTCTATAGAAATCACTCAACCTCATATATGTAAACGAAAAAAGCCAAAGAAACTATGATAAAGAATGGAATTGACCAGCAATTATATAACCCCTCATCACAACAATATAGCATAAAATGTAAAAATATGGTCAACACTCTAGAAGTTTCTCCTAAGTCTAACCTACCCCTTGGCTATATGATTACCACACTAAAATTGCTAAGAGCATTTCATGTCCATCCTCACGACATGGAGTTTGTCATATCTATGTGCAGTCATAGTAGTATTGTACTTATTTATTTCTATTTAAGGTAAGAAACGGAGATTTTGAAAGGGCCCCAACCCTTTTACAAACTCACAAAGATGTAAGAGCAATTCTTCAACAACACAACAACAATACTATCAATATCGAAACAGTCCTAAGCATGAACATAAAGGCCACACAAAACCTAAATAAAACAAAACAAGAACCCAAGAGAACACAATGGGTTGAGGGCCACCAACACCTCCAGTTATTCCTAAAGAAAATCGGAATACTTTTCAACAAAATCAATGGCCTCCTATATAGTCCTCACATCCATAGTCTTTTAACCTCACATCTAGGCATTGGGCCAGCCTCCTCCAGAGAAAAACAGGATATCATCTTCTCTTGAAGTGGTTCTATATTGTTCGCAATGTTTTTGATAATAGTTATGCCAATATCCACTACCATTTTAGGTTTGTCTTGATCTCCTAGATGTCTTTCCCCAATGACGCTAGTTTTTTCTATTTCTTAGTGTTATTAGCCTTTAGTCTACTTACCATGGCCTCCTAATTCTTATATTCATATGATAGCATTGATAAAACATTCATCATAGACATTCAATCTTAATACATAAAATTAGACTTGAATTGAGGTTTCACAAGAGAATTTACAAACAAATTAACAAAATTTAAATACTTTCACTGTCAATGTGCATATATATTATATAACAATAACAACAAAATGCCCAAAGGCTGCAAGTTTCAACTACTTACCATAGCCTCCAGAGAAAAACAGGATATCATCTTCTCTTGAAGTGGTTCTATATTGTTCACAATGTTTTTGATAATAGTTATGCCAATATCCACTACCATTTTAGGTTTGTCTTGATCTCCTAGATGTATTTCCCCAGTCACACTAGTTTTTTCTATTTCTTAGTGTTATTAGCCTTTAGTCTACTTACCATGTCCTCCTAATTCTTACATTCGTATGATAGCAATGATAAAACATTCATCATAGACATTCAATCTTAATACATAAAATTAGACTTGAATTGAGGTTTCACAAGAGAATTTACGAACAAATTAACAAAATTTAAATACTTTCACTGTCAATGTGCATATATATTATATAAGAATAACAACAAAATGTCCAAAGGCTGCAAGTTTCAACTACAAAATGACAAAGCACAAAAAATATATAGTTGCCCATAATTAGC
Organism: Sequoia sempervirens; assembly: GCA_007258455.2. Lineage (NCBI taxonomy): Eukaryota > Viridiplantae > Streptophyta > Pinopsida > Cupressales > Cupressaceae > Sequoia > Sequoia sempervirens. Next base: position 537,385,841 of record VDFB02271358.1, read on the forward strand.
ATCTGAATGCAATAGTCTACATCAAAATTGGAGTCTGAGTAAAAGTCATTGCCACTATAAAGGGCTGCCTCAAGCAATCGAACCCCAACCAATCCCTAATGTGCCTCCTCCTTATCAACCCGTATAGCATCTTTGGGTTCAACATCCCAACGTGAGGTTGGAGTTTGGCGATACTCAAGGGTTTATCAATCCTATAGCCACAAGGCACTATGTATGGCTACCAACTTCTCCAACCGTCTAGAGGTAAGGTTCTTCCTCTTGCCTGACTAGATAAAGGTATATGTGGATCAACTTCTCTCTACAACAGAGGGACAAGCAAACTATTTATGGAGGCAAGGCGTGAGTATCCTCCACCTCTAATGCATCACTGCCATGCCAAATCCACCATCCAATACGATCGGTTTGAGCTAATCTAGCCCCATTCATCCTTGAACATAGGCAAATCCAAACAGATTGAGGGCAAATCATTCATTTGGAAACCCATAATATTAGCCATCTGCACTTACCTTTCCAAGGGATATTCACAATGAAAAGCAGCTTTTCTCCATATTAACTTTTTGTCCCATAGCCTTCTCATAATTGAGCAACAAATTTTTAACTTCCCTAATCTCATCCACAAAGGCCTCCCCCACAATTATGGTATCATCAACAAACTACTAATAGGTGAGAGGGTTATTAAAATATTAAATGTAATATTAATGGTCATCTTTGCTTTTATTCAGCTTTTGTTAGTTGTCTGTTTTCTTTTAGTTAGTTTTTTGTAATTTCTGACTTACTGTTTTTTAGCTTTAGTTTACATCAGTTAACATTTGTTTCTTTTAGAAACATCATCTTGTATTTTTCTTTATAAGGAGCTCTTCTCTCCATTTGTGAATACAGAATCATGACTATCAATAATATTTTCATGGTATCAGACCTCAAGCTCGAACCTGGTTAGAAAATTTTTTAGTGAAGCTTTTTCTTTTTAGTGAAGATATTTTGAAGCAGATTTTGGTGGCAAATTTTCTGAGAGAAATCGCGGGCAGATTTGAAGTGAAAAAAATCGCACCTCCTTTTTGCGGAAAAATGCGGGTTTTTTCTCAATCCGTTTTCGTGAAGAAAAAAATGTGTGATTTTTGCACGCAATTGATGACTGATTCGTGGTTTTTTTGAGCTTCAAAAAAAGTCGCAATGCCTGGAAAAAATTGTGCATGTGTCCTCTTACTAGTTCTAGGTGTTTCTAAGCGCGTCTTTTGAAGATTCCGCGACGAACCACAACATTTTTCGAGGGTTTCTGAGTCGTGTTTCTGCTTCTGCTCATGCCAGGATATCTGCATTTCGCATCTGGTTTTTCTACACGACTAGGGTTTCTTTTTGGCTGCGAATCTTCTCTGCATTTCAACGGATTTATGAGCTTTGCTCTTGATATTCTTACCCGCGATCTTCTGATTTTCGTGGGTTCTTGTCATTCTTGTGGCGTGCAATTTTTTGATATGGTTGCAGTTTGGTGCGACCTATGGTTTTTCTAAAGATTAGTGGATGCTCTCTACATTTTCTGGGCATTTTTTTTAAGTCTGATTTTTGCCTAGGGTTTCTGGTTCGTGGAGATTTTCTATAGTTTCATGGCAGCTTGAAAAATTTTAAGCCAGTTTTGACAATTTTTCTGGGAAAAATAAAAAAAAATTGCAGAGTTTTTGAAATATTTTCTTAAAAAATTTACAAAGAGTTTTTGAAAAAAATTCTATAAAAATTTTGCTGTCTTTTAGAAGTTTTTTGAAGATCTTTTTCTGAAAAAAATCTTACTTTAGAGTTTTCGAGGGTTTTTCTAAAAAATCTTACAATTTCTAAGCCTCTTTTTAAGACGATTTTTGAAAAATCGAGTGTTGTGCCAGCTGATTGTCCAGTGTTTTGCCAGCTGATCACAGAGTTACCTCGTTTTTCGTGCTTTCGAAAATGGGAGGGATGGCGTCTTTGTCCAATGTTATGTTGGAAAGTTCGCAAAGGTTCAATGGAAAGAATTACAACACATGGAAGCAAAGGATGCTTACCATCTTTGAGTACTGATGTTTGGATGCGCTTGCTCTTGGTACAAAAGCTCGTCCCACTTCTGCTGGGAAGGATGGGCACAAGTATGATGGAGGTAATAGGGAGGCAGTCATGCTTCTTAAATTATCTACAAGAGTCTAAAATCTTTCAATCTACCCTTCTTAGAAGCAGATTAAAGATATCTACTTAATGCTTCAACAAAAAGGAGAAAAAAACAAGGATGTATTTGAAGCCTTTGTTGTAACAAAAAATCCCTAACAAACCATTCACCAAAACGTAAAACATGGGGGAAGAGATACAATTCCTTATCAAATCTCTAAATCTCTAGCTGAAGCCAAAATCATCAAGAATTTTATCCAAGAAGAACCAAGAAAACCTGTCACAAACATTATTCAAAGTCCAATTTGAGGATGACGCAAGCCTTTTTATTCATACCCATAGAGTGAATAAACTTGTGAATGGTAATGTTGGAATCCAAAATTTGTTGCCAATTCACGAAGGCACTTTTCTGAAGATAAATCAGCTCTAGGAGAAGAGACTGCAATCTGAAAGCAATAATCTTCATGAAAATTTTGTAGATCAACTCGTATAAACTTATAGGTCTGATATCACTAAAGTTGACAGCTCCACACTTCTTAGGAATATCAACCAGAAAGTTGTTATTGAGTTCCTTAAGGATTTCAAAAGAAAGAAATTCCTGCACAACAACTGAAACATCATTTGAGACAATATCTATAAAAAAAATGGAAGAAAAGGTGAGGAAAATTGTCCAATCTCAAAGCTTTACTGCCATCAATAGAAAAAGCTACAAATTTCCCTTCCTCCATCACTGAAGTCATTAAAGCTTCATTGTCTTGATTGGAAACTATATTAGGAAAAATTTCACCAACTTTGCCCCCTTGCCCAAATCATTTGAATCGTCATCTATCATTCTGTTTTTGAAGAAATCAGTAGCCTTTTTCCTTGTTGTCCCCTAAGCTAAGCTTACAATTCCATTTGAATCATGAATCCCCTTTATTCTATTGGAAAACCTATGCTTTAAGGTAGTCAAGAGACAAAAAATTATGTTCATGTTACCTTCTTTCAGCCACGAGGCAGTACAATTCTGCCTCCAAAGGATTCTTCCACAGCCACCAATGAGTGGTATTTACTATGCAATTCTTTATCCTTCCAATAAGAATTTAATTCATATAATTTAATTCGATAAGCTTCTACACTACTTCCATTTCTATAGCAGCTTTTTATTCTAAGAGAAGATGTTACCGGAAGTGGTTTTATTCCGATTCTTGATACTCCTCATCACATTGTTTAGTTTTCAAACAATTATAAGCATTGTCCATCACTCCACTTCAGTAACCCACCACTCCCCCACATTGTTGATGGTAACTCAAAATGGTGAAATCCTATTGTTTCATATCTGAAGGAACCAAGTACAACACTAAAAGGGTGAGTGTTCTGACTCAATTCAAGGAAGAGTTCAAAGGTGGTATGTGAGAAAAAAGCCAATCTAGAGAGATAAGGACACAGCCTAATCTTTCTTAGATAAGGGAAGAACCAACCCTCCTTTTCAACCAAGTGAAATCTGAACCCCTTAACCCCACACCCATCAAGGCACAGTAAGAGATCAAATTGGCAAAATCATCCATATTGTCAAAATAACAATTGAGAGCCTCTATGTTTTTCCAAAGAGAAAGGAGGGGTATTAAAGTCCACCACCACCAACTATTTGAGATTGTTATGTTTCCTTCTAATGTTCTTTCAATCCAACCATAGCTTCTTCCTTTTGCAAGGATCGTTACGTGCATAAACACTGGACATGATCACAGAGAAATTATCTTTCTAATGAGAGAAAAGGATTGCTAGATGGTGGAGAGAGGCCAAAAGAACCATCCCTACAACAAAAGGAAGGATTCCACAAAGTAACAATGCCTACCTACATACCAACAGTCCCAACCCCATCAAAAGAGCAATCCCTCTAAGCCCTTTGCTTCACAAAATAAAAATAGTCCAAGGGTATCTTGATTTCTTAAAGACACAAAATATCAAGCTTATTAAATCTCCTAAAATTAGCAAGCAATTCCTATTCACGAGAGTCATTAATAACCCTTATATTCCATGAAATCAACTTCATATTCTCAACTTGCAAGTGGTCCTGGAAACAACCAACTCCAAGGTGCTTTGGCTTCCATATGCTACACCTCAAGGTTTCCTTTTCATGAATATCTTTGAGATTGATCTTACCTATTTTGCATCAGAACCAATACCTACATGCTTCTTAGAATTCCTAGTTTTCGTTGATCCTGAAGGAATCAGAGACAACTTTTAACAGCCCCAGCCTTCTACCTACCCTTCTCCCAAATTTAAAAAGCAACTCAATTATCAACAGACTTTAGAGCAAGCAAAAAGGCATCCTCCATGCATCCTATCGATTGCTGAAAGATAGCAACATTTCAACCAACAACCACGGATGACAAAGCATCCTCATTCCTAAACCCACAGATAGTAGGAGAAGCCATCACAATGGCACACTCAACACCGACTCCCCAAGGAGTCTCACCAACCCCATCTTTGCCTATCCTTCTCCAAAGGATTGAATGTCGATACTTCCTTCTCAACAAACATCAAAGCAGAAGAACAAGTTCCAATAGGACTGCTACCAGAATCCAACATTGCTACCACACTCAAACCAAGAGTCAAGGGAGACACTTGACCCACCAACTTAAACCCTTTAAGAGCCGGAGAGGTCTCAAAAATGACACAAACAACACCACCATTCTTAGGGTCCATACATCTCCCACTTTCATCCACCAAGTCAAAAGGTGTACACATTGAGGGAGCATGCAAAAACTGCATCACAACCTAAAACAGTAGTACAAATTCTCACTCTTCCACACATAGGAGGTGTTAAATATTTTGTCATTGATGTCAAAGATACCCAGCACTGGCGTGACTTTTCTGAAGTGTTTCACTGTTCGTAGGTATTATTTGTAGATCATCATTCTGAAGTAGACGTGTATTGCTTTTCTCAGAACTTTGCTCAGAAATCGCCTTTTGCTTTGCTGCTTCAGTTTTCAGTCTGTATGTCTTGAAGTTTCAGCAGTCTGTCATTATCAGACCTATCTATTAAGAGTTGCTTCTGCACAGGAGGTTTGAAATGCCTTTGCTTGTCTTTGTTTTCATTCAGGAGATGGAGATAAATATGTTATCAGTATTTTTTTCATAGAAGCATTGCGAAAAGACTTTGAATATGGTGGATCCCATTCTTGGTTATTTTGAGCACTATATTATTCTCGTTCTGATGTTTCAAACTTGATGGTGGCTTCGCTATTTAAATATTCCTGACATTGGGATGAATGTTTTATGCAGATTCTTTGTATTCCTTGTTAAGGGCGGCCGATGTATTATGCCTTCGTGGAAGATCATTTTTATATATAGCATATCATTCAATCGCTTGACTATGGGTCAGAAGGTGGGGTGGCTAATGTTCATGGTCAGCGACGGCTTTCAATATTATGGAGTGTGTGATGGATATGGCAGTAATTTTTGCTGGCCTTTGTAGTGTGTGCATTTCTATTTGCAAGGTGCTGTGTTAAGTCTTTAATTGCAGAAATTATATCATCAGCCATTTTGAGATGTAAAGGTTAGAAGCGGTTGAAGGATTGGTGGAGTGCTATATGCAGGCCCGTCGTGGCATTTTATAATTAGCAAATACTTATGTGTGATAGTCGTTGAAAATGCCTATCAATTGCACTCTTTCAATCTTCACCGTCCTAATTTTGGAAACGTTATCTCTTGCATTCCTTCTTGTTGGTCGAATATCTGGAATTCATGGAAATATGGTTTGAAAGAGCCGTGAACAATTATCAATGATTGCATGTGGATTCTTTTTCGCTGTGCTGATATCAGAAACATCTAACATTCATTTTCGACTTTATCTTTTGAAGTGAAACGTTTTTTTCAGTGTGGTGTATAATGCAATTTTAAGGTGTCTTTGAAACAGCGGATGATGCTGTTGTGATTTTCAAAGGATTTGGAAGACCATGCATTTTTACCTGATGCTCAGAAAATAAGATTTACCCACCTTGTTAATTTTCTGGCATCAATACTACTGGAAAGGATGTGTTTTATTTCCTAATGCTATCGCTATTGTTACCATCCCTTCAGCACGGGCTACATTATGTGTTCTGTGTGTTTATTTGGGCTTTCATTGAGGAATCTGAGATTTGAAAGGACGAGGTACAACACTTGCCATATGAGGATAATATATTTTGCTGGGTATTGTGTTTGAGGACTGTGGTGCATTTGAGAAGTCTGTGGGTTGTGCTGTTATCAGCGTTGCATTCATTCTGGTATTGGTATGTAGGAATGTGCGAATGTAAGTATGTTGGCCCTGCATTTTCTGAATTAACAAGTTTTTAGAATGTTAAAAATGGAGAAAGGATTAAGGAGTTGCTGCATATGAATTTAAGTTCTTGAACGAAAAGTCTTCAGAGATTGAACAGAAATCATTTATGTAAGAATGAGAATCTCAGTTGATGTGAAGAACGCTTTCGAAGTCAAGAGACCAGAGATGTTGTGTTGCAAATGAGTTGATGCTCATTCTGAAGTTGGTGCTTCCAGTGAGTTGGTGCTTTCTTTTGTAATTTGGGTTGGTGCCCTTGAAGTTATTATAAGCATAGTTCTACCGTGGTTTTGTACCCAAAAGGGTTTCCCATGTAAAATCCGTGTTCATCTTGTCTTATGCTTGCTCTTACTGTTTTCATTGCTGATTCTAATGGTTATAAGTTTTAAAAGTTTAAAATACTGATTCACCCCTTCGCCACCCCCCCCTCCTCAGTATTTTTTGTGTGCTCTTTAGGAGGGTCTCTAGCTAAAGGCTCCAACCTCATAGTAGGAACCTCAACAGCTGAAAAAAGGGGCCTCAAAAGAAGCCTTACCCTAACCTCAACCGTTTTCAACAGACAATTGCTTACAAGAAGGCTAAGCTAGTGGTCAAACTACAAGAAAAGGGGGAGATTTCAAGCACAATTGACTGCCACCAATCTCTAAACTTAGAACTCAAAGAGATTTTTCAAAAAAGAATAATGCCTAAATTAGGTGTTAACACAAATTCTAGCAAAAACAGACATTTCCTAGCTTGAGTTACCTAATATATCACCAATAATTGCCCAAAAGAGGTGGCCATACCACAGAGAACCTCCTCTGCCCAATATTCCATAAGGAGCCCTAGCACCCTAACCCAAATAGCTAGGTTACAGAATCACTCTGCTCAGGGAAACAACTTCGGGTACGAAGTGTATCGGGTACAGAATCTGATACGGAATCCCTGTGGAACCGCATAGGATTTTTTTTTTCTCCTATGGGTACGATTCCAACTTCACCTTGATGATTCTGGGATATTCCGCTAATGACGTGGCGATTCCGTCGCATTTTTTGACCACTTTAAAACAAAGTTCGACATTATTCATCGGAAAACGCAAATTTTAGAGCAAAAATTTCTCAACTAAAACACAGATTTTGCAAGCTTTATTGTGAGTGTCGACTTAGAGACCCTACGACCATGCGACGAAAAGGCACAAGAAAATACACGATGAACAGCACAAAGAAACATGAGACGAATAGGCAAGAAACGCATGACGACTAGGCAATAGAGCACACGACCAAGGCATAAAAAGAGGTAGGATTTCTTGATTTTCAGTTTTAATTTTTTTACCTTTTTTTAAGATTTTTTAAAAAAACGAAAAAATAGTGTATTTTTATTTTTATTTTTTAGTTTAAATTTAAATTTTTTAATGCTCTATGTAAGTAAATTTACAATTTTTTTGAAAATATTTACATATTAAATATTTCATAATATAAATAATTTTTACATATTTCATAATATATAATAATTAATATATAATTTTTAAAATTTAATTTTACATATTTCATAATATATATAATTTATTATTTTACTTATAGTCTCATATAATTCGATTATTAATAATATATATAATTTAAAAAGTTTATAATTTACTATTTAGATTTAAAATTTTAGATAACAAGTTTATTATTTAATTAATTAATTTAATCAAAATTCTCTTAACAAATTTGAAATTTGAAATTGCTACTTGCAAGTTTGTTGCACGTAGAGATTGTTTCTACTTTCTAAATATCATGGCAATTAGTTCAAGTTCCATCAGTAATACTAATCCCTCATTCAATATTGACTCGGCTTCACCACTATGGAGGCATGTAGAAATAGTAGAGCAAGTTCCAGGTGGAGGGACATGTGTTTGGATATGCCCCAAGTGTGATAAGAAATACACTAGTTCCTATAGTTGAGTGAAAGCACATTTGTGTGCAATTCCTAGGAAGGGAATTAAAGCATGTCCAAGAAAAAATAAAATACCTATACCACCTTCCAAAATAGCAGAATTTATTAAGGAGCAAGAGGAAGCAAATTCAAGGGTTCAAAATAGAATGGGGCATCCATTGAGTACACATAGTGTTGGCCCTGAAATAGAAAGCCATCCTTTTTTAGAAGAAATGAAGTTGAAAATGTCAATGAGGCTAATGTTTTTAAGAGAGCAAAGGGAACATTGGAGAGGGCATTTAATAATGATGCAAGAGAGATTGTTGACCAAGCCCTTGGAAGATCCCTCTATGCAAATGGTTTGTCTTTCAATGTTGTTTGATCACCTTATTGGCAAGACATGATAAGAAAAGTAAATGAAGCTCCAAAGGGGTACACAAGCCCAGGTTATGAGAAAGTGTGTACCACTATAATGTCAAGGGAGGTCAACCATATAGAAGATGCATTAACTCCCATCAAGGCCTCATGGAAAGAAACGGGTGTGTCTGTTATTTCCAATGGATGGAAGGATGCAAGAAATAGACCATTAATTACTATGATTGCAGTGTACCCTAAAGGGACAATGTTTCTAAAAGTTGTGGATTGTGAGGGGCAAGTAAAGGATGCACAATTTATTGTTGACATCCTTATACAATGCATTAATGAAGTGGGACATCCAATGTTGTCCAAGTTATAACGGGCAATACGAAGAATTGTAGAGTTGTTGGTATGTTCGTTGAGTCACAATTCCCTTCTTCTTTTTTTTGACACCTTGTGTCATGCATTCCCTCAACCTCATGCTACAGAAGTTGGGTACAAAAATAGATTGGATCAAACAAGTCTATGTTCAAGCTAAAGAGATCCAAATGTTCATAACAAACCACCACATGTCACAAGCTATTTTTAGATCATTCTCGTGACTAGAACTACTAAAGGTAACTCAAACTTCAAACATTGCACTTTTTCAATGTTATGTTTTACTTTAATAATTTATTTAGAATAAATATATATTGATTTTAATTATTTAATTTTTATTTTCAAATAAGTGGCTGAGACTAGATTTGCATCCAATACAATCGACTTGAAACAACTTGTGAAGGGGTGAGAGGCACCTTCTACTACGGTCATTAGCCAATCATGGTCTATATGGAGGCAATCAAACACTCTGAGGGCAGCAAATCTAAAACAAAAGATTCTAGATGACACTTGGTGGGATCGGGTGGAATATCTTCTTGCTTTCACCGAGCCCATATTGAGCATGATACGCTTTACTGACATGGATAAGCCATGCTTGGGGGAGGTTTATGGCATCGACTCAATGCTTGAGAAGATGAAAACCATCATAAGTGAAAAACAACAAGATCCTAAAGAAACCTTCTTCAAAGAAGTGCATGCAATTTGTGTTGACCAGTGGAAGAAAGTGACCACCCCACTCTGTTAGTTTTTATGATCAGATAATAAAGGCAGAAATTTAATTCAAAATCAGACACAATAACACAGCATATACCCTGGGAAAACCCTCCTCTTGAGGGAGAAAAACCCAGCAACAATATATCACTTATATATTGAATAATAAACAATGATCTCTTTTACAATGAAGCCAATAAAGAGGCCAAACACAGCACCAAAAATGATGCGATATCTCTTGCAGATAATATAACTCCTTTTATAAGTATATCAGACTCCTTCAAAGCCTTCGATCTGCACTTGTATAAATTCGCACTTGACTGAAACTCGAACTATGTATATAATGAATAAATCGATATGATACAATGAAAGATGATCTCATATAAATACAAGAGAGGAAAAGAGGTCGCAACTCTTCAATTCTTCAAGTCGATCTTCTACCAAGAATCACGTCTCCTCAAAACATGATGTCGGCCTCCAAGGAAATCGTGTCTTCTCCAAAGGTAGCAGAACAAGAAAGTCGGCTCCAAGAGATAAATAATTATTAATTAATATATAATGATGAAGCGCCTCTTCATCAAAAAATCGCCTTACAAATTAAATAGCCATTAGGCTATTCATTTAATTTGTTCTTCATTGAATGATCTGGGCTGGAAGTAGAAGCCCGACGCTGCCAATAACATCAACACACTCCACATTCTTGCCTTCACTTTAACTCCCAAATTTTACAGTGTAGAGATCCTTGCTATACCAAACAAAGTGCCACCATACCGTGATCCAGAAGTCAACGAAGGGTTTAGGAAAGCTCTTCTCAAACTTCTCCCTTATCTTGATATGGAAGATGCAGTTTCAGCTGAATTTGTTGAAATAGTTGCAGGTCACTGAAGATGAGGTTGAGCAAATCTTGTTTCGCTTTGATAAGAAACATAAGTTCATCGAATATCTCATTTGGATAATTAATTTTGAAGTGGGGCAGGGAAGTCCAAGGGAAAGAGTTAAGGCATCAAATTTGCAGACTATCAAGCGCACCCTTGAAGACATAAGATCAAGGTACTTGCAATTGCTTTCAGATAGAAACCTTGCCATTAGGGCTGCAGAGGGAGTTGATGGTGTTGTTGTAGGTTTGGTGTAGCATGTTCTGAGTCATGAGTCATCCTCTAATGATGGTAGTGAAGTAGGGAATCCTCATGACTACTTTGGGATTCCGTTGACTCAAATAGGTGAATTTCACCTCGAATGCATATTGAGGTGTGTTCATCAATTTACTTTCAGCCCACATACACAAGATTTAAATGTCTTTGATGTCACATAGAGGTGGGTTGAATAAAAGGTTTTCTAGTTCACTTTTGTACGATATGTTTTCGACCATAGGTGATAAATCCAAGTTTTGCAAGTCTCCTACTTTGCTCACTTTAGATGGTTGCTTCCAGAAACAGAAATTTGAGACTTGGTACAATTGGATTCCACAGATTATCAAAGTGGCACAGCAAAAGTCAACAGACTTAGGTATGTTGGACTTCCAATTTGTCCATGGGACCCAGGTGGAGTCCACCTATGGACAGTTATGATACATGAGGTTTATCACCACAATACTCGAAGCTGGCGTGTTGAGGAAGATTTTCAAATTTGGGATCCAAGAATCTTAATGTTGGGAGGATGGCTTCACCGATTGGCAGAGCTTGACAGCGTCTTGGGCTTCAATTGCATACCGAGGTTATGGGTTGGAGCATTCTGCAGGATCATTTGGGATCCGGTGGTTGGTGGACAAATGCAGTTGATTTTCCACTCTGGCTTCAAGTGTTGTGGCAGTTGGATTGGGTTGCAGTTGCAAATTGCTTGAGGGCAAGCAATCTTTGGGAAGGGAGGACTGTAATGTCCCCATCTTCCAACTCGCCTAAATAATATTAATATAATTAATTATTTAATGTTGCTTGGCAAAAGTGCAAATATAAAGTTAATATTAAATGATGATTAAATATTATGGGGTTATAAAGTGACGATGAGAAATGTTAAAAGGTTTTAATTAATAAAGTCACTTTATAAATTTTATGTTAAGTGATTTAGGCAAGAAAACCCTAAAAAAGAAAAAAGGCATTATAAAAGGGATTGGAGAGCTCATTCTCTCATATTTTGGATTATTATTTTATTAGTGGTTTTGTTTTGGCGAAGCTCTTCCGAGTTCAAAACCCTAGGTGGGTATCCTACGGGTTCCAATTTCGGTGGTGAAAGATTCCTTCCTAGCTGGTGATCAGCAGATTCGCTCAGGATTAGCATCTACACGATAACGATTGGTTATGAAATTTGTGGGTTTCTTTCAAAACAAATTTCAGAAATAAGGTTTGAATATAATATCTTATTTCTTCATTTCAACAGTGCAATCTCTATTTCTAAATACTGACGGATTGTAATACGGGAATGGACTTTTATATCCATTAGGAGGGCCAGATAGAGAAAAACTAAGGAACCGATTAATTATTCAATTCTGGACATTGGAATGATATTTTTTATTTAGCTCAGAAAAGACAAATCAAGAGCGCATTGAGTGGTGCTTGGATGCCTGCTATTATTCCCAGCGATAAGAAACTGAAAAAGGTGCAGAAAGGACAAAAGGGGGTTTAATTTAATCATAGCCCCTCCAAATGAGGTAAAGGCCGATAGCATTTTATCCCTGCCATGAATTGTCTCATCGACTCGTGAAAAAGAGTTAATAAGCCGCATATTTACCTATCCAGTATTGGCGCCATCAACTCAGTTACCTATATTCATTGAAATACAATGTTATGTGAGTGTGATATTGTCTTCTGAAAGTCGTGGGATTTGTGTATGGTTATCTACTATTAAAAGGGCATGAGTATGAGGGATTTTGTTTCCAATCTGAGTCGACTATGAGGAAACGTGGAAGGTTGAACAGGGTATGTGCTTCCTGTCATCAAACGCTGGGCTATACATATGCACAAACCTGACCATAATCTTCTTGGAGGACATGTGAGTCATTGAAGCATATCATGGGGTCTTTAGTAAGGCGTGGGTTACATACTGAGTGCCGCCTATCCCTTTGCCTGGACGTGTAACATCTCAAAGTGTTGTGCTAACATTGGAGCTTCCAGTAGCTGCGTTTGAGTTTATGAAGTGTTCATGCCATGGAAAGTCGTGTTAGTCAGTCCTGAAGGGAGACATGAAGGTAGCTGGAAGTTCTCAGCAGTTAGTAGGCAGCCACAAATCATCATTTGCTCTTGGAGTCATATTTTCCAGGTCTGAGATAGTCTCATACTTATTGTCTATGTCTGGACTGTTAATCGTTCTAATATCTGCTGTCATAAATTACTGTATTTGCTGATTACAGTCAGTTAGTATGAAGGGATTGTGGCCTTGTCTCAGATTGTATCCATTGTCATTAAGTTGTGAAGCTGTCACAGTTAGTTTATGCAAAGACTGTCTGGACATCATCCTTGTACAGACATAGTATTAGTGCTGATTATTTCTGTGTATAAACACTTCAAAAATGACTTCAAAGTGATTCCCAGTTTGGTTGTCTCGAAGTCTGAAAGGCATTTTTGTTCACAGTTTGTTATCTCAGACAGTATTAGTAATGAAGTGCAGATTTTGTTACTGAATTCATGTTTATCTTTGCTTGGTGAATCTGGTTATTATAACTTTCTCAATTTGATAAAATGTCTCATTTATCAAATTGAAAAACAATCGAAAAAATTCCACACAAACTGGGAAGGGAACGTTACACAATCAATTGGCATCAAGCAAAGCAGAGGAGCTAGTTTTTGTTCATTCCAACTTGCGCCTTCTTACTCACAAAGAGGATGAGTACAAAGAAGGGGCAGCAAAGATGTGGTATGTAGAACTGGAGCAAGCTGACCTAGATCTTTCTTTGGCTGCAGTTGCACAATCTTCTTCAGTTCTTGAGGAGTCAAGTAGTCAGCATACTTTTAGCACAAGTGCCAGTGTGGTTCGTCCATCTAATGTTAATGTTGATGATGATCTTAATCTTGATGATGACCCATATGATGCAATTGCAGATTAGTGAATTGGTTAATATTTGTATTATTTAAATGTTAAACAATGATTATCTATCATGACATTCAAGTTTGATCCTTTTTATATTGAAAAATGAATTTAAATTAGTATATTATGTTTCAAAAATTGAAATTTGTCATGGTTTTGTTTAGCATATGTATTGGTATCTGACATTCTAAACTTAATTTTGTTTCTAGGTTGCATATATATATATATATCTGTGTGTGTGTGTGTGTGTGTGTGTGTGTGTATGTATATGAATATTTTATTATATTTTTGTACCCGTACCCGATTCGGCAACTTAGCCAAATAGGTGCAATGTTAACATTCCCTTTCAACAAGTCAAACCAAGGGGATCATTTAGTAAGGAACAAACCATTTCTCCATAGGAAGCACAAGCCTACAATCAATGTGTTGCTTACATCTTCCAAGCAAGAGAAGGAAATCAAAAAGACTACCAAGGCTATCACTGGCATCTCCATGTGGTGTCTAATATGGCATTTCTTTGCTGCCCAAGATTTGACAACATCAATGGTTCGCCTAGAGTCCAAAAACTTAGCCACAACGAATTAGCATCTTCCTAGCAGCTCCATCTACCACTACATTTGGTATTTTGAGTGAAAATCCTTTGATAGTATTGTTATGGTCATCAGACATAGGCTGGTCTGAGGCACTGCCATTCCCCTTTTAGGAACCCATCCCACCCATACTACTGCTACTTTTCTTCAAAAGATCCGCCCATAATCTTGGTCACCCATTTTTGCTGTGGCATCCCCATATGGAAAAGTCTCCAACAAACAATTTTCTATGCTAACAACCACTTCCTCACCCAGCTTAGAGTCAAGCAAAAGTAGACCAGGTGGACATTCTGAAAGGGGCCTTGACTAGGCCCGCCTCCCAAGGGCCCAAAGTATTTATATATTTTTTATATGTATGCTTAATTCCGTATACATTTCTCAAACCACAAGAGAAACATTCATTGAATTTCTAATCCTCTGAAAATCACCACTCAAAACACACTTGGGGATTTTTCTTTATGTATACATAGTCATTCAAAATATATTTCAAAATCCTTTTTTTGTCTTGATGATACAAGTTCGGAAATCAAGTTATACATCTTTCAAATAAAACATGAGAGTTATCTATATAAACAAAGAGGACAAATAAAGTCCCTAAAGTATCCTACTTTCATTTTAATTTAATTTCATCTTGCATTAGTAGATACTAATAACTTAAAAAGAGGATAGTTATAGCTGTGCAAGTTACTGAAAGAATCAACATGAAAATACCTGATTGTACGTGTGATTTTGTAAATCAACAAATATTTCTCCACAAGAACCTCTACAGTCAACTGAATAAAATGCAACTCTTTGAGACCTCTTGCGGCACAAATCGTTGACTTTCTTCTACAAAACAAAATACAAACAGTTACAACTTCAGTTATTATGACAAACACACATAAACCAGCTGAATAGAACAAGATACATCCAAAACCAACAACTTAAAAGAAAATAGACTTATAAACCCAATTACAATTAATATAGAAAATTGGATGATAGACAGCTATGGTAAACATATAAAAACCTTTGTGCTTGGGAAGCATATTTAAAAACTCCATTTATTAGCATTCAAAGCACTTTTAGCTTCCCAATTAGAGACAAAAGGCAACATTGAGTTACCTCTTCTAAGAAAAAAAAATCCAAACTGCAAGCATTATGAAAACTGGTCCATATCTGCAAGTTCTTTGCAAAAACAATCATTAAGTAACCGACTATTCAACCCCAACAATGGTATAACGTTTAGAAGGTGAAATGACTCTTTCTCATTAAGGGTTGTATACTGTGTCATATGTGGGTGCATTCCCACGACCCAGACTAGCATTCCCTTACCCTAGGCATCCCTGGGACTTTGGGATGGCAGGGAAACCCCCTCCCCATTCCCAGTTACCATGCGAATCATAGACATGTTCCCAAAACAGAAAAATAAGTCTCATATGTCCCCAGTATAGCATGGGATGTCTCAAACATCTAAGGGATGGTCAGACATTTCTCATGTGTTTGTTAAAAAATAATGCCCAGAATAATAAAAACTTTTTTATGCCAGAAAATCTGTCTTTTATTGCCAAGAGCATGTGCATAACAACGAGTAATTTTTTCCATGTTTTCAACAGAAAAATGATCATCAACAGTTAGGCACATGAATTTATGGTGCTCGGCTAGTTTTTACTTAAAAATTATATTTTACCTCCCTTTTTACTGGTTTACTGGGCGCACAGCTGATAACTATGGTTTTCACCTTTTGATGCACCCACCTGCAATACTTTTGATGCAGAATTTGGTTTCTATCTTTCAAAATCCATAGAAGCCCTTCAAAACTGTTCCTTCTTCATATTTAGAAAGATAGCAAAACAATTTGAAATCCTGCTGTTACACTTAACAATGCCCTTTACAAAACAATCAGCTGCCTCTTTTGATATTGATAGCCCAGATGAGGCATAGTTTTGCATTTTAACATTTTCATTTTGATACTGTACAATGAAACCCTGAAATCGGGTATTTATTATATTTTATATTTGTATTTTTTTCCTACTATACTTATCATATGTTATGTCTAGCTCCCTAATTCTTATATCTTTTTTTCACAAAAGCTAATTATCATATAGGCATTTCTACAGTACAAGAGACAGCATGAAGAAATCTCTCATGCTTGAAGATGCCTATCCACATCCATGGGGGCCTTCTTTGCTTATTGAGCCCCAAGAAAGATCAATGAAGTTTTTCAATTCAAAAATTAAAATTAAAATCCTAAAGTTTAGAACAGCATTTGATGTCCCCATTCATTGGCCAAGCTAGGACAATCTGCCATCAAATCTAAGTTAAGTCATAAGATGGATGGCTCCTCTTGTTGGATGGTGCAAAGGCACATCTAAGGGCAATTCTAGAAGTCCCTAGGACAGGATGTATTTTGTGAGATAACAATGGTTATCTGGCTGGAGGGGGCTCGAAAGCGCTAGGGCATGGAACAAACAACGAAATTGAAGCTCAGACACTTCTTATAGGTATGCAAACACATGCCTATCCCAAGAAAGGAAGGGTGCAAGTTGAGGGCAATTCTATGGTCATTGTAAATGCGATAAGGAAAAGGGGGCACAAAACGGGAAGATTAAGGATCTTAAATCAAATTTGGCCATTGAAAGAGACATTAGATGAATTCAAAGTTAAACACGTTTATAGGGAGATTAACTCCCATGCAGACTCCTTGCCCAACTTTGCCATAGATTATGACACAAGGTGCGTTGTTGGCAAGAACTTAAATAAATGAAAGAGTTAAATGCCCAATATATTCAATGAAAATCTCATATCACCAAGAGAGCATATTTCACATGATGACAATGATGAAAGTTGTTCAAGCATGCATAATTAAGGAAGAATGTCCCTTCACAACTAAAGTACTAGCAATCGGAGGATCATGGAAGATATTGAGCCTAGGCATCTAAATTCATTATCCCTTTCCCATTTTTGTTGGATTTCCTGCTAGCGGATCAAGAATACAACTTTCAGATTGATTACTACGAAGAGGCAAACATTTTTTAGGGGAAATAACTAATTTACGTTTGCAAAAGAGATTCATAGTGAATGTGATGATAATGATTTACGCGATCCGGATGACACTATGATATTTGTTTCTCTTGACTACTCACAAGTACCATTTTAATAAAGACATTTACTCCATGTTCATAGTTGTTTTTTTGAAGCAGGTGAAATTATAGATGTGATCAGGTTTGTGTCTGAGGCTTTGATAAGGCCATGGTAGCATAAGGGGCTCAATTCTATTTGGGATGATGCCATTTCTGATGTGGGCTTTCATCTTGATTCATGTCTATGGCTAGTGTCCAACACCGCTTCAGCAATACAATGGATCTAGTTTGTTATCACTGCTATCGATCAGCATGACAATCTCTGTAAACATCAGAAAAAGTGGGGAATTGAATTGGTCAAGTTTGCCACAGGAGCTACTCCATTGCGAAACATCAATTTGGCTTTTGCAGTGGATGAGATTCAAATGACAGTGAGGAGCAGGATGCCCGTGTAGCAAGGATAATCAAAGGTTTGTGGCAGTTCATGCTATCATGCGAGCTCATAGGATAGTAATGCTATGTAGGAATGTACTAAATATATAATATATGTTTGATATTACAGGATAATAGACCCAGCAGCATTCCCCTGGTAGATTCTAAACTTACCATCCCACTGGGTTCTTTGTATGCTGGCCCTCCATGAAGGTGCAGCCTTAATTCTGTATATGGGTATGCCCCCAAGGCTACCGTTATCCAGCAAAATAAAAAATAGCACTTGATTTGTTTTAAGTCAAAACACATCAAATACTGTTTTGGTTTTAAGTTTCTAACTTCTGTGCTTGCATTTGTCACATATTTGCTGCGCTCAAAATCTGAGTCTGCAAACTTTGCCATTTGTTGCAATGATGCAGGACTTATATTTGACATCCTATTAAAATAAAAAATGCAGCTGTCTATTCAACAATGTCCTTTCAGCTCACAGTAAATTATAAAACATCAAACAATCAAGATTGAATACAGCCTTCCAAATCAGACTAAACACGGCGCAACGGAATAGTGATTGATTGAGTGCTTTGCAGAGATCAGTGGCATCTGCCCAACATAAAAAAAAAAAAAATTAAAATTGGTTTTAATTATTTTTTCTTTTATTGTTATCCTTGATCCACTGGTCCAACTAGTTTAGCCTGGTTTTCAGACAAAGGATTACAGCATGCAATTTTCTTTTTCATATCCTCATAACTAAAATTGTAGTTTTTTCCTCAAAACTGTTACATCAACCAATGATAACTAAAACAAATTATGTTTTTTCCACATAGACAGCAAGACTCATACATTTGAACTACTACAATAAAAAACAACCAACAAATATGCAACACAAATAAATGGCAAATGCAATGATGGAGAGCTTTCCAAATAAATATTTTACATTCTAAGTTTGAATAGTAGCTAAACTTCTTAGATACGCATCCTTCCACCAACATGTTGTAGCTTAAACTAATTCTGATTATATCATTCGGGCTATTTTGGCATCCATGTTAAATAGTAAAGATCAGAACCTTTCATGGTCCAAAGCCATTCCCACTTCTATGCCAAAGCAACTGCTTTAGAGCTTTGGCCATCAACTTATCAAAACATATGTTAATAAATTCAAAACTGCTTTCTTTAGGGTAAAATTGCATGGGGAATGATTGTAAGAATGAACCATCAGTGAATTTTATGTCTGTTTCCATCAATATTATGTGCATAATACAAGTATTATTCTCCCTTGCAGTATCATCATCATGTAGGTGATAGTACCCAGTTAAATTATATGCATACAGTTCAAGCAGATTAAGTACAAAATTACCATAGATATATTCGAATATATTTACAAATATTTTCTTTTGTAATAGACCTGACGAGATGTAATTTAAAAGGATATATAAATGACCAGGAAACTTACAATATCATAACTTTCTTTCTTGTGATATATTTTGAATGATATTTCAACATCTTTTCCCAGTTTCTTGGACCAGAGATTGACAGTTGCAGTTTTGGTGAAAAGTTGTGTTGATTTGTAAAGTGTGATAACACAAACCAGGTAAACTTACTTATGACACAGAATTTTCCCATGGCTGGAATAGTATGGTAAGAAAGAAGATTAATGGAAAAAAAAAATTGTTTGCACATAAAAGGATGTTCCTTGATTTGTCTGTTTATCCATATATGGTACATATTAAATGCATATATTTATTTTGAAGTACCAGGATAACTAGCAAAAGTTGAATGTCATTTTCACAACTTAAGATAATAATAAGGTTTACTAAAAACACACATACACGCCTGCAAACAAACAAAAATATCAATGGCTAAGGAGAGGCAGTACTGAATATACATGTCCCAACATATAGTTGAGATGAAATACGAATCATACTTTTGTAGCAATTGATGTGCGTCCAAGAACTACGGCATCGAAGTTGTCCAGAAAATCAGCAGCTACCTCAACCAGACTGCCTGTTAGAATGTTGACAGCGAGTACAATTTTAACCATTTTTCTCCACAGACATGTAAATAATTAAAATATGTAGAACTAAAGATTATCATCTATGCATTATGTAAAGAACCAA
Organism: Sequoia sempervirens; assembly: GCA_007258455.2. Taxonomy (NCBI): domain Eukaryota; kingdom Viridiplantae; phylum Streptophyta; class Pinopsida; order Cupressales; family Cupressaceae; genus Sequoia; species Sequoia sempervirens. The sequence continues at coordinate 537,405,819 of VDFB02271358.1, forward strand.
ATGGGAAAAACCCTTGAATTCTTGCCATAGAGAAAAGAAGCAGACAAAAAAGAATAGGGCAGCAACTCAAAAATGCAAGAAAGAATTTAACTAAACTAAAGGACATCTTTCAGATATAATAGTAAAATCACAATGACCAAGCACAGGAACTGTCAGAAACAATACTCTTTATTCTCCATTTTATTTGAGGTTAACTGACAAGGAACAGCTATTGGTTTGTGAAAGGAATGTCCTATCACCTAATAGGAAATGGAAACTTTTAGTTTTGTAATGTGAAAACCATTATATTCTTGTTGGCATAGCTTGATTATACCTCCAAATTTCATTATCAGCATTATTAACAGAACATGCATATAAATGCCAAGAAAGTTAAAAACAGGGCCTGTACTGGAGCATCTCACGTAACATCCCAAGAGTAACAAAGCATATGGTTAGTAACTTAATCTGAAAGGGATACATGTGACTGTAGATTCTAATAAATAAAACATAAAGTTGTAAATGAAAAGATGTCCAACCCTACAAAAATTTGCGGAGTCAAATAGACAAGCCATCTTTCATTAAATGAACAGAATTCAAACAAATAATGCTGAGCTCAAATATCACAACTTTAAAAGGATTGTGATAAGGACATACTTGGGCAAGCTACAAATGAGAGACACTACAGAAGGATCAAAGCTACAAAGGATTGTGATTCTACTTTCAAGGCCTGATGACAGTCTACAAATGAGATGCTACAAAAGGATTGTGATAAGGACATACTTGGGCAAGCTTTGCTGCACTATCTTGGAAGCACATACCAGTGCATGCAGACGCAAATGCCTTTCAACTAACTGTAAGGCTGGATTTTGTTGTCTACAAATGAGAGACACTACAGAAGGATCATGGTAAGGACATACTCTGGGCAAGCTTTGCTGCACTATCTAGAAAGCACATATACTGGTGCATGCAAATACAAATGCCTTCCAGCCATATGTATACATAAACATATACATATAAAGTTAAACATATATATACCTATATACATATACATATATGTACACATATAAATATGTACATATATATGCATATGCATACATAAATATGTATACATGTACATACATATACATATGTATGTGTGTATATAAATATGTATATCTACATATATGTATATATGTATAAATATGCATATACATATATATGGACATCTTTATGTGCACATGTGTATATATGTATATATACATATATATGTCTATACAAATGCATACAAACAAATGTATAGGTATATGTACATACATAAATGTATATACACATAAATATGTATATATATTATATGTACATATACATATGTATGAACATGTATATATGTATGTGTAAATATATACATACATATATATTTATATATGCACATATTTATGTATATGTATATACATGCAAACATATATATACATATATTTGTATGTATATGTGTATATATGTACATATGCATATACATATTTATGCATGTATATATACATATACATATGTATATGTGTGCATAACTATGTACATATAAATGCATACATATGCATACATATATGTATGCATAATTATGTAAATATGCATGTGTATATGTATAGTTACATATATAAATAGATATGTATATATACACATGTACTTACGTATGTATATATATGTACATATGTATGAATATATGTATATATGTACATGTACATACATCTACATATAATTGCATCCTTAAAGTTGGAATTAAATTTAGAATACCTTCAATCAGCAAAACCAACATAAACTTGAATGTCATTTAAAACATAAATGATAGATATTATAAAATTTTCATTTTTCAACCTTCAAGTTCAATATTAAAGTAACAACATGAAGTTCATCGATCAGTTTTCAATGTCATTATGAGTTCTCTTAATCGTCAACATCATCATTAGCATTGACATAAGATGATGTAGGAACATTTGAGTAGCCACAAGTTGTACCACTATCACTCACACTAAAAGTGTGCTTGCTATATGGTTTCTCAAAAGGCAGCTTGTTGGGAAGTGAAAGAATCCCAAGTGAGCATGCTCTAGCCCATATCCCACTATCCTTGTAGCCATATTGTTTGCGTGAAAGTTGTCACGAGTTGGAATGCAAGTACACTAAGTTTTCTACTCTTTTTTAGCAAAATATATTGCACTTTACTCAATTGACAAAGGTATTTTATCCAGATCCTCTCAAATGTAGATGAATTAGCAACCTACTAAAATTTATCACAAAGTAGAGAGATATAGTTGACATTATAAAAATTATAAATTTACAAAATTGTAAATAAAACTTAAAAGATTAAAAAAAAAAATTATTAAATTTGCTTGCCATAAAACTTTGATCATAAGAGGTTATCAATGGTTGAATTGTTAGCCATGGAAGTACCAACAACCATAGTTTGAGGACTCTCCAAACTCCCGAGTCTCTGAGTTGGTTGAGTTGACTCGACCAAACTCCCACATCGAGTCTGGTTGAGTCTTGGAGAGTACTCGGCCAAGTCCTCTCCAAGACTCTCGAGTCTTAGGCTTGAATTCTCGAGTCCCAAGCTCAAACTCTTCTGGCACTTGAACATAACAGACATAGAGGCTGAAATTTCAAATTTTGAGAGTTTGAGGATCATACAACATGTGTAATGTTTGAATTATGACAAATTGATGGTCAAATCAGAATTTTTATGTTCTCTAAGTGCATTTATTTCTTTTTTTGTGTAATTATCAGGGGCTTTTTTTGCCGAGTTTTTTGCCAAGTCCCGAGTCCGAGTCAAAATTTTGGGCTGTCAAGATGAGTCTGAGTCCAAGTCATAAAACTATGCCAAAAACTATGACCATCTCTTCTATAACTTATCACAATGAGACTCAATACTTTTACCATTGGAGTATTAAAAATCAATGAACTCACTTGTGTCTACATCTTACACATTAGGATTAGGGAAGACTACAAATTACTAACTCGTACCCTCCAACAACTTCTTAATCTCTATATGGGGTACTCTTTGTTGCAACAAAAAGAATCTCAATACTATAGTATTTAGACTCAATGCAAATACAAAAAGATATAGCAAGTTGATCATTGTGTTCCATCTCTCTTCAACAATTTTGTGCACATGTTTGAAAAAAGTTTCTAAGACCTTGTTCTTTGTTATTTATGATGGCCTTCATCTTCTCAATCATTGAGTCGATGCCATCATATTTCTCACCAAAGCAAGAAATGCTCATGTCGATATAGCAGGTTGGTCATTGTGTTCCATCTCTCTTCAACAATTTTGTGCACATGTTTGAAGAAGTTTTTTCCACAACCTTGTTCTTTGTTATTTATGATGGCCTTCATCTTCTCAATCATTGAGTTGATGCCATCATATTCCTCACCGAAGCAAGACATGTTCATGTCAATATAGCTAATCATACTCAAAACAAGCTTGATGAAGCTAAGGAGACATTCCACATGATCCCACCAAGAGTCTAGAATCATCATCTTAATATTTTGTTGCCCTCTCAGTGTTGTGTTACCTTCATATGGACAAAGTTTGGCTAATGCCCATGCTATAAAATTTCTTTCGAACATTCACAAGTCATCTTAAGAAGATCATGTTTGGGGCAAAACGGATCTCAACAGCCTATTGAAAATTAAAAATAAAGTAATTAAAAACAAACTTTAAAGAAGAATAATCAAATTAAGACTGAGGTCTAGAAAAATAAATTTATAACTAACTAAAGTGAAACTAAAACATAATGTTTTTGCTTCAATTTCTTTCAACAACTCCAATTTTGAAAATGATCTCAATATGCCTTGAGACATGTGCTGGTTTGTGATGGGCATTCAAATCTCTTAGACCTCTGCATTCAACTTTTTGATCCAATCAATTTCATTGCCAACCTCTTGTAGCATAAAATTGGAGTGAACAACACAAGGTGTCCAAAAGAAGTCTAAATAATGTTCCTCAACCAACAAACAATCAACTCTACAATTCTTTGTGTTGTTCGTTGTTACTTACACAACATTACGAGGTTCTACTTCACCAATGGTTGTGATGAGAATGTTAGCCATAAATTATCCATCCTTCACCTCACCCTCCAAATCCATGACTCTTAAAAACATTGCAACTTTGAGGGACGCTACAATGAGGTTGATCAATGTTCTTTTTTAGCATCCTTCCATTCATTGAATACAATAACAGCCCCTATCTCAACCCACGAATCCCTTATTAGCTTCAATCAAGCTTCAACAAGCTTGACCTCCTTTTCTAATAAGGTCCCATGCACCTTCACATAATCAAAGCCCTTGTATCAAAAGGTACCTTTGGTCTATTATATGTAAAGGAACTTTCTTCAAGGGTGGTCAAATGTGGAAGGCTCTCTACCACAACACTAGGATTAGATGGTTGCAAATAGGTCTTCATTCATTGAGACCTCTTTGCTAAACAATGATTTTCTCTATGACCTGTTGCTTCATCTACTTGATTATGCTGATTAATATATGCTATCAAATGCTCTATTTGCACAAGTTCACAAGACTCTCTAAGGCAATCTCCGATGCCTAATCAATGAAATTCTACACAAATGCACTTTCACTTGATTATATGAACTTGAACACTTGGCATCACATCACTTGCCAATCCAAATATACCCCCCATCACTTAGAACCGACTAAATCATATCAATACACTTCCAAATACAAGAATTTAGGTCAAATTTTAATTTAAGTTGATTATGGAGCTAGAACTAGCTGCCATTGTAATTCCTATGCTAGGAAATTTTATAAACAACACATTCAAAACAAATAAAAACAATATATATAACCTAATTCCCTTAATATCTTAAGCATAGTGATTAATTTGTAGAAACATAAAAGGTAAATAAGAAGTTGAAAGCAATACAAGAGTGTTCTTTTGTAAAACAAAAATCAAAAAAATTTGGCTCTATTTGAAACTCTTCTATAATCTCCTTGGCAGCTATGGACACTTGAACATGCGTAGGAATAGCAATGCAACTACTTCAGAACCTTAAATGATCAATCTTCATCTTTCTTTGTGTAATGACAAGCGTGAATAAAAGTTCAGCAAAAAGGAATGGTATTTGTCTATTGCAATCAAAACAAGCTCAAATAAGCTTATTTTAGTGTTTCAAATGCTTTAGTTAAACCTTTAAGTGTTAGGGATTTGTTTTGGCGTTTCAATCAAAATCAAAACTGAGAAATTAATAAAATAAGAAAACCTATCAAAAAGCAAGCAGGTTTGCTACATGTGTGTTTGGGTCCTCCTAGATCCTCACTGAGTTTGTTTGGCTTCATCTGGGACAAACTAACACATTTTTGTGCACTCCTTGCTAGAAACGACAACAACATTAGATTGAACCATGAATCCTTTTCAAACCAAACCCAATATCCAACAATGAAACCAACTAATCCTGCAATATAGATTTTATCCAAATTGATATTGTGATACTTCAATTTAAGTTTGTGCAAGTTGCAAGTGACATGGAGAGCTGAACAAAATTTACAAACTTTGATACATATTTTACAAACTTGTCGAGTACTCATCAATTCTTTTGTTAGGTGATAACTTGCCATGTTAACTCCTGAACCATATGCAAACAATTTTTTAGCGAGTTTTGACCCCAAGGTCTTGACAATAACAGCCTAAAGGTCTTGATAAATTGCACACAAGACTTTGGCAATTTCCAACCAAAAAACTATAAATTTAATGTTAGATTATGCTTTAAAATATTTATTATTAATAATTTTATAACTTACTATTATTTTCAGCATTTATTTTTAAAATATAATTTTACAACTTATTACTATTATAACATTTATTTAGAATATTTTAAATTTATTTAAATATTAATATTTCAAATTTCAAATTTAAGAAATTAGAAATTTATATTTGTCATATGACAAACAGTATTTAATATGAAAATATTTACACAATATATATTAATAATTATTTGTTAACTACAAAGTTTACATATTACGATTTATTATTAGAGGAATGGAGTTGTTTAAGAAACTAAATTAATTCTTGTTTTAGGCTGGTTTTGTTTATCATATGTATGATATGAGTATTCTGAATTTAATTCTTGTTTTAAGCTGCAAATATGTATATATTTAGGATTTTTTTTTTAAATTATACGAACATACCCAACCCCCAAAAAAATTCTGCTGTATTGGCCTACCATACCCAGGTACCCATACCCATACCCAATTCAGCAACTTAGCTTTATGTGCTTTTGGTTCACCCACAAACACATTAGTTCATGAAAAGAAAAGACATAAGCTTGATTCAAAGAGTATTAGATAAGTCTTTGTTGGTTACAATGAACAATCTATGGCATACACGCTAATTGATATTTCTACAAGCAAAGTCATTGTTAGTCAAGATGTTCACGTAAAAGATTCAGAGTTACATTTTCCAAACGTTCAACAAGAGGTCAATGAATTTCCTAAATCCAATACAATGCTACTTTTGAAAAATGAACCCTCCAATCATTCAGGGCAGCTTGTGAATTAACGTTTAGCAAGTTCTCCTCTACTTGTCTATCAAAGACATGTGACTAAAAGTGTCTCAACTCTAGCTCAAGCTTTTGTAACAATCTTATCTTCACAACATGTGCCTGAGGCACATCAACGACCTAAGTGTTATTATTTTTCTTTAGTTGTTGTACATGATATTGAGCTTCCTCAATTGGATAAATGGCCACATAAAAAAGGAAAACCGATTGTTGATTCAATTGCAAAGCATGTTCATTTTGCTCTATCTTTTAATCTTTTTCAAATTTTTGAACCACAAAAGTTTTATGAGGAATAAGGGAAACCAAAATGGGAAACTACTACAGAGGTTGAGCATGATACATTGATGAAGAATCATACTTGAGAGTTAGTAGAATTGCCTCCAACAAAAAAGCCCATCAAACGCAAATGGGTCAATAATGTAAAATGCTTGATGGTTCCCTGGACAAGTACAACGCACACCTAGTTGCCAAGGGATATAAGCAATAGGACTGAATAGACTATGAAGAGACATTTCAGTTCCTTCTCTCTATAGAGCTACTCAATTTGGTTGGAATATGTATCAAATGGATGTCAAAAGTGTCTTCTTGAATGGAGACTTGCATGATGCAATTTATATGGTGCAACATGAGAGTTTTTATGTTCCTGGCCATGAGCAGCAACATCTAGTTTACAGATAATAGATTGATTAAGTCCATGTACAGCTTAAAGCAGGATCCTTGAGCCTAGTATCTCAAAATTGATAAATGTCTTAAAAATTATTGATAAACATCTTAAAAATTATAGATTTAAGAATCTTTGTGATCCAAATCTTTGCAAAAGCAATTGTAATGTATTATGATTGTTATTGTATATGTTGATGAGCTTGCCATCACAGTTAGCATAAACATTGCAATTCAATGAGTACAATTAGAATTGTGTGCAGATTTTGACATGTCAATTATAGGCATTCTACATTATTTCCTAGGAGATGAGTGTTTGCAATATGATCATTGCATCTTCATGGTTAAAATCAAAGATGCCAAAAAAAAATTTGGAGTGTTTTGGAATGTTAGATTACAACTCATCTTCTACACCTATGGAGGTCAAGCTGAAGTTGTCAGCAACTATCGTTCATTCCTGGTCATTGAATCACTCTAAAAATAGTTGGTGAGCAGCTTAACACATCGTACATCCACTAGACTAAATCTCTACTTTTTTGTTAGCTATCTCTCTTGATTTTTGTCAAAACTCAGGCTCTCTCATTTTGGTTACCTACAAAAAAAGATTTGCAACATGTCAAAGGTACTTGGCTTTGGCATACGTAATCAGTAATGATTTTTCAGGCTGATTGGATATACAGACTCTAATTGGGCAAGATTACTTGATATTAGATGGTCTACTTCCAGGTACATCTTCTCCTTGGGCTCAAGAGTGGTTTCATGGTAAATTAAGCTTCACCAAAGTAGTTGTGAATGCCAGTTGTGGCATTTCTTTTCACTTCTGCACTTCTCAAGAGCAGCAATTGATTCAAAGACCAAACCTCTCCTATTTATTTTCTCAAGTTTAAGGACAAGCTTGGTGTTGTTTTTGGTCTAGTTATTAATGTGGGATATTTGAATATTAGATTAATATTATAATAAAGTGTATGTATGCACTTATCAGTAACAAGTAGTTGTAGTTTGTTTGTTGTAACTACCACCTATTTCAAGACTATACTTTTTACTTTTTTGTTTTTTCGCATATGTTCAATAATATAACGTGACACTCTCAATGCACATCATTTTCTCTCAATCTCATCCTTTGGTTTTTACTTTTAACCAACAGACTGTGTATAGTCATATAAACTCCCTTGATCATTACAAATCTTGAGGGACTTGACTTGGTATATTTGTAATAAGGAAGCTTAATTTCATGTACATTAGGTTGAAGAACAGTCACTGAAATTGTACTGTATGCTTCAGCCAGTAAAGCAACTGTGACATCACCTTATTTATGTTGTATGTGAGTTAAAGCTAAACATGGTACTTGATGTCATTTGTAGTATTAACCAGGCTTGGAAAGAACTTTCTTGTCATTGATATATTATTGTATTTAATTCCTTCTATCAACCATGGCAATCAATACCCAAGGAAAAACCTAGGTTTGAAATAGTATAGACTACGATGCAATAAGTTAAGGATACTCTTTGGAGTAGATTCAGTATTGAGTATTGCCATTAAAAAACAGTGAGTACAAGAAAAATAATCAAATCACTGGTTGTATAAATGGAAACAATGACTTTCTGATATTAAGTCAAATAAGGCTTGAACCGTCAAATAAATTGAGGAAACCTAAGCTTACGATGACTAGATCATCCCATGAATACAAAGCTTTGGGAGACATCTTCTCTCTAATCCTTTTGACACTAAAATATAGCAGCAGAGAAAAAGATTCCTTAGGTTCATATTAATGCTCTAACTGAAATTGCATTGGGGACTTGACTGTGTCCTTATGATACTTACTTGGACTCAAGCTCTCAACACTAATTATGGCTGAGGCAATGAGTTCAAAAGGCTAAAACTCTTATGTGTGTCATAACCTACCGCTCAACCAAAAGCAATCAATATGTTTATATTTAAGGAATTGGTGCAATACACTAATAGATAGCAGCCTCATCTACTGACTCATAAAATAAAAAGGTATGGTTTTAACTTTTTGAGGTGTAATTCCATTCAAACACTTAGAAAGGTAACTAATTGATTTATTCAGCTAATTACAACAGACTACTTGTTCATAACAACAGATGGAAGTCAAATTCAACCTCACATAAGGTAAAATATTCACATACTCTTTGTCAAAATATTATCTTGTGGAATAAATGGGTCACATGTTAGCAGAAGAATAAATCTAATATGTAATAGATATAGAATGAATGTAGGTTTGTATGTGAGCATGTACACAATTGCATGATGAAGATAAGATGTAGATAGCAGAAATAGAATTGCAGTAACATCATTTTGCAGCCTTGGATTGTTCTTTCAATAATATAAATTCTGAAAACTCCTGTAATGTCCCCTTTTTTCTGAGTGTTCGGCTGCAGAAACATCTAGCCTATTTGATTCCCATACGCTATGTGAAATATCCCACCCTTGATAGGATATTTACTAATACTTCCTATTTTTGCCTGATATTTTCAATTTGTTTGATGTTTTGTTTTATCATACTCAGAACATTGACGTTGCATTAATGATAATGAATTCAAAAGAAATGGTTATACAGATTTGATAATCAACCATAACATTACACATCTCTTACATAAGATTGAATATGATATTGATGCCAGAAATTAGCAAAAACTTTTCTGATTATGTTATCTAGACTTCTCATAACACAATACAACAGAAAATGGTCATATAAGTTGCCAGGGTTACACAGAATTGACTCAGCGCTAAATGTTTTGCTGATAGGAAGTTTCTATGCTCAGAAATGAAACATAACATCACCATTAATGCTCAGAATTTGCTACAGCAAGTTGCAGACTGATAAGGCAATAGTTTCAGACTTAATACTGCTTTAATAATGACTGAGTTTACGCCTTTACGTCAACTTCAGACTATGGGACGTCTATTAGAAACTGTGTTGCAAAGATACAGGCTACAGTGCAATACTCGGTGTTCAATACATATTTATCAACACGCCCAGCATTTCCAGATTTGCTATGACAACAAGTACCAGCAATAGATAACTCAAAATCTGACTTGGAACCTCACGCAGCTAGGTAAATCTGAATAATATTGCAGGTATGTGCACTTATAGGCAGTAAAAGTCACTCAGGTTCAATGAGCAGATATGTGCCGCCATTAGCTCACGCACGCACAAGATAGAATAATCTGTATCTATTATCAGCAACAAACACTAACCTGGAACATTACCATGCCTTCTTGAATGAGTCTCATGGCTGCAATAAAGGTCTGATATTATCTCTGTGCAAAGTGAATCGATGCAGCAATAAGGCTCAACAATGAACACATTCAGAAAACCAGAGATATAAATAAACTCCAGCTCTAAAACCTATTTGTCTCCACATAAAAGAATACTTCTGATTTGCAATATTATTCAAACCCTTGCCTTTCCGATATTCAGTAAATTATCAAACTCCTGATAAATTCTTCAAACCCTAGCTGCGAAGCTTTTCCTATACTTTTTTTGAAGCACAAGCACAATCCCTGAAATGGAATTGTCTGCAAGCTGGCTTGGGAGATCTCTCACTCCTGTACCGAGCTGTTCTTCCTGAGGGATTTCGTTCTCAAAAAGCTTGAGATTTTCACTACCAGCAAACCCTTGCTAAAGCTCTTCACCAAATTTCTCCAAAACAAGAATAATAATCATGAATGAATAAAATGAGCTTCAAATGCTCTTTTATAATTCTCAATTTGCATTTGACTTTCATTTCATTTAATTTACTTTCATTTCCCACCTTTCATTCTTTTAATTTTGGTGCACAACTTTATAATATAAAGTATACTTTAAAAGTCACTTATATCTCCCCTTTTAAAATGACACTTTAACTTATACTATAAAGTATACTTTAAAATCACTTATATCCCCTTTATAGTAAAGTCCCTTTTTAAAATATTTTCATAACACAAAGTTAAATTAAATAATTTAACTTTATTATTTGACGTTATTAATATTAAATGCATAGGACCAATATTAACCAATATAACTCTAGGATATAATTATACCACCATGCCAAATATAGAAACTCTGCTAGCTGACCATACCAGTGACTTACTATAAATAGTAAGTATGAGCAACACATCCGAGTGACTTACTAAAAATAGTAAGTGTGGGTCAAAGCGTCCAGAACGGCCTCCGAAAGGCACACCACAAAGAAACTGGGACACTGAGCAGAAGAGTACTAAAATAAGCACAAAAAGGTTTGTTGAAGAACCAACGATCTCCCTTGAAGGGGTCCCCTGAACACTCTATTAGCCTACGGGGACCACTTGGTAGACTAACCGCTATGCCTGACCACTGCTTAGGAAAAGAGGACATTACACTATGATCAGGCGTTATAATGGAATAAAATTGAATTAATTATTTATAAAGTTGACCAAATGAATTAAATCATAAAGATAACTTTATTTTAATTAATTTAATTAAAGTGACAAATATAAAAATAATAAATATTATAAAGTCACTTTATTTGTAATGTCTCTTATGGATTTATCTTGAGTTTTGCCTTTAGATTTATAGATTAAGATATCAAGATATGCCAAGAAACAATAATTTTGGTAGAAAGAGTATTAAAGGTTATGAACCTCTAAAGAACACTCTAGTTCTGATTACACTAGCGCTTTATAGATATGAATAAGAATGGATGTTAAGACAATAATGATAATATCAATTTTCTGATTTAAATTTTCAAACGAGTCTAAATGAATTATGGATTATAGAATGGAAAATAATTAATATATTAAGATCGCTGTATCTGATTTTATTATCACTCTAAACTCATGCGATGAAGCTATAATTGGCTGGTGCCTTTAACTGAATGTTGTTTCTGAATATAACTTTATATGCATGCAATATATATAAGGTATTGTATCTGATATTTGTAATTGTTCATGCAGCCTGTAACTAAATGATCATAGGCTCCCTAGGAGCACCTTAGATCTGCTAATAAAGATGTAGAAATCTGCAACTGATTGTTGCCTTTCTCCCTCTATTCCTTATTCTATTTATATCTCTATGAAGGGAGATATTACTTCATAAAATCTCTTGCCAAAGGGTCACTTCTTTCCAATCGCTACCTTTCATAAACCATTCATTAACTTAATCGCTACCTTTCATATCATAATCACTCCATAAATAAATCACTGCACCCTTAGTCTTTTGTTTATCTTTAAAATAAAGATTAATTTATTTAAGTCTTTAGCACGTCGGCCAGGTATTTACGATTTTCCCCAGCATATAGTCAGCCTTTGTTCTTAAATACTTCTGCACATTTTCTCTCGTCTTTAAGTCTTCTATCGCTGCTTTGGGCATAATAAGATTCAAATTCTTTAGAGGGTCGTGGGGGTTATTATAGTCTCCCCTCCTTGGAAATGCTTGCCCACAAGCATTTTTAGGTTAGTATTTTGCAGAATTTGCTCATTTTCCCATGTAGCATCTTCTATTGGTAAACCCTTCCATTTGATGAGATATTCTTTGATGGACCAGTTCCTTAACTTCTTCTCCCTGAATATGTTCTCCATCCTTTTGGCTGAGACCACACAAGGCGCTCCATTGGATAATCCCTTAAATATCACTTTCTTACTATCCACCTTGAACTTAAACTCCATTGTTTGAGAGTTTTGTGAGTACTTACCAATGGACATCGGTATCACCCAACTTCACAACATAAAAAATTGTCAGTGATGGTGTAGTCACCAATTGTAATTTTCAATTTTGATACCTTTGTTGAACAAGATATTTGGTAGCCATCTGCCACCATCACACTAAACCCTTCATGTTCAACTATTTGAAGTCCTTTCTTGGCGACCAAAGCTGAATCAATAAAGTTATGAGTGGCTCCACTATCAATTAATACTGTTATCTTCTGTTCTTGCAATACACCACGAATTTTAAATGAGTTGAACCTTGGAGATCCAGTCATAGTGGCGATTATACGGTTCTTACTTCCCTTGGGTGGAGACTCTTTTACCTTTGGAGGTTCTCCCTCTATTTCATCTTGCTCGCTGCTTAGATCCGATTTGTCTTCTTCATCACTATCAGGCACAACTTTGATATAATAAATCTTCCCTTTACCAAGGCATCGATGCCCTGGTGCCCAAGGTTCTTAGCAAGAAAAACAAAGTTTCTTCCTCCTCAACTCTTGCCTGGTTTCTTCATCCATTTTCTTTTTTGGCCATTCCCTTGAGAAAGGTTGTTTTGTTTGGTCTATTTCGAATGATGACCCTTTAGATGGCATCTTGTTCTTTGTCACACTAGAGTCCATATCCCTAGCCTTCTTAATTGCTTCTTGAAGTGTACAAGGGTTGAGGACTTTGACCCAACCCCTTCAAGGGTCCATTAGGCCATCCATAAAGAGCACAATCAACCTTCTTTCTGAAATGTAGGTGACCAAGACTAAAAAATTTTGAAAGTCCACAATGTATTCATCAATGGTTCCATATTGCTTCAATTGTGCCAATTCCTTAAAGTGGAGCTCTGGATCCTTGTTGTCAAATCTCTCTATTAGTTTCTCTGTGAATTCCACATACAAAGTGATTTGTTCATGGCCCAAAGTGATCATGCTATGATACCACCATTCATGAGCCACTCTGTCTAGATGTAAGGCGGCATATTTGATTGCTTCACTCTCCAAAATAGGGTTGAGTTGGAAGTAAGTATCAACCTTTTGAACCCACGCTCAAGCTGTGGACTTTCCCAAACCATCAAAGTATGGCAAGCTAATCTTACCAATTTTCCTCAGATCATTATTGTGGTCTCTATTACCCTTCTTAGGTAAATGTTTCATTCTTACGTCCATGTAGTCTTTTAGGGACATATGTGTTTGCAATCCTCCATCTATCCAATCTTGGCGAAATTGATCTTGTAATTGTACCAATGTAGGTTCATTACCTCCTTGTTGTTCTACTCTAGGTGGAAAAGTAGGTATCATGGGTCCAAAACTGGTTGTAGGGGCACGATGATTTGGAATTCTATTGTTGCTTGAACTGTCTTCATGGCTTCAACTGTTGCCAACTTGGTCGTTATTGTTGTTTGTACTTATCATGATTTGAGACAATGTGTCCAATAATTGAGCCATCCCCTATTGAGTAGCTCTTTGTTCAGCCATGAATTGATCCATACGATCGGTGAAGTCTCTATCTCCCATGTTTTTGTCTCTTTGTTCACTACTCCTAGATTCGGAACTGTTGTGGATGCCTAAGATATTGGAAGTTGTTCTTCCTTTTGGAGCTCGAGCAAGTTCCCACTATTCTCTTATCTCCCTATTGTACTATCTTCTTTCCCTTTCACTCATCCCTCTTCACAGGCTGGCAAGTTTAACCAGCTCTAATACCAATTGAAATGTCCCTTATAGGTTTACCTTGAGTTTTTCCTTTAGATTTATAGATAAACATATCAAGATATGCCAAGAAACAATAATTTTGGTAGAAAGAGTATTAAAGGTTATGAACCTCTAAAGAACACTCTAGTTCTGATTACACTAGCCCTTCATAGATATGAATAAGAATGGATGTTAAGACAATAATGATAATATCAATTTTCTGATTTAAATTCTGAAATGAGTTTGAATGAATAATGGATTCTAGAATGGAAAATAAATAATATATTAAGATCATTGTATCTGATTTTATTATCCCTCTAAACTCATGCAATGAAGCTGTAATTGGTTGGTGCCTTTCACTGAATGTTGTTTCTGAATATAACTTTATATGCATGCAATATATATAATGTGTTGTATCTGATATTTGCTAATTGTTCATGCAGCCTGTAACTAAATCATCATAGGCTCCCTAGGAGCGCCTTAGATCTGCTAATAAAGATGTAGAAATCTGCAACTGATTGGTACCTTTCTCCCTCTATTCCTTATTCTATTTATACCTTTATGAAGGGAAACATCACTTTGTTGGACATTTTGTCATTGATGTCAATGAAGTTGGAGTGCTTGAGTTAGCATTGCCACGATGGCTTATCCTTGTATTCGATAAAGCCTTTTGTTTGATTTATGTCAGCATATTTGACGTCTAAGTGCTAAGTCAGATTTAAAATGTCTAAGGGGTCAGCAGATTTGCCTCATATGCATCTCACCCTTCACTTGTCAAAGGGTTGATTCTTTCCAACGTCTCTAGCATATTTATGGGACAATAGTGTATATCTTAAATAACTTTGCGAATTGGAAATAGGTGACAGTTTCCTACAACGACTCCATTCAAGGCGTTGTCTTAGCTCTGTCCACTTTTATTTGCAACGGCTTCCAGAGAACATGTTGTGCAACAATTTCTGATGTTTCTTCTATTGATGGCGGAAGCAACTCTATCTTTGGTAATGGTTACAGATTTTAATTGCAAACTATTTCTGACGAAGATCGTGTATAGGGCGGCTCTATAATTACTCCTTGCATTTATCGTGGAGTCTTTACTTTCCTAGAGATGGCTTCATTTTCTTGTGTCGGCTTTCTTTGTCTTGGTCTGACGTGCTCAAGCTCATTGATATATTTTTTTTCTAAGTCAAGTTCGAAGGTGTGTCTGGAGCAGAGCCATCCATTTTGTTTTTAGTACGTAGCGGGCTGCAAAATGAGTTCATGGAATTATTATGGGAGTCATGGTGCTGAAAATGGGTGTATCTCCTTTTTGTTGTAATCGCTCCTCATTCTTGATTGATATTTAGTCGAGCAATTCTTTGTAGACGTGGAGAGCATTGAAACGTATCGCTATCATTCATTATGCGTAGTGTGAGAGCTGCAGAAAAATACGCGATGTGTGGTGTCGTGGTCTTTTAAAATGAATCGTCTTCTTTTTCTATCTGTTGAATGGATTGCGTTAGTGTGGAGCCATGTGATATTGGTTGAAGTTGATGGCATATATTCTGAGTCCCATCTTTGTGTGTGAAGGTGCTGGGCTGGAATGTATAGGTGGTATGGGTATGCGGCATCGTGATATAGTGTGGACCTCTCAACGTTGACGTTTTTGATCTCTGAGTTTTCTCATCTGCTTTGACGGCTTCATTGAGTCTTGGTGTTATGAAATCATGCCTTGTCTTCATTCTCTGAGTCGATGCATGTAGTGGGAGTGTTGTGTTGTAGTCGTGAGTCTAAATGCTTTGTGGTTACAAAAGGTAATCTTGCTGCGACGGTTTGATGTGTATGATGTCTGGAGATATGTGAATTCGAGTTGCTTTTGAATTAGGTTGTGTAATGTGTACCACCATTACTTCTACTTAATCCTAGTTCGGGTTGTATGTTGTTGAAGTTAGTAAAGTTGTGCGATGGCATTATGATCGCAGATATGTTCAGTTGTAACCTGCTATGTGTTTGGGTATACCTTTCGCTGCACAAGATGGATTGATATACACAGATTTCATTGTCATGATTCTCTGAGATAAGTACATAAAAGGTTGCTAGTTTGTTGAGTTAATGGACAAATTGGGTCTATGATCAGATTGAGCTAATGTTCAGACTGTGTTTGTGCTCAGCCTATAGAGATATGTGTTTGGGTGTTTGGTTTTTGCTTCAAAAATCAGAGTTGGAGTGTTCGCATAATCTTCTGTGAATTAGTGCTCACACTGGAGTTGGTGCTTCAGCCTTACGAAGTTGGTGCTCTCAATGAATTGGTGCTCACTTGTGTAATTTGGGTTGGTGCCCTTTGAAGGAAATAAAAACAATATTTTGCCGTTATTTTCTTACCCGAAAGGGTTTTCCACGTAATATCAGTGCTTATCTTGTCTCATGTTTGCTCTTACTGTTTTGATTTCTGATTTATATGGTTTCAAGTTTTTTAAAGTTTGAAATAATGATTCACCCCCCCCCCCCTCCTCTCAATATTTCCTCGTGCTCTTCACACCTAATAAAATCTCTTGCCAAAGGGTCGCTTCTTTCCAATCACTACCTTTCATAAACCATTCATTAATTTAATCACTACCTTTCATTTCATAATCATTCCATAAATAAATCGATGTGCCCTTAGTCTTTCATTTATCTTTAACATATGCGATTTTATTCCTTAATAAAGATTAACTTATTTAAGTTTCTTTAACAGGTCAACCAGGTATTTATTGATTTTCCCCAGCATTTAGTTGGCCTTTGTTCTTAAATACTTTTGCACAATTTCTCTTGTCTTTAAGTCTTCTATCCCTGCTTTGGGCATAATAAGATTTGAATTCTTTAGAGGGTCGAGGGGGTTCTTACATTATTAAATATTATAAAGTTCCTTTATTAAATATTGTAAAGTCACTTTATTAAATAAAGTGTTCTTCTAAAAGCTTGAGGAGGTTACATTGGATTTTTCTATAAGACTCGGCTTAGCCTTTAAAAAGAGATGAGAGTTAATCATAAAAAGAGATGAGAGCAAGACATTTGGACATCTTGGTTTTGGTAATTTCTATCAGAGAAATTTGGAGAGCTTGTGTTTGCAGGTTCAGCGTGCCCTAGGACAAAAACGCTTGGGTAGATTGGTTGTTTGGACGAAAACCCATTCAACCTATTGGATGGATTCATTTTGTTGCATCCCAATCCTGAATTACTATTTACTTTTTCACTTTAATTTGAAATGCAATGTGAATTTGAGACTATGTTGATTGACAAGTAAATGAGATGGAATTATGAAAATGCAATGGTTTAATGCAATGAAATTGATATAATGATGTATATATAATGTGATGAATGCAATACAATGAAAAGGCTAACTACGTGTTTATGGTTTCCAAGTGATGACAGGTTAGGATATCGCGTCTCTAGTGGATGAGGGGGAGTATCACCTAGGAGAAGGAAGTGATTAAAGAGCCGAATAATAATACCATCTAAGCTCGTGAAGTTGTGCCTAGGTCATGTTTGAAGTGTCATACCCAAGTAAGTTGAACCATGGTCATGTCCTGAGGTTGTTTAAACTTGAGTCTAGTCAGGGAAGTTTCCTTGTTGAAGGTTTAAGGGTGTTAGTATATTCTTTATCGCAAAGCGAGTATATATAAATAAATATATGAATAATTTTGTTAAATCGTGTGATGATTATGGTAATGATAATGTGAAGCTTTGTATGCTAATATGCATCTTGGACGTTTGGTATGATCTTGTAAAAGTAAAAAAATATTTATATATAAGTATAATGTATTATGACAAGCCTTGATAATTCAAGTAAATAATAAGTGCAAGATATCTGAAGGCTGATAATAGAAGTAAAGGTGGCAAATTATAAGGTTTGAATGTCAAATATATTGGCCATTAAGGTAGGCCATACAATGCTGTTGGAAGCATGAATTAAATACAAACTTATAGCATAAAAGGTAGCCACGAGTTGGCTGTGCAAAGTAACCACCTTAATGTTTGAATAAATTGATTATTGCTATTTAATAGGGAAATAAAAGTGGACTGGAATAAGGTGTATATAAAGTTGTTTGGGTATACCATATTATGCTGCAAATATAAAGCACCATGTGCTTGCTAAACATTAACTCCATGTGCCTTGAAAAAGGCAGGATTAAATGCAAAAGAATAGGATTTGTAACAACTCCAAAAGTGGCGCCATCTTTCAGCTAATTCTGTTTTGACAAAGTCAAACTTAATGAATGAAATGCTAACAGATTTTTAGTTGGTTATTAAAGGGTTAATCAACTCCTATTTTGGAGGCAGTTGGGCAACCATTATCTGCTTGATAATAGCCACTTAAGTGGCCAAAACTTGATTATAAATTGAACTCCATAGAGGTCGAATTATTGGCAGCAAATTCAATGTGGGAATTGAGGAAGTTTCTGGAAGTTTTTAATTTAATTTTTCTGTTGCAACTGCTTGGACGTGGAGGAGAATATTTTGGGTTGTTTCAGCTGTTTATCATTAATTGAATTCAACTAACCTCTTTAGTGAGAGCGCTAGTGGGCATAGGGGGGTTATCAACTCTCGTCTATAAATTGGGGTTGCTTATTCTAAAAAAGGGAAAGATAGAGCTGTTGTTGTCACTGTGTTTTCAGTCTTTAAATCAGATTGTTTAATTTTCTTAACAACTTTTAGAAGTCTGCATTTTTCACATAAGGCATATAGAAGAAGCTAAGAGGATTGAAGGCTGAAAGAACAGAGATTAAAAGGTGTTATCAAGGCTATAGAACGCATTTACAGAGGGTGTTATCAGACACGTTACATTTTCTGATTTATAACTTAGTCTATTACTTGCATGAAAAGAGAAGTCTGAATGCTCTTGAATGGTTCGAATATTTCAAGTTTTGAATTGAAAAGAGGTAAAAACCGTTATTCTGGAAAAGCATAAGGCTAGAAAACTTGAGCAGTGAGTTTTTGTTCTGCCTAATTAACGAAATCCGAAAGTAGTTAAAAGTGTTTAAAGGATTGTGATTCAATAATTTCTTAATGTTTATAAAACTGTTTGAATGGAAGGTTTAGATATGTTAAATAAAAGATTATATAAAACCATATGGGTTTTTGAGCACGGAGAGTAAGATGCTCTCAGACTGGTTATAACTGTACGCCAGTAATTACTATTATACAATGGTGAAAATGATACCAATCTTTAGTTGTTTATTTCTGAGATTGTATACTTTATATCATAGAAGGGATGTAATTCCTCGCATGTTACATTTTGTTAAGTATTTACGAATGTGTTATACAAGTTGTCAAGCTGTTGCATGACCTTGATTAGGCCAAAATGATGGCGTAAGAGTCATCAATAAGAGATGCTAACCATAGAAAAGGTTTATAGTTGTTCATATGAGAGTGTATGGACTTGTTTTAAAGGCAGATGCCTAAACCCCGACATTGCCAAAATCACAACAGGGGTGCCTTACATTGTCTATGAAGCTTAAACTACTTTGCTGAGTGACCACGTCAGGGGGTAAGCTTTTATTAAATGCAACCCTTACATTAGTAGAACCAGTTGGTCTACACAGATTTTATCTTAATAAACAAGACTACAATGTTTACCATGAAAGGTCAAAACTAAAAGGAGGTTATATTCCTATATGAAGATTTAACCATCACTATGGGGATTAGTATATGAATCAATATACCTTATGATGACCAGATAGGTCAAGTGTAATGACCAACCCCCAAATGTTTTTAACTTTTTATTTGTTTCTGATTTTAACCAACTTCTGTATAATGTTTCCTGAGTTTGGTTTCTGATTTGTTTGATGGCTTTTTCTCATTTGCCAATCATGATTTATTGGGACCCAATGATGTATAAATAAATGCCCAATGCTATAAACAGTTTGCAAATAAAATAAACAAGAGATTTGCCTGAAAGCTAGCGTTCATTTCCTTCAATGTTCATACTTCAATGTCCAATTCAAAGAGCAATTTTAACAACTAATAAATACCAGATTTTATAAAGTCTTTCAGACCTGGAATATGACGTTTACCAGCAAGCATGAAGCTCAGGCATGGTTGATCAATACTCTGGCTTGCTCCCTGTTTCCTTGCCTCCCAACATCTAAGAAAAATTGCATCAGACCACAGTAGTCAGTGGTAGCAGCCTGTAATAACACCTTGTTGACAGAATATGACTCCTACAATGCTACGCCATCACACATGATTGTGGGTTTTCAAGCATAAAGCAAAGATGGGCTAGGTCATCCACCCCAGGACCTCCGAATTCTGAATCTTCTTCACAGGAAAGTCTGACAAGAACTGAGAAAGACTCCCAGCATATCGCGCCAAGCAGCATAAGGGCGATCTTGCCTAGAAATTCAGAGACTCCATCAAAAAAATGCAAGCCTATAATTGTTGGAAGCACCTTGAAGAGAACCTCACAATGATTCAATACCCAGAACAAATTTCCAAGCCTTCACAGAGATATGATTAAAAAGGTGAAATCTGGTCCAGTATATCAAAGCCCAGAAATAAAACTTAACCACACCAAAACTGATATATATCTGCTCTTCCAACCTTTGTTCTCAGCTGCACTCGAAATCTGCATAACAAACGTTCTCTAACTTCTCAAAACTTCATCAAATACATCAAACTGAAGCACAAATGAAGCCTCTGAATGAGACCTCCTATAACCTCTCCTGATGTGGTCTTTCACACACAAAGAAAGGTGCCCTTGCAGAGGTTTTCGTCTCAGCAAGTCAATCCAAAACCCTCAAAGCTCCGAGCTCCAAGAGAAATGCACTTCCAAGTTTCAAATCCCAAAACATCCATAATCCCCAAATGAACTTCAAAAGAAGCTTTTAAGAGCTTCATCCAAATTAGGGCGACCTCCATTCTAGAAAACCCTAATCCCAAGGGGAAATCCACGCCTGGAGAAGTATTACCATTTGATTTTATTTATCTCATCACACACATTAGCTTTATTTAAATTTAACTCCATTTTCTTTTCTCCTTAGGTGTCCTTCAATAATGTGCATAATAAATTACTTTTTGAAGCTCATTAAAATGACTTAAAGTCATTGTACTAGGCGCCATGGTACAAAATGGTCCCCTTCATGAACCTCAACAAATAAATATAAAGTTACTTTATTAAAGCTCCTTTTCGAAACATTATTCAAATATTTGAATGATTCAACCTTAGTAACCTTGTATTGACTGAATATGTGTAGCTGAGACCATCCTGACCATGTCCGGCTAACCCTAATTGACTTACTATTTTTAGAAAGTCCTAAAAATAGTAAATTGCGCCCTAAAGCTTGAGCTGGAGAGAAATTGAGACTGAAGCACCGTATTAGACCCCCTGCTAAAAATAGCACTTACTAAAAATAGTAAGTATATCGAAATCAACCCCAACGAAAAGAGGACGTCGTAAAATGGGGACATTACATCAAGATTTGATTAATCATTATATTACGAGGGTAGTAGCTCACAAGGGTTATGCTAAGGATTTGAAAAAGAGGTTGTAGCCAAGACTCGAGTGTTTGAGTCAGAAATTACTATCAACTTAGATGAGTTATTACTTAGTGAGTCTTCACATTCTAAGAAAGGATTCTATAGTGGAACTAAACACTAAACATCTGAGAATAACATGAGGAAGGAATCTTTAGTTCAAGAATAATATTTATTATTTATATAAGATGAACATCTTGTCAATACTATTTGTTGCGACCAAGAGGATCTAGCCAAAGACCATGGGTCATCAGTATCTACTACTTATGCTTAGAATGGGAGAGCAAAAACTCCCATGGTTACTATGAAAGACTAGAATAAGTGGCAGTTGCTAAGTCCCAAGAAGTTACAGGAATGTAACTTGGGTATTTCAGGTCGGTTAAGTATAACCAGTCAAGTCGTTTATCGCCTTAGTAAGTAAAGAACTAGAACATGTGGCGATTGCCAAGGCCCAAGTTGTTACGTGGATGTAACATGGTTGTACTAAAGTCAGAAAGACTTAACAAACCTAGATGAATTATGATTTAACAAGGAACAGTACTATGCTCGAGATTGGCAGGTATCAAGGAGCAGTACTATACTCGGAAGGAACATTAGTCAAGGAGCATTATAATGCTCGAGATTGACATGTGTCTAGGAATATGATTTAATAAAGATATTTCCTTATAAGATGAAACTTTGTATGAAGTGTTATCCAATAATCAAATAGTAAGTTTGAATTATCACAAGGTCAGATAAGTCTCCAAGTCGAGTAGGGTGGGTGAACATACGACTCCACTCCAAGAAAGTAGCGAATGTATTTTTATACAAACAACTTTGGCCAAAGTGGGTGAATGAGTCACTGCATGCACGTGTTGGTTCACCGTGTACCAAATGCTTGACACGATCAGTGTTGTCTCTCATTGTTGGAGGTTTTCCATAAGTTGGTAGATGGTATTGGTTAAGTAGGTCACAAACACCAAGGCTCAAATGGCTATTATTAGGGGGTTCCTAACCATTCCCTTTGTTTAAGGGCAAGGCCACTTCCAGTTCGAAAGTTGTGAGGGGGACCGCTTAAATTCGTGGTTGGAGGTAAAGCACTTGGGTGACGCTCTCCCTCTTGCAGTTGACTTGCCGAGTCTTGGGAGACGGAAAAGAATGAAAGTATCCAAATAAGGATCTTTGACCCTAATCTTTATTTGATTAATGTTCTTTTATACTTGAAAAAGTTTATGTGGCAATTGTTGAAATGAATAGTGAAATGTATTTTTTTAGATTGAATAATTGAAATGGAATCAAAAATGCTTAATCATGTTTCATTTGTGAAAACGTATCTTATGTTATTAAAGAAATTTTGTTTTCCTTATTTTTAGGAATGGATACTCTTTACTAAGAAGTTAAAATTTCCATGTAATTTCCTTGCAATAAGGTTGTGGATGTTACACATTTCAGAATTCACATTTGAGCTTATTTCATCAATTTATGGAGCATTGGAGCTTCAAAGAATAAATTGTTGCAGGCTGACAATTTTAGAAATTTGTTGTCTTCATGGAAGACAAATTTCTGATTTTTTGAGAAGATTAAATCCATGGATGCCTTAGACTAAATTTTACATAAGCTGGGCGAAGGTTTTAATGAGATATTTTCAGGTATTTGAAGGACGATTCATATTGCTGGGTTTGATTTTGGGAAACTAGGGTTTCTATTTATTATTGAGCATAATTCATTTTGATTTGAGTTTTACTCTCTTGGCTGCAACAAAAGTTGAGCATAGGACAAAGGACGAAAACCCTTGTGTTCAAGGTGAGTTGGACGAAAACCTAGCTCATCCGTGGGTGATTTCATGACGGGGATCAATTTGCAGTTCATTGTTGCTCATTGTTTAAGAGGAGCAGATTTCTATATCAGATATTTGAATCAGATTTACAAAAGGGTTTATTGGAAGGTTTTGGAGGCATATTGACTAGGGTTTGAGCGCCACCTTCTAGGATTGGAACGACCTCATCCTTGAGGCGATTTGAGGAGATTATTGGCTGCTAGGGTTTGGAAAGAATATTCAATTTGGAACAGCAACAAATCAGTCCTCTTCCAGCATTGTTGAAGATTGTAAATGAGTGCTTGTGGCTAGGGTTTCATCTTTCTTTGGAGCGCCTACCTTTGGAGGAGATTTTGGTGGTTTTGTTGCATCCATTTGGCATCGTTGACATCATTCTTGGAGCAGCTAATATTGCAGACCTGTGCACCCGTTTGATTCACCCTTTTGGGTGTTGTGGAGATTCATTGCCATAGGGTTTCAAACCCTAAGTTTGAGTGCCACACCTTGGAGGTCTTTTTCATCATTTGGACGTCAAATTTGCATGTAAATTGGTATGTATGAAACCTAGGATTTATAGCAGGTTATAGCTGGGCATGTTTGGCATGTTTGGCATGTTTGCCCATGGTATTTGATGTATTTGAAGACTTCATAATTCTGAATTATAACAACTGAATTCTGATCTGAGTTTCCTATTATTTTGGTATCATTTTGGTGTTGTGTGTAATTCATTGTGTAATTCAACTATGATTTTAGCACATGTATTGGCATGACTGTTATGATGTTTTTGGCATGTTAAGTGGCTGTTATAAGAGTTTGATTAAGTCTGAAACAGAAAATCAGAACTGCAGAAACAAGGGTTTTGAATCAGATTTAGAAATCAAAAAATTAGGGCAAAAATCAGAACCCTAAAATCAAAAAAAATAGCAAATATCTTATGTGGGATATTTCAACTCCATAACAGTCTATTGTTCAAACAGCTACATCAGTTAATAAATTTGGATCCTCTCCCTCCCTGTCAGGAGATTATCACCTATTGCCACTAGTTCCTGACCCCATAGAGAAGGATAGGCTTGGGGGCTCAGTCATACTCTCAAGGCTGGCTTTTTGGGACAATAGAAGCCATCGGAGAAACTGATACTACTAACTGGTTCTTTTATAGCTGATTATAATGAATCTGAGAAACAATACATAAGGAAAATATATGTATCATGTTGGTGAACTATACATTAGAATATCCAGCCCAATTTCAGATAACTCATAATTCTAAAGTAAACCTTCAAGCTAAAATCACTAGAAGACATGCTAAAGCAATGAAGTTGGGAAAAATGCCACATCTAACGAGTTGGATGTGGCATACCTCAACATACAAGAATAGGAGAAAGTCCCAATGAATTTGATGGAAAAAGCTGAAAGTCAACCCATAAGGAGAATTTACCAACAAAAACGAAAATAGAAAATGTTCTCACAAGATGTCCAATTCACACAAAGCACTGCAGACAAAAAACTAGTACAATGTAACCAGAAATTCTTTACTTGCATTTTCATGAAATATAAGCATAGAAAACTGAAACTCTATATTCATTTAAAGGAAAAAATAGCCTAGCAATAATATCAAATATCAATGAACATGCGACAGCAATCCCAATATCTGTGTGATACCAAGTTTATATATGCGTACCTTTCTCAACAGAAACATGGACCATAGGATTAAAATCCCTTAAAGAATCCTGACAGACTTCAGCAATTGATCTCCCCTGACACTTTGAATCCTCAGCATGAATCAAGAAGTCTGCCGATAAAACTTCTGATGTAATAGGACTATCATCCATCAAGGATAAACTACCAACTCCTGCCAAGACAATGTTTTTGCACAGCTGAAAAGTAACAAGAATGATTATTATACTATACCCTATCAAAATCAATATGCTTACAAAAGTTTTATCAATATTCAAGGTTAAACTACCAACGCCTGCACAGACAATGTTTTTGCAGTGCTGAAAAGTAACAAGAATGATTATTATATCATACTCTCTCCAAATCAATATACTTACTACTAGAGTTTTATCAATATATAAGAGAAAATAGCGTAAAGAGAAGAATCTTTAACATTTTAAAAACCAATCAGCTCTGTAACAGGGCCATAAAATACTTCTATTATACTATTTGGATAACATTATTTTGAAAGTAAGTAGAAACAACAGGTAAGTTTTTAATTAGCACGGAAAATTTTAAGAAAGGATTTCTCTCAACAGAGAAAATTAGAAAATCTTACAGAAAGTTTTTTCTCAACATTTAAGGAAGTCCTATGTCAAAAATGCTCTTTCTGAAGTTTGATTGGACACTCTGGTAAAATGCCATGCTTTAAAATGAAAGAAATGTTTGCATAAAGCTCCAATTCTCAATTATATGCTTTTGTCTTTTATCAGTTTCCCAATAAACATCCCAACAGGACATATCCTTCATATAAAGAAACCTGTAGAGTTCTTCCAAAATGAATAAGCAGTTATCATCAAGATTGCAACATCCACTGTAATTTTCCTAAGAGTAGTTTTTCGAAGTTTGCCTTCACTTTTGTACCTTATTTTATCCCATTTTAAGCTCCAGTAAGAAGAACTTCACTAGATTTTGATCTCTCGTAGAATCCCAAGAGAGTTAGGAAGATTTTGTTCCCTGAGATAAAACCTTCTATCAAAAAGACCCAAAAATTTTGCCCACAATGCTCTTTAAACCAGAGGATAGTCACTGGAAAAATTCAAATCACCAAATTTATGAACCTGGAAACTACTAGCAAAGATCAAAATCTTTCATATACTTATTTAAAGACCAATATACCAACAGTCATCATGTACAGACATGTCCTTAGTCCTTACAATTGTGAAACTTGCACTAAATTTAAACTCACTCCTGACACTCTATTAACTAAATTGTCAGTTATCAGAGGTATAGTTTGTTCTATCTTATCCAAATGTTAAGTATATTAAACTTATTTTCATACATTCACCAGCTTGGCATACTGCAATCAGTAATAGAGACTGCAGGACTTTCTGCCCTTGAACACCACAACTTTTATTGGAATTATGATTTATACCAAGAAAAGTTTTGGCATGCCACCTACACCCATGGCTTATGATCAGAATAAAAAACGAATTTTATGGGAAAAATAAAAATAAAATACTCTATACATATTATATTTTGCTGATTTTAAATTGAAATGCCCACTAGCCTTCATTGTAAGAGACTAAAACCTTTGCATTTGCTAGGTTTAAGGCAAAGTTTCAAAATATAAGGAAAGAAAGAAAGAAACCGATATGTCTGTGTGCATGTGAAATATATGTGTGTATAAATACACAAACGCATGCACATGCACACGCATAGCATATATATATATACACCTTGTCATAAACACAAGTGATGAAAAGAAGCCTGTCCTTTCATCACCACTAACAGCCATCATCATCATCATCATATATATATTTGTGTATATTTATTTATTTATACATATATTTCACATGCACACACACATATTAGTTTCTTTCTTTCTTCTATTTTGAAAGGAAGCTTGTTCTTTCATAACCCTTAACAGCATTTTAATCATCATCATACAGCATTTTAATCATCATCAGCATCATATATATATGGCTGTTAAGAGTGATAAAAGGACAGGCTTCACTCATTTTTATGACCAAGCATTTATTTTCCATGCTGGTGGTATCACTGATAGTTATATTTATAGATGTTTTGATATTAGGTGAATGTTTGGCTTTCATTTGCAAACATATAGCCTTCGATGGTGATAAGCAGCATCGGAAGATGGGCAAAGAGGTGAAGAGCATAGAGGAGGGACTAGTTAGAATGACTCAAAAGAGATAAAAACTTTGGCAAGGAGATTGTGGTTGACTTTATGGCATTTATCGAACGGGACATATCAAACCCTGATCTTTAGCAATAGTTTGTGCAATTCTTGGAGCTTGCAAAGTAAATGGATAGTGCTCCAAGCGTCAGTATTAGGGCAGCCATGTCTATTTTGCTACTCGGCCTAGTTCATTCATGGGGGGCAAGGAATGTGTTCAACGAGGTCAGACTTTGAGTTAGGCTTCTATGTTGTCTTCAATGGCTATCTCTAACTTGATTCATGACAACATTATGGAGGTGGCCCATTAACTTGAGGTTTTCTTTCATTGTATCCTCGACCACTTACATGCAACAAAGAGAAGGCAGAGTCGTCTACAAAGGGTGGTGGAGGAACTCGCGAAAAAGTTTAAAGGCAGTGCACCCAAATGACACAATTGCAAGTTTCTTTGTTAGCTATGATAGTGAGGTCTCAAATGATGTGATAGAAATTCCAAACTCCTAGTAATATTTGTTGTAAATATGATTATAAAGATATGTGCATGGGCTTGAGTAATTTCACCTATCCCTAGGTAGTTTGGTATTTTGGCTTTTTCAATAGTTGTGTGCAGACTATGTTATCAATAGGTAATTTAGCATAGAGGATTTTGATGTTAAGATTTTGTTAGTAGTTTCTATAGTCATGGTGGCCGACGAACATATGATACTTGTTGGAAATATTGTCATTGATGTCAAAATAAAGCATAACTACAGTTCAGCAATGAACAGATATAGATTTATATACCTTATTGAAGACCAATTCAATGAACAGATCAGCATAAAGGATAACAGATTTATGTACAGATCAGCATTAATGAACAGAACCTCTAAACAGATTTATAAAGGATAACTAATACCGTTACTATCTGAAGAATCACCATCTTATGAAGACTTTACAATAAATGAAATAATATTTTAAATACCTTCATAAAAGATAAAGCACGATTTGAAAAATGAAGTGCCACGTTTTTGGAAGAAGAAAACAGATTAAATTAAAAAGGCACATAAAGACAAATCAAAAAAGACAAAATAAAGAAAGGACAAAATTCAGAAAAAGACAAAATGAAAAGGCAGCGATTCATGGAATGGTGCGATTAATTTAGTAAAGCAAATATCAAAAGACAGATTTAAAGAAGTACGTTTTTTGAAGAGAAGCGCTTCACCTCTAATTGTGCGATTGAGTTTATGAGTTGATACAATTTATGTTTATTAAAATCTGAAGTGGTGCGATTTAAGTTTCATTTTGATAAAAACAAACCAAGGAAGATCTGAAATGATACGATTATTTTGAGAAGTGGTCATTTACAAAAGGTGCGATCTTAAATAAGACAAAATTACATTAAGGACAAAATTAAAGAAAAGACAAAAACTCGATTAATTTTATGAAGAGGCACAATGCATAAAATTTGAAAGGATGCAAGTTTAAAAGATGTATCTTTTATCAAAGGTTGCTAAGTTGGGCAACATATATAATCAGCATTCAAGTCAGATTTGTGTGTAGCTGTGTGGAGAATGAGAGTATAAAGTCAGATCAGAAAATAAATTCTCTTGTGTGAGCCTTGAAGTGATAGCAAACATCACAAAGAAGAATAGAAGATTGATGAGAGGTGCAGATCTGTTTGAAGACAGTGTTCTACCTTCATAATTTCAGTCTAAATCAAGGTTGGTGCCTTGCAATTTAGGAGTTAGTGCTCCTTGTAGGTTGGTGCCTACTAAATCAGAGATAGGAATTGGTGCTCCTTGTGGGTTGGTGCCTACTAAATTGTGAAAGTTGGTGATTCAAGTAGGTTGGTGCCTACATTCATTGTAAAACTTATATATTCATAAAGTACATTATTTGTACCGTGGTTTTCTCCTATAAGGATTTCTGCGTAAAATCTTGGTGTCCACTTGTTCACATTGTTATATTCTTGCATAGTTGATTGTGTGATTAACTAAGGTTTAAAAGTTTGAAAAGTTAAAAGTTGTACTATACTAATTCACCACCCCGCCCCCCCGCTCCCCACCTCAGTATAGTTGTGTGCTCATCAATACTGGCTCCTTTTTTATTATGGCTCTAGGGCATTCCAAGCATATTAGCAATACAAATAGATATAGATATAGAATTATAGATAGATAGATATAGATATACATAGATATAGACAATTTGATTAGCAAAGTCAGATGCACAAGTTGATTTTGCCTCAGCCCCTAGTCTAGATTCAATGAGGCCAATTAGAATGTTTCTACACATTCTACAAACTTAATAACTCTTCACTAATTTGCTCGTTGGGATAGATATATAGACTTTGCTATCATGGTCACTAGAGATTAGCTTTTGTTTGAGAAAAATAGAATCATTATTAAATATAAATAGCAAGGGGGGAAATTTGTCAGAGAAACCAGCTCAAGCCTCACTACAAGCATGAAAATCAAGCATGCAATGAAAAGAAAAAAACACAAATGACATGTTGTCAACAACAAAAATACTACTATGAACAAGAGGATATCACAGCAACATCAACCACACAAAAGTAAATGATTTCAAACAGCTAAAAGCTTGAAAATCAAAACCTCAATAAAAGCTCTGATATGTAAAGATAAATGAGATTTTTGTCCTTTATCTACCTCGTATCAAAATTAATAGTGTTAAAGCATAAATGTTAATATTATGTTCTCCAACACTAGAATAGGGTTCATGCCATACTTGACAAAAAAGTTACAAAAAGGAAATTTGATGTTTCGATTATTAAGTATTCTCCAATGCCAAATAAGTTAAAATACCTTGACATTTTAGGATGTCATCCCCAAACCACAAGCGTCATTATCAATTGCTTTCCATAGCTTCATTCAACCACTTAGGGCCAACCTCACAAATTTGAAGGTGAAAGAGACGACACTTTCAGTTGTCCATCATATAGTGTGCCACCTGTAATGTCCCTGAATATTTGGCTTGAGCGTTGCATAATTAGAAAAAATATTTTTTTATGGCTCAATTATTTTTATTTGGCTTGGGGGACTTGGGAATTAGTTCCCCATAATTTATTATTATTTTATGTGGCACCAAAATATTTTTATAATTTTTCTGTGAGGCTGGGCAACCCTTTTTGGAGGTAAAAAGGGAAAAAATTAAAAAATCAAAAATCAAAAAAATTAAATCAAAATTGGGTCGGCCAAATTGGAGGGAAGAGGTGAAGATATAAATACAAGTTCTTTGGAGGCATTTCATATCATTGGAATTGTTATTTCTATTGTTTTGGACTGCACTTTTGAGCAGCTTATTCCAAGAACGAAAAACCCTTGAAAATAAAGGGCGAGTTGGATGAAAACCCAATCTCATCTTGGGAAGGCTTCATAACGGAAGTCTACTTGCACTTTATTGGAGGATTTCAAGTTTTGGAGCAAAATTTGCATAACATTTTTGGAGCAGAATTAGATCGTAATTTGGAGCAAAATTCATATCATTTTGGAGAAGAATTTTGGATGTCATGTCCCCAAAATTGTAATGATAAATATGAGACGTTGAACACAAATAACAAAAATCGAATAAACACCAAATTATAAATATAAGTAATTGCCACGTAAATACCATTATTATAATAATTATGATCAAGACATAATTACCATTTAAACACTAGTATCATAGATAAGTTAATAATAGAATAATAGATATTATAGTACTAATATCATGAAACTGATATATTATGATAATATCATTATAAATATTATAATGGTAATATATGATAGAAAGCATCGTGAATAGAATAACCTGTGAACACATACCCATAATATTCATAAATGAATAAATATTAATACGAATACCCCACAGAAATATTTATTAGTCATACTAAATAGCGATATCCTAAAATAATTATATTTGAAACTGTAGAAGCGATTAAGGAAAAAGACAAATTAAAGAAAAAGACGAATTAAGGGAAAAGACAAAAATAAGGAAAAAAACAAATGTATGAAAAGCAGCGATTGATAATCATTATTCCTGGGCAGCGATTAATTTAAAAACAGGGATCAAACAAAAAGCCACGCCCATTCAAAGATTATGTCCTTTCAAAGGGGCGCGTCTCTTTGTAGAAATACGGGGTATAAAAGGAGGATAAATACCCAAGGAGGGGGCATGGAAGCATCAGCAAATAAATAATATCTTCTGAATATAAAATCAGGAATCATCTACAAGGAGACAATGTAGTCTGCAACCCAGACATATCAATTAAGATTCAATATAAATCTGCAGGCACATAGAGATCTAATACAGTCTGGTTGAAGGAAGCGAGCCAGGAGAATAATAACAGATTGGAGCAGACCAAAGAGGAGGAATGATATCAACACAGGAAGTAACAGCGCTTGGGTTAGCAGTTCGTTTTACATCAACGGGTGTATCTCTATTAAACATATCTACTCACTGTGTATGCTTTGTAAGTTGCTGATTACTTATATATCGGTCTAATGCTGTATGTTCTTTATATCGATCTGGTACTAATTTGCTGTTGCAATCTGAGTGTACATAGGATCTGATTCTTCAAAACCTGCTATTTGTTATCTAACATACATAATACATATGAAGCTTTGACCCTGCATAGTAGGGAGATGATAATTTACACCTGCATATTGCTTATAGGTCTTAAATGGATTTTATTATGAGAATTAAATTAGAATTGCATTAACTTCCTGCAATCCGGCAAGTGGACAGGGTCTGAGGTGCCAGTGGTAGGGGCCAAAGCCCATTTACGACCTTCGCCCCAGCGTAGGGCCTGAGGTGTAGTGTAGAGTGCCAAGGGAGCCCACTCGCGATCTCCACCCATTCTCACATGTTGGCAAGTGTTTTCTGAGGTTGTGACATGGATGGGGAAAGCAGGTACAAATCGCCAACAAGGAGAGTTGCGGTATACAACCTCTTAGGCTTGGCATATGGCTTCGGGCGGACACATCCTGTTACTCCTCCTAGTTCACAGTAGGTTGCATTATTGATAGTCTATAAATGTGATGCAAATGCTTAATGCTAACAATGTATATATGCATGTTTGGGAATTTTACTTATGGGTTGAATTCAGGTTTGCAATTACAAATTACATCATCGGAGCTATTCATTGACAAGGTGAAAACCCTAACCCTAGTTTGTGGAAACTGTGACCCATAGGCGAGTTCTAGGGCAGTTCGGGATAGGGGACATTACATTGCATCAAATTTGAGTGCCATTCTTGAAGAGTCATAATTCAAATTTATAAATCAGTTTGGAGCGCCATTTTGAAGTTGTTTACATGCATGTTGGAGCACCACCATAGAAGGAACAAATTCAGATTTCTAAGTCAGATTTGGAGCAGCATTGTTGTGGCAATTTTGTGAGCAGCAGATCTGAGCGCCCACCTTTGGAGAGCAATTTTGCATATTTGGAGCAGCAAACCCTAAGTGCCTGCCAAGGAGGAATTCGCCCATCTAGGGTTTGACATTGAAGACTATTTTGCACATATTTGGTATGTACAATCATAGCTTTAGATCGTATTTGTAGAGCAGAAATCTGGGCATATATTTCGCATGTTTGAGCCCATGAATTCATTGTAAAATCAGTCCAGATTATTCAGTTTTGTAATACCAGACTTCTTTAATCAGAAATCAGATTTATCAGACCTATGTTTGGCATTTGGGACGGTTGATTTTCATGGTTGCTAACATAATTGATGTTATCTACATGTTTGGCATAATTTTATGGATGTTTGGTGTATGTTTATTAGATGCCTATAAGTATTTATCATTCTGAAAATAAAAGTCAGAATTTAGTCCTAGGGTTCGAGCAGAAAACTAAATCAGAAATGTGCAGAAATATAAATCAGAAATCTAGGGCATAAATCAAAAAATTTAGGGCTGGTCCCATTGGGGATCTTTCAGTGGTATCAGAGCTTTGATCCTGCCAGCTTGGAGGGTTTCATATGCAATCACCATTTCAGTTTTATTATCATAAAAGAACAAGATAGCAAGCTACAATGGGAGAGGGAAGTCCAAGGTGGAATGATCAACAATGGGAGAACTTTTTGCATACTCTTGCCCAGCAACAACAAGAAGTGTTGCAACTTTTCAACAACAAATAGTGGCTGCAATTAGAAAATTGAGGAAAGAGTCAGAAAAATCAGAAGTTATCATTGAAAAAAGTTTAGAGAAGGAAGAAGAAGTACTTGTTTATGACTTGCAGCCTGCAAGTAATTATGAGGAGGACAAAAATCAGTCAGTATGCAGCCCTGAAGAAGACATGTTCAAGAGTTTTCTTCAGCCCTATGAGGACAAGGATAAAGGAGATTCACTTATTGAAGCTA
Source organism: Sequoia sempervirens (assembly GCA_007258455.2). Taxonomy (NCBI): domain Eukaryota; kingdom Viridiplantae; phylum Streptophyta; class Pinopsida; order Cupressales; family Cupressaceae; genus Sequoia; species Sequoia sempervirens. Next base: position 537,439,822 of record VDFB02271358.1, read on the forward strand.
CAAATGAAGAGCACATGAAGATTGAAGAAAGTACCGACATGAAGATTATCAAACCAACCATGTTAGATCAGCTACATGAAGGTATGGGTTCTTTAATTGAGCCTAGCATTGCCTCATCACCTTTACATCATTTTGGCAAGGAATCAAACTATGGTTTGGGTGTCCTTAAGTTGGATGTTGCCCATACATATGTGAGCAATTCAGAAATTTCAATATGTAGTGAACAAAGTAAATTGTATAAGATTGATTTAACATTGCAAGATATGGAGGAAGACTTGGTGGTTAAGGAGGTTATAGCTGTGTATACTCTCTCTAGATCAGCCAATGAGGAAGATCATGATGTAGAAGACTCTACTCATTATTTTGATGGAGATCCTTTGATGGAGCATGATGATGACCTACTTTCTGCACATGGATGTCATGAAGAAGAGGCCATGAAGAGATCTGATTTGGAGGTGCACATTTATGAAGACCAAACAGAAATTTTGCATGGAGGTGATGGGTCACATCAGTCACATCACTTGGAAGGACAATTGAAGGTAAGCGAAGGTAAGATTGTGGCAGCCCTCACTCATTTTGATCATGTTCATAAGATGATGGCAGGTTTGTGTTGGAAGGCTCTAAGGGATCATGCAGATTTTGAAGGAGGTATATCTCTTAATGATTTGCACGAACTCAATGAGGCATTGGTGTTAGTGAAGTCAAACTACCTACACTTACTTGCCGACGGAGATTATCTCCTCACACTTGGTGGGATATACTTGGATGCTTTGAGAAGAAAAGAAGAGGAGAGAGACAAGCTCACCCTTGAGCTCAAGGATGCAGTGGATTCTTTAAGGAGCACTCAAAGGGCTCTTCAAGAATCGGAAGATCACGAGGATCAGCTTTGTTGGAAGATGACAAAGTGTGGAGAAATGGAAGGAGGACATAGAGGATCCCGTGATGAAGAGATCTATACACATGAAGATTTAGCTTGCAGCCATGGGACAGAAGTTATGGCACATGACACACTTGATGTCCCATTGAAGACATCCCTTGGACCAGCATTAACAAATGAGTACCCATTCATGGAAGAAGAAGAGGTAAGGCATGAACTTCTAATGTATAACAGCAATCCCCTACCTTCATAATATCATGACATGACAGCCAAAGGGGTTGAGATCCGATTCAGATTGGAGGCAAGTGATTTTCAGTTAGAGCAACCTTTTGGATCTGCACTTGTAGGAGGACATGAAGCCAAGGAAGAGGACATGATTGAGGGACTAGAGGATGGCATGATAAGGTATGACAGCAGGGCTGATTTTCTGTTTTATGACAGCAGTCATATTTCTATGCATAACCATGAGATAGCAGCTATGTCACATGAAGGGAATGTTGTTGAAGGATCTCCCAATGATGTGAGTGTCAAATATAAGGAATGTATTGTGGATTCAAGCCACAAAGGTTCTGATTTTGCATACCATACTATGGAAGATGTGAAGAAGACACAAGATATGTGTAAAGGGTGGTTGCAAAGAGCTAGGAGACCAAAGATGTTGGCTGCCCAAGAAAAACAGCACTTACAAGAGGTCAAGGAACGTTGTAGCCAGCTAGATCAAGCAAAGAGGCTAAGGGAGTCACACCTTAGATCTCTATTTCTTCCAAGGAAAGAATGCATAATGGTGGATCAAGCAAAGGAAAAGTCTCTTGAAGAAAGCAAGCAAGAAGAATATGCAAATTTGGGTGGACAGGTGGAAAGGTATGATTCAGAAAAATTTGTTCATGTATCTGATTTGCATCATGACTTGCCTTTGTTTGAGGACCCCTTGAAGGCCCAAACCCTAGAGGAGGTGAGAGCAGTTGAGCATACACTTAGTGGATCAGCCACTAGTGCCAAATGTTCACAAGCAGGGGGAGTCATAAGTGATTCAGTTTGTGGTGATTCATTGGTCTTTCTTGAAGATGAAGAGTTGGTTAATGACGAAGTGCAACCCCATCATCATATTGATTCTTTGGTAGCGTTGGATGCTGACCTATTTCAGAGATTTGTGATGCATGTCATGGAGATACTTGCATTTATGTGGCATATTTTTGGGTTGCAGCTGGCTTATGAGCCTAGGTATGGAGATATTGCTATGCTTTGTGATTTTGGGGCACTAATGTTTGCATTGCAGCTGGACTATGGCGTTGGGTGTGGAGGTGAGCATGTTTGCATAGGTGTTCCAGCCCCAATTCGTGAGAACCTACTCCCTACATTGATAGGAGGTGACTGTTCTACTTCATAGAACATGGATTTCTTGCTTAACTCTTGGAGGACAGCAGTTGTTCAGGAGTTTGGAAGAGAGTTGAATTATCTTCCCCTCCTTGGAGAGTGGCATAGGGATGATACTCTATCATCCTACGTCATTGGAGATACTATTTCTCCCACATAGGTCTGATTTTCAGTCATGAGGTTGTTGTTCTGCTCCATATCAGCAACTTAGGAGGAGTTGTTATACATTTCCTTGCACCAATGTTGCCTATTCCTCACATCAATGGGAGATCTACAAGAGTTGGAGGGTGGTTTTGTGTTGATAACACTTTGAGATGCTTCCATCTCCTCATGTCTGATGGATGCAAGGATGTGGTGATTTGGGATCTAGGTGGTGGCATCATTGACACACTTTTTCATTGGGATCTTGATGAGTTGCTTCACAACTCATGGGGCATTGATAATTGTATCACAGTGGAGCAGCGGAAGCTTGGAGACTTGTATTTGTGTTTCAGAGTTCACATCTTTCATCACTTGTTGACGGGCATGGCTTTCTTCAGGGCTTCGGATTGGTCTAGTGTTTGGTCCCTAATGGATTTTGCATTCTTGAAGGATGGAGCCTTTGGAGATTTGAAGGATGCAGGTTTGTTATTGTCCTTGGGAAGGGAGGACTATAATGTCCACGAATATTTGGCTTGAGCGTTGCATAATTAGAAAAAATAATTTTTTATGGCCCAATTATTTTTATTTGGCTTGGGGGACTTGGGAATTAATTTCCCATAATTTATTATTAATTTATGTAGCGCCAAAATATTTTTATAATTTTTCTATTCAGCGACCCTTTTGGAGGTAAAAGGGAAACAATTAAAAAATTTAAATTTTAAATTTAAAAAAAAAAAAATTGAAACTGGGCGCCCAAAATGGGTTTGGCCGAATTGGAGGGAAAAGGTGAAGATATAAATACAAGTTCTTTGGAGGCATTTCATATCATATTGGAATTGTCATTTCTATTGTTTTGGACTACACTTTTGAGCAGCTTATTCCAAGGACAAAAACCCTTGAGAATAAAGGGTGAGTTGGACGAAAACCCAATCTCATCTTGGGAAGGCTTCATAATGGAAGTCTACTTGCACATCATTGGAGGATTTCGAGTTTTGGAGCAGAGTTTGCATAACATTTTTGGAGCAGAATTAGATCGTAATTTGGAGCATAATTCATATCATTTTGGAGCAGAATTTTGTATCAAATTTGAGTGCCATTCTTGAAGAGTCATAATTCAAATTTATAAATCAGTTTGGAGAGTAATTTTGAAATTATTTTCATACATGTTGGAGCGCCACCATAGAAGGAACAAATTCAGATTTCTAAGACAGATTTGGAGCAGCATTGTTGTGGCAATTTTGTGAGCATATTGTATTAGGGTTTTGCCCTAATTTGGAGTGCCACTTTGGAGCAGATCTGAGTGCCCACCTTTGGAGGGCAATTTTGCATATCTGGAGGAACAAACCCTAAGCGCTTGCTAAGGAGAAATTCACCCATTTAGGGTTTGACATTTGAAGACTATTTTGCATATATTTGGTATGTACAATCGTAGCTTTAGATCTGATTTGTAGGGCAGAAATCTGGGCATATATTTGGCATGTTTGAGCCCATGAATTCATTGTAAAATCAGTCCAGATTATTCAGTTTTGTAGCAGCAGACTTCTTTGATCAGAAATCAGATTTATTGCACCTATGTTTGGCATTTGGGATGGTTGATTTTCATGGTTGCTATCATAATTGATGTTATCTACAGGTTTGGCATAGTTTTATGGATGTTTGGTATATGTTTATTGGATGCCTATAAGTGTTTATCATTCTGAAATAAAAGTCAGAATTCAGTCCTAGAGTTTGAGCAGAAAACTAAATCAGAAAAGTGCAGAAATATAAATCAGAAATCTAGGGCATAAAAAAGGAATTTTTGGGCAGGTCCCATTGGGGATATTTCAGCACCAATCTTTTTGGGTGTGCAATTTGATGATTTTGTCAAGGAAGTAAAAGGTCGCCATAATTCATGACCTCATGTGATTGTTTCCAATCTATTGAATGCATAAATTTTATTAGTAGCCTTCTGCATTACTCTAAAGGAAAAAGCATCATGTTTAGCTTTTCTTACTAACCAAACATCTGGAAGTAGCACCAATTGAGAACAAGGTTTATGAAACCCATCTCTTTATTTTGCTTGATGATATCCTTGGAACTTCTCACAATAGCCTAATGGGTATCAATGAGCATTCTATCACAAAGGGAAGAATCCGTGTGGATATCAAAGTTTTTGCCTTCATGAAAAACACAAGAGAGGTCCATATTGGTTAGGAGACAGAAAGCCTAATGGTCCAATGAGAGAATGGTAGTGGAGAAGCGGAATTCAAGTTCTTGTTAAGAAATTCTTGGGATGGTGAAGACCATACAAGGGAGGTTGCTCTAAGGAAAAAAAAGGATTCTCAAGAAGGCACTTGCTCACGTCAGCCATAGAGTTAACATGCTTGTAAGTCCTAGGAGTGCTAAAAGGAGAGCATGGAGTGGGGAGAGCACAATGTACCCAATAGAATAAATATTGGATTATAAACAGGTGAAGTTTGAGCAGCAAATCATACTTGTGGTTTATCCATATACCTAGACCAAAAACCCATAGAGCTGAGACCACCTTATTTCAAAAAGAGGCATCATCCACAACTAGTATTTTGGGATTATGCCACCCTGTTATAATCATGCTTGAAATTTTTTCCTCACCATGGCATAGCCACCACTATAGGAAGGGCACTAATACACAAGGGTCCAGGTTCGATGGTTCGGTTCGCGGGTTTAATCAAAAATTCTTTTGGGGTTGGGTTCGTTTTGGGTTCATCCATACAAAAACATAAAAATTACATATATAAGGTTTTTTGCAATAAATTAAATATAATATATATTAATATTAATGTGACTATAATTATAACATTTTAATATTCATTAACATATTTAAAAAATTAATATATTAAATATATTAATAATTATATATTTTAAATAAAGTATTTAAATATTCATATTAATGTGACTATAATTATAACATATTAATATTCAATAATATAGATAAAAAAATTAAATACATTAAATATATTAAATATGTTAATAATTATATATTTTAAATAAAATATTTAAATAATACTATTAATGTGACTATAATTATAGCATATTAATATTCATTAATATATTTTAAAAAACTAAATATATTAATGAATATATATTTTAAATAAAATATTTAAACTAAAATGTTAATATTAAAAAATAAATAAACATTCTAAAAGTGAATAAAGCCCTATCAGTATCCTAAAAGTTGGGTAGTGAATTTATTATTTTCAGACAATGAAGCCCTGAAGCATTAGGCAACCTTCCGGCAACTCAGACCAGCGGAGGACAAATAGAATTTGCTGCGAAAGCCGGCTAACGAGGGTATTCATGCGTATGGGGACATAGTAATGGAAGATGTAATAGCCGAAATGGGATTCGTCTTGGTTGGAGCACCCAAATCCGCCATATATTTGACTCCATAGCAAGAAATACGATGATAGTTTTCTCAAATTCTCTTGAGTTTGAAGTGGGTCCTCCTCGGGTCCATCAAGGTTGGACCCACACTATGTGGGCCAGACCCAAGCCGAACTAGACCCGAGCTAGGCTGGACCCAAACCCAACCCGAACCTCAGACCCAGGCCGGACAGGACTAGCATCTACAAATGCAGACCCCCGAACCGGCAACGTAGTTGATAAACAATGAGCATTCTAGTTCTATCCTTCACTAAAAAAATTGAGTGCCAAAGGCTTTTCTTAGCTTTGTGATTTTCTTCTCCACAATAACAATTACAAAAGACACTAATCCTTTTTATGGTCATGCTCTCTAGGGCAATTATTTGTAACCATACCGGTGGTGATTTTTTATTTGCCCCCCCTCCAACCCACAAGGCAACTCTCCCCTTGGTTATAAAAATGGCGGCTTTTGCACTCTCAATATACATAAACTTGTTGAAATTGTAACAAGGTTGTCTAAACTTTCCTACGTACCTTTCAAGATGTTATCTCTTCATCCTTTACTTGCCCCCCCTCCACCCCACAAGGTGGTTATGCCCTTCGATAGAAAAATGACAACTTCCACAAGTCTCTATATGCATTGGACAACTTTCCATTCCTTCCTAGAATTGAAATGTGGTTGCTTCATCTTCCCTATGTACCTATCAAGATGTTGACTATTTACAAGATCTAATATTATATTACCAAACCCCATGACATTATGGTGCCAACCCTCCTACTATTACTGGTTAATAGTGGATCTCTACCTTTAGACGAGACATGTAGGTATCCTCAAATAGTGTTGCTTGACTTATTCAAGACAACTTCCATTTTACAATTACGTTGGTCACTTCTAGAGAGCATTCTAGACACATTTGGTTTCATGTCTACACATGCTCACCTCTTCAAGACACTTACATTGCAATTGGTTACTTCCCCCTAGTTTCTTCTTCTTTTACAATACACATAACCCATACCTTGATCTTTATCCAAAGATTTCTTATTACTCTTCTTTTGTTGATGTAGTTCCCCTTAGAGGCATTAATTCTCATATTAACACCTATCAAATGCCCAAAAATGACCTTTTAGAGGATTCTTTATATTTACAAATGCTAAATCTTAACCAATTTGGTTTGCAACAAAACTCTAAATACGATGGACACCTACTTACTATGCATAAGAGACATCTTCTCTAAATGGGTGAGTCTTATAGTCTACATATTCTCAATGAATTGCCTTGTTTCTCTAACAATCACAAATTTACATGTGTCTGTCACAATGGGGCCATAAGTGTATTGGATTATGTTCTTAATAATAGGTTTCTTATCCCCCACATCCATGACCTCTTTATTGCTCAATCTCCATTTGTTGACCATGTTGCTCTGACCTTTGCACTTCCCTCCCCATTGCCCAGTATACCTCCCATTACTCATCACCCCACGATCCACTTTGATATTAGGGACACTATCAACTACTCTACTTCTCTCTCCACCATTATAATTGACCAAAATTATCTACCTAGAATTGTAGTCAAGAATAAGTTCTTGTCCAGTGCCCCTTTGGAGGCAACACTTGACACTCTTCCCCAAATTGTCCCTTCCCTCCTAGCACCTCCCCCCAATCCCTTCCTCATACTTTTAAGGCTTGTGCCTAGCAAATATATTATGTGTTGCAGTTTGGTTGTCATTGATGACAAAAGTTCTATGAAGAGTGTTGCAGTCTGGTTGTTTGGTTACCAGAGTCTCTAAGAAATACTCTGCATTTCTCTGCTAATGATGTCTTGCTCCTGCAATTTGGAGGATAGCTTTTTGTTGCATCAAGGCATGTCTAGTCCATGTTTCAAATCATTTGAGTTACCGGAGGGGTGTTTTTGAGAGTGGAAGATTGAAGACTGTGTTGATTCTATGAGGATGTTCTTAGAGGTGTAAAGGTTGGCTCTGCATATCTCTGCATTTGAAGATATGGTTGTGCGGGTCCGAAGTTAAGTTCATGGAGATGTGAAGGTGTTATATCCAAAGTTTCATGACAATAATCCTTCCACAGAGAAAGTTAGAAGTGACAAAGTACTGGACTATGTTAGGCCAGTGCAAAGTGGTTCACAAGACTTGTTGGAATGCTCCTCATTCCACCACACATGAAGTTCTGGTCAAGCAGTTTTGACAACATACTTAGTGATCTCTAAACTATGTTATATTGAAGTTTAAAGTGATCCGGTGCTCCGCAAGTTTAGTTTTCAAAGTGTCAGAGTGATACAGTTGGTTTCGGATGCTTAATCTTCATCAGAACAAGTGTTTGAACACTTGCGCCAACAAAAGGTTCTGAAGTTTAGTTGTATGAGTTTGTGTGGACATTCCACATGTCTCATAATGTCTAAGGTATGAAGCTCATGAAGATCTTTCTAGCTTCCAATACCCACACAAGTGTTTCAAGTCATTTTGTGAAGTTATGCTTTTTGTTGAGGCCGACTAAGGTATGTTGATGGTGTGTGCCACTAATTCAAGATTGAGCGGAGTTTAAGGAGTGCTTGAAGGTATGGGTCATGCCAACTCATCTGGGAGAAACACAAATAATGTTTTATCATTCTTGTGTACCGCCAATGGATGTGAAGGTCGACATGCTACATGTTACATGTTTTCTTGTTTATAGCCGACCTAATTTGTATTTGCAAAGCATGCGTATGATGCTTATAGTGGAGGTGAATTTGGAAGTGTGCTAGAAGAAGAAGAATTACTTGCCTGAGAAGGGTAAGAGGCAATGTCTACTATGTCATCTTTATCTGATTCTTCCATCACAGGCTCTAATCTTGCCTTTGTCTTTAGAGTTCCTTTCTTGCATGCCTTAGAACAAGTCTTTTCTAGGAGTCATTCCTCTAAAGGATCCTCATCATCATCTCCTCTTCTATCGAGAGTCATTTGTTGGGTAGGAGACCCCCATTGAGTAGAAGAGGATTGTCTCTGACTACTCTCAGCACACTCTGAAGTCTCCTTAGACTGCTGAGATGTGACTTTAGATTTCTCTGCAGTCTTTTTCATTACCCATTCACCCGTCCTCTGAAGGATTACAACAATCTTTTCCTTGATGGTTTCAATTTCTTTCACACTCCAATCGATCGACAATATGGGTTGCATTTGTATACAATCAACAAAGATGGGATCAACTAGATCAGATTCATTGTTTTCAATACTGTGATTATCCCAATTTAATTTAAAAATAGCAATTTGCCTCAAGGACAATCTCATCCAACTTCTTCTCCTAAACTCATATTCATCATTACAATTTGCCCAATAGTCTTCTAAGTTAGGAGATGGTAAAAACTAGGTCACAATTGCAAATTCCTTTTAACAAAATCTTTATTGTCGAAAGGAAATCTTCTTTCATAAAAATGCATAGTGTATTTCACTATGTCCTTTTCTCTATTAAGGGTGTCAGACATAGACACATGTATAATGGCCAAGGCCGATAGGAAAAGGAATCCGTGCCCATTTTCTCTCTTAGCACCTTTTGTTCACTTCTGCAATCTGCCTACACACCTCAATTAGAATAAATTTGTCTTCGACATATTTGGGTAGCTTAGGGTAGCTTATAAGGCAGCCCATTGTATCCTCCAACTCTAAGATAAGTGAATCTTTGGAATTGTATAATATAGCTTCCATAGGTGTTAACCAATTGTATAGCCTCTAGAGATATCCTTAGGCCCATTTCGCCCTGAATCTCCCTGACCATTCTCATGGTGAATGCATCATTTACCCTTCTAAAGCTCTTATAACTCATTTTCGGTTGCAGTTGGACATAATAATCATAGATCTAAGTATTTTCATCAAAAACCTCTACAAGGCGTAGTCTTGGCCACAATCTTGTGCTAGCAATTCTGTAAAATAAATACACAGACATATAGAATGTATGGCTAACTGGAAAATGAATTATTTCCCTATGAATTTGGTTACTAATGAGGTATTCCCAATCAATAAATTGTTGCCCATGGATTATCACAATGATAAAAAGATACATCCATTCTTCAAAATCGTGGGCGTTTTCATTACCTCTTATCCAATGAAGGACTATGATGTCTAAGATCTCATCTGTGAAATGGGTTCGGTGTAATTTCTTTGACAACTAAGATTTCCCTTTCTTTGGAGTTGCCAACCATTGTCGAGCAATCGTATTTTTACATTGTCCTTTCTTTTTTATGAAATGTTGATCAGCTATGATATATTCAGTATCAAAGAACTCCTCCCTTTGTGGCAGCCGAAGGCAAGTATTAAATTTGTCGCTATTCAATTTTACAACCAGCCTATTGTCACTAGTTTTTATTTCCCTTATTTGTGGATCATAATGACTTATGCATTCTAAGACCAGGTCTGAACATTGCACTGCTATAGGGAAGGAAGCTGCTTGCAATAGTCTACCTTCTATCAACCTCTGTGTAATCGAAGGCCTATTGATCTAAGGCCTATCATCCTTTTCAATCCTCTCCCAAAAACCTTTCAAGTTTACGTGCCCTAGCTTGCTAACACCAACCTCAGGAAGGGAGCTAGATAGGCCTAACAAATGCTCATATCCCATATTTGAAACGGACAACTATGCACAGTAAAACTGCTCTTCAAATTAGGAGGGGAAGCTCCCTCTTGCTGATGGTGTTGAAAGAAAGTAAACTAAAACTAAGTTGCCTATCTTTTTGATCAACTAGAGCACAAGGTTTATTAAACACAAACGCCGCAGCTAAGATCTTATGTTTTAAGAACTTCAACTACGACTAACTTAAGCTAAAGACGTTTCTAACTTCTCAAGTAATACGCAGAGCAAGAGAAACTAGAAATGATCAAGGTTGATTCTCTGACAAAGTGCTTCAATAACTCTTTTCCAACAAACATCTACACACTTCAATGTAAGCTGAAATTAAGATCATAAAAGCATAACACAAATAACGGAAATCTGAGATGTTATATCAAGGCAAAGGAGGCTCATGATTTTATTTCTCAAACTTCTTGAACAAAATCTACTACTAACATGCCTAGAACAAGAGCTTGCAGCTAAAGAGGCTTGCAATCTTGTTCTTACACAATAGGAACAGTAATTACAACAACTCCTTGTTGGCTAAAAGAGACTTAACAATTCGCTATCATAAAACAATTGAACAACACTTGAATAACAAATAGAAGGCACAATAGGCTCAGCGTTTTGTTATCACTAGCATGGTTAAAGAAAACTAATGAGCAAAGGCTCTTATTTATAGGCAAGCAGAGGAGTAGGGAACCCTAAAATCTCCTTGCTTTCACAATCTAGGGCTTGCTCAACAAGCAAGCTTTATTTCTAAATCTAGAAAGAAGATAAGATCTAACACCTAAGAAAGCAGAAAAAGCGGGAAACGCCAACTATTACATTTATTTTCTTTCTCTTCTTCAAAGAATGGATAAGAATTGCTCCAAGAATAGAAAGAAAGCGGAAAGAAAGCTTCTAGAAGAAAGCTGCTTTAAAGCTCAATGACATCCGCTAAAAAGCAGGAAACTGTGTCCCAGTTCGGTGCATCTATGCCATCAATAGCAAAATTGCATTTTTTCCAAGATATCCTCTCCATCTGCAATAGATCTCGAGAATCTTCAACCTCATTGGCTGCCTTTTCAAACTTTGCTGACATCATGGAACTGTGAGTTGGCAGAGTCTTATGTTTTTCTTTCATTCACTTTAGTACAATCTTCTTGTTGTATTTTCCACATCCTTTCACATTCACCCTTTGAAATAGTGACACTTTCGAGCCAAGGGGGAATGGAAAAACACTTCTCGATCATATCAGGCTTCAAACTGCAAATCAATCTGCCATCAACTGATTGAATCTCCCTTGTAGCCGGGTTGTAATGCTTGATGCAAGCGATTACGAACTCAAGACTCTAAACGGATATAGGAATAGACGCTGCTGCGAGGAGTCCAGAGTGTCCCAGGTTCCTGATGGAAGTGTTGCCTGCGCTCTCCAAAGCGTGTAGATCAAAGACCGGCTTAATGTGATGCAAATCCGTCTCAGCTGTTTTGATGTAATCATGATAGAGAGCTGATTCAGTCTTAAAAACATTGGGAGTGTACTCCATTTCGGAAACCTTGAAGAATGACTGTAACTCGCCTAGGTTCAGATAGGTTTTGAGCAACTTACTATTTTTAGAATGCTGATTTTTCTTCGTCTAACGGACAAATTTTTGAAAAAAATTCTGAGATATGGGTTTTGCTCAAAATTTCGTTACAAGACAACCCAAATCATTCGTTTTTGAAAATTTTGAATTTATACTAAAAAAGCAACAAACCCTAATTTTTTCAATTTTTTACAAAAAAAGTTGGCACCTAGGTTTTGTTCAAAATGCAATTAGAAATGAACCCAGTTGATTAGATTTGAAAAAAACTGATAGCTGATTGAAAAAACAGCCAACCCTAGGATTTGAAATTTGCTTGAAAAAAGCTGTGATATGGGTTTTCTTCAGAAGACTCATTTGAGAGGACCCAGATGATTGAAAACTGAATGCACTGAGGATTTCACTGACATGCAAATAAAAAGCAGCTTGCTGCAACTTGATGAAGTTCTTGAAAATTTCTTCAGAAGAAAAAGGTGATAAGACCCAGATGGCTGAAAATTTGAAAACCTTGGCCTTCTCCTTGAAAAATTTGATCTTCTGGATGAAAAAGCTTGAAAAAGCAAGGCCTTATGCTTGCTGGTCTGAAAAATTTGATGAATAACCAGCAAACTTGAGTTCTTGAATCATAAAAATTCTTCAAACTTTCTGCTCCAACTTTCTCCTTTGAATGCTACCTGCAAAAATGATGAAAATTACATTGAAGAGAGGTGTTAAATAGACTTAGGGTTTGAATTAGGTTTGCTTTCTTTTGCTTTTATTTTCAAAACCCTAAAAATCTCTAATCATTGAACTTGGACGCCCATGCTTCATCCTCTTGCAATTTTGAAACTTCTTGAAAATTTTGGAAATTTTACTAAGGCATGAGAAGTTGGGCGCCCTTCTTGGCTAGGGGCACCCACTTCAAGCAGTGTTAGTCATTTTTTTTTTAAATTTTCAACTTTTCACCATTTTGACCCCCTACTTCGCCCTCGATTTCCGGCTTGCAAACTAATCTGATGAGCGAGCTGAATGATTCATTGCTGAGCCAGACCCGTTCTAAGAAGATTGTTCTGGAGGCCTCTCTGGTTTAAAACTTCATTTCAACCTTCGAATTCATGGGAGCCTTTCTCTTCCAAGGGCGCCCATTTTGTCCAGAGTTAGCCATTTTTATGATTTTCAATTTCTTCATTAACTCCTCTTCTACAGATGATCTTGTCGAATCTGGTGATCCGGGCATCGAATGATTGATGATTATGCTCGTTGCGAAGCTGAGAAGATCTTAAGAGAGGTCTTCTGGGAGAGACTTCATCAAACAGTTGAGTTTGGGCCTTCAAAAGCTTGGGCGCCCCTGGCAAGCTAGGGCGCCCAAACTCACCAAAGTTAGAGTATTTTTCACTTCTTCATGTTTGCTTATGAATCTCAATTCTTAGCTCTCATCAGACCCTCTGTTCAACTTCTCGTATCTGGCAACTACAAACTCCGATTGACGCGTTGAATATCTCGTTGGAGAGCCGGATCAACTGTGAAGAAATCACTTTAGAGCTACATTTGCAAATTCATCTGTTTAGGCCCTTGAAAACTTGGGCGCCTCTTCTCTCCTGGGGCGCCAAAAACCTTCAGACTTAGCCATTTTTATCTGATTTTCATCTTCCTTTTCAAACCTTTTTTCTGTACATTCCACGTTGATCTGAATCTGCTGGAGATTGGGCAGTCGGATGCTCTAACGAAGACAGGCATTGCGAAGCTGGCTGAATACTAAAGAGATTGAGCATATTCACAAACCCTAACTGCTGAGTTAGGTGCCCCAAAAAGCTGGGTGCCCTTCTTCACCTGGGGTGCCCAAAGTTCCCAGACTTAGTCAAATTTTGATAATTTTCATGTTTTTCATTCTGACTTCTGTTTGAATCCTCCCTGTTCAGCTCTGAATCCCGGGTGACTGGATGATCCGTTGACTACACCGTTGGATTCGTTGCGGAGCTGAAAGAGAACTAAGCAACTTTGATTGGAGGCTCAAACCCTAATTTCAACTTTTAATGCCCTAAAAAGATGGGCGCCTATTCTCTCCTGGGGTGCCCATGGCAACCAGTGTGAATATTTTCACAGTTTTTCACTTTCTTCTCCGTTCTTCGTGCTTTCTCACCAACTCGCCTTTTGTTGAACGCCTGAGTATTGAATGTGACGCCTGGCAGTTGACTGACCTCCATTGATGACCTCGGAGCTCCTGACATGCTTCTGAAAAAGCAGAATAGACCCACTAGGGCAAAACTAATTATTTTGAGATTTTGACTGCACCAGCTTGATATGGACGTATTTTGAGCCAATCAAAATCAGTTTGAACTCTAACGGACCAACTTTCTATTTTTAGAAAGTTTTGCCAGTATTCGTTTCAAAAGAAACCCAAAAAAAGTTAATATTTTTAGAAAATTTCTAAAAATAGCGGTTTTCTTAAAAAGTAGGGATGAAAAACTGAGATTTGGGTTTTGTAGATTAGGTCGCTCTCAGCAGACCCAGATCATCAAATTTTGAAAATTTTGCGTTTTAACCCCTCATGCAAGACATGCACACCCAAATTTTGACCTTTTTGACTGATTTAACAAGACTTTTACTCATTTCTTCAAAATGTCTAAGTGTAACAAAAAAATTTAATTTTGGGGTACAACACATGGCCCCCAAGTGACAAATTTCAATTTTATTTTATGGAAACAAAACTGATTACATAGATGTCAGCATCTTTTCCTTTATATAGCAAATAAGCATTACATCTAAGCCAGAAAGTCACCTTTGGCTAAGCAGCCATATGCAAGGGGTTCCATCCATCAAAGTCACCCAGGTGTCAAACCTAGCCCAAATGCCCCTCCAAGGATTTGAACGTTGGTGGATGGCTTTTCTATCACATACCATCATCCTCACCAATTGAGCTACAACCCTTTGGCAAATCTAACATTTTTCAATTTCAAATAAAAAGGAAGGTTTTCAATCATTACATAAATGTCTTTGTCTTCCATACTGAATTTTTTCCATGGTTGTGACCACCATCTTGTGCTCTCCATATTGACAATTTCTACATTCCTTTTGATCACCAAAGAAGCAAAGCTCCAAAATTGGCACACATAGGAAAAAATGGCAAGACCAAGAGTTCCATGCAGCAAAACTTTTTTGAGGTTTCAAACCCTCATGTTATAGAAAATGCCAACCTATGATCTCAAATTGAATGTTGTGGGCAAGTCATTTTCAATGAACCTCACTCCAACATGAGGCCTACACCCACATCAATCTCCAATAGTGCACCTCCCAACTAGAGAAAGCATTCATGTGTGGACATTCTTCATAAAGGGTCATTGCAAACCCAACAATTCCTACTTCCCACTCAAAGTCTTCCCACCATCCATCCACCTACTCGCACTCGTGGATTTGAGATAGATTGCCTTTTAAGTTGAACTCCAAGAGAAGTTATAGAAATTTTAAGAGGTTTTGAACCATCAAGCCAAAAAAAACACTCATTGATCATTGATCTAAAATTGAATGGTGGTGGAGATAGATTGCCTTTTAAGTTGAACTCCAAGAGAAGTTATAGAAATTTTAAGAGGTTTTGAACCATCAAGCCAAAAAAAACACTCATTGATCATTGATCTAAAATTGAATGGTGGTGGAATTGTCACTCACCTTGATGTATAAATATGGGCCTAGTCCTTTTTGTAAATATCTTTTGTCTAGTTAAGTAATATATGGTCTCTACTTTGTCTTGCCCAATATCTCACCTCAAAGAGGGTCTTCAAACACAAAGTATTGTGTGCCTACTCATGGTCGTCAAATCAAAGCAATTTGATTAATGTGTTTGTATATGTGTGATAATATCTTTGTTTGGTATGCCTTGCAATCTACTAGTTGAGTTGTGGAAGTGGGTTGAACCAAACTCGATTCCACATTGAGCACAATATAGAGGAAAGATTTAACTCTAAACAAAGAATCAAATAGATCCATTATTTTTGTTGCATAGTCTGTGTTCCCTTTGTTTTCCCTTTTTATTAAAGTAGATTTGATAGCTAGCATCAACTCAATATGTGGTCAACGATCTCCAAATATTCTCATTGTGCTCCAGGAAAGACAATTGATGCAAGCAAGCTCAATTGTTGTCCTTGGAATCAATGTTAAGCCACAATACATGCACAATTAGTATCAAAATCCACTCAAGCAGGTACCCAATATAGCAAGAATCTTGCCTCTTTCCTTTCACTTTGTTAGAACTGTAAATTTTTGAAAATTTTATGGCTGTTTGTACTCATTAGTTTCCTAAGAGGACCATACCATAAGTATAAGAATCTGCTCTGCATAACATATTTGCCCATGTTTTAGTTAGTTTTCATCATTTGGTCCTATAGGATTCACCTGGCCTTGAGCATTTGAATGTATAAACTATATCGGCGTAACATGTTGCTGGTCCCACCGATCCCAAAAGATTATTTTATACTAACGCATATTCTTTTTCAGTCTATCGGCAAGAGGTCGGAAATGTCTTACCGATATGATTTCATCTAAGGATTCATATCGGCATGATGCAGTTCGCAGTCTCAACGACAAAAGGATCCTATCAGCAAGACAATAGTCATCGAGGTGAGTCATATCGAGCACATATGTGTCTTACCAATCGAAGCACAAAGAACTATATCAGCCAAACTTGAGCCGTCGAAGTGAAGTCCCATAGTATTCATTTGGTCTTGCCGATAAAGCGAAGGAGGATTTTGTCGAGATGAGTTCATTGAGTCCTGCCGACCCCCTATGTCACACCAACAGAGTTGTATTGGTAAGGACTTGGCGATACATTTTGATCATCGGCGAGATAGACTTCACCGGAGAGAGATAGGAGAGTCATACCAAATGTTGTTCCGTCGGCAAGAAAATAATTATGTCTCGGCGATCAAAATTGACGAAGGAGATATCTCGGCAAGACACGAAGTAAGCGGAGGAACATCTGCCCGACTTGCAAAGTCACAGCGATAGGTTTGCATCGGTGAGAGTTATAGCGATACACTTGAGACTGAAGGGAGAACATCGGGGAGACTCAGAACATCGATGAGACTGCAGGATATCATAGTGACATATAATCTGTGGTAGTCGGAGAGACTCAAAACGTCGGCAAAACTACAGGATGTCTTAGCGGGTGTCTAATGAACGTTGGTAAAAGTTCAAACAAACGGATCGCCCGAGATTTGAATATGAAAGGACACGTCCTTTCGTGTTGCTGATGTATAAATACCCATTTTTGACAGCGAATAGAAGGGAGCGAATAGGAAAATACAGTAGATCACAATGTTTTACAATTATGAGACTATGATGCATGTTTGAAACAGTGGAGATATCAATGGAAGTTATTTGATTTGGTGGCCTATTTCTGGTATCAGTTGTTTGTTGTGTTAATTGAAAGTATTGTTGAAGTTGTCTCCAAGGTTGATGTTTTCTAGTTATTTAAACTGATATAACAAGCGTATATTCAGT
This sequence comes from Sequoia sempervirens, assembly GCA_007258455.2. Classification (NCBI taxonomy): domain Eukaryota; kingdom Viridiplantae; phylum Streptophyta; class Pinopsida; order Cupressales; family Cupressaceae; genus Sequoia; species Sequoia sempervirens. Next base: position 537,457,222 of record VDFB02271358.1, read on the forward strand.
TTATCAGTGCACACTTGTTGTATCTGTATGGTTTGATTAATTGGTTCTTTCAAGTAAAGATTAAATCCTTTTAGTCAATCATAGTAATTAGGGAATCTCATTTGGATCATTAAGAAGAACTTGGTAATCATATTCTTGCATGTTTATACAAGTTATAAACTCAAATTTGTATGCCAAACAATTAGAGTATCTGCCAGAAAGTTACTTATTTCAGATCTTTCATTTGACTCCGTACACCCAATAAGGCACTAGTCTCTACCATTCTACTGTTTAGTTTCATTCACTTTTACACATGAACATATTAGATTTTAGCCTTGATATTGCTTATACAATTCATACTAGAATAAAACTCATTTATCCACCTCCATTTGCCATTGTGGGTAAATTACTTTAAGGAATAAATAGAAGTCAAGTCTGCTTCATTGTTATAGGTACACTCGCCTAGGTCTGGCAGCACCTAAAGAGAAGAAGGTTCAAATCATCTGGCCTTGTTTGTTACCCTGAAACGTTGTGAGAGTCTAGCAACCTCTCGTGGTTCAAACCTACGTTTTTGAGAGCTAACACACTTCTTGGCAAAATACATGCCAACCTAGACTCTACCTATCCCACTCCTACAATTGCTGGCTGAAAACACCTTACCATTCTCTCACCAAGAACACATGGGAGCACAAAGATTTAAGTCACCAATAATGATGGAATGAGGGCCCCTTCTAAGCTTCCAATACTATAGGCTTCTAAATTGAGTTTCTCAAATATGGGATACATCCACTTGCCTTTCCCTTGGTCAAGCTTTTCAATGAGGTCATCTATTGGTGTTTTCCACCATCCTAGTCACCACACATCATCGATTGTTCACTCAAATTCAAACAATTATAAGAATATCACAATTTGGCATTCCTTTACCAAACTTTATGCCATTGCTTTGGACATAAAGTTTTCAAAGGATTTGGGGCACAGAGTTGAGACTTGTTGAGTCCTCACCTAAACTCACAAATTTGAGTCTAACGCAACCTCAATGAGACTATACCCTAGACTCGTGATTCTATATAGACTTGTGAATCCCAATAATTGACTCAACAAGTCTGCACAAACAATGGTTTTTAGAAGGAAAAAAATGTTCAGGAAAACTATGTAGATAATATGTACATATTTAATTTTTTACAAATGTTGTTCAATTGCTCAGGAAGAAAAGTTACAGGCCAATTTTCTCACATGGACTCCTCCATCTAGCCCAAAAGGATGCGGTGAAAGCAAATAAGATCACAAAGGAAGCACTAGTTCTCTTCAGAGAAGGGTTGTCTAGGAAGAACATGGAAACATTCAATTTCTATGCTAGCCAGTATGGAGATCCTTTCTCCCCTCCTCAGATTGAACACCTCTCTAAGGTTATCGACGACATGCTTGTCTTGCTGTCCTTGAGGACACCAATGCATTGAAACCATGCTCTGTTTGAGCTGATGTATGTTTTCTAATATTTTAATAATAGGGAGCTGCCCCCAATGGCAGTACTTATCTATCCAAATAAAAAGTACATATTTAAAAAACTCACTTAAAAAAAAACACATCATTCTCAAACCTGAAAAGGCATTGACACTTTAACCACTCACTTGCCCATTTTGTGTTTATTTTCACTTGCTTGTTTGCTTTCAATCAATTTTCACTCTACTTAGTTTTCCATTTTTTCTTCAAAGGAGTTAAACCTACTTGCACAAAGAGCTGATAGGATTGGATTAACGATGGAGGCGCTGATAAAAGGTATTGGATTTCAGTTACACATACAACTAACTTCTAGTATCAAGTTAAGGTAGGATGAAAATCTTCATTTTTTCTCTCCTTTTTCACATTCATTATTCTCTACGTTTTATAGTTTTATTTTCACATTTTCAGTTTAGTACATTTTGGACTTGAAATCCAAAAAAAAGACTAAAGTAAAACCCTGGGGTTTTTATCTTTTTTCCTTACTTTTTTGTTTTTATTAGTCCTTTTATTTTACTTATAAAAAAAATTCTTGCAATATTTTTTAGCTTTATTGCTTGCATCTCTTCATTAACTCTTCACCCTTTTTTCTCACCGTGTAATATGTCAAAACCACAAAGGAATGACCCTGTTTCGAAGCATGGTAGGTTGGGGACAAAGAATGGGCAAGTTTTTTGCAAATATTGTTCTATGGAGCTTCTCTGAAAAAGCATAATCACCTGAAATACGACCTTACCCCCATACTTAGCTGTGACATTGCATTATGCAAAAATGTTCAGCTTGAGGTTGTGAGGGAGTTGACAACACAACTGAAGTCCTTTCAAGAAAAGAAAGAAAATGGAATAAGATTAAACCAACATAAAATTGCATGTCCCACTTCTTCAATGCCCAAAAGTGAAACGGGTTCTACTAGCATTGGTCCTAGAATTCATATTTGGGAAGTTGAGATGTGCCATGCAGTGCTCCTAGTTCCCAACCATCATTGGAAAGCATGGGTTGGAACAAGGACAACCATGAAGCGGCAAGAAGTGAACTTGTTGATTTTTAATAATTTTGCAACATTATTAGTAACATTTTAATTTTAGGCCTAATTTTTATTATAAATTTTCAGTTTGTACTTTCACAATTTTTGTTTAGGGCTTATATTTTTTCTTTTCTTTTTCTAAGTTTTTTTGTTTTGTTGTTTTAAGTCCTCTTATTGGCAAGCAATGGCTGATGCAATTCCAGTATCTAGTCAAGGGTTCAATACCCCTTCTATTGATTATCTTTAAGGACCAATTTTGACAAAGAAGATAGTTGATGTACAATCCATTATTGATGAGCAATGGACTACTTACAGGAAGAAAGGGTGCACTATCATGTCCAATGGATGAACAAATAGAAGAAATAGGATGCAGCTAAGAAATTTAGTATCTTCTAGTGGTGGCACAATCCCATTGAAGTCAATTGATGCTTTAAAAAAGAAACAAAATACCAATTACTTCTGTTGTGTTCTAGAAAATGTTGTAGATGAAATAGGGGGAGGAAAATGTAGTAGAAATAGTCACCATTAAAGCAGCAAATTATATTGTTGCAAGTAGATTGCTAATGGACAAACACCTTAACATTTTTTGGACTCCTGGCTGAGCAGATTGCATTGATCTAACATTGAAGAACATTAGCAAACTAGAGTGCTTCAAGCCAGTTGTGAATTAAAGGATAAAACATTTGCAAATACATTTCTAACCATACTTGGTTACTCTATTTAATGAGAGAGTTCCAAGATAACAAGGAGATATCTGATCTGGTGTCACTTGGTTTGCAACCACATTTGTCAATTGCAATGTTTGCTACAAGCAAAAGCTTCTTTGAAATGAATGTTAGAAAGCAGTTGAGCAAGTCCTCCTACTCAAAAACGACTGTTGAGATAAATGTGGTGGATTTGGTATTTGCTAAGGCCCATTTTTGAACTCCTACAAAGGAGATTGTAGATTTACAAGTTTTAAAGTTTTTTAGTTGGCTTTTTCTTGTGTTTACAAATTTTAGTTTTTCCTCATTTACAATTTCAGCCATATTAGACATTTCAATGCCAGTGTGTAGAACAAATATGGACCCATTTAGACCAACACTGAATAAGTTAAGTTCAAAAGACCTCTTCATGCTCTTGTGTACATCCTCAACCCAGCTTTTTTCCAATTTCTAGAGAGCTTCAAGGCAAATGAGGAGGTTAAGGGAGGCATCTATGCCGTCACATAGGCTATGGAGCAGAATTCATAGTTAAGGGTGAAATTAATGTTTGAGAGAAAGATGTATAAGTGAAAACAGGGAGATCTCTTTTCTTCATACACATGTAAGTCAACAAGGACAACTTCTAGTCTAAGTAAAATTTGCAATTTTTGAAACATTGATTTAAAATTTAAAGATTTTAGTTTTGTTCTTAAATGTCAAATATTTAGTATTTGTAAAGTTTAAACATTTTAATTTTATCATTACAAATGCATGATCGAAACTCTCTGGCACTAAGGTGCCAAGTCCTTATAGAATTGCTATCCAAGATTTGAGCCAACCATTCAATACTTTAGGTTGTGAGCACAACTGGAGTATGTTTAAGCACATACTCTCCAAAAAAACTCAATAGGTTGTAAATGCAAGGGCTGAATGACCCTTTTTTCGTGCATTACAATCTATGCCTCCACCAGAAGGGAGTTTTCACTACAACTCAAGAACTAGCCCCTGTGGAGTTGGAGTGTGATCTCACATCTGAATAAATCACTAAGAATGACATCATTTTTAAAAAGGGGGAACACCTATGTGTCAATCAGGCTGATTGCGAGGAGTAGCAATGGGGGAGAAGATGCAAGCCCATGCAACTACAAACAAATAAGTTATCCAAGATGATGATGTTATCAGATAGAATGTTTGCAGCTTCTATTTTTAATAGGGTCATTTGTGCACGGGTGAAACATGCTGGTATCACCACACTCCAAAGCTCTGGATTCCTGCATTTCAAGAGAATAAGAATGAGATGATACCCAGCAACATGCTATGTCTCTCTTGTTGGTCTGTGGTTATGTCTGTTGTGTAATAATAGTTTTGCTGTCTACTTCTTATGGAAGCTATTTTGTTTAATTTTGCTTTCAAGAGGTATGGAGACGGATTTTGTTTTACTCACCTTCCTTTAATGAATATTACTGTTACCAGGTTTTGGTTATGTACACTTATTAGAAAACTTCTATTAGGATTTTTATGTTAAAGAATTTTTGGAAAACATAAAAGCATGTTTAGAAACATGACTAAACTCTCTAACTGTTATCATTCTAAAGCTGTCAGTGTGCCCTCATATATGACCCTCTGTCTGGGGACTGAAGGCTGATATACAATGTAGTACTTGAAAGTTGTTTGAAAGGGTTTGAGCCCCTCAATGAATGCTCCATTTCTATTGTTTTAGTGTGATTTCTGTCTTAATTTAAGTTATGCCTTCTCACCTTGGCTACTTACAAATCACCACATGAATGATGAAATGGTATTGAAAAAGCGAAGACGACTATGAAAAACATCAAATGGCATAAAAAATGAGGAGCACTATCAAACACATGGAATGGACTTTAAAATTGAGCCATTAAAAATTGAGGTAAGAATCAGAAAAACATAATCACAAGATTCACAACCAGCAGATGGTCTCTTTCTGAGAAACATCATCATGCATCTTAACACCCACTCCCTATCTTGATTAGTTTGCAGCAATCCAGATATAATCTCACAAAGATATGGTTTCAATTCTTCTCATTTACTGAGCATAATATAAACTGAACATTCATTGCTTTGTGCATAGAAACAATTATCAATTTCATTCACATGTAAAATACTAAAAACAAGAACAAAGTGAAACAATGTATGGGAACTATAACTACAGAACTTGAAATTCAAATACTGTGAAATTCCATATTAATGAAATAATAGTTTGTGACTGCTCTCACAATTTAAATCCTGCCTGAACTATATGTTAGCATACCTCTGCAACCACACCTGTGACTCCAATAACCAGGACATGAGATTTGCTTAATCTGTAGCAGAGACCACACACTTCCAGGCATCAGTACCATTGGACTAACATTTTGAACAAATATTTCTATGCCATTTGAAGATTGCAACCAATTGTAAACCAGAAATTACTGTTGTATCGAAAAACAAGTTTATCCAAAGTAAAGAAAACACGATAGCATTCTTCCAAAAATGAAATTGAAATTTTAATAAATTAAGATGACAGCATTCAAAAGATGTATCCAGTCAGAAATCTAATGTTGAAAAAAATCAGAATCGTTGCCAGAATATCTGCATGTTTAAGGATTGTAACTGGAAAGGATTGGTATAATACTATAAAGTATAAACAATTTGAATTAATAAATCAACTTGCAGCAGTAACAAAGCTACTTACAGCAATCTTACAGGGAAATTTTAAAAATTTGTCTCTGATAGGCATGTCAATATACTCCTAGATTAGCCAACACAAGTCAACTGAATACATAATTGCTAGTGTGAGAATTATTTGAGCCATGTGTGATTGAAATCACAGGACACAAGGCATAAAATCACAGCACATGGGAGTACCTTTATTGTGAAGATGACATATGGTGGACTTAATTATATGAGGTTAATGGTTAAACAATTCTGCAGGATTTTTGCATACCCAATTCAAGGTGGGAACCAAGATTGTCATTAACAAATCCCAGACAGCATATGAGCTGAAGGCATTCTAACAAACCTTTATTATACAAAGCTGGAGGCTCAACATGAGATAATTTTCAACACATTCAAGATGTTAGATTGTCTGGCCGGCCTCAAGACCTGAATGTCTTGTGGTGGAACCTTATTGAAACGCTTGGCATATTATTATGGGTACAATTTATAAATGTTGTGGAAAAACCAGTGGAAACCCTTTTGAAGGCATAATCTAATTTGTGATTTGTAGATGTGACCACATTTTTTAAATAGTCAGGGGCACATAACATCAAATTTTGTCAAATAAGAAATCAAGCCCAATGCTTAATTGGCCAGACCAACCCACCTTGCTAGATATGCCTAGGGGAAGCTATTGAATTTAATATCTGCAGAGCTGAGGCGAGTCCTCTTGCAATGAGGTCTAATCTCTAGGTCATCAGGATTGGCTGCCTGCAGCGGCCAGTACATATAACCTCCTTCAGCCAAGCTTTGAACTATGCACTTCTTAATAAATGTGAGCTAGCATTTAAACCCTGAATTTCACCAGCTCAAAACTAGAAAAATAATTGAAGATGGATAGAAATAAAGTAAGTTTGGTAAACTCTAATGACAAAAATGGGCAAGATATGAAAATACATAGCATTTGTCATGACCTGTTTGTATCCTAGTGCAGTTAATGCAGGACTTTGGGAAACTATGTTGTCCTTATAGGCCTGGACAATTGATAGCAGAAGGGACTTTCTTTATCAGCATCTGTTAAATCAAATGGACAAAAGCCTCCAGGAGATCAAGCAGACGGTACCTTAGAACTATTATGAATAAAAAAGTTTAGGATTTTGAATTTTTCATCTTTCTTTTTGTTCATACTATAAAAGTCCTACCTGGACCTGCACTGTTTTTAATTATTATTTTTATGACAGTCAGGGACCCAAAGTATTAGAAGAACCCATGAGGTAGCCAAAGCAGTACCAGTACCAGAATAGTACAGTGCAGCTATAGGACCATCTAGGGAAGAACCTGAAACATAGCTGAATAGAGAAAGAACTGATATATCAAATGAGGATGCCTGTTGCAAAATTCCTATTTGCCATTTCTGAGAAATGCTTTATTAAAGATAGGTGATACCAACATGTTGGTTCCTAAGTTACCGGATTCATACCCACAAGCCTCGAACCCGGTTTGGGTGCGAACCCGGTACGGGTTCGCCTGTGGGTACGCGCTGGGTACGCACTGGGTGCGTGCCCAGCGAGTACCTTGCCCAAAGGTACGCGGACCCGGGGGTACCAGCCGCGTACCCGGGCGAACCATTGAGAACCCACAGCCCAGCACTTAAAAAGTGAGCCCAAAAGTGAAAAAAAACAATTTTTTAATTTCTATTTTGCCTCTTAACCCTAAAACGACCCAATATGAGGCCTTTCAACACTAAAACATTTTATTTTTACCTCTCATTTTGCTCTCTCCATATTTTCTTTCCATCTTAGCATTTTGAAGGGAGGTGATTGCATTTGAAGGAGATCGATTGTGGAGTGGCAAATAGCTTCTACAAAGGAGATTTAAGTGTTCAAGGTATGCATTTAAACCCTATTCTTTAATCTTTTGATGAATTTTTTTAAGTTTCTTAGTTTTTGATGAATTTTTTCAAGTTTGTGAAGAAGTTTTTCAAATATATATATTTTTTTTCATTTTTTTTATAGATTGCAACAATGGCCAGTAGTCAAAGTTCAGTGGGTGGGGATGGAAGCCAAAAGTTCAAAATTGATAAAGGATCTCCTTTATGGAGACATACCACACGAATTTCACAAATTCCTGGAGGTGGGGGGTTTGTTTGGAAGTGTAATTTTTGCAATGTACAATATAATAGCTCCTACTACCGAGTGAAACTTCATTTTATGGGCCCTGGTGGTAAAGGGATTAATATGTGTGTGGGCCCAGATAAGAAGGGGTTTTCTGCTGTACAAATAGCAGCATTTATAAAAGAACAAGAAGATGCTGACAATTCGGTTGCAAGAGGAAAACAAACTAGTTATAGTTCCGGAAAGAAAAAAACAACATTACCCACTCATCAGATAGTTAGGCCCTCTAGACATCCCTTCTTGTCTATACCCTCTACGGAAGAAGAAGATGAAGAACCAGAAACCACCACCCGCAAGAGAGGTCCATTAGAGAAGGCATTTAAAATGGAGGCAAGAGATATTGCTGAAGAAAAAATTGCACGTTGCCTCTATGCCAATGGTCTTCCATTCAACTTGGTGAGATCACCATATTGGAAGGACATGGTGTCAGCAATAAATAGTGCACCTCCTGATTTCACAAGTCCTGGGTATGAAAAGGTGCGTACCACCTTATTGCAAAAAGAGAAGAAATATGTAGAGGCCCAACTAAAACCAATAGAGATTCTTGGGTTGAAACAGGTGTATCTATTGTTTCCGATGGATGGAAAGATTGCAAAAACCGTCCATTGATTAATGTTATTGCAGTGTCCCCCAAGGGGGCAATGTTTTTGAGGGCGGTTGACTGTGAAGGGGAAGTGAAAGATGCAGTGTTCATTTCCAAGATTCTCATTGACTCCATAGAGATGGTGGGTAGTAAAAATGTTGTCCAAGTAATTACGGACAATGCAAAAGTTTGCAGGGCTGTAGGTGCTTTGGTAGAGGCCAGATATGAGCACATCTTTTGGACACCGTGCACCGTACACTCCCTCAATTTGGTGATGCAAGCAATTGGCAACCAAATAGAGTGGGTGAAAGAAATATACCAGGAGTCTGAGGAGATCCAGATGTTTGTGACAAACCACCATATGTCACAAGCAATTTTCAGAACTTTTTCAACATTGGAATTGTTGAAGGTAAATTTTAAAATTTAATTTATTTAGTTTCATTTATCATTTATGTCATGTTTTACATAATTGAATAAAATAATTTTTTGCATTATTTACATATTTTAAATGTGTTATTAACTTACTATTAACATGTTCTTAGGTTGCCGAGACCCGGTTTGCATCTCACACAATTGTTCTGAGACGACTTGTGAAGATGAAAGATGCATTGAGTCAAATGGTTATTAGCAACCAATGGGGTATATGGAAGCAATCAAATTCAGAGAGGGCCCAAAAAGTCAAGGCATTAATCTTGAATGACGATTGGTGGGATCGTGTGAATTATGTATTGGAATTCACCGAACCTATCATGTCTATGCTTCGGTTTGCTGATACAGATGAACCATGCTTGGGGGATGTCTATGATAGCATGGACACAATGTTGGAAAAAATAAAAATAGAAATACAAAAAAAAGAGAATGATCCTGAAGACACCTTGTACAAAAGGGTGGAAGCAATTGTTCTTCATCGTTGGAACAAGATGACAACTCCATTGCACCTCCTTGCATATGCCCTATCTCCGAGGTACTATACCACTAAAGTACTTTCTATCCCAGGGAGAATACCGCCATATAGAGATTCTGAAGTTGCTAATGGGTATAAGACGGCATTTAGTAGAATGTTCAGTGATCCAGAAGTGCATGCAAGTGTCATGAGAGAATTTGGAATGTTTGTCACAGGAAAATCAAAAAATCATAACGCTTCTGTTGCTAGAGACCAATACAAAATGGATGCTCTTACATGGTGGTACCTCCATGGTCAAGATTATATGTACCTCCAACCTCTTGCAATCAAGATCCTCTCACAAGTAAGTTTTTTTTTTTTGCCACTTGTATTGTAAAATTTAACACTTAACATTCTTGAATTTATCTTGCATTTTTTTATTTTATTTTTAATTTTGTTGGTTTTCTCTCCAGGTTGCAAGCTCTTCTGCCGCTGAACGGAATTGGAGTACATACTCCTTTATCCACTCAGTGAAGCGTAACCGGTTGGCTGCAAAAAGAGCTGAAGACTTAGTGTATATTCATTCCAATTTGCGTCTTCTGTCACGTAAGGATCCTCAATACAGGCAGGGGGCAGCGAGGCTTTGGGATGTAGCACCCGAGTCTACTGACTTGGATGCAACCATTCAGGATCTTGCTAGAGCCACTATGGATGATGTGGGTAATATTGATGACATATCACATGGTGTTGGATCCGCTTTGGGTTCAAATGATGATGATTTTGAAGTTGAAACCACTTAAAATCCAAGTCATGATGATTCTGACAATCCTTTTGATGATTGATGAGCACATGAACAATGAACATTGAATCATGTTTCAATGTTTCATGAACTACATTTTGTAATTCAGTAATTTTATTTGAATATTTTTCAACTATCAATTGGCATTTAATATTTATCTTTGGCATTTGGCATTGATCAATGATCAAGTATCATACTATGAAATGATTTAGTTTTACAATTCTCTATATTTCTCTTATTTTTTTGTATATATAATACATATATATAGATTTATAATATATTAAATTATTAATATATATATATATATACACACGTACCCATATGTACCCAAACCCCTAAAAAAATTTTGCCCGTACCCATGTACCGGGTTCTCATACCCGAACCCGTCCCCGAACCCGAACCGGTAACTTAGGTTGGTTCGATAGCCTGACTAAGACCCTTATGAGACATTAGTCATGTGTTTCATCAGGATATGGAGATCCCTACAGGATTAATTGAATACATTGCTTGTTCTAGGACCTCCTCTTTCATGGCAGCTATGCTTACACTCTACAGAGATATAATTTTGAATTAAAGGTTGTATTATCCTTCTTCATTTGTTGATCAAAATAAAACATTTGAAGCATCTTTGCCCAAACCATTTGCCCTCCCGATTTCACTTTCTCAACCTTCCTTGCCTCCCGGTTAAGTGGTCTACAAAGCTGTGTTATGTGCGACACTATGAAATTCCACATGTGACCCACTAATTGTAATGTCCCCTTCTCAGCAGTAATCAATGCGGTTGGCCATTAGCCTATTCTGGAGGCCCGTAGGCTAGTTGGGAGGGTTTCCTATTTACTAGGAGGATGTTTTGGCAGTTTTGGAGGCTTGCATGATGGAGTTTTGCAATTTGGATTATGGATTCCTTTTGGGTTTTCAGAGAGCTTCGCAGTGGTGTGACATGCAACTGAAACAGAGGTCTTTTCCGAACTTACTATTTTTAGTAACTTGCGACAACTACTCAAAATGTGGTTAAAATGCATTTGGACTTTAGCAGTGCTATTTTTAGCAAGGTTTCAACAGGCCAATTCAAAGGCTATTTCAAGCAGGTCAGTTTGAGCAGTTGGTCTCCCGCACTCTTGGAGTTATTTTTCGCAGGTCAAAGCTTGTGTTGGGTGCTTCTCTTGTTGAGGTAAAATATTTTAATAAAGTAAAAATATTGATAAGGCTTGGTGGACGCCTTATTGAAGAAATAAGTCATTTTTATAAAGTATTTCACTTTATTATTTTGGACGCCACATTATACTTTATTTGTATTTTTGATAAAGTATATTGCCTTCTTGAAATGGACGACTTAGAGAAGGTTGAAATGAAATGCAAATTGCAGATTATTGAAAAGTGAATGTGAATTTGAGTTAGGCGTCCATCTTGGAGAGAGTTGAATTTGAATTTGGAGAGAAAAGGTTATAAATATGAGTGTTGGGCTTCATTCTTTCCATCCATGAAGAAATTATAATGAAATGTTGTCAAAATGGTGATTCACGTGCTTCGAGGAATGCATACCTCCTAGCAATCTTGGTTTCTTGCTTGAAAGATAGCAACTAGTTGAGATAGAGGCTATTCTTTACACTAAAGAACAGATTGAGCATTATGAAGAAGTTTTATATTGATGTTTTCTAATGTTTGGTGTGTTTTTACAGTTTACAGTTTGCTAGTTTGGTGCTTGTTGGAAGCACGTTTTTGGTTGTGGTTCTCTAGGCGAATTTTTGTTGGTTCTGGGTAGTTGCTCATTCCATTCCTATGGCCTAGGTGTCCCTTTTTGCTGGTTTTCAGATTTTATCACGAAGTGTTGAATTTTCTATTGAAGGCCGCCCCTCTTTCCAAGCCGTACCATGCCTATCATTGCATTGGGATTCATGCTTAAATCATTGTTGGGTGTTTGATGCAGTTTCAGTGTCTAGACTTGGTCACCATCTCCCATAGTTTCATTTGCATCTCATTTCAGGTTCATTGGAGAAGTATTGGATGAGTTAGGAGCATTTTGGTGTGGTTCTAGTATTGCTGGTTTGCATTTTCTGAGTGTTGGTTTTCTATATCAGATTGTAATAATTCTGGTTTTGGGTTGGGTTTTCATGTTTGGAAGGCTTGTGAAGTTTGGTGAAGCATATAATATCATTTGTAGAGGATTGGACAGCTTGCTCTCTTGAAAATTTGCAGATTACTTTCATTGTAAGGCTGAAATCAGTAGTACTGATTCAGTCATTTAATATTTCTGCACTTTATATTGTATTTCCCACTATTAGTGGAAGGGGCAGGCCTCGCCGTCCATTTACTTTCAACTTTTCAATTCTATACTGCCCGCTGAACAAGCAGAAGAGGTCGGCAAGCCACCCATACTTTACCTTTCATGTACTTGCATTCTTCATCGTGCCGATTGGCTGAGCCGTAAACTACTCCCACTGAATAAGTGGTTGAGTTGCATAAGCTTTGTAATTTCCAGCATTTCAGTTTATTTGCTAACGATCCCTGACGCCATATGCTATCACCTCGCCCGTCATTGGGATCTTGGTGAACATTCTTGGTGTAGGGTTACTTTCAGAGCTGGTTTTGGTTTTGCTAACGCTGACGGGTGAAGTTGCTGTGAAAATTGAAAAAAATTGAAGGGGGTTATTTCACTAATGTAGGAGATAATGGTGAAGATTCTTGTTTGATCCACTGCGTTCAAGTATTTCGCGCATAGGCTTTAGCTCCATTGCACATCTTTTTCCACATAAACATGCCAAACAAATTCACTTCCCTAACCAATATTCATTGTGTCCAATATGCCTGCAACACCAGCCCATTTGAGCCTGCACACCCAATCCCATTTGAAGATGGTATCTTCTTATCTGTTTTTCTTTTTTCTTTTCTTTTGAAGTATATCTTATAGTATAAAAAATGGCCACTAAGTTTACATCAACAGAGCAAAATATTCAAAAGGAAAAATCATGTCTATAGAAACAAGGAAAGCACATGGACTTGTGCTTCAATGGGCAAAGAATCATAACATTTGTTTTTCTTATTAAAATGGGGAAGTAAAGTTCACAAATATGGCTCCTTTGAGCAGCTGACAACAACTGTAATCAAAATTTCAGCTCGATAGGACCAGATTTTCACCAAATCCAACAATAACTAACAGCTAATACGTAAAAAATACAGCTTCAAAAGAGTACAAAGCTCAGCTACATCATATCAACCAACATGGAGAATATTGAACCACTGTATATAATGGAATACTATATATAACGTAGCATCATGCTCTATTCTGCTTGTCATTCTAAGGCAAAATAGGCCAACCATCTGAACCATACTGTATTAACAACAGCTACTCCCTCCACCTATTAGGAATTCCTCATTCTGTTTGTCCCTCTCACTTAGAATGAACACCTTCAGCAGCAAAATTCTTGACAACTTCCAGATCTTTTTCAATTTGAAACCTGGGCTACAATGAAATCTAAGAGAGGGTAGTATCTTTGGAGAAGCTAGTGAGTTCCCTCTTTTCCCCTTAGATAAATTCTTTGTTTCTTACAAGCCAAATAAACCACAAGATTTCAGTAGAAAACAACCACCAAAATTTATTCTGGAATTTTAAAAGTCTAACAGTGCATGAAATTGCTCCAAAAATGATATCCTACCAATCAATCTCTTTAAAAGAACAATTAGCCCAAACTGACAGGAAACAGTTCTAGACAAGCTGAGTAAAGGACATGGAAAGAACATATGCATGACAAACGTGGTCCTACCAAAGACAAGACAGACATTGGCATTAGACAGCACACTTAATTTTTGATATAGCAACAGTCACCTGAAAAGGGAATTTTTTGGTTCAAGACAAGAACACCAAATCCTTTTAACCCTTTTGGATTAATAGTAATAAACACTAGTATTAGTACGTCACCTCATAGAATTGCGTTTGCAAAACAACTCATTTGAAAATAAAAGCAAAGAATAAATATATTTAGAAGAAACACTAAGAAATGTTCAGCCTCCAACCTATTCCATCTCATAACAAACATTGTCAACATTATAGTTTTCCAGCAGGATGACTGAAATCAAAATGCTCTTCCAAATCAAAATGAATGTTCTATTATATTTCTCACGTACGCAATATCTTCTTGAGATACTCCCTGGAGAGTATCCCATTTTCCCCAAAATGTTTTCAAAACACTGAATGCTTTAGGAAGCCAACTGTCTAGCAGAAAACACTCTTGTAAGAATTAAGGGTGTAGGCAACTTTTTCTACAATATAAAAACCCTCTTCATTTTTTAGGAAAATTTTAACCATCTCCCATGCCCCTAATATCTCTTGATTTAGTAAATTTGTTTCAAGAGATAGCATGTCTTTACCTAGCAACTCTCCCATTAGACCAAAGAAAACTTCTAATAATTTTATCCATCTGATTAATATGAGAAGAGCAAACCAGAGAAAAATAAGAATAGATGATGTTGTAGAAATCCAAAAAATTTAGCAAACTTGAAATCTACCAGCCAACAATTGGTGACCCTGCCACTTTGACACTTTACTAGTGACCTTATTTAAAACCTAACTTTGCATTTCTTTAAAAGAGGGTTGCAAAGCAAATGAAATTTCCAGAAATCTAACCGACTTGGAGGGACCACCCTAAGCCAACCCTTTATCAACAGTCCAACATGAAGGAGATTGAATCAAACTCCAAACAGAGGATTTATTCACAGAGATTTAGATCCCAAAGCAAAGAAATATAAGGTGAACCTTTCACCCATATTTTAAAAATTCTCTCTATCCAAAATAGGTAGTAAGGCACTGTCATCCACAAACAAGATTTAATAAGGTCATCATTATTCAGAAGAGTAACATATTTTACACGAGGGTCCAAAGAGGAATCCCTAAGAATATAATAGATAGCTTAAGTACCAAAAACTAAAAGGGCAGGGACAAGAGGGCAACTCTTCTTAACAGATCTTTAAAGAGAGAAAAGCTGAGAGAGTTCAGCATTAAAATTGACATGGGCAAAGGCATCATGAAAGAGGATCTCAACATATCCACAAAAAAAATCTCCAAAGCCTAAAGCCTCAATAACTAAAATGAGAAGTTCCATTCAATTCTATCATATGCTTTCTGACAGTCAATAAAGGCAACGCATAAATTTTGTCCTATGTTCTTGGCCCATTGCATTCCTTCCAAACTTGTGATAAAAAAAATCAGGAGACACATTCCATTCAGAAAACCAATTTGAGATTGCGAGATAATCATAGGTAAAACCCTTTCAACCTTAAAGCAAGAACCTTTAAGAAAAGAGGGTTGATCCATTCTTTTTTGTTTTTGGTTTTTTTGTTGAAACTTGGCAAGGATCCCATAACAACCAAGTGCATTTTCATTACTATGGAACCGATCATAGGATGATTTTTTTCCAATGAGATGCTCTGATCTAGTTCCATAGAGAAGTGGGTACCAATGTACACAAATATTCAATATACTCCAACAAAAAAGAACACACTTGAGTTTAAGCAACCATAGTTTGAGGACTTTCCGAGTCCTAGAAAAGACTCTTGGAACTCCTAAGTCCTAGGGCTTGCCGAGTCGACTCGCCAAGGACTCTCGAGCCGAGTCCTAGAGAGTCTAGGCTAGGACTCCTGAGTCCTCGCGAGTGACTCGTGCAAGTCCTAGAATCGGACTCCCGAGTCCCAACTTAGGACTCTTGGCATCTCCTGGAAATAATGAGTATGAATGTTTAAAACTTGTTTTTGTTTGTTTTTTTCATTTGAAAATTTGAAACTATGAATACGAATGATGAAATTTCAAATATTGAGTGTTTGAAGATCACATAACATGTGTAATATTTTGATTCCAAGTCTTCCTGGTCTGTTGCAATGAGAAAGAAGAAGGGACTCCCTAAATCTGTCGCAACTTCGCGGCCTAGGGTTAAGGGAGTCAAATTAGTCCCCTCAAGTTCTGGGGTTGTCTAGTCCTCATCTGTGGTTCGACAACTGTTTGTCGGTTGTTTCTGTGTGTGGCCTATCCTCTTTTCCTAGTTCATTCCTGGTTTGAACTAGCTTCTTTTTGGCCCTAAGGGCATTCAATGTAAAGGGTACAACACCCTGTAAATGTTGCTTATTTAATCAAAAACATGTGTAATATTTGAATTATGAGAAATTGATAATCAAATTAAGCTCTTATGTTCTCTAATTGCATTAATTTATTTCTGTTTTTTTGTAAAACTACGGTTTTCCTTTGTCGAGTCCTAGCCGAGTTTTTAGCCGAGTCTGTGCCGAGTCTCGAATCCGAGTCCTATTTTGGGCTGCCAAGTCCGCGTCGAGTCCAAGTTTTCCAACTTTGTAAGCAACATTATAAAAACAATCTTTAAGGGAGGATATCCTTACTATAAGAGCCGAAACCAAATACAATATCGCTCCATAGTGCTTTACCATGATAGATGCCTCTAACTATAGCCTATCGCCTAATAACCCTAAAGTTAGAGTAGATCTATAGCCCACATAATCCCATCAAATAGACTAATTAAAAACCAACACTTGTCCCACAATTTATTCATCCAACTCAATATAACTTAAAGTTATCCATTAATCTCATCCTATCTCAAAATAAGTTATGTGGTTCAAATTCACCGCTCCATAATTCATATACATATTACATCATTATATCATGTATCATTAAATTACACAAAATGAAGCATCCATGGGGGTATAGAGACAGTTGTTTCTGAAAAAAAATCACTACTATTGAGAATCCTACCCTTTCTTTCTTTATTGGAGAGATACAAGAAAAGTCCACCAATGGATATAAGTGGATTCTAGTGGCCACGAATTATTTTACAAAGTGGGTTGAGGCTGTCCCAACTCGCAATGCAACGTCCAAGGTGGTGATTGATTTCTTAATCAGCAACATTATAGCCAAGATTATTGTTGACCTAGTATATATGCAAGATATGTGTTCCAAGTATGGTATTGACCTAGTGAATTCTTCCCCTTACCATTCCAAGAGTAATGGACAGGATAAGCCCACAATAAGAGCTTTATGAAAATTATCAAAAGGAATCTAGATCAAAATAAGAAGACATGAGATGACAAGCTCCAATATGCTCTTTGGATTGATAGAGTCACTGTTAAACAAGCTAAAAGATGTAGCCCATTTGAGTTGGTTTATGGAGCAAAAGCTAAGATGCCTGCCAATTTAAGGCTATTGTATATCAATTATTGCAAGACAAAGATGATCAATGTGATGCAATCTCCCTCCAAGTCATAGCATTGATTGAGTTAGATGAGCAACAAAGAGCGCCTCATGTTAGGAGTGTTCAAAGTAAGTAGATCATGAAGTGTCTTCATGATAAGAAGGTGTCACCAAAGGAATTCCACGTTGGTGATTTGGTTTTTCTCTGGAATGCTAAGAATGAGGATAAGGGAAAGCAAGAAAAATTTGACCCCTTATGGCTTGGACCTTATGGAATAGTTGAGAGGTATGAGTTTCATCTATACCATCTCATGGATCTAGAAGGAAAATTGAGGGAATTGCTCATGCATGGTTAGCATCTGAAGCATTACTTGTCATAAGTGAATTGACTAAAAAATTTGATGGGTGAGAGGAACACTAAATTTTTCATGTTTTGATTGTATCTTCACGTAGTCTTGATTCTAGCTTGGTCAAGATGGTGTTTTGTAGTAGTTGTTGAAATATGCCAACCAATTTTTTCCCAAGATTTACACAATACAAACCAGCACTACGCCAATTGATTAGCATTAGCTTCCAAAATGATAATCAAATTAAATGCACTCAATGCCAAGAATGTTCACCAAGATCCTTTAGAAGGCGAGGTGACAGCATATGGCGGAGAAAACTAAACAACTGCTGAAAAATGAATTACAACTGATTGCTAATAGGCGGTGAACCAGCCATGAGAAATTCCACACTACCACTAAATCAATGGGGGGAAAGACAATACAATTTCAAACAATCCATCCGCTACGGCAGACATCCACTCAATAGTGGGAATTCGCCACTTTTCAGTGGGTAACAAATGAAAGATTAATTTGTTCTTTCTCCACACTAGCGGTAAACCATCCAGGGGTTACAAATATGAGAGAAACAAACACAAGAATATGCAGCAAATTAAATGACTGGAACAATACTACTGTTTACAGTCTTACAATGAAAAACCACTGCAATTTTCAAGTGTTATTACAATCTTTACAAAGCACAATGAAAAGGTGATTTCCCCACTTGATAATCTCTCAATTATTGAAGCTTGAAACCAAAATTAGAAAACTAAAGCAAACTGATATAAAATCTGCGAACTGAAATTGTCTACCAACAATATGAAAACATACTAAAATGTTCACAATTCCTTCACAATACCTCTGAATGACTTCGAAATACTTGCAATGGCTTCTTGGAAGGATGGCGACCAATCTCAAACACCGAAACTGCATCAAAGACCCATCAAATAATCAAGCACGAATTCCAAAGCTCCCTTGAGATGGTACGGCCTACTGAGAAAGGCGATTTTTCAAGATAAAATGAAATACTTCAAAATAAATTCTAATCTTCTATAGAAAGGGTCGCCCTTGGTCTAGAAACACAATGCATCAATACCCAAAACAAGATTAAAATTACTCAAGAAGCTGCAAACAAAAATCTACTTCAGTTGTATGAAAACCAGCAACACAGAAACTGAAAATATCACCAAAATTCTCCAACTTTGAAGCACAATCTGCTAGTCTGGATGAGAAGCAGCAATATTCCCAACTAGGTGTTGTCTTTCAAACACGAAATTGGACAAATGCTAGGAGGTGAGCATTCCCCGAAGTTAAAATTCATGAAGTCATTTCGATAGTATAACAGTAGCATAAGATGATGGATGAGAAATGTTGGAGCAACTGTCTCTTTTATAGAATTTGAGATGACCTTTCATCTTCCAAAACTCCCTCCAAGAATGGGACGCCAATCCTCCTTTTTTGAAATAATTTACATTTGAAAATATTTTATTCCATCATAAATAGGTGTCCAACTTCAAGGCATAAATAACATTATAAAATATTAATTATTTACTCCATGAGACGTCCCCCTTAAGGACCACCTTGTAAAACAACTTCAAGTTAATGCATTAGGCCAAGGCATCAATTTAAAAATATAGCATTAATGCTTTGAGATAATTATTTCTCCAAATAAAGCTCTTTTAAAGCCAAAACCAATATTGCACAACTACTCCAACAGAAATGGAAACTCACTGAAGCACTGCCAACTGAATCATTGCCAAAATTAGAACTTACTAAAAATAGTAAATTCAGAGAAATGCCAAAAAACCTCCAAATAAAGGAAACCCTAATTTCACCTCAACGAGCCTACGGGCCTCCGGAATAGGCTGATGAGCTACTGAACTAATCACTAATGAGAAGGGGATATTACAGTCTGCCCTCCTCGAGATTGCTTGTTCCCAAGCAACTGCAAATCTGGATGCTGCAAGATATGTTCACCTTCCCATGTTGCATCTTCAATAGGCAGGTTTCTCCATTTTACCAAGTACTCTTTGACTGTTCTTCTCCTCAAAGAGCATTCTCTAGTGTCAAGGATTTCCTCTGGAATCAACACCAACTGACCTTCCTCATCCAATGGAGGTAACTCTAAAGTAGCAACCGCATATTGCCCAAGCGCCTTCTTGAGGCATGACACATGGAAAACATTATGCACTTTGCTACTAGCTGGAAGCTCCAACTCATATGCCACTTCTCCAATCCTTTTTATGACTTTGAATGGACCATAAAAAACGTGGTTTTAGCTTTTATGCACCACTCTTCTTGAGAGATGATTGTCTATAGGGCTGGAGCCTCAAGTAAACCATGTCCCCGACTTCAAAAGATCGCTCAACACGCTGCTGATCAGCGTATAATTTCTGCTGGTTTTGAGCTTGTTGTAGATTTTCCTTTAATGATTTCAAGATGTCTTGGCTCTGTTGAAGCATATCTTTTGCCTATGGAGCTCTACTATCACCAAACACCAAATCTACAAAGTTAGGAGCATCATATCCATAAAGAGCCATGAAAGGAGACATAGCTGCTATAAATGAAGTTGTGATAGCATAAAAATGAGAAAACTTAGTCAATCTATCTACCACAACATAAATACAATCTCGCCCTTGCACTTTTGGTAAACCTGTGATGAAATCTATTGCAATGCTCTCCCATTTTTGATGTGGAATTGGCAAGCGCTGCAACAATCCAGTTGGAAAAGAGTGTTTATTTTTATTCATTTGACAAGAACACTCCCTTATGTAGCGCAAGACTTCGTCCTTCATCCCTTTCCAAGAAAATATTTCTCGGATCTGCTTATAAGTCTTGAAAAATCCTTGGTGACCAGCAAGGGGAACATCATAAAAAGATTGTAGAATCTTCTTCTTAAGCTTAGATTCAGGCACTAAAAAGATTCTTCCTTTGTAGAGGATCAAACCATCAACCAATTGGTACCTTACATCTTGTAAATGACCTTCTACTATGCTGGTTGCAAACTGATTTTTTGCATAATCAGCAGCAATTAACTCCTTCCAATCTACTATAAGCTCGCAAAGTGACAGCAAATGGGGTCTTCTTGATAAAGCATCTGCCACTATATTGTTCTATCCTTTGACATAGTCAATGTCAAAGTCGTAAGCTTGGAGCTTACTCACCCACTTCTGTTGCCTTTCATTCAAATCCTTTTGGCGCATAAAATGTTTAAGACTATTATGATCAGTCTTAGCCACAAATTTACTCCCCACCAAGTATTGACGAAACTTGGACAATGCATGCATAATAGCAAGCATCTCTTTGTCATAAATTGAGTATGATTTTTCTGCTCCTCTCAACTTTTTGCTCTCAAAGACAATGGGGTGTTTGTCTTGCATGAGAACAGCTCCTACTCCCTCACCTGAAGCATCACATTGCAGCTCAAAAGGCTTCTTGAAATCAATTAGAGCCAACACTGGACACGAGCTCATGATGTGCTTGAACCTTTCAAAAACTCCTTGTGCTTTCTTTGTCCAAAGGAAAGCTCCTTTCTTTGTAAGATCTGTAAGGGGGGCTGCCATTTGAGAATATCCTTTGACAAATCTTCTGTAAATTCCACACAAACCCAAAAATCCCTTCAAGTGAGAAACATTCTTTGGAGGTGGCCAATCAAGGATAGTTTTAATCTTTTCAGGATCAACTTTGACACCCTTAGCACTGATGATGTGGCCGAGATACAGCAGCTCCATCATCCCGAACTCACATTTTGATTCTTTAGCAAACAAGCATTCCGCCTCCAATATGCTAAGCACTTCTTCTAAGTGCTTGAGGTGCTCTTCCCAAGACTTACTGAAAATGAGAATGTCGTCAAAAAAAATGAGCACAAACTTCCTCAACTACTGTCTGAAAATCTTGTTCATACAAGATTGAAATGTTGCTAGAGCATTTGTCAAGCCGAAAGGCATGACAAGGAATTCAAAATGCCCAAAATGGCATCTAAACGCGGTCTTCTCAATATCCGCCTCCCTCATCCTGATTTGGTGGTAGCCGGAACGGAGATCAATCTTCAAGAAATACATAGCCCCATGGAGCTCATCAATAAGCTCATCTATCCTAGGAATAGGATATCTATTCTTGACTGTCTTTTGATTCAATGCACGATAGTCAACACGCATACGCATTGTGCCATCCTTCTTTCTAACCAGCACCACTGCTGAAGCAAAAGGGCTCTTGCTTGGCCGAATGAACCCCATCTCCAATAGTTCCTTGATGGCCTTTCAATCTTGACCTTCTGCTTCTTTGGATAACGATATGGAGTAGTGATGACCGGCTTTGCACCTTCTTCTAACTCAATCACATGCTCACACCCACTTTCAGGAGGTCTCCCAAGAGGTAGACTGCCAAAGACTTTGCTCTTCTTAGAAAGTAAGGCTTGAATATCAGGATGATATTGCCTTTTCTCTTCCACCAGATCAACTAGTAGAATTAAACATTTTGCTGCCCATTCAACTTTATAGTGAAGGATCAGCCTTTCCATTCTCTTCAATGACACTATTCAAGGGCCTCCATTTGACATCCCTCTCAAAACAACATTCCTTCCATTTGACTGAAATTTCAATTCCATAGTTTGCAAATTCAAGGTGATCTCTCCTAGAGATCGCAGCCATTGTCTTCCCAATACAGCATTGGTATCACCAATGCCAACAACATAGAAATCATCTTTTACCTCATAATTTCCCAACTGCATGGAAAGGTTGGAAATCTTCCTCGTGCAAGACATGGTGAAGCCATCGGCTACCATCACCTTGAAGCCTTCAAATTCTTCTATTTTCAGCCCTCTTTTTGCTACTAACCCTTGGTCAATGAAATTGTGGGTTGCTCCAGTATCAATTAGAGCAACAATCCTTTGTGAACCAACCACTCCACGAACCCAAAAGGATTCATTTTTTTGAAAACTTGAAAGTTGTGCTACAGCACTAAAATCTCCAACCTCTTTAGGCTTCTCTTCTAGAGCTTCTTCACCATCACTGCTTGCTGATTCGTATTGCTGATTAGATGAATCAGATTCTGATCCATAATCATAATAGCCCTCCATTCGATGTGCTTTGCCCTCTTTGTAACAACAGTGACCCTTTGTCCAAGGCTCACGACAAGTATAGCAAACACCATCCTTCATAAGCTGCTCTCGGAGTTCTTCTGACATCTTTGGTGGAAACTTCTTTGGCTGACTTGAAGAATGTTTTTGATCCTTCTTATTACTAAAGGATTTTGACTGAAATTTTGGTCTTGGGGCAGCCAACTCCATGCTCCTTGCCTTCTTGATTGCTTCATCCAATGGTGGATCAAAGGCTTTGACCCAACCCTTTAATGGCTCCATTAATCCTTCAGAAAACAAAACCACAAGTCTTCTTTCAATAATGTTGGGTACCATTACTGACAATCTTTGAAAATCAGCCACATAAGATTCAAGAAATTTGTGTTGCTTCAACTGAACTAATTCTCGGAATCTCACCTCAGGATCCTTGGTATCGAATCTCTCGATCAACTTGTTGGTGAATTCTTCATAGGTGTGGATGAGGTTATGGCCAAGAGTGACCAAACCGTGATGCCACCATTCGTGTGCAGCTCCTTCTAAGTGCAATGTGGCAAATTTAATTGCATCTTCCTCCAACATTGGTCTAAGAGAAAGATAGTTATCCAATTTCTACACCCATGACCTGGCCGAACATTTGTCACTTCCATCAAAATGAGCCAACGTCACCTTACCCAAAGCTTGTTGGTAGTCACTTCTGGGAACCGTAAGAGGTCGTTATTCATTTCTTCCACCATTTCTCCTACTCCTTTGATTCATGTATTGATCAAAGGTCCAAGAATCTCTCATATCAAGAGGTAGAGAAACATACTCCATATAAGCTTGTTGTGCATCATCTGCAAAAGGTATTGCAGCCTCCACTTGTGGTTGTTCTTCCCTTGCAGTGAAAGTAGGGAAAAGAGGCCTAGAGGTAGATCCTCTAGTGGTTGCAATATGCTGTCCAACAATCCTATCTCTTCCATTGACCTTCGGACTGTTGTTACTATTATTTCCATTAATTCCACTGTTTTCTCCAGTTTGGTTGTTTTGGGGCTGACTGATATTTTGTGTTGCTTGTTGATCCATTTTTTATAACAACCGTGACATCAAGTCTATCATCCCATCAAATTTCTTTTCCATTCTAGCTTCCTTTTCCTCATAGGCTTGTCTAAGACTCTCTGACATATTTTCAACTGTTTTACTAGCACCTTCAACTGTTTTACCAATATCTCTTAAAACTTCTGAAAATGTCTCTGCCTCTAGAACTGATGGAAACTAATGTTGAGTTCTGGCCTGACTTTTGGTGAATGGTCTGACTTCTCTTTCGCTCATCTAACAATTGAACACTATTGGTCACAGGATGGCAGGAACTTGGGCTCTGATACCACTAAAATATGCCAACCAATTTTTTCCCAAGATTTACACAACACAAACCAGCACTATGCCAATTGATTAGTGATAGCTTCCAAAATGATAATCAAATTAAATGCACTCAACGCCAAGAATGTTCACCAAGATCCTTTAGAAGGCGAGGTGATAGCATATGGCGGAGGAAACTAAACAACTGTTGAAAAATGAATTACAACTGATTGCTAATAGGCGGTGAACCAACCATGAGAAATTCCACACTAGCACTAAATCAGTGGGGGGAAAGACAATACAATTTCAAACAATTCATCTGCTGCAGTAGGCATCCAGTCAATAGTGGGAATTCGCCACTTTTCAGTGAGTAACAAATGAAAGATTAATTTGTTCTTTCTCCACATTGGCGGTAAACCATCTAGGGGTTACAAATATGAGAGAAACAAACACAAGAATATGCAGCAAATTAAATGACTGGAACAGTACTACTGTTTACAGTCTTACAATGAAAAAACCACTGTAATTTTCAAGTGTTATTACAATCTTTACAAAGCACAATGAAAAGGTGATTTCCCCACTTGATAATCTCTCAATTATTGAAGCTTGAAACCAAAATCAGAAAACTGAAGCAAACTGATATAAAATCTGTGAACTGAAATTGTCTACCAACAATATGAAAACATACTAAAATGTTCACAATTCCTTCACGTATCCGAATGACTTGGAAATACTTGCAATGGCTTCTTGGAAGGATGGCGACCAATCTCAAACACCGAAACTGCATCAAAGACCCATCAAATAATCAAGCACGAATTCCAAAGCTCCCTTGAGATGGTACGGCCTGCTGAGAAGGGCGATTTTTCAAGATAAAATGAAATACTTCAAAATAAATTCTAATCTTCTATAGAAAGGTCGCCCTTGGTTTAGAAACACAATGCATCAATACCCAGAACAAGATTAGAATTACTCAAGAAGCTGCAAACAAAAATCTACTTCGGCTGTATGAAAACCAGCAACACAGAAACTGAAAATATCACCAAAATTCTCCAACTTTGAAGCACAATCTGCTAGTCTGGATGAGAAGCAGCAATATTCCCAACTAGGTGTTATCTTTCAAACACGAAATTGGACAAATGCTAGGAGGTAAGCATTCCTCGAAGTTAAAATTCATGAAGTCATTTCGATAGCATAACAGTAGCATAAGATGATGGATGAGAAATGCTAGAGCAACTGTCTCTTTTATAGAATTTGAGATGACCTTTCATCTTCCAAAACTCCCTCCAAGAATGGGACGCCAATCCTCCTTTTTTGAAATAATTTACATTTGAAAATATTTTATTCCATCATAAATAGGTGTCCAACTTCAAGGCATAAATAACATTATAAAATATTAATTATTTACTCCATGAGGCGTCCCCTTAGTGACCACCTTTTAAAACAACTTCAAGTTAATGCATTAGGCCAAGGGGTCAATTTAAAAATATAATATTAATGCCTTGAGATAATTATTTCTCCAAATAAAGCTCTTTTAAAGCCAAAACCAATATTGCACAACTGCTCCAACAGAAATGGAAACTCACTGAAGCACTGCCAACTAAATCACTGCCAAAATTAGAACTTACTAAAAATAGTAACTTCAGATAAATGCCAAAAAACCTCCAAACAAAGGAAACCCTAATTTCACCTCAACGAGCCTACGGGCCTCCGGAATAGGCTGATGAGCTACTAAACTGATCACTGATGAGAAGGGGGCATTACAGTTGTCAAAGTTTTGTGGTCTACCCAGAGATCTTGGTTCTCGTTGTGCCTACAAGAAACTTTTGTCCCCAACCAGAGCCAATGTTGGGACTCAAATCTTCAATTCATCAAAATCAAAAAACCCACAAATTGGCTAAGTCTTGATGGTTCCCGATGGGATGGCAACCCCCAACAAAGCAAAAGGAAAGCAAATGGTTAATGAAATAAGGTGGTTCATGGTTTCCTAAGAAATGGGAACCATTGGTTCCTAGTTCCCAATCTCGACTTAGGCTACAACAAAGTGTTGAGGACTTGTTTCATGTGGTGGTAGTTCCTAATGGGCATGTAACCGCCAACAAGGAAAGAAGATAGGTGCACAGGCAAGTGGTGGAGGTTCCAAAAAGAGGTGAAGTTACCGACAAAGAGGGAGATATGCCAGCATTTATTGGTTCCCGATAAGTGTGAAAGCACTAATAGAAGGTGAACTAAGGCTCGCACGGATTCATTTTAGTACATTTGGGTGCCAATAGACCAACACATTATGTTTGAATTGAGCGGCCACCACCTACTTAGAGTAATGGTGACACCTTACCTCCCAACCATCCGAGATTAATTGTTGTACTCATCTTGCAATCTGCATTGCTCATTTTGGGCATGATTTATCCTCCACCATGTATTTCGATGTTACTACAATGGCACAATTTAGGGTTCCATGGGCAAAGCATTTTACTAAGTTTTCTTCCTCATTCAATCATTGGACAATACAAGTATAGTAGAGCAAAGGAATATTCAGAAGGGCAGAACTTGCAAAAAATCTGTTGCAGAGGCAGTTACAAGAGGGCAAAGGTTTCGCCATACTATTGTTGAAATGTTGTAATATCATTTTTTCAATTTCATGTCTCCATTGTTATATGTGCATACTCAAAAAATATATACAGTCTCCAAGGGAGTTTCAGGTTGGTGATTTGGTTTTGTTGTGGAACGCTAAGTCTAAGGATAAGGGAAAGCATGAAAAATTTGACCACTTATGGCTTGGACTTTATGAAGTAGTTGAGAGGTATGAGTTTCATGTATACAGTCTCATGGATCTAGAAAGCGAATTGATGGAGTTGCTCGTGTATGGTCAGCATCTAAAGCATTACTTCTCATAAGTGATGCAACTAAATATATTTGATGGATGAGTGGAATGCTAAATTTTCCAAGTTTTGATTGTATCTTCGAATAGTCTTGATTCCAATTTGGTCAAGATAGTGTTTTGCAGTATTCCAATTTGGTCAAGATAGTGTTTTGCAGTAGTTGTTGAAGCTTTGTGGCCTACCCGGAGATCTCGGTTCTTGTTGTGCCTACAAGAGACATTTGTCCCCAACCAAAGTCAATGTTTAGACTCAAATCTTCAATTCGCTAAAATCGAAAAACCCACATGGCTAAGTTCCAATAGTTCCTAATGGGATGGGTACCCCCAACAAACCAAAAGTAAAGTGAATGGACAACGAAATAAGGTGGTTGATGGTTCCCTAGGAACTAAGAACCATTGGTTCCTAGTTCCCAATCCTAACTTAAGCTCCGATAGAGAGTTGAAGATTTGTTGCAGGTGTGGTGGTAGTTCTTGATGAACACGTAACCACTGACAAGGAAGGAAGATAGGTGCACAGATAAGTGGTGGAGGTTTTGAATGAAGGTAAAGATGCCCACAAAGAGGGAGATATGCTAGTGTTTGTTGGTTCCTAATAAGTGTGAAAGCACCAATAGAAGGTGAACTAAGGCTCGCATAGATTCGTTTCAATACATTTGGGCACCAACAAATCTACGCGTTATGTCTGAATTCAATGGCCACCACCTGCTCATAGTAATGGCCACGCCTTAGCTCCCAACCACCCAAATTTAATTGTTGTACTAGTCTTGCAATCTACATCCTTCATTTTGGGCGTGATCTACCGTCCATCGTGGATTTTGGTGTTGCTACAATGGCGCAATTTAGGGTTCCATGAACAAAGTATTTTATTGGGTTTTCTTCCTCATTCAATCATTGGACAATACAGGCATAGCAAGGCAAAGGAATATTGAGAAGGGCAGAACTTGCAAAAAATCTATTACAAAGGTACTTACAAGAGGGCACAAGTTTTGTCATACTGATGTTGAAATGTTGTAATATCATTTTTTCAACATCATGTCTCCATTGTTGTATGTGCAAACTCAGAAAATATATCATTTTAGATTGTGTTTTCTTTAGCATACTTGTTGTGATTGTAATAATCATTAGAGGAACTTGATAGAGTTTTACATCTAATACAGGTGTTTGGTGGCTCTTTTGTGTGGTTGCATATGAGTTTGGGTAGATCAATGATGGATAACTAAGTAGATGAGGTTTAAACTGATATTTGTTGATGCTCAACAAGTAGATCACTTACAGTATGTTACCTCTCCTTTGCCATTTCTCCTTGTTAATTGTGACTTTGCTGCCCTAGAATAGGCACCAATCTCTTGTATGTGTTCCAATCACTTACACTTAAAAAAATCATATAACTTATTTATCTTCAATTCCAGTTTGTGTTGTTCATGATATAACTGTGTGGAGGGAATAAAGAAGACCATTTTCTGTGAATCATGGAACTCACCGCACCTTGCATTCATTTCCAAGGTGTTATATCAGCTATATAGGGGTTAGAGATAGCTAGTTTGCTTAGTCTAGTGACAATCCTAGGGGCTGAGTAAAGTTGTGTTTAGCTATCATCAAGTCCATTGTTGCTTATCATATGTGATATCAATACTTGTCAAGGTATGCCCTAGGAATACCCTCTCAAATTTAAGCTGATCTCAAAGTATAAAAGATAAAAACCCACCCTTGTTGTGTTAGCTCAAAGTCCTCCATAATTTTGTTGATTAATTGATTTCGTTCATTTGTTGACAACCCTCATCTCGTGGGTGAAATCCAATTCTAGGAAATAAAGCAATGATTTTGAGACCTAACAGGACCTTTAAATGTGCCACTAGGGGAGACAAAATTGAGGACAACAATCTTGGATAAGAGCTAGTCCAAGACTAAGATTTTAAAGGACAAATATGAAGATGCTAGTGCATTGACAATATGTTTGGCCAAATGAAAACCGCAACACAAGAGAAGGGCCTCAAATTGCAATTTTCTCATTCACGTATTTAACCATTCAAATAATAGAGGTGGAAGAATCTTAGAACTCTTTCGCATGTGGCTGTCTTTGCATCGAACCCAAAGTAGTATATGCAAAGTCTTGATAGAATCACCCATAAGGATGATGTTAAGGTGAATGAGGGATTCATGAAGGCTATTTAAAAGATGTACAATGTTGAGGATGCTACCACCATTTGTAAAAAGTAGATAAAATTTTCTACTCTTAGCAGATATCCAAAAAAGACCAGACCCAATTCTATGGTGGACTATGCATAGGCCTCATTCTTTAACAACCACACTAGCCATTCATTTATTGTCCTAAGTTTGTAGTTCTTATGTTGCTTAGAGGAACTAATTTATTTATAAACTTCATCCACTCTCTTAAGAGGAACTAGTTACCCCTAAGAGAGCAAAGAATCTTGTAGTTCTACATAACACCATGCATCTTGTTAACCGCAATACACCTACATATAAGGAGAGTCCAACAGCTCAATGGGATGTAGAGCATGAGGATCCAACACAGGTTAATGATGATCCAACACAAACAAGGTTGGTTGGTAATGGTTTGGACAAGCTTAACTCAAGGAGTCCAACAATTCAAGTGATAAGGACTTTGGGGATGTTTGGAGGAATTAGGCCATTGGCCAATTGCATTTGAATTTTGAATGTAATTATCATTTTAAATATAATATATTCACATTTCATATTTTGTATTTTCATTGTTCAATGAAATGTGTTTAGGTATTACAAATTTTCATTTGTTATTTCATTATACATTTTTTTATAATTAATTTTTCAAGTACTATATATATTTGCACCGTCGTCCCCAAATCTAGGCCCTTAGTCTCCCATTCTTGAGACTCATCCTCCCATCCCAAGACTACGTGGAACTAGGCAACAATTCATTAAACCATTACTGAATTGCTAACAAAAGAAAAAATAGAATAGTAGAAGTTTTTTTATGGATAGATAATCATTGCTAGAGACAATTAAGTGCCTCAAGGACTTCTAACATTCAAAATGAATAGATGTTAACTCAAAAAAGAAACAAGCCCAAAGCATTGTACCCATCTCCAAGAAAAATGACCATGCTATAAATTTTGCATTATAATGAACAAAACCATTTCTAGGAAAGAATCTAAGCTACTCAATCTATAATTTAAAATGTGTCGTACAGTTCTTTCCCACTTATTTTCAGAGATTGTGCCAACACATGTGAAACTTAATATATTATTTCTGCCACCACATTAACAAATAGGAATAATGCGATGAAATGCATTGGAAAGTGGGCATTAATGATTATTGGCAAAGAAAACACCCAAGTTTCGAAATGAAAAGACTATTTCCGTTGCAAAACTTATGTCAAGTTGCGATAGTTCAGGAAGGCTGCAGTACCTTCTTTGTGCATCTACACCCCAAACACGGATTTGACGATCATAAACAGCAGTTTCTTGGTCAGTCAACACCTCACCGTCCATTTTGCAAACAATAACCTGAATAAGACAACCATAGAATCGTCCTTAGAAGCAAAACAAATATTCAATAGAAACATACATTAAGGAACATAACTCGCAGCAGCTTATCATGAGAGAAGATGAGAGTTCAAAACCTAAAAGGGAAAGATCTTCTGGAGGTAAGGAAAGGGATACCTAAGACGACTTATCCAACTACAACGTAATATCAAAATTTGTAAAGGCGACAGATTAACATATTGTATATTTAAATCTTTCGTAGACACAAAGGGCTCGTATCAAGTGTAAACAAGGTATGTTTGGTGCATGGAAATTTTTATAGGCTACTTTTTTTAGTCAATTAGTTAATCTTACTTATATGTGTGTGTTTTTGTCAACTATTTGAAGATTGACTGATTTTTAATTAAAAATGTAGAAGTTAATGAACTCTCTCATTTTTACTACTATAAATATTTAATTATGTGCTTTTCTCAAATATTAGCCTACACTGTATACACCTTTTGTTTTTTGAAATTGAAATATTTGCAAACTATCATATAGATGCAAAAGAGTTTTCATCTCTTATTGTTTTCCTAAGTTCGAGTATATTAAACCTCTGGTTAAGCCTATGCTATCAGTGAAGGCTGTCTCTGGACGAATATGATTAACACAAAAATTGAAAAGCTTTTGTAAAGGTAGTGAAATTGATCTTATAAGGCTAATTCAAAGCAATGTATCCCCAAAATTATTCATGTGAGACTGGATACTTGGCGGTGGGTAGCCACAATTACTTCCCCCATGTTACTTTTCTATTCAAATATCAACCCCAGGATTTCGGGATACTTTTAGTTGTCCCACTACTCTGCTCCAGGGTTTCTCTCCTGCTGAAAAATAATTATTTTTGAAGTCACAAACCCACTTGGTGAGGACACTAAATTCTTGTAGATTTCGTGATACATGGTAGTTGTCCCATGACTATGTTTGTGGTTTCTCGCTTCCTGGTGGAAGATAATCCTTTTATGTGACAAACCCACTTCATGCGGGCACTGACCTCTGGTGAGAACTCTTGCAAAATGATAGTTTTGACTTTGGAAAAGATCCAGGAAGCTAGTGGGAATCATTCACATAGGTTTCAATGCCTGAGATCATACCTGTAACTGCTATAGATAGAGAAAGGGTAGCTCAGAAGGAAATTCTTTCAGCATTTCATTATACACAGGAGGCTAAAACGGTGATATTAATCACTCCAAACCCCCAATTCCTCCGAGTGTTGCTACTCGCAAATGATTTGGACGGTGATACTAATCACTTCAAAACCTCATTCCTCCGTGTTTTGCTGCTCGCAAATGATCTGGACGATGATACTAATCACTTCATAACCCCGCTCCTCGGTTTTGCTACTCGCAAAAGATTTATAAACAAAGATTATTAAAAAACAAATTCAATGACTTCTCCGAGAAGCTTTTCATTTACTAAAAAAAATAGTTCTGGAAAGAAAGCGCCACAAATGTCATTTAAGTTTGTACTCCTTCGCCGTCTGACTCTTAGTTAACTTTCAAGTTTTTACAAAAGAGAGTTTTAGTTTTCTGCGTATTATGGATAGAACGACGAATTATTTAATTCATGAACGTTAAACTATATCGCTAATAATGAACACATGATATTAGGGTTTCAAATTATTTCAAACTGACCATGAGACACAAAGATTTTGATCCAGAAAAATTAAACTAGTTTATCTATCTTAATATTAATCTATATATTAGTACTTGTATTCATATACTAGCACTTTATCTAAAAGAGGTTCAAGGATTGTGTCATAGAAAATTATCTATGTTAATATGTTCTCGTATGTGTTTGTGCATGGATGCATGTGAATGTCATGTGCTACAAATTCTAGTTATATATGGTTGGATTAAACAATTAATAATAAGTGTTAAATAATGAAATGAAATAAACTTAGATAAATCTAGATTTTTTCTTTAAAAAATTAAGTATTATTTTATTTTGAAATATTTGTATACAATTTAAAACATAAAACAATGCAGATGAAAAAAAGAAAGTTGCCATCAAATTGATCAAAAATTTTGCAAATGGAAATAGAATATTCCATCCAATTGGAAAATCAATATTTATGTGCTTTTAAGTGATAAGTGAAATTTTGGAGGATTTTCACCTGATATTTTGGATGCTTTCACTTGATATTTTGGAGGCTTTTACCATTAAATGGCAATAGCTAGTATGATTTACCATTAAATGACAGCTAAAACTTGTTTTCCAACTACTCAAGAGTGGTTTGCAAAGCACAAATCTCACACTATATATAGCATATGGACTAATCTTAAACCGAAAAGGCTAAAAAGCAAAAAATACGATATCTCTTATCTCTTGCTATCTTATATGGATTAATATTAAGATAGATAAGGTAGTTTATAGTTTTTTTTTTTTTTTTGATTAAAAACAAAGTTTACAAGCCCTGGTTCAAAAGGAGCATACCGGTAAAGAACCAAGGAAGAAAACCTCTGGTTATAGCTCCAAAAAAAGACTGAAAAGCTAGCCTAGAACCCCAACCAGACCCAGACAGATACCCCAAACATAATAATATCACTTAACCCCCCAGAGAAGCCCCCCACAGAAAAAGACTCGGAACAAGATACAATATCCTGGTACTAGATACCAAAGCAAAACATTTCTCCAAATCAGGCGGATCCAACAACATAGAATGATAGTGGCAGTAGATGATCCAAAGAGAATTTGTCTTTTTTCTTCAGAGGAGGAAGTGTCACAATTGAACGATCTAAACAGCTTCATCGAGCAGACAATGCAATGCCAAAAAAAGGTTAACACCAGTGGACTAAGTCTCAGGAGGAAGGTTGGCCATGAGCAGGAAACACCCTGTAATAGTTTCCTCAAAAGTAACACACGTAAACCAAACCTGAAAACCAGACAGAAGAAGATCTCCAAAACAACCGTTAGAAAGAAAATCATTCATATGAATAATCCTTCAATGGGGAATGAACAAAATAGTGCAAATTTAAATGCTTCACTGAGATCCGAAATAGATGTCGAATCAAGAAGATGGGGAAGCTGACCAAACACTGACAAGAATGTGCATAGGCAGTAAGAGAGTAAGAACAACCCCAAATTAAACACCAAGATTAACATTCACATGGAGGTGCAAAGGCAGTTTGAACCCTTCAAACCACTACCAAGCAGCCATAGGCATAAATAGAGCAATGAACTAGCATCGACCAGTGATAAATTTATATACTAATTGCTGCACATTACAAAACCCGAATCATGTGGCCACAAAAAAAGAAAGCCACGAAATCAATTTTGATATTCCACTTTTGAACCATGCTTGTAGTGGAGAGAAGGGAAACGGAATAGAAATACCAAAGCACAACCATGGAAATCCAATGGTCGACAAAGTTGTCCAGAAATACCACCACAAAACCAAAAAAGAACTGAACTGAAGGAGCTCGGCATGAAAGGAGGACAGCAAAATACATGAAGCAGGTAGTCCCAGGTGCACAAACCTCAAGCGCACCAAACAATAACAAATTTCTGCAATTTTTCTATAACAATTCTCTGCAATTTTGCATGATCACAAAAGCTTTATTAGCCAATGAGTCTACCAAAGAATTTGCTTCCATTAAGGCCAAAACCGATAAGGAGAAAGCACATAGAGCATTGTTAGTGAAAATAGATATGCATCCAGGGAGCAGAATAGAGCACCAACAAATTATGAGGTGAGAAAAACATAGGAAACCAAAACCATATGAAGTTGCAAATAAATTGCAATCTGAACAGGGGCGAATTTGAGTTGGAGATCAAATTAAAATCAGAAAAAAAAAAATTGGAGTGGAGCACTGTTGTTTTAGGTGGATAGGCGTATGAATTTAGAAGGAAAATACAAAGGAAATTGAAAAATTGAACTAGCTTCTACAGGTTGCTTATCATTTCCAGGTTCATACACATTTTATGTCATCTTTTAGTTCATAGCTCCATAGGTAGTAGCTGCAAATTTATATCAAAAAATTGTATTCAAAGCCAAGAGTCTTAGCAAGACATAACAGCCTTGTAATTATTGGCATTAAAGGAGTTAAAGGCTGCAGTATCTAAGGCATGGAACCCAAAAGAAAAATCCAACCAATGATAAGAGCCCAACAAATATGCAAAAGAACACAACATGGCCATTAGCAGATCCACAAGACAGGTTTAATGTATTAGAGGAAGGGTTTCTTTATTGAATTCTTTAAACAAAATCTGCTCATCAATTGCCTTGTTTGCCAACCAATCTGCCAAATGATTTACTTCTCTATACACATGAGATACAAAATAGGATTTGAACTAGCACAATTGTTGGAGAACTTTATCTAACAAGTACTGTAATTGCAAAACCTGTGACTTTTGATTAATAATTGCATGAAAGATAACCATAGAATCACCCTCAACAATTAGTGAATCCAAATGGAGGGCCCTTGTGAGGTCCAAGCCCAGACTCAAGGCCTCCAGTTCAACCTTATTGTTAGTGCTAGGGGGAAGGGCCTTACAAGCAGCTTTGATAATGTTACCATTTGAATCCGATATTACTGCCCCAGCCCCAGACTTACCAGGGTTGCCCCTTGAGGCCCCATCATAATTTATTGTGAAAAAATTAGCAGGAGGAGGCTCCCATTTAGCCTCTCTACGTGCCAACACTTTATCCACCTTGCCAGTAAAATACCTATGAAAGGGAAAATATTTGAGCAGGGACCAAATTTTTATTACGAATCCATCCAAATTGAGAAAAAATTTAAGCTTTCCATTTTTTTAAAGATATAAGATTTTGCCACTTCAGAAATTGAGAGTTCAAGGTTTTGAAGCATTTCATCTAACGAAGAGCCTTTGTTCTGAAAGATTTTGTTGTTCCTCTCGTTCCAAATTTTCCAGATGATTAAGGAAGGAGTTACTCTCCAGAGACAATGAAAGAAAGAGGAGCCATTCAATAAAGGCCAAGATTTAAACTGCAAAGTTAAGGAAGGACAAACCAATGAGCACCATCCCAACTTTGCATAAGCCGAATACCAACATTGCATTGCGAAAGGACACTAAATGAAGAGGTGGTCCACAGATTCAATGAAATAACCATAGAAAACATAGGGGAAGGCCGTCACAAGGCCCAATCTATCAAGTCTTTCAGCTGTCAAGACTCTCCCATTTACTGTAATCCATGCAAAGGCACCTGCCTTAGGGAGGCAGGCATCATCCTAGAAGAGAGCATGGGGAGGATCACATCAGTTTTGAGATTCCAAAAGAGAGTTATAACCTTCTTTGACAGAGTAATTCCCCGTCTTTGATTTTGTCCAAATTAGTATATCATCTTTCTCAGAGAAAACAATGCACCTTTTATCCAAATTTTTTTTAAAGGCTTCCTTTACAGATTGAGGAATATCAAAATTGTCAACTGATTTCCATGAAACAACATAAATGGAGTCTATGAGAACAACACTAAAGTAGACAGCCACATAAGAGCCCCAAGCATTTTTTAGTAGAGTCATTAAATTACCCCAATTTGAAAAAGAGGAAATAGCAGGATACCCATTCCAGACATCCTCCCAGAATTTTGCTTTCCTACCATTTTGAATCAACCAGGAGAGGTGAGGAAGGATCACCGACCTACAGGAAGATATAAAATTCCACATTGTTGATCCACTAGGGAGGGAAGATGCCCTGAAAATGCTCTCCCTGGGGTGTGGATACAAATATTTGGCAAACATTAACTTCCCCCATCTAGAGTCCAGATTTTGATATAATTTCCAAGTGAACTTGGCACCAAGGGCAGCATTCTGATACTTGAGATTTCGGATACCAGTGCCACCAAGGTCCTTGGGCAAACAAACTTTCTCCCAAGCAATAAGGGGGAGTTTTTCTTTACCCCCCACATTGTCATTCCACGAGAAAGAACACATAATTGATTTCAGCTGATTTAAGGTGGAACAAGGAGCCTTTAACACTGACATCATATAAATTGGAATTGCATTCAGGACAGATTTGATCATTTGAATTTTACCAGCAAGGGAGAGCCACTTATGTTTCCAAAGAGAAATTTTGTCCTTAATTAACTTACTAGTTTATAGTTATTAAATAAGATTTAATAGATATTGTTAATTGATACTAGTAAATGATTATATTATATATTATAATTATTAATATTATGAATAATAATATTTTATTATTTTATTATTATCTATATTAGTATTGTATTATTATTAATTAATAATATTATTATTAAATAATTAAAGAATTATTATATTCTCATACTTATTTTATTCATATTCATATTAATATATATAATAGTGATAATTAAATAAGGTTATATATATTAGATTTAATATATTTTTTATTTGGTTATATTAAATGATAATATTATGTTATATATTTTTATTAATATATTATTATCATACTATTAATATTACTAATATATTATTAATATATATAATATTGGTATTTTTATTATTGTTGAATTATTGTTGTTATTAAAGGTAATATATTATTAAGATTTTTTTTTAAATCCTAACCTTAATCTTAACCTTAACTTTAATTGAATCCTAATTGAACCCTATTTGAATCACAACATTTAATGTACCCTAAGCTTAACCCTAGTTAAATTGTACATTAATCCCAATTATAACCCTAACCGTAATTCAATTCTAACTTTAACACTTATCACAACCCTAATTGTAACCAAATTGTAAACTTGAGTTTTTTCATAATAACCCTATCATTAACCCTAACCTTATTTAAATCAAAATCATAATTCCAACCCTAATTGAACTCTAATTTAATGTTAGCCCTAATCATAACCTTAATAATAACCCTAACAATATTCCTAACCCTAACCTTAAAACAACCCTAACCCTCATCCCAAGTTTTATCCTATCACATCAACCACAATTATAACCTAACCTTAACTATAAACATAACATAATTTTGACCCTAACCCCAATCTAACCCTAAATGAACGATAATTCTAATTAAATTATAATCGAACCCTATCCCTAATATTAATTGCAACCTTAATTGGAATCTAAGTGTAACCCTAACTCTAAACTTATATATGTGAGATAATTATAATTTACCCTATTTGTAACCCTAATTGAATCATAACCATAATTCAAATATAGACATAACCATAATAAAACTCTAAAATTATAACCCTAAGCATAATTAAACTCTAATCATAATGTTTATTGAATATAAGTCCTTACTATAGCCCTATTTGAATGAAAATACTAACCATATCACTAACCTAAATGAACTCTAATACTAATGTTAAAATAATTGAAGTTTCTTTAATGTTGAAACTTATTTTTATTGTCGATTGTTTTCTAGCTCACTTAATTGTCTTGCTTGTAACTCTAATCTTAGCATCAAGTTTTATTGTAGAACCCTAACCATAACTCTAAGCCAATGCTTAATCATAGAACCCTAACCCTAACCCTAACTTTAATCCTCAATGAACCCTAATTGAATATTAACTATAAGCTTAACTGCAATAGAATCCTAACCCCAATTTAAATATAATCCTAACATAACCCTAACCCTTATGAAACCCTAATAGTAACCATAACCCTAATTGAACCGTAATACTAACTCTATCCCTAATCGAACCCTATATATAACCCTAACTTGAAGCTTTATTAGAACATTAACCATAAGTGTAACCTTAATTAAACCCTAACCCTAACTGAATTGTAGGTCTAATTAAATGGTAAATGAACCCTAGCACTAAACCTAATGTTAACCCTAAAAAAACTACCCTAATATTAACCCTAATCCGATCATTAACCATAATCATAACCCTAACCTTAAACCCTAAACTATTAAGCATAATCACAATCCTAACCTTTCCCTAACTCTAACCATAAACCATAATCCTAACCCTGACTCTAACCAAATTTATAACTATAACCCTAAAACCTAACCCTAATCTCATATCTAATCCCAACCATAACTAAACTCTAAACCTAGCCATAAACCATAAAACCTAATACTAACCCTATTTCTCATAACCCTAACCTTATTTCTAAACCTAACCTTAACCCGAGCACTAAACCCTAACATAACCTTAACCCTAATCGAATACCTAAGCATAACCCTAAATCGTAACCTAACCTAGCTCTAATCCTAATCATAATAGTATCACTAATTTTAACTCTAAGTTCCTAACCATAAACTATAAACCCTAATTGTAACCCTAAGAGAACCCTAACCCCAACCAAATACCATAATTGTAACCTTAATCCCAACCCTATTTCTCATAATCCTAACTTGAATTAAATTGTAACCCTAATATTAACCTCAACCTTTATCATTGAACTGTAACCTTAACTCAAACCCAATGCTTAATTGTAGAACCCTAACCCTACTTGAAAAGTAACAGTAAGCCTAATCGTAATGGAATCCTAACCCTAATTGAAACCTAATCCTAACCCAGCCATAACTATAATAGTAACACTAACCCTAATCCTAAACCTAACCCTTACCAAACCCTAATAGTAACAATAACCCTAGAATCAAACCCTAATAATAACTCTATCCCTAATTGACCCCTTTCTATAATCCTAACCCGAAGCTTTATCAGAACCTTGACCATTAGTGTAATCCTAATTGAGCTTTAGGCCTAATTAAATGGTAAATGAACCTTGACCCTAAACCTAACCTTAACCCTAAAAACTAACCCTAACTCAACCATTAATCATAATCATAACCCTAACATCAAACCCTAAACCATTAATAATAATTATAACCATAACCTTGCCCTAAACCTAACCATAAACCATAATCCTAACCCTACCCTTGCCCTAAATCTAACCGTAAACCATAATCCTAACCCTAACTCTAACCCTAAACCCTGACCTTAGAATCTCATATCTAATCTTAACCACAACAATAACTCTAAACCTAACCTTAAACCATAAACCATAAACCATAAACCATAATCTAACCCTAATCCTATCCCTATTTTTTATAACCCTAACCCTAACCATAACCAAAACCCTAAACATAACCCTAAATTATAGCCTAACCCAACTTTAATCCCAATCATAACTGTAACACTATTTGTAACTATAAACCTAACCATAAACCCTAATTATAACCCTAAACTAACCCTAACCAAATACCATAATCATAACACTAACCTAACCATGTTCCTAACCCTATTTCCCCTAACCCTGACCTAAATTAAGCTGTGACCCTAATCTTAACATCAAGCTTTATTATAGAACCCTAACCCTAACTCTAACCTAATGCTTAATCATATAACCCTAACTCTAACCTAATACTTAATCATATAACCCTAACCATAACCCTAATTGAATAGTAACCCTAAATTTAACCCTCATTGAACCCTAAATCTAATTGAGTAGTAATTATAAGCCTAACAACAATGGAATCCTAACCTTAATTGAAACCTAATCCTAAACTAACTATAACTATAATAGTAACCCTAATCTTAAACCTAATTTGAAACCTAACCCTTGCCAAACCCTAATAGTAACCATAACCCTTATTGAACTGTAATACTAACTCTATCCCTAATTGAACCCTATCTATAACCCTAACATGAAGCTTTATCGAAACCTTGACCATAAGTGTAACCCTAATTGAACCCTAACCCTAATTGAATTGTAGGCCTAACTAAACAGTAAATGAACCCTAACCCTCAACATAACTTTAACCCTAACATGAATTAAATTGTAATCCTAATCATAATCACAAGCTTTATCATAGAACCATAAAATTTCTAAAAAGAACTAACCCTAATGCCAACCCTAACCAGACCATTAACCATAATCATAACCCTAACCTTAAACCCTAAACCATTAACCATAATTGTAACATTAACCATGCCCTAACCCTAACCATAAACCATAATCCTAACTCTAACTCTAACCAAATCCCTAATTGTAACCCTAAACCCTAATCCCAACCATAATCATAATTCTAAATCTAATCTTAAACCATAAACCCTAA
Source organism: Sequoia sempervirens (assembly GCA_007258455.2). Classification (NCBI taxonomy): domain Eukaryota; kingdom Viridiplantae; phylum Streptophyta; class Pinopsida; order Cupressales; family Cupressaceae; genus Sequoia; species Sequoia sempervirens. Next base: position 537,497,788 of record VDFB02271358.1, read on the forward strand.
TCCTAACCCTATTTCTCATAGCCCTAACCCTAACTTGACACTAAACTCTAATGTAACCCTAACCCTAATCAAATGCCTAATCATAACCATTTAAACCATAACCTAACCTAACTCTAATCTCAATCATAACCATAACATTAAACCATAAACCCTAACTATATAATCCTAAACTAACCCTAACTCTAACCAAATACCATAATTTTAACCCTAACCTAACCCCAATCCTAACCCTATTTCTCATAACCCTAATTGTTTTCCATTTTGAGTAAATAAATTAGTTTTATTTCTATACAAAAACATTAAAATAATCTATATACATTGTAAAAAAATTATCCAAATAATAATATAATGATAGCAAATATAAAATAATAATATTCTATTTTTTGAATTCTTTTTTTTAGATTTTTTTTTTTGCGATGGATGTGCTAACCTCCTATAGGCACTCATACCGACATTGTAGTGTTATGCCTCTCAACATAATTAGATTTTATTTATTTATTTATTTTTTGTGATGGATGTGTTGACCTCCTATGGGCACTCGTGTTGATATTGTAGTGTTACGCCTCTTGAAGCAATAATAATTTTTTTTTTTTTTTGTGGTTCGAATGTGATGACCTCCTATAAGCACCTATGTTGACATTATTGTGTTATGCCTCTCGACATAATACAAATATGTTATAGAACTTATTCAAAAGTGTCAAACTAAAAATAGTTTTAAGTAAGATAATTTTAATCATCACATCTTATCATAAATGCATGTAACTTTAAGTAATATATGAAGCATGCATGTAACATAATTATAAAGTTTTTAAATTATGCAATGTATTTTTTATGTTATATATTGTCAATGAAAATAGTTCTTTGGTTGAGACATTACAACTCTTAATATAAATAATTATATGATTGAAGTCTTCATTTAGTTGTGTAACATAAATGAAATGCAATAACTAATTTTGAACTATTGACAATGGATTTTGTTGTAGTTGGTAGTTTGGAATGACAAGTTTGTAACATTCGCATATATACAACATTCATTGTATTTTTCATTGTGTTTGTAATTTGGTATTTGAAGTATTTCGCTATTTTGTTTCATGTTAATGTATAAGATCACCACTCAAATTAATGGTGATAGTAATCTCAACTTTATCATTGATTATATTTGCATGAAATATGTCTCTTATTTTGTTTGTTTTATCCAAACTAGTTTTGTAAGCCATAATGACATCTCCTTCAAATATATTTATAGCTTTGTGAGAATTATAATATTCAATTGATATTGCATTTTTTAAATTTCTGACCTATAATGATGATAAGAAATGAATTTATAATTTTGAAGCTTGATTTCGGTAATATAAGTGAATTAAATAATGTTAGTTACCTTTTGGATATTTGTTGTTGTATATTTTTTTAATTTATTTATGCTCTCTTGCTAATTTTCCTTTTTCTCCAAGGTGTAATGGAGTGAATTTCCACTCATAGGAAAATTCCTTATTTCATAGCCCTTACCTTAGAAAATGAAAATCTGATGATGTAATTCCACCGCCACCACCTCACTTCATCAACTTGGCCGCGTCTTTTCACGTAGGTGGAGGAATCTTTGTCAAGGAAGTGCGTGCACTGCATGGATTTCCACATGCCACACTATTGTCCTGATAGGATTATTGCCCCTAGAATCTGTAGAGGCGATACATTCTCCATTGGACTCGAAGTGTATTGTTCCCCACTTCCTTAATCAACGACAAATAGGTCTTTTGCCTCCCTTTTTCCATTCAAATGCTTCAATTCTTCATTCATTCATGCTTCTTGACTCTTAGCTTCACTTTCTTCACTCTCAACTCCATTCTCACACTCTCAAGTTTCTACATTACTCTCTTGCGGTTGTAAGTTGCTAGTTCTTGGCTCCTACACTTCGTTTGTTGCACGACAACATTGCTATTGGAGGACTTGCAAGCTCTCTCCTTCCACTACCTACCTTGAGCACTCATAGTTGTGGAGGTGGTATTGTCCTTTACTATTTCTCTTTGTATCACTTTGTGTATTTGTGTAGCTTACTTGTTGGTGATTTCTCTTAACACTATTTCCTTTCTATTTCTACATCATTTTCCATAATCTATTGCTATTTGGTTTTCCATGGAGTGGAAACACCAAAGCAGGGGACTAACTGAGGCAGTCCTCTATACACAGCCCCAACATTTTTTGTCTCCATGTGTGTAGGTGTTCTCAAGTGGAGTTGTTTGAAGAATCAAGTTGTAAGAAGTTTGGTATTGCTTTCTCACCCTCTTTGTCAATTATAGCTTAGCTTAGATGTAGTATTCTTCTTGTTGTACTTTAGTTTCGCACTTTTCCAATACTTTTTCATAACATAAAACCTTAATAGTTAGGAAGTTAGTTTGTTTTTTGGTGTTTTAATATGTTTATGAGACCCTTTGTTTGTACAAATGTCAGTGTGTCATGCTAGAGTTTTTAATCTACATTGTCATCCTTGGATAGTGAGTTGTTTGGGCAGTAGGTTGAACCCTTGAAACCGGCCATTCTGACCTTATGAACATTTGACTTTAGCAGAAGGAGAGCAACAGGCCATTTGTCCTTCCTTTTCAGCCTCAACATCTTACCCCTTTCAATCTGCTTAGAAAACTTGAGGTAGTTTGGGGTAGCACATTGCTAGGACTCTCCTCTGACCTGGAGTCTTGGGGTGGTGGGTCCCCCTTCTCTACATTTTGGTGAACTCGACATGAACTATTTTTATTTAGTCCCTTGGTATCGAAGGACCTTCTCTCGTTCCCTAGGTGTGTTGTAGGTTTGCGTGTTGTAGAGTGTGAAACCTTGCAACCCAATCTACGACCCCTAGCTACGTAGTTAGAAATACCCCTAGATATTTAGGAATGAAATTTAGATAGGTCACTATTGGATGTTTGAACCTTTGGTGTCTACTAAGCCTATTCCACCTGTGTTTGTAAATATGGTTTCATTTACACACATTCCTCCCACTCAACCTATGAGTGGATTGCCAGATATAACTTTCACATCGCAGGATCTACCTATGAACAAAGAGCCTTTCCCCTTGTACATTCCCGCTCACATCAATGGGAACATTGTAACTGGTGTCCTGGTTGACCCCGGGAGTCATGTGAATGTTATAATGAAAGAGACTTTGTTGATAAACTTCCTGCATAGGGAGGAATATGAGAAGTGGAAGACCGCCATACATATGCATGGTGGACTCTCGGTCCCTCCTATCAGTTCCATCACCCTCTCGGTCTTGGTAGGGCCTAGGGTCGTAGATACCTCTTTTGATATCATTCCAGAGACTGACTTGTTCAAGGTGAAACTAGACATTCTATGGTTGGTTTCCATGAAAGAATTCACTTCAGTAATTCATAAGTGTCTTAAGTTTTCTCATGAGGACTTTGTGCACGTTGTGCATGGCACCGATTACAAACCGCTAGTGTCATGTAGGGGCTACTCGTTAGATCAATTTTGGCTCGCCCCCGTCAGTATGCTCCCTCTGAGGACAAACTTGCTATATTGTGCTTATGTCAAGTATAAGACTAGGGGCACAATGTCAAAAGTGATCTATCCAAATTCTCCCTTTGTCATCTCTATCAAAGGTTGCATGATTGCACAACAGCAATCTACCTCCTCCTCTCAACAAAAGGGGAAGGGGAAGGTTACTCGCACCTAAGAGCCTTCCTCTTCTTTTGCTTCATCTACTTTTGCTTCTTTCCCTGCTGCGACACCTTTGACTCTTGCTCCCATGCCTCTCATGGGTAACTCAATGGTGCTCACTCGGCAAAAAGCTAAGCGTCAAGTGTTTGAACTTTCTGCCTTGTCCACAGTGCCTAGGCCCATTATTTATGAAAGGAGAAGGGCCCTCATCGAGCTACCCCTGTGTCTCAACCTTCATGACCTCCTATCGCTCCTACCCCTCTGACAATGAATGGGAAGAGGCCCATTGCTGAGGAACATATGTTTGCTTCTCCACCTGCTATTGTTTCCAATCTTCCACTTCCTACTCCTACTCCTATCCATGGAGTTTCCCTTCCACCGACAACAACTGTGGAGGACGCTTTTATGGCAAAACAAGAGCCTCCTATCCCTTCTTAGGCTGCAACTTCTAGTTCTTAGAGCTAACTGAACTGGATTGTATGTGAGCGTAAGCATAAGATAAAGGCTTAGGCTGCTAAACAAGTTGCCTTGCAGAAGGTAGAAGGGGAGCCAACAACTCCTGTTTCGGCACCTCCTGTTGTGCCTCCCTCTTCTGCTCCTCCAATTCCACTCACCTCGGTTCTACTTCTGGCTCCCCCAATGAATGTTGATGATGCTCACCCTAAAAGGGTGCAAGTGTTCATCGCTCCCTCGGTGGAGCCCCTCTTTTGATGTCCCTTTTAGACATCCCCCATTTTCCCAGCTTGTGGACATGTCGAACAACATGATGGTGTACATTGCAGTTTTGTCCTCTTCCTCACCTTTTGCTTCTTCTATAGGGATTTTGCATCCTTCACTAAAGCATAGGTTGGAGGACAACCTCGCTTCAAGTGGAGGTTGGAAGAAGGGATCACCTTCTTTGGAAGGGAGTTCTACTTTGGCTTGCACCAAACTTGTGACAGAGACAACCCCGATGTCCCCTGAGTTTGTCACTGTCCCTCTTGACAAGGTCGATGGTGGATCTCAAGCACCTCCTTCTTCTCTTATCTAGTTACCATATGCCCTTCTGATTAAGTGCATGTTTAACTTACTGGATGATGTCACGGCTCTGTCAGTGATCTTTACGAGATCGATGACCTTCACCTCACAAGAGCTCAGCAAAGAAGACCTTGAGGAGCCTTCTTCCTTGACCCTTGTCGTAGGAGAGTCTCAGGGTGCTCCCCTCGCTATCCTGCCCTTGTAGGTCTGTCCTCCCTCCCCATATAATGATCTAGATTGGGAGAATGACAACCTTCTATTTGATGAGGACTAGGGGAATACCTCTTCTTTATCTGGAGACTAGATTTGTGTGTGTGTTGTGTTTCCCCTGTGCTTGTCTTTGCGTGTTCTTAGAGGACCCTTGTCACCCAAGTTGTAGGTGCTTGGATATAGGAGTGAAATTTTGTCATAAACTTCCTCTATATGTTTTATCATTTTTATATGTGTTGTAATTCAATTTTTGACAATTGAGAATGATACAAAGTGTTGGGGGCATTTAGGCCTTCCTTCCATGTTGACCCAATTTTTAATTTTTAAATTTTTTTTCATGTGCTTTTCTTCATGACCTGAGAACTTTGGGGACTGATGATCTTTCGTTCACATACATCACAGGTTACCTATAAGAAATAGTCTGACCCCAAACTCTTAGATCCCCCTCTCTCTTGATTCCTTCATCTCTGCTTGTCTCTTGTTTATGTCTTTGCTTGCTTTGTGATGTTGTGGTACTTACGTTTTTTTCCCTCACATGTGAGACAACATTTCCATGTTTACATCTTGCTATGTCTCATGGGCCACAACATCACTGCCTTCTCTTTCTTTCCTTAGGATGCCATGTGCTCCTTTGGCTCACACACACCATCCTAAGGGGGGCTACTACTTCTCTGATTTTCAATAAAGTGAATTTGGTGGCTTAAGAATCCCTTATTGAATTTTTTGCATTTTTCAAAAATTACATTCTTCAATGTGGACACCCTTAGTGAAATTTATCTTTCAAAAATGAATTCATAGATAAAATAATCAAAAAACTTGTCTTTGAGAAAGACCTTTCTTTTTATCAGACTCCTTGACAAAAGAGATCTTTCAAAAGGATTCTTTGATGATAGAATCATTTGTGAAAAATGTCATGCTTTTCAAATGGAGTGTCCCTTTGTGTGGGCCCCTTGCTATCTTGAAGGGTTCCCGAGGGACCCCTTTAAAAACTTTTCCTTTAATTGCTTGTTGTATGATATGTCTGTTGGTTTTGAATTTTTGACATAACATGTTTTGTCTATAGCTTAACATGTTGCTTTGCAGGACCAAGCTGAAATCGCTTTTACAATCAACCTTGGAGGATCGAGCACCTCGCGAAGCTTTCCTTGCAAGATTGAGCACCTGCAAGGGCCTTTCACATAAACTCTTCAGGATTGAGCACCTATGGAGTCCTTTCATACAATGCCTGTAGGATTGAGAACTTTTGGTGCTCCCTTCATAGGATCGAGAACCTATGAAGCACTTCCTTTTTGCAAGACTGAGAACCTGTAGAACCTTTTTTCAACTTCTGCGAGACTGAGAACCTATAGATTTTTTCAATTTACAAAGGATTGAGTACTTGTGGAGCCATCTCTATCTCTTTCACATCAAGGTTTCCCTATGGGATCAAGAACCTATAGAGCTACCTCCTGCACGTCTGGGTGTACCAAATCAAAGATCTACTTTCTTGATGGTTGAGGTATATTCTCTTCAACCTCTTTCTACTTTACCTCGCATTCACACCGACACACATGCTCACTAAAGTGGGGGAAAAATGTAATGGAGTGAATTTACACCCCTAAGAAAATTCTCCATTTCATAGCCCTTACCTTAGAAAATGGAAATTTTATGTGGAAATTCCACCTCCGCCACCTCACTTCATCCACATGACCATGTATTTTTCATGTAGGTGGAGGAATCGCTGTCGGGGATGCATGCGCACCATGTGGAGGTTCGCACGTCACATTGTCATCCTGACAAGATTCATGTCCTTGGAATCTACACAGGCATTACGTTCTCCATTGGACGCGAAGTGTAACAATACCTTCTTCCTTAACCAATGAAAAATGGGTCTTTTACCTCCCTTTTTCTATTCAAATTCTTCAATTCTTCATTCATTCATGCTTCTTCACTCTTTGCTTCACTCTCTTCACTCTCAACTCCATTCTCACAGTCTCAAGTTTCTACATCACTCTCTCGTGGTTGCAAGCTACTAGTTCTTGGCTCCTACTCTCCATTTGTTGTGACAACATTATTTTTGGAGGACTTGCAAGCTCTCTCCTTCTAATACTTACCTTGAGTGCTCATAGTTGTGGAGGTGGTATTGTCCTTTACTATTTCTCTTTACATCACTTTGTGTATTTTCATAGCATACTTGTTGTTTGTGATTTCTCTTAGCACTATTTCCTTTTTGTTTCTACACCATTTTCCATACTTTGTTTCTATCTGGATGTCCGTGGAGGTGGAAACACCAAAGCGGGGGACTGACTGAGGCAACCCTCTATACACAACCCTAATATTTTTTCGTCTTTGTGTGTGCATGTGTTCTCAAGTGGAGTTGTTTGAAGAATCAAGTTGTAAGAAGTTTGGTATTATTTCTCAGCCTCTTTGTCAATTCTAGCTTAGCTTAAACATAGTATTCTTCTCATTGTACTTCAGTTCCACACTTTTCTAATACTTTGTCGTAGCATAAAACCTTAACAATTAGGAATTTAGTTGGTTTTCTGGTGTTTTAGTCTATTTTTGAGACCCTGTGTCTATATAGACGCCAACACACCATTGAGACTCCAACACATCATGCTAGAGTTTGTACTCTGCATTGTCATCCCCAGATAGTGAGTTGTCTGGGTAGCAGATCATTGAACCCTTGAAACCAACTCTTCTGACCCTGTGAACATTCAGCCTTAGCACAAGGAGAGCGACATGTCATTTGTCCTTCCTTTTTAGCCTCAACATCTTATCCATTTTTACTTGCTTAGAAAACTTGAGGTAGTTTATGGCATCCCATTGCTTAGGACTCTCTTGTGACCTAGAGTCTCGGGTGGCGGGTCCCCTTCTCTACACAAGTAAAATATAAAACGTTAACATATGTATTAAAAATTGTAATCAGATTTAAGATACAATTTAGGAATCAAAAAGCTTAAAACTATTAAATATACATGAGAATTCATTATCATTAAGATAATTGAATAAATAATTTCATGTTCATTCCAACACTCAAATTTGTATATATAAATTTGATTTACAAAAGCATAAGTAGATTTAATTTATAATACATTACACATTATAATTGATTTAGGTATTGTTTATTATAAATAAGTTTTGATGCATTATCAATGATAGATTTAATATGGTATTTATAATATTTATTATAATTATATTTAGAATGAGTGTTATTTGACTAAAGGTGTAACATGCCAACCCTTCGGTGCAGTAAAAACTTTTCTAAAATTTACACCATACAAGTAAGTAAATTAGGTAACAAGTCATTGCAATAAAAAAATTATTTCTTTTATTGAGAATATATGAACAAGATGCCATATCATATTAAATAAAGATTTCATTTCATTACAATAACTTCACAAGTTACAACAATACAAGAATACATACATTTACATGCATAGCTCCAATGTTCTTTAGAACAACTAGCTGTAAAATAGTCTAGGATCCTTCCTTTCAAATATTGGTTCTTCTGTCACCTGCTATGGAGGAGAAGCATCACTCAGCTACTTTTCTGCCAACCACAAACTCATAATGTGGTCCCCCACACATCTATCATTTGATAGATGACCCTTCCCTTCAACGAAGAGATTGGTAGAGTAATCGATAACGACAACCAATTGAGCATAGTGTTGTGTACTACATAACTAGAACTTGTAATCCCACAATCTCTCTCTAGCATGTAATACTAGATCACAGTGAACTGATAGTGTTAGTCTCGATAGTCACAGTGGAGTCTTAGACATTACACTACTTTGATCAAAGAGTTACATTCAGTATTCCTACTGAGAGTCATCTATCACATACACTACTCGAGGCCGATTTGACTTAAGGCTATCTTAAGCTACGCATAGGTATATCCTTCAATGGATAATCCTTCATCCCAAATAACCTATCACCATATAATCTACTTGTAATAAACCTACTTAACTAGTAAGTACGCAAGCTAGGTATTTCCTTCAATGGATAGTCCATCATCCTAGAGATAACCTATATACTTGGAAATACCTAGCTTATGTACTTACTATTTAAGTAGGTTTATTCCAAGTAGATTATATGGTGATAGGTTATATTGATGAAGGATTATCCATTGAAGGATATACCTATGCATAGATTAAGATAGCCTTAAGTCAAATCGTTCCTGAGTAGTGTATGTGATAGATGACTCTTAGTGGGAATACTGAATGTAACTCTTTGATTAAAGTAGTGTAATGTCTGAGACTCCACTCTAGATTGTGTGACTACCGAGACTAACACTGTCAGTTCACTGTGATCCAATATTACATGCTAGACAGAGATTGTAGGATTACAAGTTCTAGTTATGTAGGACACAACACTAAGCTTAGTTGGTTGTCGTTATCGGTTACTCTACCAATCTCTTCGTCAAAGGAAAGGGCCATCTATCGAATGATAGATGTGTAGGGGACCGCATTATGAGTTCGTGGTTGGCGGAAAAGTTTCTGAGTGATGCTTCTCCTCCACAGTAGGTGACGAAAGAACCAAGATTTGAAAGGAAGGATCCTGGACCGTCTTACAACTATTTGTTCTAAAGCTCACTAGAGCTATGTATGTATTCTTGTATTGTTGTAACTTGTGAAGTTATTGTAATAAAATGGAATCTTTATTGAATATGATATGGCATCTTGTTCGTATATTCTCAATAAAAGAAAGAAATTTTTATTGCAATGACTTGTTACCTAATTTACTTACTCATATGGTGTAAATTTTAGAAAAAAAAATTAGTGCACTGAAGGGTTGGCATGTTACATGTGGTATCAGAGCTACCAGGTTCAAGAACTGAAACCTATGAGCTCATTACGCAACAATGTGTAAATCGTATAAGAAGATAATGGTTGAAAAGTTCTTATGCCACAACGACAAGAGAAAAGAACATAGGGAAGTAAAAAGGAAGAAGAGAATTATTGGAAATTTGTATAACTTTGGGACTAGTTAATATTCATCCATGGAGTTAGGAACTCCTAAACCAACAAGTTATGATATTACCTAGGATTGTGGAAGATTATGCAATCAGGATATGTAGGAAGGTTAGGAAGAATAACCAGTATATACCTTTATCCTACTAGGTAGCTAAGTGATTATAAGGGAATGAGAAGAAATGAGACAACCCCTTTTATAGTAGCAACCTATAGTTGTAAAGAGTCAAGAATTTTTGGATTTTTAGTGAAAACACTACGAATCTATGTGTATGTATAAATCAAAGTAGAGAGTCAATGAAGAAGGTATCCATAAGGTTGGATAACTCTTGACATAAATCTCAGTCTTGTATAAGGATAAGGTCTTGCAAGAAAAGAGTTAGTACCTAGGAAAAAGGGAAAAGATCATAATGGTCATAATGAAGTAATCAATAAAGTGGACATGGTTCCACCAACCAACATCGATGAGATAAATTTGGAGTTTTGATTAAAATGAGAAAAATAAACCAAACAACTTTGGTATCTCTACAAGGTTATGAAAAACAAAAATTACCAAGAAGTGGGCAAAGTCACTTGAAAAGGAGAATATGAGAAATAAACCTGTAAAAATAAACTAGGTTGGCCTGACCAAAGGTTTGGATAGTACATAGATTGTTGGATTATGAGATGAACTCACTAACATGTCTGCAAAAATCAACATTCGTTTAGAAGATCCAAAAGGAAATGGAATACAATAAGGCACTATGTGTCAGATCAATAGAAGTTGTAAGGAAAAGAATGTTCTAAGTTGAAAGGTACATCAACAAAAGAGGCTTGTGAGCATGGATATTCCTCCACCAAAAAAGGATATTGGAAAGAAAATGGGAATATTAGCGTGTCTCTTAACTTCTAAGTTGTTTATTATTCATTAGATCTTCTATTGGATGATCCAAAATATTGAATCGACATAATAAAAATCAATGATGAATGTAATTTTGGAAAAAATATATTCAAAAGTATGCCATCGAGGCAAGAAAAGGCAATAAGAAGTCAAAAATGAGGAATTATTAATTATTTCAAGGAAGCAAGTGTTTACTAGAAGTTCTTGCTATGAGAGGAATAAATGTTGTGAAAACACTAAGGGGGGAAGAAAGAGAGTGGATTGACTCGGGTTAAGTACCCCACCCAACGAAAAACGTAGATATGTTTTCAATTTGGAAGAACTAATGACTTCTTTTTAAGCCATGATGTCAATTAAGTCATACATTATATGACCACAAGAATAAAGCATTGGAGTTATTGGAAGATAGTAAAAAGGTCAAGAATTGTGACCAATCAAAAAGGAATATTACCCCTCAATACTTTATATATGTTGATTGGAAGATAAAATGATATTATCATTGATGCCTTAAGGAAAGGATAGGCAGATTACTTGGTCATTGCCTATGGGATTGGCAAGGGAGTATCTAGGTTGCTAATGAATTGGAAGAAAGTGTCTCTACACTCCTATATACCTTATATGAGAATTTAGATAACGATGTTATTTCTATATATAAGTAGTAATACTACATATTATGAAATATATCCACATCGTAAAGCAACTTGACATTGTAGCTTACTATGCTAAGAGACCCGGGGATGATAAGGTTTAGCTATTAAGCCATAAAGATGGTATGAAAGATAAAACAGGATGTGACGCTATGCAAATGCATCAATTATCTTTACTTGATTAATCACTTGATCACTACCTTACTCTTGAATGGAACCCTAGGTTTAGAATAACCTAATTGGGATGAGAAGTTCATTCAAATAAAAGGAGAGAACTTAGGTTAAGTTTTAACCTATTGAGTTGGGTTATGTACTAGACTATTCATTAACACCTATAGGTTGGGAATAACTTATTTGGTTGAGTTGTACATTTGGTATTAATTGGAATATATAGGGGTAGAGTAACCTATAACATTATACTAGTCATCGATTGAGGACTCTATCCTAAGAATTCAAAGGAAATATTGAGATTGAGATTCACCCGTGTGAATGTGTAAATCATTTGAGATTATGAAATTCTATATGAATGGAAACATAGGTGGGATACCTAGCGAGTTAAAATAGCTACTTGGTTAATTAATTTACACTCTTAAAAGGAAGTCATATTGTTGACAAGACTCTACTTTGATTGGATCTTTTATTAAAAAGGGATACACTCTCAAAGGGAAGCATCTATTTTCGTGACATCATAGAATTTTCACTTAGCGTGAAATGTTGGAAATTTTACTAAGTAGAACACCAGGATTGTTACTTGAGCTCGAATAGGATATACCAAAGTTGGGACTCACCTATGTGATTAAATGAATCAAAGGAGATAACAAGGAATGTTCATTCTTGGTAATTAGATATGCAACTAAATTTGATGTCTTCTAGAGACTAACATGATTGAACAAGGATTAAAACTCGAAATTAGTACCAATTTTTATTGAAAAAATTAGATTGAGTTGAGAGATGCATTACGTCTTTGAAAATAATCTGAGGACAAAAGAAATTCACGGTATGGATGTCCTAAGATAAATGGGATTTATCTCCACAAAACTTATAACCATTATTACATGGGAATTTAAGATGGCATGAGATCATAAAATAGGTTTTCACTTAGTCAAAGAATAGACTATTATTGGATATAAAAGAACCTATGTACCCAAAATTTTGGAAGATTCGGGAATGAAACGGGGAAATTAATGTCAGAGTAAGAACATTGGAACAACAAAGTCAATTGTTTGATGAGAAACCACTATGACTTGGGGGAAGATAGAGTAAAAGGATGCACGAAATGTGGCAAGATAATGTCTAGTATGCCAAAAATTGAAGATCGAATGTCATCATAAGTAGGACATATATACTCTCTTAAGATTCCAGAGGGAAAGTGGTAGAACACATGACAAATCAATCTGTCTATGTCAGTAAAACTGACATAATGTTCTAGTGGACAGACCCACCAAAGAAATCAACGCTATTTGGAAACTTGATTTATAGGTTTTCGGTCCTAAATAATATATTGTGGGAAGTAGTTGCTTAGTATTCCTGAGAAGGTTATCTTAGTTATGAACGAGAAAATAACGATAGGGTTGTGTAAACCATGATCATACTATGAGATATTCAATTGAACGAATGTGTAATATATTATTATAGCCCAAATAGGCAAAAAAACTGGTAGACTAAGTCTTGAATGATTTATAAACTTCTAACATTGAGGTATGGACCATTATATGGAAAGCAAGGTTGGAAACTCTATTAGGATGAAATAGGCTTAGAAATAGGGTAAACCATAAACTTGATAGAATGCCAAAAAGGGAGTAATAGTTCGAAGAGATCGATGAAACTTTGTTGATACAAAGCTTAAGTATGAAGCAGTATCATAATTTGACAAGCGACCAAGAGAAATGTTATGCTCAAGATAGACAAGTAATCAAGAACAAGTACTTTATGGTAAGGAAAATGGATGTGTAAGTGACAGATGGACTCAGTTTCTAAGTTGTCTAAAAGTGTAAATACAAAAGGGGAAGGATGGGACCCACGTTGTAGTGCGCAATATATCGTTATTCCTTTTCTATTTGGACTATACTAAGGATAAATTCATGGGCCAATGATTTCCAGTCACTGTGTCGTGTATAGATACTATTGTACCTAGAATGTGTATATATGATAATGTAATAAATCTCTTTGGGAGAATAAGTATGAGTGACGCATTCAAAATTTCCCTATGCGATAATAAGGGCACTCAAAGCAAGGTCCAAGAAGGGCAAGGTTGCAAGGAATAGTGCTACATAGGATGGATGTTTTATAAATCTTACATATTTTGAGAATGGTAAGTAAAACTTTATTTGACTTTAACCGTATGTTAAAAGGCTATAGATCATTGGGGATGATGATTCACAAGGGGGGAAGTATGTTACACCCCAGTTGTGTAATTACTATTTGCTATTACTATGTAGGGTAAAATGTGAATGTAATTTGAATTCTAGAGATGAATAAATTATGCTTGTACCATGTTATCAGTATGAATTCTATCACATTTGATGTTATTTCATTTGATGTTATCTTAGTTGATGTTATTTCATGGGGAAATATTGCATATATGTGAATAGATGGTTATTGAATTATTATTCTAACTTTGGAGATCTTTATGTATACTGCATATGTTGTGAATAGCTGACTACCGTAGGCATGTGTTAATGGTTGCAAGTAAATATTCATTCCTCCAGGTGGAGGGGAAGTATCACTCGGGAGAAGATCTTGGTCAGGTAACCAACAATGTAAACTATCTGAGCATACACACACCACAGTAGTTTGGTTGATTCTATACATAGAAGTGGGTAGTAGCTAAGTCATCCCTAGTTTGAAATATCTGCATTAGTAAAGGTCTTATTTACTATCAAGTGCATTATTGGGTGATGTTTATCTGTTTGAGCTTCTGAGACCTTCCTTATATTACTATATTTGTTTGTGCGGTTGAGTGAGTGTTTGGATATATACATACATGTATATATATGCATATGTCAGCGTACGCATATGATGGATAAAATGGGATGTCCATACGAGTACGATGACATATGTATAGATATGCATATATGTATATAATGATTATTATGATGCTTTAGTCATGTGGTCGTAATCATTCAATTGTCATATGGATTACATGGCTTCATTTCTTTGAACAATATGTATATATATATGTGATTGGATATATGCAAATATATATATATATATATATACAGACATAAGCATTAAACACTTATATAGAGAAGTGTGTTAATATATATATATATATATATATATATATATATGTATGTATGTATGTATGTATATATGTATGTATGTATGTATTTAATATATTATAATTGTTTGATGTTTGCTTGTTCGTATTCATTCATATATCGAACGAATCGTTCCACTGTCATGTTGTCATTAAATATATATACACACGTACATGTGTAAGCATTAACACTTATTCGAGAAGTGTATATATATGTATGTATGTATACATGCATAATGTTTAATGGGAATGATAACTTGGATGTATACATTCAATTATCGAATGATGCTCTAAAAATATATTATATATATGTTTGTAAATATAAATGTGTATATATATTATATTATATATATAGTATATATAATGTATGGATACGTGCATATTACTTGATGTAAACTGATAAGTGGATATATGCTTTTGTATATAGTTTATATATATGGATACATATATACTATGTATAAATATATATTTAAATACTATGTCTAGTTTTGAAGCCGTTTATCACAGAGAACAATTGTGTGAGTATATATTACTATTGTAAAAAGAAAACATATATATTTATACGGTGGATACTTATGCATGTCGCAACCTCAACAAAATATGATGATATGCTTATGAAGTTTCATATTCAAACGAGTTTAGGCAACTGAAAATGAAAAGAGAGAGTTGTGCGCTTTTGGAAGGTAAAACCAAGTGCCTATATCTTAGGTTATAAGTGCATCATGTTGAGTATGTAATTATGCCTACACCATAATCCTTGAGATGTGCCTTAAATAGAGTTAAGCAATGTATGAAGTAAGAAGTTTAGTTGTTGCATTAAGAAGAGTGTAATTGAATGACAATTTGACTGTTTATTATTCAATAGAAGTTGATTTATAAAGGCTATTTTTAGATGTTAATGACCATGGCAATAAAGATTGACAATAGTCATCAATGACTATGAGATTGGAAGTCGATTTGGAAATGCATACGACTGTGTAGTGAAGCCAAGTTCCACTCACCATGTCACGTATGTGAAAACATATGAATGCATTTTAAACTGATGTCTATCATTGATGTAAGCTTAGACTTGGTCGACATTGTGATAAAGAGCAACTTTGACTTTTCCCAACATCTTTAAATGTTTAATCGACTCATTCCTTAAATTCAGTCGATATGTGCTAAGTGTTACAAATTTACTGTGGACTGTTTCTCTCCATTAGAAATTGCACCAAATTGATAAAAGAATAAAGGCTTTGGCGTCACCTCTTGAAATGTTTTTCTATTGATGTCTTTGCTGGAGTATAATTCAAATTCTCCATGTGCATTTTGAATTATTCTTTGGATTTCTATCAAGGAAACAAGTCATCCTGTAGGTGATTAAGTTGAGTATTAGCTTAAGAATTTGCCACCTTTTTGATAAGTTTCATGTGTTACTTTGCATGAAGCTTGCTGTCCATTTACATGCCTAAACTGTAGGCTTTGAGGTTGCTTGGTTGCTCTATAAATAACTGACCCATTTCATTTGAGAGGGATGCATTCTTCTATAAGATATTACATCTTTTGCAATTCATAATTCTGTATTTTTCCAACCATACTTTGCTTTTCATTGAGAGAGTGAAAGGAAGTAAGTTCATATAGTTGCGAGGAGGTTATATTTTGAGAGGAAGCTATATTTTGATGGGAGTAAGCTATGAACTTGTGAGGGAGAGTTATAGTGTTATTCTTGAGGAGCTATTTATTAAGCTTGTTGTTGTGGAAAAGGCTGCATTGTTGCCATTTGTCTGGATAAGCAATAACAGGCATGGGGATCTCTTCTTCTTTGTTATTTTACTTTTGAATGATGTGTCTTACATGCATGGTTGAGATGTCTTTCCTAGTATATGCATTAAATAAATTAGATTATTTTGAAAAGGAAATTGAAGCTTTTATGTTGTTTTCATATTGTGTTTTTAAGTACTCCATAGTAGGAGATGGGTGTTTATCATAGGTATTATATACTAGGCTTGATTGAACATGAAAGGCACATATGGTACACTTAGCTAAGTTATTGAATTAACTAGGAAAGCTTGTGTTTACTCCTAGGATAGATAATCCAGTATGGAAGGGGGTTTGTGCACTTGTGTGTAAGTAGGTTTATTCCAAGTATATAGGCTATCTTTGGGACGATGGACTATCCATTGAAGGAATTACCTAGCTCGTGTACTTACTAGTTAAGTAGGTTTATTACAAGTAGATTATATGGTGATAGGTTATCTGGGATGAAGGACTATCCATTGAAGGATATACCTATGCGTAGCTTAAGATAGCCTAAAGTCAAATCGACCATGGGTAGTGTATGTGATAGATGACTCTCAATAGGGATACTGAATCTAACTCTTTGATCAAAGTAGTATAATGTTTGAGACTCCGCTCTAGATTGTGTGACTACCGAGACTAACACCGTCAGTGCACCGTGATCCAGTATTACATGCTAGACATAGATTGTGGGATTACAAGTTCTAGTTATGTAGGAAACAACACTATGCTTAGTTGGTTGTCGTTATTGGTTACTCTACCAATCTCTTTGTTGAAGGGAAGGGCCATCTATCAAATGATAGATGTGCGGGGGACCACATTATGAGTTTGTGGTTGGCAGAAAAGTGCCTGAGTGATGCTTCTCCTCCACAACAGGCGACAAAAGAACCAAGATTTGAAAGGAAGTATCTTGGACCATCTTACAACTATTTGTTCTAAAGCTCATTGGAGCTATGTATGTAAATGTATGTATTCTTGTATTGTTGTAACTTGTGAAGTTATTGTAATGAAATGGAATCTTTATTGAGTATGATATGGCATCTTGTTTGTATATTCTCATTAAAAGAAATAAAAAATTTATTTCAATGACTTGTTACCTAATTTACTTACTCATATGGTATAAATTTTAGAAATTTTTTTACTGCACTGAAGGGTTGGCATGTTACAAAAGGTGTCTCTATTTTCTTTGCATCTGTTTTCTCTTTCAGAAATTCACTGAAAACATGTTTAATTAGAATTATTTTTATCAATGATTTTAAACTTTATAAAAATTGTATCACGATCACTCCAATATGCGAAACTTTATAAAAATTGTATCATGATCACTCCAATATGCTCGCATGATATGAATAAACACTATACAATATTTTAAAACCATTTATAAGTATTTTTCATTTACTATAAATGACACATAAAGTAGTAATTTCTCTTTACAATGATTTTAAGTCAATATATTTATTGAATTTTAAAATCGTATATCATCTACTTTAACTTTACTCTATAATTTTTTGCCATCTCTTATATATTTTGAAATGAATTATGCAAGACAAATGTGTAGAATTATTTCAATTTTTACATGATAATAATTTATTAATGAATTGTAAGTTATATTTTTTATTCATTTGGTTCTTTGTTCAATGGTTTCATTAGACTTAAGACAAATATTTGGTCATCTTCAAATCTTGTATCAGTAAATATATAGTTTACTATTATAGTTTAATGGAAGTGATAGAACAATGTGAGCCACTTACTATGAAGACATTTGTTATAAATTGAGTGTTACCAAGCTTAATTGTCATTTATATAGTATCAATATTATTTTATTTGTGATATTTATAGATTCTTTTGAATGCATGTGTCATTGTCTTGTCCAATTTTGTCATATAGGAGCTACAATATATTGTTGCAACATATGCATTAAAAAAAAATGTGCTTCTATATTTTCTTTGCATATTTCTGAAAATGTTTTAGCAAAGCTATTATTCCATATATATGATGGTTTTCTTCTTAAAAATATTGTAAGCCTACAAATTGTAGATTTGATGGTCATTATGTATTCATCTTTAGTAATATTCATTTCAATATTTGAAAGAAGAATTAATTGTCATAGTTTATTTGTTGTAAAGTGAAAAGTATATTTTCTACTATAGAAATTATAGTTTTTTCATTGCCTTTATATGGTTCAAGAATTGTAGTTTTTTCTTGGTATATGGAAGTCGATACAAAGTATGAAGCTGGGGTAATTGGGTTTAGTTTGAAATGATCAGATCAGATCAATTTTGCTTATGGTATTTTTGATCGGTTCTTGCTTAAGTGAATTTGTCAAACTATGTTATGGGTCCCTATTAATGGGATGATTTTGTAAAAACATTTTGTTTTGAATTGAGCTACAACGAGAGGTTTTCTTCCTGGTTCTTTCCCGTCGGTATGCTCTTTGAACCAGGTTTTGTAATATTTTATTTATATATATAATAAATTATAGTGGCTTGCCAGTTTTGCCTAAAAAAAAAGAATTGTAGTTTTTCCATTGGTGGGAGTAGAAAACTATATTAGCAAGTTTTCTTTTTTATCATTCTACATTTTTTGTTGCGATGTTTGTGTATGATAGTTATATCATATTATAGATGTTCAATGTTACAAGAAATGTACTTGTTTACAAATTGTTTAATAGTTGCATTAATATATTAGTTATAAGTTGGTACATATCTAATCCACAAGAGAAAATGATCACATTCACTTCATCATATTGGAATTTAAGTTATAGAGAAATAATGCAAAATAGTTCCAAAAAAGGAATTGTCTATTATTAATTTCTTCATTGTATTAATTCTATGGTTATAATAACGAACACATGTGATAGGATATTTTCTTATCAAATAAAAATATTCATCTTCATTTCTAGTATTGTATTGTTGTTGATTTGTTGTTCTTTGATATGCATCATGTAACTCTTCAAGTATTTTTAAAACAATTCCTAATAGTTTTCAACACTTGTAAATATAATAAAAAGTTGAGCGGTCCAAGTTGTCATATCATCACAAATATTTTTTAATTGATGCAAATAATCTAAAGATATTATTATTCTTTTGAAATCAACACTTTCAATGTCAAATCTAAGTGTCTTTTATAATTAGGTTTATGTTTCACATCTTTTGTTACTAGCTTCTTCCTTTTAGTTGAATTTTACAGTCTTATCCATATTACGGATAAGACTTTTTCTATTGATATTTCAATGGTCTTGAAAAATAGATTTGTTGTATGGTAGGCAAACTTTCTATTTGAGTGTTTGCAATTTCTGCTATGATTTTTTTGTAATGTCTTAAACAAGTGGTTTGCCAAAGAACAATGTAGGAAATTCATTTCTTTGACATATTTATCTTTAAATATTCTAATAGGAATATCCTTCTATTGGTGTAATTTGTATGCTCTTGTCTTGCTTTTTCATGTATGTATTTTTATTTAGTTTAAAGGGGTGTATTAATGTCTCATAAGGGATTTTGTTTTATACATCACTTTCAATTGTACTACCTTCATTGGTTTTGTGATCCACATAATTCAACTAAAGAGTTTGTATCCAATATTTATTTAATTGAAAAAATCATTTTGATATTTTTTTGCAGTTTTCATAATGATTGTTGTTGTAGTGTAGAAAAATGTATCCGTTTACATTTTCACACTTAATTTGGACTTAATTGTGCCTTATTTTTGGTGTTGTAAGGTGTACCCCTTTACACTTTCAAACTTATTTAGGTCTCATTTAATTAATTGAGCTTAATTTGCCTTAATTGGCCCCTTTAATTCAAATCCAAGCCTATTTTATTGCATTTTTCGAACAGGAAACCCAACATTCATTAATGCCTTAACATAACACTTCTCATTGAGTAATGTGTGTCCTAGTGTTAGGGACCTAGGAATGGGTCCTCCCTTAGACCTAGGACCTAAATTTAAATATGTTTTTGGTAGTATTTTAACATATTAAAATCTATGTTCAGATGTCGGCTTGTGACATTTGAATTTCGGGAAATTAAGGTTACATATCTATTAATACAAGGTCATTTCACTATGTTTCACCTAGAGAATTTTTATGAGATCAAGAGCACTTTCAAGAGAAATTCAAGGAATTCAAGAGAAGATTTATTGAAGATTCATTACAGCAATCAAGATCCAATTGTCATATCAAAGTCTTCTTGCATCATGCATGTTTTTGGAGCTAATATGATGATGTAGGTTTTATGATACATTCAAGCATTCAAAGCATTATATCAAGTCAAGATACAAGGTTCAAGATCCACATCCATTGAAGCCATTTCATGCAAGTTACAAATTTACATTCCAAGGTTTATTCAAGGGTTTGGTGAGTTGTGACATTGAGTTGTTCATTCATCATTCCTTTCATGCTATTTTGTTTCATTTCAAGGTTTGATTACCAAATTGGGGTTTGACCAAGGAAAACCCCTATTCACCTAAAACAAAAAAAAATCCCTCTTGATTTGTGTTTGCAGATTTAGGTGGAAGAAATCTTGAAGATCTCTTTGAAGAGCAAAATTGAAGAACTTGTCAAAGTTGCAAAATTTATCATAAAAGTTGTCATCTCACGGAAACTCACTTGCATAATTTATTTTTGGCTTTTCAAACTTGAAACCTAGGAAAATTGAAGGATTCAGATTTATAGCATAGGCTCCCAAAAGTTGCAGACAAACCTTATAACTCAGGACCCATTCGTCCCTGGGCAAATGAGTCCCAAATCAGCTTCATAAACTGACTTTTGGTGACTAGTACAAATCATCATGTCCTTCTCTAATATGTGATCTGATTTTTTGTTTTGCTTATTTTGAGTTTCATCTAGCTATTGCAAGTTTTAGATTGCATTTTGGAGTTATTTTACTATTTTTAATCTTTCTCCCCAAAGTGTTGTTTGACTAGGGCCCCGTCCTTGCAAAAAAAGGAAATTTGCAGATTCACACCTTAATTTGATTCACCTAAGGATTTTTAGTCATTTTATGGTGTGGATCTCATTTCCTAATGAATTGAGGAAGAATAGGTCCATAAGTGGTTCATAGCCCTATTTTAATCCACCCCAACCCCTATTTTTCTTCATTTCATTTTAGTGAACCCAATTTTTTTATCATTGCAATTTTTTGATTTTGGAGTCTACTTCACCCTAGATCTAGATCTTGCATTCATTTTCATTTAATTGCATTGAATTCAATCTCATTTAAGGTTATTTAGCTTGCATTAACTTTGCATCTCACTTAGGGTTTTCAGATTGCATTTTTGCATCTCTTGAAATCTATACAAAAAATCAGTCATTTTGCAAATCATTTACATAGCATTGCATCATCATTCACTTACATTTGAAAATTGAATCAAAATTGCACATAAAATTAGGTCCCCTAGTTTCTCATTTAGTCATATTTTTTATTTGCATTCAAGCTTAATTTCACAAAAATCTGAAACTGTAACTCACTATAAGAAACCAAAATCTAGAAACCACAAGAATAAACTCAGAAATCTATTAAAACATTTTTAAAAACCCTAAGCTAGGACCCATTCGCCCTAGGGCGAATGAGTCCTTGATCAGAGTTGTTTTCTAAATTTTTGGGCATTAAAACATTTGTTTATGTATTCTACTTTGTTGTTTTTAGTTTTTTGTTTTAGTTTGCAGAATTTTGTTACTTGGAATTGATCATATTAAGCTTCATTTGATAAATTAGTGCATTGTGTGAATTCAAAATTTGCATTTACGAGGCATCATTTTTAGGTTGTTGCATAGCATAATCAGAAAATTATATTGTTTAGAACATGAAAATTGCTTTTACATATTTGCATTGCACTTTACATTCGAGGTTATTGCATTGCATTTCACCTTCTTTCCATTTCAGGTATACATTGAGTTTGTGAAACTTGTATGAGCTTCAAAACTTGGTGTCCTATTAGCAATACTGTTATGAGACATAGTTTGAGACTCATGTCATCCCACGATACACCATTCGCTATGGATATTGGGTTCTCTAGCTCTTTCACTCATAGTGTTGATATTAATCAACCCTCTATGGATCATAGTCTTCATACCTCATTTCAAATGACGTCCCTACCCACAACTAATGTGCATGATGTTGAAATAATGGTTGCTAATGTCTCTCAGAATGCATGAAAGATAAAGGAAGAATTAAAATGTTTGCAAGACTTTGTGAGAACCAAACCTATTGCTACTAATGCCATTCCTCTCATAGGGAACATACAAAAGATGCTTGAGAATGAACAAGGAATAGAGTTTATATATACCTTGGTTCATTTCATTAACAATAATTTAACCCCTCCTCAACTAGCTTCCAATATATTTCCCACACATAAGAGAAAAGAAAACACAAATTTTGATCACATTACTAATCCTAACACATCCTTTTTTGAAAAAGGAAAGGCCTTGCAACTAGAAGATGAAATTGATGACCAAAAAATTATCAAACCAAAGAAGAAGCCAAAACTGCATGAACATCAAAAACTTCAGCTACAAGAGATGTATAATCTTCCTGAATCTTTCGATGACCTATTAAAGATATCCAAGACTAAGAATGCCTTTTACACTCTTTTACATTGGGGATTAATCAAATTACCACCTAAACACAAAAATCTAATCGAAAAGAAAACTAATTAGAATGAACCATATTGTGCCTGTCATAGATTCTTTACACATCACACTGATAATTGTTGTCCTTTACAGGAGTTATTGAAGAAATTTAAATCCCCTAGGGATCCATCTTGACTAAAAGCATGAGCTTTGCTCCTTGCCATGTAATAGTTGTAGGATCATAGCATGCTCACAATTACATGTTTAACATTCATTGCAAATAATTTTCTTTATTGCAAGGAGCTCATTCTCATCACTTATCTCAGCTCATCATTGTCCTGCACTTAGTGGGGGCAAGGGGTTAGATAGCCTTGTCCTAGTTTGGCTCTTGACGTTGTCCCTTTGACTAGTTATCCATCGTCCACATATATTGATCAAGATTGGGATGCGAATGACCTACTATAGGTTGACTCACATGTGCCTTACTAGTCTTGTGTTTATTTTATTTTTCATGTTCTTTGTGTGATTGCATGTGCATAATGTAATCTCCTTGTACTGTTCTATTTGATGTATCTCTATCTTCATAGGCATTCCTCTATTTGTATCTACATTCTTCTATATGTCGTAAACATTTACCTTTTCATTTGTCTTGTCTTTTCCTTTTGGGGATGACACAAGGCATCGAGACATTTAGGTTTCTTCCATGTTGACCCAAAATCTTTTTCTTTTCTATTTTTTTCTGCTCTCTATGTGTCATTCTTCCTATTATGTGAGTATTTTGGGAATGATGATGTTTCTGAGCTCTATAATCACATTGTAGCAAAGACATACTGACCCCAAATCCATGGATCCCTTATGTGTTTGGGATTTCATTTTGGGGGCAACCCCTTTCTCTCTTTTTTATGATGTAGCTTCATTCGAGAACATATGACTTGGCATAGGGCTTTCTGAATAAGCTCTCATGTCTTCTTTATTTAGCATTGATTTTAAGTAAATCTCTCACAACAATGGTGCTAGCAATTTATTTAAAGTGTGGGCATAGATTGGCATTATTGTTTTTGAAATTTTTGGAATTCCTTATGTTTCATAGTGCGGTTTTCTTTCTTCTTGTGAAACGTCTTTTTATTGGTGGTGTCATTGGGTTTGATGTCCTTCGAGAGTGTGATATTTCTTTTACCCTTGAATTGTTCTCTCTTAGAGACATTAGGCATGATGTTCCCCAAGAGGAGACCTTACATGAACTAAGCAAGATCCCTTTGAACAAACCTTTATTTTCATTTTTGTTCATAAGTATTTAGCATAATATAGCTTGTTAACCTTGTGAAGCTTGAAGTTTTTGTTTTTTTTTGTGGCGCCCTATCAGAGTTATCAGAGGGATTAGCTTTGGTATGGTTAGTACAATGAGAGCCTGTTGACCTAACATGACTTTCTCACTAAGCCACTTTTTGGGGACTCGCCTAGTGGACAACCTGAGGTTCCATTAGCCTAGAGTGAGTGTGCATTTCTATTTGCAGAGTGGACATTGCATTATGCTTGTGAACGTTTTTGGACAAGCAGCTGAGGCGTGTTCCACATCGCGTTGGACAGTCGAGGCTTGATCCACCTTTTTTTTTTTTACTTTTCATTAAGTCTTTGATGTTGTATGATTGAGTAATCTTGTTGTTGCTGCATACATATGTTTTGAATGCCTACTTTAGTGTGAGTTCGCACTTGTGCTCATCCTCTCACTAAAGTGGGGGCTAAATGTAGTGTAGAAAAAATTATTTGGAATTAATATTAATTTGGACTTAATTGTACCTTATTTTTGGTGTTGTAAAGTGTACCCCTTTACACTTTCACACTTATTTAGGGATCCTTTAATTAATTGAGGTTAATTTTCCTTAATTTTCCCCTTTAATTCAAATCCAAACCTATTTTATTTCATTTTTTGGAGAGGAAACCCAACTTTCATTAATGCTTTAACATAACACTTCTCATTGAGCAATGTGTGTCCTAGGGTTAGGGACTTAGGACCCATTCTCCCACGGGCGAATGGGTCTTCCCTTATACCTAGGACCTAAATTTAAATTATGTTTTTGGTTGTATTTTAACATATTCAAATCTATATTTAGATGTTGGCTTGTGATATTTGAATTTTGGGAAATTAAGGCTACATATCTATAAATATAAGGTCATTTCACTATATTTCACCTAGACAATTTTTATGAGATCAAGAGCAATTCAAGGCATTTAAGAGTAGATTTATTAAAGATTCATTGTAGCAATCAAGATCCAATTGTCATATCAAAGTCTTCTTGTATCATGCATGTTTTTGGAGCTAATATGATGATGTAGGTTTCATGATCCATTCAAGCATTCAAAGAATTATATCAAGTCAAGATCCAAGGTTCAAGATCCACATCCATTGAAGCCATTTCATGAAAGTTCCAAATTTACATTCCAAAGTTTATTCAAGGGTTTGGTGAGTTGTGACATTGAGTTGTTCATTCATCATTCTTTTCATGCTATTTTGTTTCATTTCAAGGTTTGATTACCAAAACGGGGTTTGACCAAGGAAAACCCCCATTCATCAAAAACAAAACATTTTTTGTTAGGACTATGGAAGCCTTGCAACATGAGCATGAAGTATGGATGGTTTGTGATTGGTTGTTCCTATGTTGTCATTGATGTCAACATGGTAATAACTATATGGGAAGTCTACTTGGTTTACCGGAAGTTGTTCTCTACTGGTAATGCCCTTTTGTGATAGATTAGTGTGTTGGTATTTGAGTCCGGATTTCATTGCAAGATCTGATATGACTAATATCTTAGCCATATTATCATGACTCATTTAGATAGCTATATCCTAGATCTTGAGACGTATTTTGTTGTGAGCAAAAAGTTATCTCTAATAGAGTTCAACTCTGTATTTTACTATTGTTCCTTGCTTGGCATACTATGTGGGAGACTCCACATTTTATTAAGGTGAACATTCTTATGATGTGGTTTTGTTGGTAGTCTCTATGATGGTGGTATGATGGGAAATTAATATGTTTTCAGATTCAAAAGGTGTTTGCTTTGAGGATTATTTGTTGGTTTGGAGAATTGTGTTCTAGTCTTCACCGACTTAGCGTATGCAATACACTATGGTGACTAGTTATGTTTTATGGATGTTAGCTGACTTGGTATAATGCATTACATGGATAAATTTTTTAAATCATATATGGTTCCCACAAAGAGAGTTTTGATTATTTTGTTTTCATCTAATTAGGAAGACCTAATTGATGAATAAGATATACTTGTATATATAAGATGTTTTGAAGTGAATGAGAGTGTGGAGGAGAAGGTGAATGTGAGTGAGAAGAGAAGTGAAGTGTGAGTGTGAAAAGGATTAAGGGGTATGTGAAGATCTGAGCCTAAATGTTATATCAGTTGTGGATCAATGCAGTTTAGTTGAGCGATTGTTGTGTGAGGCAGTACTTCATATTCTAAGCTTCATTGGAACTAAACACTGAACACTACAAATTGAAGGTGTATCCTATCAGTTCAATCTTTTGGCAGTGAACCACTATCTTTGTATCTTGGCAGTTAGCCATCTTTTGTACTCAAGAAGTGAGCCTTTTTAAGGACAGTGAGTCCTAGCAGTGAGCCCTATAATATTTTGTATCTAGATATAATATATTGTGAGTTAACCCTCACCATGGTTTTTCCCTTTTTGGGTTTTCCACATAAAAATCTTGGTGTTCATGTGTATGGTTGCATTGATTTGTTTTTATGTTCCTTCTTGCCGATTCAGTCAAAATTGTGATAATGATAAGATGGATTTTATTGTGGTTTTATGGAATACTGATTCACCCCCCCTCTTAGTATTCTAGATGTTCATTTTTCCCTCTTGATTTGTGTTTACAGATTTAGGTGGAAGAAATCTTGAATATCTCTTTGAAGAGTAAAATTGAAGAACTTTTCAAAGTTGCAAAAGTTGTCATCTCACGGAAAATCACTTGCAAAATTTATTTCTAGCTTTTCAAACCTAAAACCTAAGAAAATTGAAGGATTCAAATCTATAGCAGAGGCTCCTGAAAGTTGTAGACAAACCCTAACTCAAGACCCATTCACCCCTGGGCGAATGAGTCCCAGATCAACTTCAAAAACAATTTTTTGGTGACTAGTACACATCATCCCGCCCTTCTTTGATCTGTGATCTAATTTTTGGTTATGCATATTTTGAGTTTCATCTAGCTATTCCAAGTTGTAGATTGCATTTTGGAGTTAGTTAACTATTTTTAATCTTTCTCCCCGAAGTATTGTTTGACTAGGACCCCTGTCCTTGCAAAAAAAGGAAATTTGCAGATTCACACCTTAATTTGATTCACCCAAGGGTTGTTAGTCATTTTATGGTGTGGATCTCATTTCCTAATGAATTGAGGAAGAATAGGTCCCTAAGTGGTTCATACCCAAGTATTTGGATCCACCGCAACACTTATTTTTCTTCATTTCAGTTGCATGTACCATTCTTATTTGGTATGCATTTTTATATTTTAGTCATCTTGTAAGAGAAACAACAATTGTTGATAATTATTAGTAGAACATAGTAATTCTCTTTGTATGATGTTCATGCAAATACATTTTAATTGTGCAAGAATTGTTCCATATTGTAATGGTTTATTCATTTAGATATAATTTGGTGTTGCATATTTAGGTTTTATAAATTGTTTCAATGATGCTTTATATTTGAAATAAATACAATGTGTTGATGCAATATGCTTATTTTTTGATAAGTTGTAACATGTATGCATTTCTTTATCTTTGAAAGTTGTTATGTTTTTCTTGAAAAGAAACATTTGACAAACTAAATATGCATAT
Organism: Sequoia sempervirens; assembly: GCA_007258455.2. Classification (NCBI taxonomy): domain Eukaryota; kingdom Viridiplantae; phylum Streptophyta; class Pinopsida; order Cupressales; family Cupressaceae; genus Sequoia; species Sequoia sempervirens. The sequence goes on from VDFB02271358.1 coordinate 537,525,605, forward strand.
TTTGGTGTGTCTTCAAATTACTTTTTAAATAATTCTACTGGTGACGTTGAATTGTATTTATTGAAGTTTGTAGATATTGTTATATATTTTGTGTATAAATATTTCTTAATTTTTTGAGGTTATTTGGACTTATTATCTATAATTTTTCCACTTTGGATGGATAAAGTTATGTTACATTCATTACTATTTCTAATGAATTATTTAATTTTATAGAGCGTTATACTTGACTATCTATTCATTAGTTATATTTCATATGGTATGAGTGGTTCAAGGTGTCCATGAAGAGGATTTGTATCATGGAAAAGGATAGAGTATCACTCTCCATTAGATGATTGATTAAAATGTAAATATTTATTTTCTATTGTGAATGAAAAAAATATGTATTTGTATACCTAGCCATTTGGATAACCAATGAATACAAATTGTGTCTCCCCATTATCTAATTTATCCATTATTTGTAATTGACATTACAGATCTTTGCATTATGTGAAAATATATTTCAACATCTTCTATTATGTGTAATTCATGTAATGTATGAGGATCTAATTCATAGTTATATGAAATAATTTCTTTTGCATTGTATTATGAAATGTATTTCAATAATTAATCAACACTTCTATTGTGTAATTGAATTGATGTGTAGTGATTATCAAGTAGGAATTCTAATGCATCAAAAAGATAGCCTCCTACATTGTATTTAAATGTTAATTCTAAACAATCCTTCAATTCTAAGTGCATGATCAATATTGCAAACTTGATAATTATTTGATAATACATTTTTTTACATCCATTATTTATTTCTCTTTTGTTTGTTTACATTTTATTTTCCTCTTTTTTTTTCAATGAATAAAAACTATGAAATAGTAAAACAAGAGGGGTGTATTGTACCTATGATATATATGAACTAAATATTTATTGAATTTGTACTTCTATTCGACCTCTAAAATAATTTTTTTATTCCTTTGTTGTTTCTTGAGATTTTGTGACTGAAAAATGTCATTATTATTAGTATACAATTGAAATTGTAACATGTGAACTTTATTGACATCATTTATTAGAACTCGTATTATGTAAAAGTGTTGAAAATATCTACAAGTTTCTATTGTAAGATTAACATATAATGACAAGAAAACGTTTATTTTTCTCGTGTTTTCTTGTATTCCAAATATGAGTTGTAATTGTGCTATATCTTGAAGAGTTATAGTTTCTTGAGAATCAATTAGCTACATTTGGTGCTACAAATGAGAAAATCATGTACCTATTATCCTCCTGTTAGTTAATGAAAAATATTTGTGTTTTTATGACTTTTTTATTCAATATATTGTTCTTGGTAGTATTTACTAATTGTCATAATATAAAATATATCATCACAAATTAAAATTAAGACATCAAATATTTTTTAAGTACAATAAAAATAAAGTTCATAATTTTTAATATGCGATCTTAGGAGTCTTTATAGTGTCAAATATTTGATCATCAATAATCTTCTTGACCAAAAATATTATACTCCTGATCACTATTGTATTGTGATGGTGGTGGTGGTAAGTTTGCACAAGAATTATTAGTGAGAATAATACACCTTTTAATTAACATATTTGACTTGAATTAGAAATTTGACACTTCAAAGTTTGCACCTAAGAATTTGAGGGATGATTTAACATCAAATATCTTAAACCTATTGGAGAATCCATATCTAAAACTATGCAAAGTCCATTTCTTTATAGACACCAAGTAATCACCATTTTGTGCATCATCCTTATGAGATTGCATCAACAACATACTAAGTTGGCTATATCATCACAACGTAAAATTAATGACATCAAATATTTTTCAAGTATAATGAAAGAAAAGTTCAAAATTTTCACTATGTAATCTTAAGAGTTTTTATAGTGTCAAATCTTTCATTACCAATAATATTCTTGACCAAAAATATTATACTCTTGGTCAATATTGTATTGTGATGATGGTGGAGGTAAGTTTACATAGTTGCTCTTATTAAGAATAATTCAACTTTTAACTGACATATTTGACTTGACTTTATACAAATTTGGCAATCCATATTATGCATCTACAAATCCAAGGGATGATTTGACATCAAGTATCTTAAACATAATGAAGAATTCATATGTAAAGCTATGTAAAGGCCATTGCTTTGTAGACACCAAACAATCACCATTTTGTACTTTCTCCTCAAGAGATTACATCAACCACATACTAAATTGGCTACTTAAATAAAATATATTTATATGTATATTAGCCTAGTTGTCACCTTCCAAATATAATTTGTAATATAAAGGTTATTAGGTTCTTGGTACAAAGAATATGGTTGTGCACTAAGATGTTTGATCTTTATTTGATAATTGTAAAATTTAATATCCAAACTTATCCACAAATTTGATTCATATTTGAAGTTAAAATATTTTACATAGTTTCAAAAATAGATGTCATCAATCCTTGAAAAGTGTTTATATTCAATTCATCATGCTCTCTCCATACCTATCGGCAATACTAAACTCTTTTATATAAAGAACATTGTAAGAAAGGTGGCAATAGTATGCGAACAACCAAGTTGAAACCATTTCATTGCATTATTGTAACACCTATATTTTATATTCTATAATAATAAAAAATATACATAAAATAAATTTCAATGTCATAAGAAATCATTTTTATCATTTTTAAATGTAAATTATGATTTATAATGTAATAAAAGTGTGTGTATCATTAGTAATGGATTTTTTTGTAAAGGTGATACATCGCTTGTAGCAAGATATATTCATAATAGAAAACATAGTGAATGACATATTATTATATTTGTGAGGGAGCTAAGTACTAAAGGAGATAAACTATTAAAAATCATAGAAGGCAAGAGCACAAACAAAAAGTAAAGTTAAACGTACAAATTGTAAAGAGCTAGCAAAAAAAATGATGAGACATTGAAAAATTGCTTAGTAGACATTAGTTCTAGAGTGGGCGTGGATGCAAGAGATGCAACAAGTGTAATATCCCTTTTTTGGTCCATTCCAACATCCCTGGAAACCCCCAACTTTATTGGAGAGTGCTAGCATTATTAGGAAAGTATTTTGATAGTGGCAAAGTGTTTCTAGAGCCAAGTTGAGTACAATGGTTCCATCCACATGAAATTGGGAGTACTCCACACTTCTTGGAGAAGTTTGTCAACTTAGGAGAATATAAACTTGCACATAGTTCGATCTCCTATGTACTCAAGGTATTAATGGTAGGTCAAAATTCTTTTTTTTTGGCTATTTTATTATTTTTTGTAACTTTGGCAGTTGTGCAAAGAATATTAAATTATTAATTAATTAAATTAAGTTGTCTAAATTTGGCTAACTTTATTTAGTAATTATTTTATAAAGCAACTTTTTAGGGTTTAAAATATAAAGTTAAATTAATAAAGTTGCTTGGCAAGAAATTGAAAGATTATTTTATCATTTTAAGGGAAAAGTGTATTAAAGGAGGAAATGGGAATGGAAAAGGCATTATTAGAATTTTATTTTAGAAAACCCTAGCTTGGAGATATTGAACTTGGTTCATTCTTCACTTGGAGGACGAAAACCCTTATAAAGATCAATTTCGTGGATGAAACCCACCTAATTAATCGAGTATATTCACATAGGATTCACAAATGTACTTAAATGGTGATTACATAGATTTATTAAAAGGATTTCAAAGAAAATAGATATTTGATATTAGAGATTTGTTCAAGTGCTTAATTTTATTCACTCCATTATTGATATATATATATATATTTATTTATTTACAACTACAAGAGACAATTATGTGGGTCTAAACTAGTCATAGTATATGCAAACATCCTATCCACATCATTCGAGACTATTGCAACAATTGTTATGAGGATGTGGGGTTGTTTTTATGGTTATCATTGGCTTTTAGAGGAGACACAAAGCCTTTATAACTCTAAAAATATGTCATCCAATTTTTCATAGAGTTTGAAATTTTAGAAGAATGTCATTGCTAAGCCTTTTTTGTGTTTTTAAGAATTAAAAATCGACATTACAACCTCTTGGAAAATTATACCTGGAGAGTCCTAAAAGAAATAAAACTCTTAAATCCTTAGCCACTAAAAATTTTCAATTAGGTTTTAAGTCCCAAAAAAAGTAACACACCATTGTATGAATTATGGAAGAGTCATGTGGTAATAGGAGTGTGATGTTGGATCTTGGAAGGGAAACAAATAAAGGTTACCAAATATTGAGTACATTTGTCAACTAAAAAAGGTAATGCAAGCTAGAAATGGTACCTTTTAGAAGTCTCATTACAATTAGGACTCCTTATCTTAGTTTTTTATTAGAGGAAAAGCAGGCTTTGAAGGGACCTGAAACCCTTTACAAAAAGAACGTTGCTTTAAGATAAGTCAAGACAATACAAGCAACCAACCATAAGCAAAAAAAAAAATCCAAAAAGAAGCAACAACAAACAACAAAATCCTATAATTTCTTTAGGATCTTAGCCGCTTCTAAATCTTGAGCAATAATATTCTCATGCATTTCCATCACCTCAACCAGCTCGCTAGTAGGTATCCCCACAATTATCTTAGCCTTGTTGTAGGTACAAATACTAGGGACTATTTCAGTCTCAAAGCCTTGCTTACCTTTGGTGACTTCCACCATAGTACCCTCAGCCTCCTTCAACATGCCAAAAGTCTCTCCTTTCCAGTTATAAGCCTTTTCATTGAGGAAAATAAGCCCTTGAGCATTATTATGGAGTGCATAATGGCTTACTTTAACCAAAATATCAAGGTTGATATAAAATTTAGTCATCCTTTCTTCCAGGGTAAAAATTCTTAATTCAAAATCCTTATTGATCATTGATCGCACCTAAACATTCATCTTATTCACCTCACTAAAGAACCATTTAAACAAACTGAAGAAGATAACCAACCCATCCTTAGCCAAACCAAGAATATTTTTGATCTCTTCTCGATTGCAGTTAAATATATTAATATCATCAGCTAACAGGTCAGCAGGATCATTCTGAATCTCTTGCTGAGAGTCACCTTGTATAACCTTCTTCACCCTATCAGTACCAAAAGCATCACCTGGGACTTTAATTTTGGGATTGGGGGTCTCCAATGATGCAATATTAGCATACTTGAGAGGAACATCATCACTACCCACAGACCTTCCCACATCCATCTCTTCACCAATATCATCCTCATTAGATCAGGAGTCATATTTTTCACCATCCTTCCCACATCAATACCTTCACTAGTCTCATCCTCATTCTCAGGAATCATATTCTTCTTAGCAACCTGATAAGAATGACCCTTACCCTTGGTGTCTTTAGTACTATCACCACCTAGCATAGGATTATTCCTTTTGCGATCAAGGACAAGATGAGAGGCAAGATCCTTCATAAAGCCCTTCCCCATTTTAATCCTTTTACCCTCAGTAGTAATAAGCAAGGAGCTCATTTTTAAAGCATGTGAGGACTCCTCGATACCAACATAAACAAGGGATTTAGCATAACCCAAATCCTTTCTCTTATACAACAAAGAAAAAGGGAAATACAACAACACTCTTGGTAACAAAATATAATGCATGTAGATAAATAAATAAAACTATTTTTTATATTTTAAAGAGAAAATAGAAATCATAAAGAGGTAAACATGAGAAAACCTTCACGTGGTTGGAGTTTTATTCAAATATGAATATGAAGAATGTTTGGGACTACTTAGAATCTTTCCAAGAGTGGTGAAGTTGCTATATTGGTATTTCAACCTCCACGAGTAGCCAAGATGTGAAAATTATTGAAATATTGTGTACTCTTAGCCTAGGTGCATCTAGGAATAAAACTAATGAGAAACGAATAAAAATATGAGTATTAAATCCTTGGTCTATGGGGAATAACATAGTATTATGTGTAAAATGCAATAAGATAGAAGGAGGTACATATCACCAAAATATTTTCCAAAATGTAGAAGCATGTAATTGTTAGGATTAGGTGCCATGCACCTTGTAAATACTATGCCATATATCATGGTTCCAACATCCTTGGAAAGTGTCTCTAGGCACTTAGGGTGTATTGGGAAAATGTTTGGTAATATTAATTCTCACCATTGTTTGTATATACTCATAAGGGGTGATGGGTCCACTAGTAACGGTAAAGGTGAGTTGTGGACATAATTATTTAATATTGTTTTCTCCACATGTGGATGCCTAGAATGGGACAATAAAAGATAAAGGAAATGATAAATAAGTGACTTGTGGGATTCTCAAAGTGGGTGCTTGGATAGAGGCAATAGGTGTCACTTGGTTTTCCATCACTTATTACATTTAATGTAATGTTTATCTTCTCAAGTTTGGGCGCCCAAGTTGGAGGGAAAGTATTGGAGCCAAAACTGGTGTTCTTTTGTATTATGAGGAGGTAATCCAAAGGTTGGGGATGTTTGGAATGAAGGGTCATCTTTGGGCACCATGTTTGGTGCATTAGATGCCTTTACAAGTCTATAAATTTAGCCTCTTGGATGTAGAATTAAGGAGGAACAGTTGAATGTAGTGTTACTATGCAGGAACAAGGACAAGTGGAGACATAAGGAGGTTTTTCACAGGTACATAGGTGCTGCCATGTTGGAGGAAAAGAGGAGAATGAAAGTGGTTGTATTGTAATCTCATTTATTTGATGATAATGCATACTTGGCCTCTCTTCTTGGTGGACTTTTTTCTCGCAAGGGTTTCTCCACGTAAATCTTGTGTTATGTGATGCTCTTATGTTGTTTTTTGTCTCATTGCTGCTATCTTATACTGATGTTATTCTTCATTTATTGTTGTTATAAGTTCACATAAGGTAGTGTTTATAATCATGTTAAGTTGGTTGTTTTTTGGCATCATAAAGAAGATGGATCTAATAATGGTATTTCCATATTAAGGCAAATTAATTTTCAGATTTTCATATATGTTTTAGATTTTCATTTTGTTGTTGTCCAAGCATTGTATCTCATCCATTGAAGTCATTTTTGGATAGATATTGAATTTCCCAACAATCGGTATTGAACCTATTTATTTCTCATCATTTGGTATCAGAGTTTTATGTTAGCTAGGTTCTAGGTATTCCTTTTTTGATTTATTATCCTAGCAAGCTTGTGGAAATTTGTTTGAAGGAATTGGAAGTTGTTGGAAGGCTTTTGGTACAACAATGAATGTTTTGTGAGTTAACTTTATTCTGTAGATTTATGAAAATGGAATCCATGAATTCAATGTGATCTATATTGGGCATTGGAAGCTCATGATTATGGATCTTTATGGAGTTGGTTATGTTTTGGTAACTTGGAGCTCTCATTTGGAAATATGTGTATATCCTATTGTTTGGTGGTTTTGTTCCTTTACCTTGTGGTCATGTGTAGTGCGAAAGTATTCAAGTTGGATGGGTAGAGACATCCTGGTCACATGTAGAAACATTTTCAATTTGGACTAAAGAATGGAGTGCTTATGTTGGGTTCATGGTTTTAGTCCTTGGTTACATGAAAGCACTGAAAGATAAGCCATTAACCTCTTTGTTATTTTTGGATTTGATATGTTTCATATCTTATAATCTCCTAGACAACTTGGTTTTCCTATTGGGATGTAGTTTAATCTTGTTTTCGGTTGTGGGTTTGTAGATCTATGCTTATTCCATTATTCAAATGACATGTTTAGTGTGAATGTTTGGATGATTATATAGACTTACAAAGATGGTTTTGCATGTTTTACATGTTAACTAAAATATGTGGTATGTAGATCTGTGATTACATTACATTCAAGATGTTCTGGATGAAGATAGTTACGGGTTTGCATGGCTGGTTGAAGGGTTCTTATTGATCTATGGTTACTCCTATGTGGGTTTGTTTGTCAAATTAGATCTAACATTGATTTTTTGTGTTTGAATCTTGAAATCCACATGTTATACCTGAATATCTCTATTTTGCATGATACTAATGTGGGGTTGAATCTATTTTTTAGTTATTTGAGATTGGAACATTGATTATGTATTTCTCCTTTGAGATGTTTCATATGTGCAAGTCTTGTAAAATTGTTTGATGTGGATCCTATTTGGTAGGCCATGTTCTTGGTCACCATTGCTATACCGGTATGTTTATTGCAATGAGAGATGGTTATTGGGAGCACCTGATATAGTTGTTCTTTTGAATCTATAACAGTTGTTTATGGTGCATGAGAAGCTTTGTTCACTTTGAGTAGATTTTTGGAAATGATATTGGTCATAATGCCATATATAACTCGGTATTACTTTCAGTGGGAGCTTTATGTATTTACATAATGTGTTTTATATTCTTTGTTTCAAGATTTTGGTTCTAAGTTGTTGCAGTGTGTAGTGAGCCATGGATAATCTTTGATTAGAAGATGGATGGTATTTTACAATGGTTGTTGGTGTCATAAGGAATTCTTGGATTCTTCCTTCAGATTACAGTGAGAGTTACATGAAATATTTGGTTCTATTGACAAAGGATGTGTAGTAGTTGTATCTTCTTGGTTTGGAGATTGTGGTTTGTACTCTTCCTTTTGGGAGCTCATGGTTTTGAGTTCTTTGATTGTGTTGGGACCATGGAGGATCTTTAGTTAGGAGATGGTTATCATGATGCTTGGAGAGCTTAGTTACATAGTTCAGTGGTAGCTTTGGTCTTGATGTTGATTCATCATTTTGATGATGGATGGTTATTTCATGTGATCTCCTAGGAGGGGATGTTATATCATGATGTCATGATATGTTCTTGATTCTATAATTGGAATTTTGACAATGGTCTTGTTTGGTTCTCTTTGGTTTTGAGTATTAATCATTTTCTTGGAGCTTCATGATTTTGCAGAGTTGCATTTGAAGTTGGCATGGATTGATTGGTGGACTCTCATGGAGACTAGAGAGACTTGGGCGAGGCTAAGAGATCTCTTATTTATGAGATTGTATGTTGAGGTGGTTACTCTTTGATGAGGATTTCAACATAAAGACTGAGTATCCTACACCTGGTTATGGATGTGAATCCATTATGGACCTAAAGAGAAGATTGTCATTTCTTGGTGTTGTATGCATAGGACAATATTGTAACCCACTCTTGGTCTACTCAACAAGTGAATGATTTGAGAGGTATTTCCCACTTGATTATCAGACGCATTCTTTATTTTGTAACTTGTCTTCACATATGAGTTAGTATTGAATATAAATATTCTGAGGACTTGCTAAGAAGAAGATGCATGGTTTATGGATTTTCGTTGTTCTCCTTATTTTGGTATTGAGTTGTAGATTTAGTTTTGAGGAATTCTTTGGAGAGGTACAAGAAATGGTTTGTAGCTTTGGGCATATTCCCTTTATTATGAGAATGATTGGTTGGTTTGATCTACCTTTGGTATGAGATGTTTACATTTAATGTTGCCATGTTTTTTATTTGATTTGAATGTTAGATGTTGATATATTTTCAGTTAGGGAATGGTTAAGGAGATCTTCCATTACATGGCTTGGTACATTTAGTGTGGAACAAGGATATGGTTGATTTGCAGGTTCTCTCTTTGGTCATGGTATTCTTCCTGGATTGTTTGGTTTCACATGGTTGAGTGTGAAGAACTTGAGAGAGCTATGGAGACTAATGGTGAGAGAGGTATTGTAGCATATTTGTTTGCAGGTTTTGCATATCATTGTATGTTTCCTTGACACTATGTAATAAAGGAATTAGTCACATCCTCTATGTGCAATACTATAGATAGAATTGATATGCCTTGATCTATTTTTAGATTTGACATTACTCATGCAGTGGGATTTTCTAGATATATGTCTAGTTATCCTCTATGATATCTTGGTATATTGGTAACTAATGTGATGACAATTTTGCATACTAATGTGATGACAATTTTTCAAGTTTCATTGGATTGGGATCTCCGAGTCATGTAGTTGTGTGGGTTGATCACCCATTTGATTGCAGTGGAATGACTTAGATGTGGACTGTCTATATCCACAAGATTATTTTAGTGTTTATGTAGACTTGTTATTTGGCCTTGTATATAGTCATTTATTCATTGGTATGTTGCATTGAGATAGGAGGATAGACATATAAAGAATTGATTGTATATTTTGTGTTGGTATGTTGATGGCATGAAGTTTTATCTATGTTTGGTGGGCGGGTGCATGAAGTTGGGTTGCACTTTTGTGGCCAACTCCAAAAAAATTTGAAAATGACATAACGCGAGCGCATTATAACGCGTTCGCGTTATGTCATTTTAAAAGCAAAAAAAAATGTGAAAGCTATTCATTTTCTCTTTTCTTATTTTCTGCTTTTCCCGCGGCCAAAAACCCTCATTTTCACGCTCGCGTTCTAGGAGGAGGCATTCTACAAAATTCATCAACAATAGTTGCTTTTCCTTTGCAAAGATGGCGCCATGACGACGAAGATGTGCAGTAGGTAAGTATTGTTTGCTATTTGTTTTGAATTTCTTAGTTTCAAGTTTATTTTGTTTGTTTTAGGTTAGATTTGATTTTTTTAAAAAAATTCTAGGAGATGCAAATGATCTTGCAAATCCTCAAAATCCTCAACAAGAAGAATAGGAAAATCCTCCTCAACAAAATCAACCTCCCCCACCAATCACTCAACACCCTCCTGCCACTCAACAAAATTTAAGGAGTGAAATTGAGAACAACAAAAAACAAATTGAGGATCTTATCAGTAGGTTGAGTGATCCAAATGCTTCAATCGGAGAAAGAATGACACTAGCAAATTCAATGAAAGAGATGTTAAAAAATGTAGATTCAATAACCCAAAAAATAACGGGATGGCAAGATAGGAGGCAGGCAGCTAGGGCATATTATGCAGATAAACTATCATATAAATAAGTAAAATATTTAAAAATTACTAAAGGTGATTTGTGCTCTTTATTCACTGACCCTAGAACAAATCAAAATCTTAGCCTCAATGCGAAAAGGTTTCCTATTCATTGGTGCCACCACCAAGAGATTAGGAACCGTTTTTATGATAGGTGGTACTTGGTCTTTGATTACCCACCGTGCAACAATTGTGAAGTCCCCCAATATTTTCTTAGGAAACTATACAGTGAGTTCGTGTTGAACCAAATCCCAAATTATTTTGATAAGAGGGAGTTCCAGGGGAGAGGTGGGGGGTCGGCTCAGGATAGGCCCAGTGCACAAATGAATCCTACATGGCAAGGGAGATGACCTCTCGCTAGGCCGCCTCGTGAGCACATTGTTATGCCTACCGTTGCGAAGGAGAGTGCTGATAGAGACATTGCAGGCGATCGACACTTTGACTCGGAGTGTCATCCATCATACTAGCCCTATTGTACAATGTCATCCAGGGGAGTCTTCGGGTGGTGGCCTTCGAACCCATGTGTGTCAATCTTGCGGGGCGACTTGTTCATATGACCCCACCGACACTCGAGGCTGCTACACAGGATCCATATGCTGCTACGCAAGATCTGTATGCTGCTACACAGGATCCGTATGCTGCTACGAGGATGGAGACGACTGTTGACATTTTGCATTGTGCATATGGCATTGATAGTCAGGTAAAAGTCAGCATGTTCATTGAATTTAATTTATTAAATTTTGATTTTGAAATGCAAGATTAACTAATTTAGTTTTATTATTTTAATAAAATTGTAGGGTCACAGTGTTGAGACTGGATACACCGGTCCTCCACCTACTTATTTCTACAGTACACCTATCAGTGTGGTATGTAACTAGTAAAAAATTATAAATTTATTACATGTTAATAGCATTGTTTTACGAATGGTATTTTAATACATGTTATTTTAGATGTTGAACATGCTAATATTGGCAGTTTCAAGCAAACACCTCCTAGTGCCAGTGGATTTACTCAAATGTACATGAAGGTAATAGAATAAAGAGAAATTAACTAATGAATTCTACTTAATAGATTTGTGTAGTTTATATTCATATTGTTGGTTACGTTGCATTACACATCATTCAAACTCAAAGCATTACTTCAAATTCCATAACTAATAACTAGATGTTGATAGATGACAAAATTTCAACTGTATAATATAGTTGTTTAGAAAGTCAACATAAGTAGTACGATGTAATTACTTCACGTGGAGGCATGTGCTTGCAAAGGTGCACCAGCATGACAAACTATGGTTGCTTGGAAAAAATCTATGAAACCATAATAGTAAGCAATAGCATAGACAAGGAAGTTAGTGATGTAGAGCATCATATCAAAACACTCAATCATCAAGGTACATCTGATGCAGAGCATCCAACAAACACCATCAACATCATTTATTCAAGGGATTTCAATCCCAAATAGAATCAGGAGAAGATCAAATATAATTTCATCAGAAATCTACTTTTCATTCAACCAAAATCCACTCAAATTCTCTTAGCCATTCCATAGGCCATCATTCATCATTCCACTAATTAGTATTCCAATTGACTCATTCAAAGCAAAAACCATATTAAAGAAAACTTTGACTTAATCAATTAGATTCACATCATTCTCAACCACCATAAAACAACATAAACTTAATTATTGACACTTGAACAATTCATCCTTTCATTTATTCACCAAGGCAACAAATCAACTAAACCATACCTCACTATTATCAATCCATTATCAAGCACTGTACTCACCATATTTTGACTGCAGTATTCTATTTGCAGGTTACAAACTCCTGCTACAATAGAATCTTGATTATCATCTTGTGGTTAATCACCAATTTTCTCAAAAGGCTTCATAATACTCACCCATCCAACCATCAAAGTCACCAAACTTGTCTTATACACCTTAACCAAATTTAGTAACATCAATCATATCGTTAGTTTGATAGTAACCAAGCACTCAATATCATCCTTTTCACTATTTAAACAAACATCTTTGTTTTGATTAGACAATATCATATTCCTCTAGTAGGTCTGTCAACCATTGAATTGGGTAGTTACATTCCTATCTCAAAGCTTATTAAAAAAATCAATGCACATTTAGAAACACTTTCCAGCACATCACAACATATCAAAGTTCTTAGACGTTTGACATAAAGAAAATCATTAGATTTCAGACTGTCATCTGAAGAAAGGCTAGTAGATTAGGCCTGTTTTACAAAGGAGACCCCTTCAAAACCATTCCAAATCACTCAAAACCTCAAAGCAGTCTTCAAGCATGTCTTATAACTCAAGATTTCACCATTTATAGGGATTGAAAACCATGAAAATGTTTTTATCCAATAAACCCTCGTTTATAGGGTGTAAAAGCACAAATCAAGGAGGGTTTTGTGAAAAATACTCTTGCAAACCTCTATTTCTATGGCCACCACCTGGAACATGATTATTTATGTCTGAAAAGACCTTCTACATTGTTTCCAAGCCTCTACAAGCTTTATTTATTCATGACCCATTACTGTAGCATCACTTTGTGTAGGGAAATCCTCTATTTTTGAGTGTAGCAGCAACTCCACCATGGTATTCTTGCTTTTCCCTACACTTAAAATCATCAAAACATGTAAAACATCCTAACATTAACCTACTCCACCAATTTACTTGACCTACATTGGTGGAGTAGTGAAGAAAAACCCTATTGGACTGTCAAACTTGCTTCTAAAAGAACTTTGTCGGGCACTGAAAACTGCCTCTTATTCTTTTGTTTCCTAAAACTAACCAAGTCCAACTCTTGAAATTGGAAACTAACTCCTCTTTACATGTATTCACACTATGATTTAACTTTGGGTGTTCCTAAATTACCAACACAAGAAAACAAAACAATGGAGTAATGCTACAAACTCAGAAACAAGGATTTTTATTTCAAAATCTAATTACAAGAACACAAACTTATGCTTTTTCTCGCCTTTACATTCCTTTTAAAGACATTTCATTTTCCATAACTGTCTTTCCATTGGTTGAAACTACCCCTTTTAACCCTTAATATGCCTGATTTCCTTGTTTTTGTCAATTTAACAACTTTTAACAATACTATATTATTGCATTGTTTGCATTTTCCCACTTTGACCACCTAGAACTTACCCATAACCTTAAATACATTCAAATAAGACCTCATATGACCTTGAACATGCTTTACATCATTTTTCCATGACCTTTTGTGATTGATTGAATACAAATTTGAACACTCATCCCTTTTGCAAAATTGAAAAGTATTTGATGACCAAGGTGCACCTGCACCAACATCTGACCCAATTGAATTAGGAGAAGATAAAATTGAATAAGCAACTAAAATTTCTTTCTATTTTCATCAAAAATCACATTTTTTCATTTGCAAACCACAAGGCAACAACAAGCCAACTCATGTCAATACTTCTTCTTATCATCCTTAAGCTTCAAACATCTTATTTATCAACAAAAATGAATGATCCGTGCACAAGAAACCTAATTAGAGACACTAAACAATCCACTCTTTCATCATTCACCAAGGCACCCTTCCACTAAATTTGCTTTACCTAGGAAAAATAACCAAAAACCAATCTTTCATGTTACAACCTATATCCATAAGATCCTAACACACCTTTGTCATCATCAATTTATCTGAGTTCAAAGCAAAAACTTGATAAAGAGCTCTGAATCTTTCAATTCCTTAAACAACTCACTAAATTTTCACTTTTACCAACTAGTTCCTCAATACCAAGATACTACAATCAACCATTTACACCTCAATCATTTCATCTGACTTCCAAGACATTACTCACATCATGTTTATTGACTAAGCTTATTCTATGCACAAATCAAGCCCTACAAAGGAGGGTTTATTGCATAAGGTACTTACAAACCTTAAATACTCCTGCTACCACCACAAACACCATGGAAATAGCCTACATAAGCTTTAGAAATGATGCAGAGTGGCAGGGAAGGAAAACTCACAATCACAAATGGAAAAGTCACTCCATTGAATGCTTCTCTCAAATACTCTTATGAGGAGTGCTAAACTCCACTATTCTTTAAGAGATCAACCCCACACACCTAGGGTTCACAACTTAGACCACTCACAAAGCTTGAAAACATTTTGATCATGTCTCATTAAGTCAAAACAAGGTTTAACAACCCTCTAGAATTTAGGTTTCAACAAACACCCATCACTATGGTGACTTAGACCTCACTCTCTCTTAAGGCTTGCAACTCTTGCCCAGTAGGACTGTCAGAATAAAAAACACAAGGAAGACTGTTAACACACCAAACCTATGGATTCATACCCCTAAGATGGATCCCTACAAGGTTCCAAAACCCTTCCTCTTGACTGTCAAAACATCACTCACAATGGCCCTTTCTACCGCTGCTCCAAAAGGCCTAATTCACAAACCTACACCTAGATCTTGACTATCTAGGCTCTCCCCTTCACCCCAAAGCCAAAATTCAGACTCCTAAAAGTTCTCCACACCTATTTCCACCATTCCTAAGTGCCTCTTAAATAGATTCTTCAAAATAAAGCAAAAACTCATTTTTTTTGCTTGTCAATTATGCTTGCCACATAGAGATGTCAAGCCAAAATTCATGCACAACTTCCAACAATGAGCCTTCCATTCTCCAAAACATTGAGGACATGATAGTACAGCCTTATATCTTCCATCCCACTGAGATTTAGCAATTTTAGAAAGTGGGAATGGAAGAAATATACATTTTTCACCCAAAACCCTGATTTTAAGGGTTTTCAGACCACCCGATAGGGAAATTGGAATATCTCCCATGATACTCAATGAAATCTCACCACTCCAACACCAAAGGAAAGCTTATTCAATTAAATATCCAACTATTATAGGCTTGGATCATGAAAGTGAACATACAGTCTATACCAAGTATGGGATCAACAAATTCTTTAGAAAAACACAGGAAAAACAACAAACTTCTTATTGAAACTTGTTCAAAACATCAACATCAACCTTGCCTTGACCAAGAGAGGCATATTTGAAGTCTTAAAAACTCCCTCCAACTTATTGCAACTGTCTTTTGAAAAGAGAGATGTTGGAAAACAACTAATCTCATGCGTTGACTTCTAATTGCCTAGTTAGGGCAATGCGAGCAACTTCTACCAACTCGACCACAAAGATCCTTCCAAAATGTGTCAAAGGAATTTAAAACCTTGTCAAAAAGTAAGGTGACTACCCTGAGGTGTCTAGATACAACAAGGCATCCTTTTTTCTTGTTTTTCCAAGATGCACTAGACTTACAAAGGAGGATGGAGACCTTGTTGTACAAAGAAGTTGGTCACCAAGACCAAAAACTCAACCAAAAACCTAGAAGAACTACTAAAAAGCATTGAAATGGTCCATAAGACCTTATTCCATCCATAAACCAAGAAACAAAACATGAAAAATTATTCTAGGTCCCTTAGACCCATGGGTTCTCCTGCACCATACTCCCAAGCAAGAAAAATATCTCAAGTCCTCTTTGAGATCAGGTCTTCTACAGTAGTTCCATGCTATTTAATATCATTTTCTAACATCCATGTTGCATCCTCTTTAGGTAGACCTTGCCATTTGACCAGGTATTCCTTGTAAACCTTCCTTCTAGTCTTCTTTGTCTCCTTGGTGTCTAGGATGCATTCAAGAGTCATAGGTTGGCTGGGGGGTAGTTCCTTCACCCAATCTTCATCCTCCATTGCTGTTGTACCTGCTCCATCACCTGCATTCATAGAAGCTTTGAAAGGATACAAGTCAAAAATGTTGAAGATAGGAGAGATTGCCACCCCAAGAGGTAGCTCTATTTCATAAGCATTTTGGAAAAACTTGTGGACCACCTTGCAAGGTCCTATCTTCTTCATCATGAGTTTGGTATACTTTCCTTTTGGAAGTCTCTCCTTCTTCAAGTGTGCCATCACCAAGTCTCCAACCTTGAATTGGACATTCCTCTTCTTTAAATCTGCCTTTTCCTTATACTTCTCAACATTCTTTTGAAGGGTTTCCTTCACTTGTTAATGAATATACCTGATTGTAACAACAAAGTCCTCAGCTTGAGCACTTCTCTTAGAAACTCCTTGTAGATCTCTTAGTTCATAGATCCCTCTAGGGTGCATGCCATAGACTACTTCAAAAGTGCTTCTACCAATGCTCCTATTCATGGAGTCATTATATTCAAATTTAGCCTGAGGTAAAATTAGATCCCAAGCTTGTCCATGCTCCTTGGTAAGGCATCTTAAGAGGTTTCCCAATGATCTATTCACCACTTCAGTTTGTCCATCCATTTGTGGATGGTATGCTGAACTGAAGGACAAATTTTTTCCTTGAGTTTCTTCCACAAGGTCCTCCAAAAGTGACCAATGAATTTAGAATCCCTGTCAAAAATAATTCTTAAAGGCAATCCATGTATCCTAACAACCTCCTTAAAGAAGAGACCTGCTATATGAGATGCATCATTATTGCATTTGCAAGGAAGAAAATACGCCATCTTACTAAATCTATCAACTACCACAAAGATACTATCAAAACCTCTTTGGGTTCTAGGCAACCCCAAGACAAAGTCCATACTTACACACTCCCAAGGCCTATTGGGAATGGGCAGTGGCTGATAGAGTCCTGCATTTGATGAAGTTCCCTTTGCCCTTTGACATATTGTGCAGCCTTCCACATACCTTCTCACATCCACTTGCAACTTTGGCCAATAGTAAAATCTCCTAACTTGTTCCAAGGTCCTGTCAAGGCCAAAGTGACCTCCAAGACTCCCACTGTGTTTCTCCTTTATGATATTCTCCCTCATTGAGCATTTACACACACACAATTGGCTTCCTTTGAAGAGAAAACCATTCTGCAATAAAAAGTCAAAGAATTCACTATGAAAAGAATTCAAATGCTGCTCACAAACATTGTATATGTCCTTGAAATCTGAATCTTCATGATACATATCCTTCAATGCTTCAACCCCCATGCTTTGGAGTTGGATCTCTTGCACTACAAGTGCCCTTCTACTGAGAGCATCTGCCACCTTATTTTCTTGGCCCTTCTTATGCTTTATTGTGAAAGTATAGGCTTGCAAAGACTCTACCCACTTCATGTGCCTATGATTGAGTTTGTCCTATGCATTCAAAAAACTCAAGGCATGATTATCAGTATAAACAACAAATTCTTTAGGTAACAAGTAGTGCCTCCACTTTTTGAGGGCTTGGACCATAGCATACAATTCCAAATCATAGGAAGAATACTTCCTCTTTGCTTCATTCAACCTCTCACTGAAAAATGCAACCGGTCTACCTTCTTGGCTCAAAACAACCCCTATTGCTTGATTGCTAGCATCACACTTAATGGTAAAAAAATTATCAAAATCAGGGAGCACAAGTATAGGCTGTTGTGCTACTCTCATTTTCAGATATTCAAACCCTTTATTAGCCTCATTGGTCCAAGAAAACTTAGCTTTGTTACCTCCTTTG
The DNA here is from genome assembly GCA_007258455.2 of Sequoia sempervirens. Classification (NCBI taxonomy): domain Eukaryota; kingdom Viridiplantae; phylum Streptophyta; class Pinopsida; order Cupressales; family Cupressaceae; genus Sequoia; species Sequoia sempervirens. The sequence goes on from VDFB02271358.1 coordinate 537,543,951, forward strand.
ATGGTGTCCAAGATTGGTGCAAAAATTTGGCTAAAGTTCTTGATGAACTTTCTATAAAAGCTTGCAAGTCCATGGAAGCTTCTCACATCTCCCATGTATTTTGGTGTTGGCCAAGTAAGAATAACATCCACCTTTGAAGGATTCATCTTCAAACTTCCCTTGGAGATGACAAAACCAAGGTAGACTAGTTCTTCCTTCATGAATTCACACTTTTCCATGTTGATCAATAACTTCTCCTCTTGTAACCTCCTTAGTACCATGTCAAGGTGCTTCAAATGTTCTTCATTAGACCTACTAAACACAAGTATGTCATCTAAATAAACTACAACAAACTTTCCAATGAAAGGTCTCAATACCTCATTCATAAGGCACATAAATGTACTAGGGGCATTTGATAACCCAAAGGGTATCACCAACCACTCATAGATCCCTTCATTAGTCTTAAAAGTTGTCTTCCATTCATCCCCCTCTCTGATCCTTATCTGATGGTACCTGTTCTTTAGATCAATCTTGGAAAAGTAAGATGCTCCTGATAGACAATCCATGAGGTCCTCCATTCTTGGCATCGGGAACCTATATCTGATTGTGATCCTATTAATGGCTCTTGAATCAGTGCAAAGCCTCCAATTCCCATCCTTCCTTGGTGCTAGGACAACAGGAACAACACATGGGCTCAAACTCTTCCTCACTAGCCCTTTATCCATCAACTCTTGCACTTGTCTTGCAATCTCCTCATTTTGAGCAGGTGTCATCTTGTATGCAGCCTTATTGGGCAATGTAGCCCCTAGAATCAGATCAATATGGTGGCTTATGTCCCTAATGGGAGGTAGGGAACTAGGTAATTCATTCACCGTTATGTCCTTGTACCTTTCCAACAATTCTTGGACTTCCTTTGGTGCATCTTCCTTCTTCTTTGTGGGCAGATCTGCTTCACTTTTTGGCTTCATAATCAGGAAGAATCCTCTTCCTCCTCCTTCCTTGAAGGTCTTCATGAAATCCTTCTCACCCACCATCAAAACACTAGGCCCTTCATGCTTTGCCTTGTCGTTTTCTAGGAGAGGTGAAAGGTTGTAAGTCTTCCCATCCTTCACAATGGAGTATGTGTTCTTCTCCCCATCATGCTTGGTCTTCCTATCAAACTACCAAGGCCTACCAGAAATATATAGTTTAATACTTGTACTCAAATTTTTGTTCATTAGATCTCATACATTATAAGTCATGACATGGATCGCTATTGTAACTTTTTTGTGATTGAATAATTTGTTGTTTTATTTTCAAATGTTGGTTGTGGAAACACCTCCAAATGTTACAAGGGAAATAGATATCGGTGTTTCATCTGATATACAATCCTTGATGGCTCTGATAGAGGAGGTATGAGGCAAATTACTAAATTTCAATTTACATTCGTTGTTATAGATGTTAGTTCTAGTGAAAAATCAAACCATTATTGATTCATAGTTTAATTCCTATTTGGATGGTTTATACAGGGCTTGAGCATGCTTGAGCATCGACATGCAAATATTTCCATCGTGGAGAGTGATCATGAGATGGCCGTAAGTGATTATTTTGTTAAATATATCATTTTTATAATGTAATTTCTATATATTAATGTCTTTACTTCTTATTGTAACAGTTAAAACTTCACCAGGAGCTAAACTGTAGGAGGAGCAACAGGAGCACTCCTCAAGCACAAAAAAAATGAGTGACAGACTTATCGCCATCAGATTGCCAAACAAAGGGAAAGAATTTATTTCCAGAGCATGGAGAGAAATGAATTTTGATTCCAGAGCCCTTTGTTGTATGCCTAGACATGACAATTTTGTACATATCTTGTATTGGATATATTTGACATTGTATGCCTATATGGCATTCTCGTAAGCCTATATGGCTATTTTGTAACTATATTTTATACTTATATCGACATATATTGATGTATGCGTACATGGCTATTTGGTTGATACAAATCTTTTTTATCGATGGTGTCCATATTTGCTCTTTTTGACAATGTCAAAAGCATGGCTGCATACAGATTAGGAAAAAGACTTTTCCTTTTAGATTAGCAATGCATGGAAGTTTCAAAAAGTATCATTGATATTAAAAAAAGATATGTGTTTATACCATAGCAGAAAAAATATTTTGGGGAAAAAATCGGCAAACCAAAAGTATAAGATTTTTTGAAAAAATCGGGAAAAAGTCTAGAAAAAATCCGAAAACAATCAGATTTAAAAAAAAGGTAAAAAAAAGTAGAACAAGAGATAAAAATTTTTTTAAAAAAATTTAAAGGCATTTCCATAGCATAGAGATATAGAGAGCAAATGAAATAAAGAGTTTAACTAATAAATTGTAAAAAATAGATTTTTGTAGTTTATATTCATATCGTTGATTACATTGCACATATTTCAAACTCAAAGCATTGCTTCACATTGCATAACTAATAACTAGATGCTAATAGATGACAAAATTTCAATTACAATATATAGTTTTTACAAAGTCAACCTAAGCAGTTATGCAATTACTTCACATTGCATAACTAATAACTAGGAGCAACTCCCAATTGCATTTGCTTGTCATGGCATTCTATGAGACCACATTTCTTTGAGGAATTTTTTCAAACAATTCACTGCCTTGTCTATACTACCAACATTTTTGATACATGTCTACCAAAGCATTTTGTCAAATAGTTCACTGCCTTGTTGCTATGGCTGAAAGCCTAAAACAAGTGCTTTCTAACAAGCTATGGATGCTTCAAAAAAATCTATCAAAAGCATAATAGTAAGCAATATCATAGGATAGTAGTTGAATCTCTTGAGGGCCGCTCAAAGAACGAATTCATGTAGGATGGAATGCCATGACAATCTTTTGATTGTCATGGCATTCCATCACCATGAGACTCCCCATTCTTTGAGGCATTTTTTTCAAAGAGTTCATCAGCCTTGTCTATGCTAACACATTTTTCATACATGTCTATCAAATCATTTTATCAAACAAGCCATTGCCTTTACACGCTATGCATGTTTAAACATGTGCTTTTGAACAATCTATGGATTGTCATGGCATTCCATCACCATGAGACTACATTTCCTTTGAGGCATTTTTTCAAATCAGCCATCAGCCTTTGTCTATGCTACATAACATTTTTCTTATACATGTTTACCAAAGAATTTTATCAAAATACCACCTCCTGCTATGGCTAAAGCCTAAAATAGGTGCTTTCCAAACAAGCTATGATGCTTGGAAAAAATATATCAAAGCATACAATAAGCAATAGCATAGACAAGACAACAAACCTGCTTGAAAAAAAGCTCAAAGAAATGTGGTCTCCAATGGTGGTGGAATGCCATGACAATCCATAGAAATTTTCTTGTCATGGAATCTTCATCATGCCATTCCATCACCATGAAACCACATTTCTTTGAGCATTTTTCAAATAGTTCATTGCCTTGTCTATGCTACCACATTTTTCATACATGTCTACCAAAGCATTTATCAAACAATTCATCGCCTTGCTGCTATGGCTAAAAGCCTAAAAAAGTACTTTCGAACAAGTTATGGATGCTTGGAAAAATTATATCAAAGCATAATAGTAAGAAACATGCTATGGTCTCATGGTTTTTTCTCACGCAAAAATCAATGTGATTTTATTCACATTTTTTTGTAGGTTATAAACACTTTTTTTTGCCAATTTTGTTGTTTTAAATGAAATTCAAGTTTATGGTGATTTTGTTGTTTATATGATCATATGTGATATTCTAATCCTAATTCATTCTTCTAGGTTGCATAGATATATATTTTGTTTTTACATCTTTTTTGTACCAACGAACCCAAAACGAATTGAACACCCCTCCAAATTTTTTTGGCCAAACCGAAAACCAACCCCGAACCTAAACTCAAAACCTATTCCAACATCTCTTCATTTTGTTTGCACAAATTTATGACCACCACCAAATTATGTTTCCCTTGGACTTTACCTAATGCTATTTCCCTCAAACCTCTCTTTTCATTCAAACCCCTATTTCCCCAACTAGGGCATGTCATGCCATAACATACTTTTGACCTCCCCTGTCCTTGTAGACCTTTTGAACACATCAAACTCCATAATCTCACCCTATTTCCAACCTATTCTAACTTATTTTCATGCAATTTCTTCTTTTCACCTCTTCTAGCCTTGCTTTTAAGGGGGCCTCAATTTTGAATTTTCAACAGGGGCAACATTAGTAATCTCTTCCAATGCCCTTACTAATGCTATTTTATTATTCCTACTCCCTATCCTACTTACATCAGGCCCATATCACCGAGACACAGCTTGAACAATAGGTGGAATGGCCTATTTCAACATAGTTAGTACACTCAAACCCTTAAGGGATCGATTCAGTTGAACGTAGCTTAGAGTGATTCCGCGTGTTTGGGTGAGAAAGAGGACCATGCCTAGTGTGAACATGCCTATTCATATGTGTTGGAACAGTCCATTTGGTCACACGAGTTGCAGAATGAAAGTTGCACCACTTTACAACTTTCCACTGCTTCCATTTGACACTTTTTCCATCAACTGAAATCTGGACACCACGGGAAAAACACTATGAGATAATGAAAAATGAGAGAGGTTATTATAGAGAGGCCCAACATGATCCCATGGGATTAGACGAGAAGTTTTTAAGTGTCACGGTGTCCGAGTAACCTCATGCTGAAGTTTGCAACCATTTTGCCCTTTGGACCCTTAAGGGATCAATCCGGTTGAACGTAGCTCAGAGCGATTCTGCGTGTTTGGGTGCAAAATAGGACCATGCCTAGCATAAAAATTCTTATTTAGATGCGTTGGAACAATCTGTTTGGTCACACGAGTTGCTGAACGAAAGTTGCACCACTTTGCAACTTTCCACTACTTCCATTTGACACTTTTTTCATCAACTGGAAATTGGACACCACGGGAAAACCACTCTGAGATAAAAAAAACCGAGATAGGTTATTGTAGAGGGGCCCAACATGATCCCATTGGATTAGACGAGAAGTTTATAAGCGTAACGGTGTCTGAGTAACCTCATGCTGAAGTTTGCAGCCATTTTTCCCTTTGGTTCCTTAAGGGATCGATTTGGTTGAACATAGCTTAGAGTGATTCCGCGTGTTTGGGTGCGAAAGAGGACCATGCCTAGCATAAAAATACCTATTCGGACGCGTTGGAACAGTCCATTCAGTCACACGAGTTGCAGAACGAAAGTTGCACCACCTTGCAACTTTCCACTGCTTCCATTTGACACTTTTTCCATCAATTGAAAACTGGACACCATGGAAAAACCAATCTGAGATAACGAAAACCGAGATAGGTTATTGTAGAGGGGCCCAACGCAATCCCATAGGATCAAATGAGAAGTTTCTAGGCATCATGGTGTCCGAGTAACCTCATACTGAAGTTTGCAGCCATTTGGCCCTTTGGACCCTTAAGGGATTGATCCGGTTGAACGTAGCTCATAGCGATTCCGCGTGTTTGGGTGCGAAAGAGGACCATGCTGAAAATGGCTGGCCCGCCTATTCGAGCCCAGCGTTAAAGGCGGTGGGTTTGGTCACACAATTCGCGAACAAGTTGCACCACTTTGCAGCTTTCCACTGCTTCCATTTGACACTTTTTTCATCAACTAAAAACTGGACACCACGAGAAAACCACTCTAAGATAACGAAAAATGAGAGAGGTTATTGTAGAGGGGCCCAACATGATCCCATCGGATAAGATGAGAAGTTTCTAAGCATCACGGTGTCTGAGTAACCTCATGTTGAAGTTTGCAGCCATTTTTCCCTTTGGACCCTTAAGGGATCGATCCGGTTGAACGTAGCTCAGAGCGATTCCGCATGTTTGGGTACGAAAAAGGACCATGCTTAGCGTAAACATGCCTATTCAGACACGTTGGAACAGTCCGTTTGGTCACACGAGTTACAAAACGAAAGTTGCACCACCTTCCAACTTTCCACTGCTTCCATTTGACACTTTTTCCATCAACTGAAAAAAAGACACCATGGGAAAACCACTCTGAGATAACAAAAACTGAGAGAGTTTATTGTAGAGGGGCCCAATGTGATCCCATAGGATTAGATGAGAAGTTTCTAAGCATCATGGTGTCCGAGTAATCTCATGCTGAAGTTTGCAGCCATTTTGCCCTTTGGACCCTTAAGGGATCGACTTGGTTGAACAAAGGGTCTATACTCTAAACTTATCCAAACCTTACCAACTCTTGGGGAAGCAATTCTAAGGTGTCAAAACTTCAAAATCCACAATCAGATCTCAATTACACCACTGTACAATGGGTAAACCACAAAACCCTCTATTGTAGCCTAAACCCTAGGGGTTTATTGAAAATGATACTTCCAAAGCTAACCACAACCTAAAAATTACTCAAAAAAGTTTGTAATACCCCACAAAAGATCAAACAATCATAAAATAATGCTTCCCTACACAAAAACACAATTTGACTCTTCAAAACCACCATTTTTCTTAAAGAAAACTCACTTTTACACACATGGGTTTCACACCCATCTCACTTTTAGACCTCCCCAACACTAACACATTATTCCCACACCTTAATAATGTTAGTGCAGACCCATTCCTCAAGTTACAGAGGCTACAGAAAGAGGAATGGGTGAAAAAACCATTTTTATT